>CM073581.1:43585197-44197697 GCA_037074715.1 Magnolia kwangsiensis
CAACTCGGGGCCACACGGGTGGCCATGCGTGGCCCACATAATGGCACACGATGCCATGCTTGGCCATGCGTGCACACGGGGTAGGCGGGAGGTGACAAAGGGTGGCAGCGGTGTGACAACAGCGTGGCAGCGGCCTAGCAACTACCCTCTCCCTAAGGTAGTTGGGGTTGAAAACCCCAGTCAGTGGTAAGGAGCGCCCAAAGTGTCTCTGTATTTATATATTCTGGTCCTCGGCCCGTACGCAGCTCGTACATCGGCGCAGTGCAGTCGCAGCGCTGCAACGCCGCTAGCCTCCACACGCGCAGCAGCATCACGGTAGCACGCTGGCACGCCCAGAGCGGCACGATAGCATGCTGGCACGCCCAGAACAGCACGGCAGCATGGGCGGTAAAAATCCCACCTTACTCTTACCCGGGTGATAGACTTCTCGCCCAGAACAGCACGCCCCAGATTTAATTCTAAATGATTTCTTTAGCTTTAGAATTGAGTTATGAGCAGTTACCAATGTGTTATGGTTGACCCATTGCCTAAGGACATCTAACTTCAGGTTGGTAAAAATATGGGGTGTTACAATCTATTCCCCTTAAAAATAATTTCATCCCCGAAATTGGCTTAGGGTAATGAGTAAAGATTCTATTATTCTTTTCACCTAAGCTTTACTGATTTCAAGTTTATAAGCATGGTGGGATATATACATCTATACTAGTCTGGCGCATTTTTGTCTATCCTCCTTAAAAATTTACTCTTTATCTCTTACTTATACCCTAATGGTTTGTTGCATTTTATTTCTTTATCTATTTAGCGTCTTGATGACGATTCCTAACTACTTAGAGTAAGATATATGTTTTCAATGGTCAACCAATATGGAGAGACGGTTGTAGTGGGCTTGATCCCGATACTTCAATCACCTACCTGACCAGGGTAGACGGCTCATCATATCCTTTCCTAATCCTAGTAGATCCTAGTCTTCTGCTTGGTCAAAGCAGTGAGTCCATTGGTAGTTTCCGAAGGTTTGAGAATTGGGTCAAGCCGCGAATACTTCGCGGTTATATATTTCAGTAACTCCATATAGTCTGATCACTCTAAAAGCTTAGGGAATGCCCATCACTGAAAGGTTTAAATTTTCTATTTATAAGGTTGCCCTTTAGGTCTTGGTCTAGGAGAGTTATCATCTGAATCTTTATCCAAGGTAGGGGTTAATAAGCACCTTAATAGATCTTCCTAAAAGGATTTTTAATCGTATAGAGTTAGCCAAGGCTTCTATTATGTTAGTATTTAACGAGTAGATTTGTGGATACTCTGACCTCCGCTCGTTTCCCTTGTTAGGCCTATGATTTAATATGAATGGGTTCAAAATTTAAGCCCTAATTGTTTCCCTTTAAAGACTTTGTTATTGACATTCTAAGGAAGATTTAGATCCAATTTAATGACCTAACCTTACGTATAACTTGAATCAATTTTTTTCGATCTTGGGCCAGTGGGGAAAGGGCCAATTATGCTTTCGCTGCGCTATTGTAACCCAATGGTTGTATTAACTGACCTAACTAGATTGGGTTTATAATGCTCTACTCCCTTAAAAATTATTTCTACCATCAAGGCTCAAGAATCTATGTCTTGATCCGTATGTCGGAATGAGGTATAATTTAGGACCTATCCTTGACATGAAATAGGAAACAACCTCTCAATACATTGGTCTTTCTTTCGTTAATGATGCGTACTATGGCATTGGTACCTATAATTATAGAAAGGAGCTAAAAATGATGGGTGTTGTGGTTGATTTCAAGGACAGGTATGAGTTGGTGGCAAGATACCTAATTCTATTGACTATATATTTTTTAAACTTCCCAAAGGCAAAGTAATAGACTTTTAGTTGTAAGTGGTCGGGCCAACACAAAAGGAAAGTTGTGTAGTGGGTCTGAGCCGGATACCTAAACTTTCTGCCTAGCCAGGACAGAAAATTTATTATATCAATTCTTAATCCTAGTTGATCTTGATCTTCTTCTTGATCAGAGCATTGAGTTCATTGGTAACTACTAGGATTGAGAATTCGATTCAAACCGTGAATACTTCGCTTATATACAATTCCTTTACTCTGCGTTCCCAATTGTAATAAGTCCTTGGGAGGAAAATTTTAAGGGGCGTGTTGGTTTATCCTAGCGTTCATCTGAGGGATATATAAGTTTTCCCTAAACATGACTAGTTCCGATTCAAGAAAGCTTCCTAAGAGTTACTAAAGGAGCCTATAAGTATCAAGGAAATCCAACAAAGGAACGAGGTCCCACTCTAACTAAATCATGACAATTAACTACGTCAATATTCCAATTACCTTAGAAAAATTAGTCTTTTACATTCCTCAGTATAACTAGTACTTAGTCTTACCTTATGCGTAGCGACAATTCACTAGTTGTAATTCAAAGTCTATGTTTTTACGCTAGATGATTTCATGCAATTTCAAATACAAGAAGTTGTTTTATCGCTTAGGGTCAAAGTTGTCTGATTAGAATTGAGTTGCCCGAACTTGAACTTAACTGTGCTCGAGCACTACACATATGCTCATACCAACTAAGGAGGTCCTAGGGTTCACGTAATTAATTTATTATGATTTTCTATGCTGTCAGATCTTTCAAAATCTAAGAGTACCAGCTCTAGATGGTCACTGCTTATGGATTAAGCTACAGTGTTTGGTCTCACCCGTCGGTAGAAGCGTAGGGATCGAGACGATGGCTGTAACTAGCTCATAAGAGCCATGGAAAAGTGAAGAAAAAGAAAGAAAGGGATGAGCTAAACGGGTCTCCACAGATCTGAGCCTCAAAGAGGGTGGAAAGGCTCAAAGAAAGGGAATATTGAAGAAAGAAAATAACAAAATAGGATGGGTAGTGGGTTTGCACGATTTTGAGACTTAAATGGGGGATTTAGGAACTCAAATCAAAGGAAATGGAAGGGTTAGGTGATGGATATGGCTGAGAACGGTGGAAGGACGTAGGGCTTAAAGGAAAATGGAAGAAAGAGGGATTAAAAGGACGATTTGAGAGAGATATGGGTTGTTTTGAAGAAAAGGGAGAGCTTGGAGGAGGATTTTGTGAAGGTAGGTATTTGGGAGGGTTTTAATCATCGTACTATGGACTAGTGGGGTCCACAAGTCCCCTAACATCATCAACTCGATGGTCCGTCCCAGCTGAGTCCGCCGATCGGCGAGGGCCTCGCCACTCTCTGGACCTCCCAGCGAGGGCTCGCCCCACCGGCGAGGTCCTCCCCCCTCCTTGGGTCCAAATTGATATGGGTCCCACCGTGGGTCCCTCTAAAATAGCCCCGATTGGGCCCTTACCTCTGTTTGACTCGTTTTGGGTCGATTCGGAATAAAACTGATACATATTGATATTTACCAATTTCTAATAGCTGAAATGGATTGGAACACGATCTAAACCCGTCAATTGATGGTCTAGAAGTGATTTGGGGTCATCGTGTGTGATTAGGAGTGTACACGGACTCGATCTAGGTGATCATTTTTAGTAAAATTTTGCCGATAGATGAAACTAAGAATTCTAAACTCGTTTCTAAATTTTTCTCTCACCCTCCTACATTAAATCGGCGTTAGTGTGCGGTGTGTGACCATAACCCAGGTCTTGTTTAATCCAGATCATGCTTTGGTTCCATCTTGTAACGCCCTGAAAATTGGGGGTCGAGCATAAACTCCACTCCTGAGTTCCAAGGCATCACTTATGCAACATAGATATGATTGAATGTTTTTCATATTAATACATTAAACATGAGTGAGATTAGACTAAAACAACATATCATACTCCAGAGACAGTTTAATTTCACAAGCGGAAGACTGTGATAAATATATAAAATGTATAAATTTGTTGCAAGTCTCCGAAGTGTGAACATGTTACCAGGTTAACTATATTCATTTATACTCCAAAATGAACAAAAAATGAATATACATGGTTATTTTTTAAAAAAAAATGCAAAATAACAAGTGTATAACATCTAATCTGTAACCTTGTAACTCCATCGATCAGAACCTGCATAAAGGAGAAATCCTCCTCATTATTTTAAAGTCCGGCTCTGCTTCACAAGCATCGCCACCATCTGAAACTAAAATAGGGACTGGTTGGTGTTTTAAACATCGTCCCGTAACGTGGGAGTGAGTGATCAACTCAGTGGAACTATACAACAAAGGTTAACATGTTATCAATTCAATCAAGCAGTAATGATAAAGCAGTACAATCAAACATGTCCTAGATACTCTTGTTAATGCAAGAATGATATGAGGGAATGATGCATGCCCTCACCACAGTCTCCCTCTGCGATCTTCATCTTACGGTCGCGCATGTCAGTCACTTCCTCAGTGCTTTACACCAATTTCAACAGCACATGTAGTGCAATCTTATGAGCATGATTACCAAGTTCTTATTAGTCCTTTTCATACAGTAGGATTGGGAAGTTAAGACACCTCCCTTATATCAATTCCTAAACACTGATCCATTCTAAGGTCGTCAGTCCTAGGAAATCTCATACGATGTTACTGTTCTAAATCGCTGTAAAGGGCTCGTCACCAATCAATATAGGTCTAGTTATATCCTGGATACTACAATAAGGCTCGTTGCCCATATGCAGTGTCAGAATATACTCAAAGTCACTAAGGAAGGCTCCTCACCAATCAGTATAGGCAAATAGCATGAATATAGTGTCCCATACCACCATAATCGGCTCACGAGAGTAGGGTGCTCACTGGTCATTACGGGGAGGTTCGTCGCCCCAGCGTAGGCCGACAGCTCGACCACAGTATCTCATACCACCATGTCTAGCTCATGAGTCTTAGCAGATCACGGTACAAAGGTTAACGGGATTTTCACTAGTGAGTTCAGTGCCTTAGATTCAAACAGTAGTGACCAAACATGGTGAACATACATCAGTCAATCAGGTTAATTGATAAGCTCAACTAGGACAAGAGAACGTTGAGTTGAACGAAATGAAATGTATAACCACTCTGTGTGGCCTAACCACTATCGAACGTCCCAAGCACGACTCGGATTCGCTGAACACATCCTGCATGGTGAAAATGACCTCCACCACCATTTGAAGAACGGTTACCGATTAACTGAACTATAATACAGCCCCAATCACGTACAAGCTCAATAACAGGCATTTGATTCATATCCTACATTCATACAAACATGTGGTGAAATATAACTTGAACATAAATACAGTACATGGAGGAAATCATACACACAGGTAATATGAATAATTTAGGCTAATCAATCCATGGAGGAATCATACACTCAGGTAATTTGATTGAGATTCATATTTCAACAACCTTAAAAATCACACTTTACTAACTACTAACTCAATCAAGCATTTATACAAACACTTAGATTACATTATTTGACATACATCCCGTATGTCGACCATATAGCATAATAGGGCGATTCCTTTCACCTAAGAGTCGTTGCATACATATCAATCATATATCAACGACAAATAATCATGGCAATCATAACGGAAAATTCCATACGTATACGGGTATTCTAACATATACATGAAATACTCTATTTATAATGTAGATTATACGTATACGTAAGTTAAAACAGATAGCGCATTTGGCATGTATAATAGCATACACGTCATGAATAAAGCATTATCTAACATTGAAAGTCTTGAAAATCATAACCTAAACGTATATAGTCCGCACCTTAAACCAGAAAATGCATAATGAATATGATTCAGACGATAGGTCTTCGTTAACGACAGATACGCTACCTAAGGCATGAAACAAGTTAGCTATAACTTCACTTCAACTATTCTAAGCTTCAAAATATGTTAGGATTTTCTTACCTTACCTAAGAACGGAATCAGAATCGCCGGAATAATGATTCAGATATGCAGGATCGATACGTAGAAGAACTGGGAAGAATCCCAAGAAGGTACAACTGGTTCTCTCTTACTTTCTCTCTTTGTTCTCTCTCTTGATTTGGTTAGGGTTTAAAATTCATATGGGATTTGGGAATGAGGGTTTAAGGCCTTTTTATAAGCCTAAAATCAATGAAAACTAGGGCCAAGGTATACTTAGGTATAACCAAATCGGGCTCTTTCTGGTCCAACGAAACACTTCTGGAGGTCCTCTTATCAAATGCAATCAAACTTAAGCTCACTAGTATAGGATCTTAAGAAAGTTAAGTTTTCAGTCTAATCGGGTTTTCAGATCAACCGTGGCGGACCAGTTTCAGTTCAACGGTCACGGGAACTCGATCAGTGCCACAAGTACTTTGACATGTATGGGCTACCTTTCCTGATCCGAGGGTGAATTTGGGTCAAAAACCAATTATCAGAATGCTTATAACTAACGTGCAAGCGATACGACTCAGATTACTTAAATTCATATTTAATTTCTTTAAAATCTTCGCTTTCTCACTCTCTTCACTCCGGACTCAAGGAAATGGTCTCAGGACATCGTCTAGTCTTGATTTTCGAGGTAATTGTCAAGTCCAACTAGGCGGTCATAATTGTCTAAGTTCATCGCTATCGGACTTTCGACGTGCAGTCCAGGTTCGATATAGAGTTTCAAGGTGCTCCTGAGAGCAACTGAATTTAGAGATTGATCCTAGATTTTAGAGTAACATAGCGTTAACAATTCTATAGGTTTTGGGTCTTACAGATCGTATTTAAAGTGGTTAGTGCTAATTTCATGGGTAATCTAGTTTAACGCTAGTTAATTTACGTTAAATTTCTAAAGAATTTAATTCTAAATGATTTCTTTGGCTTTGGAATTGAGTTATGAGAAGTTATCAAGGTATTATGGTTGACCCATTGCCTAAGGACGTCTAACTCCAGGTTGGCAAAAATTCAGAGTGTTACAAAATGTCTATGATTTGTATAGTCTTAAGTATAGTGGCTACAGAGGACTTACATCTGGAGCAGTTAGATGTTAAGATAGCCTTTCTTCATTGGGACCTTAAAGAAGAGATATATATGCATCAGCCAATAGGATACATGGCACCAGGAAAGGAGAACAAGGTGTGTAGAATGAAGATGAATCTATATGGCCTGAAGCAGGCCCTGAGGCAGTGGTATAAGAAGTTCAACAGTTTCATGTTGGGAAACGATTTTAGGAGATGTCATGCAAACCACTATTATTATTTGAACAAGTTTGATATATTGTACATCATCTTTCTTCTTTATGTTGATGATATGCTTGTGGACGGTTCAAGCATGAAGGACATCTCAGATCTTAAAAGGCAGTTGTCTAAAGAATTTTTCATGGAGGATTTAGGAACTGCAAAAAAAATTCTAAGTATGAGGATAAAATGTGACAGAGAAAACAAGAAACTGGTTTTGTCATAGGCAGAGTACATAGCTAAGGTACTTGATCGATTCAATATGGAGGTGCTAAGCTGGTTAGTACTCCATTAGCTAACCACTTCAAACTATCTAAGGAGCAAGGTGTAAAGACGAAGGAGGAACGAGACTATATGGTTAAAGCCCCATACGTGTCAACTATTGGGAGTCTCATGTATGTTATGGTGAGCACAAGGCTAGACATTGCTCAAGCAGTAGGAGTTGTTAGCAGGTTCATGAACAACCCTGAGAAGGAACATTGTGAAGCTGTGAAGTGGATCCTCAGATACTTGGTAGGTACTATGAATATAGGGCTGTGTTTTGATGGATTGGAAATCAAGTTACAAGGCTACATAGATTCTAATTTGGCAGGAGATATCGACAGTAAAAGAAGCACTACATGTTATGTCTTTACTCTGGGTAGTGCTACAGTCAGTTGGGTCTCTCGGTTATAGAAATAGCATTTATCAGTACAATGGAAGCAGAATATGTTGCAGCTACAGAAGCATGCAAGGAGATGGCATGGATGCAAGATTTCATGGAAGAGTTGGGTAAAAAGTAAGAAGATTGCAAGCTATACAGTGACAGTCAAAGTGCAACACATGTTGCTAAGAATTCAGCCTTTCATTTAAGGACCAAGCATATTGACATCAGATATCACTTCATACATTCGTTACTGGAAGATGGATCGATTGTTATAGAGAAGATTCATACAAGTGAGAATCCTGTAAATATGCTAACACAGGAGAAACTGAAGCTCTGTTCAGCTTTGATTGGTCTTCAAGCTTGAAGACGGAGAAGTGGTGCACTCCGAATGAAGAAGACGAAGGTTTATGGTGATGTGTCTCTAAGTGGGATATTGTTGAGATGTAGAGCCACATCTAAGGGCGACCGGTCGAGTGGTCCACTAGCTCCACTTAAAGTCCAGCGAGCATAAGTTTTTTTAGTTTTGAGGTGCTTGACCAGTCGAGGTTACGCAGATTCGTTTCTGGATTTTGCACAGACTACGGATTTTTGAGTCAATTTTTACAAGGGTGTGAAAGAGAAGTTGCCTAAACTATAAATAGGGGTCCCTAAGGATTTTCTAGGTATTATGAAAGTTATTCCAAGGTGTGGCTAAAGGGTTTTCTCAGAACTTCCAAGAGAGAGGTTAGTATATTGCCTTGTAATCTCTTTTTTATTCATAGTGGAAGTTTGCATCCGTGGTTTTTTATCCTTGTTTGGGATTTTTCCACGTATATCTTATCTTATGGTTTGTGTGGAATGCGTTGATTCTTTTTCTACTTTATATTTCTTTCTATTTATCAATTGTGGGTGAGACCAGAGATTGGATCTCGGTTCACTACGTTGTTGGCATGCTGCAAACAGGACTTGGGCTCTTATGTAAGGTCGAATTCACCGAATATGGTTGTGTACGTGTTAGTCACCATGAGAGCCTCTGATGGGAGTAAACATTGGTCTTTATGCTAGGACCAAGGTTGTTATTTAGCTGATAGAAAACCAACTAAAGTGTCTTGTGTGAGCCTCTGGTGGGAGTGTACGATAGGTTCTTATATAGGACCATGGTTCTTGTGTAGGGCTATAAAGCTTAAAGGCGAACCTGATTTAAAACCTCCGATAGTGAATACCGGTACACTTAAGGAGAGTGTGTCCGTCGGGAGTGGAGAAGGGAAACCGAACCACTATACATGCATGTGTTTAGGATTATCATTTGAGCACTTTTTTAATTATTCTTATGTTATTGATTAGTTAATTATATGTATGCATGATTAAATGAATGCTAAGATTTGAATAGTTAGCACATCCTACACACATGTATACTATCATTTATAGACTAATTGCTTGATTGACATATCTATTATTGTAACACCCTGAAATTCGGGGGTCGAGCATAACTCAGCTCCCTAGTTCCAAAACATCACTTATGCAACATAATCAATGATGGGTGTATATTGTCCGTGTTAGTGCATAAAACATGAAATAGATCAAGCCAGATCAGCAGACATAATTTAGGGATATTATGAAAATGCAAGCGAAAGATTTAAATACATATATAATTCAAAACAATCCCCAAAGTATGCGTGCTCTGCCCAGGGAAATATATACAACAATGTCTCAAAATACATGTATCAAACTGTGTAAAATCGTCATATACATATCCCAGAATCCCTGCTGATTAGACAAGGCTCACATGAACCCTCCTGAGAACTGTATAAATGAGAATGCCTCCTCGTCCTCGTCAAAATCCGGCTCCACCTCGCAAGCATCGCCGTCACCTGCCACTAAGTCAGAGTCTGGTTGGTCTTTAAGCACCGTCACAGAACATGGGAGTGAGTGATCAACTCAGTAGTACCATACAGCAAAGGTTAACATGTTATTAATTCAATCAAGCAGTAATGATAAAGCGGTACAATCAAACATGTCCTAGATACTCATGTTAATGCAAGAATACTATGAGGGAATGATGCATGCCCTCACCACACACTCCCTCTTGTGACAACATCTAACGATCGCGGCATGAATCACTATCATTGTTCTCTCACACCAATGCCAATGGCACATGCAGTGCGATATCATGAGTATGATTACCAAGTTCTTATTAGTCCTTTTCATACAGTAGGATTGGAAAGCTAAGACACCTCCCTTATATCAATCCCCAAACATTGATCCATTTAAGGGTCGTCAGTCCTAGGAAATCTCATACGATGTTACGTTTCTAGGTCAGTGCAAGGGCTCCCCCATCACCAAATCAATACAGGCCTAGTTATATCCTCAATACTGTAACAAGACTCGTCGCCCTTATGCAGTGTCAGGATATACTTGAGGTCACTACAGAGGGCTCATCACCAATCAATGTAGGCCGACAATAAGAATATAGTGTCCCATACCACCATAATCTGCTCACGAGAGTAGGATGCTCACTGGTCACTACGGAGAGGCTCGTCGCCCTAGCGTAGGCCGACAGCTTAACCACAGTGTCCCATACCACCATGTTCGGCTCATGAATCTTAGGGGATCACCGTACCACAGTTAACGGGAGTTTCACTGGTAAGTTCAGTGCCTTAGATTCAAACAGTAGCGACCAAACATGGTGAATAAACATCGATCAATCGGGTTAGTTGATAAGCTCAACTAGGCCAAGCGCACGTTGAGTTGAACAACATGGAATGCATAAGCACTCCGTGTGGCCTAACCACTGTCGAACATCCCAAGCACGACTTGGATTCGTTAAACTCATCATGTGTGGCAAAAATGACCTCAACCACTATTTACAGAATGGTTACCGATTACCAGGGCTGTAGTACAGCCCCAATCACGTACAAATTCAATAACAGGCATATGAGTCATGTCCTACATTCATATGAACATTCATGAAATATAACTTGAACTTAAATACACATTTAACATGTTTCATCTAGGTTAATCAATCCATGGAGGAAATCATACACACAGTTAACATGGTTGGGATTGATATCTTAACAACCTTAACAATCACACTTTACTAACTACTAATTCATTTAGGCATTCATACAAACACTTAGATTACACTATTCAACATACATCACGTATGTCAACTCCATTACATATTATGGCAAGTCCTTTCGCCAAGGAGTTGTCGCATACATATCAAGCATATAACAACGACAACTAATCATGGTAATCAAAACAACATATTCTATATGTATACAGTTATACTAACATATACAAGAAATATGCTATTTATAACATAGAGTATACATATACGTAAAGCGAAATGGATAGCGCATTTGGCATGTGTAATGGCAATCATAACATGAATAAATAATTATCTAACATTGAAAGCCTTGAAAACCATAACCTAAACGTATATAGTCCGCACCTTAAACTAGAAAATGCGTATTAAATGTGATTTAGACGATATGTCCTCGTCAATGGCGGATACGCTACCTATGGCATGAAACAGGTTAGCTATAATTTCATTTAAACTATTCTAGGCTTCAAAACAGGTTAGGGTTGGTTTACCTTACCCAAGAATGGAATCAGAATCACCGGAAGAACGATTCAGATACGCAGGTTCGATGTGTAGATGAACTGGGAAAAATCTACGAAGAATCATCAGGTTCTCACTCACTTTTTCTCTCTTTTCTCTCTTGGAAAGCTAGGGTTTAGGAAATTCGTATGGGATTTGGGAATAAGGGTTTAAGGCCTTTTATAAGTCTAAAGTCAACGAAAATAGTCTTAAGGCCAAGTTATACTTAGGTTATAACCAAATTGGGCTCTTTCTGATCCCACGGAGCACTTCTGGAGGTCCTCTTATTAAATACGGTCGGACTTAAGCTCACTAGTATTGGATCTTTAGTAAGTTAAGTTTTCAGTCCAATCAGGTTTTCATATCGTCCGTGGTGGACCAGCTTCAATTCAACAGTTACCGAAATTCGATCATGGCCACAAGTACTTTGACATGTAAGGGCCACCTTTCCTGATCCGAGGGTGAATTTAAGTCGAAATCTAATGGTCAGAACGCTTAGAAATAACGCGCAAGCTAAACGATCCAGATTACTTAGAATTATATTTAATTTTCTAAAAATCTTTTTTTTCTCACTCTCTTTACTCCGGACTTAAGGAAATAGTCTCAAGACATCGTTTATGCTTGATTTTCAAGGTGATTGTCAAGTCCAACTAAGTGGTCATAATGGTCTAAGTTCATAGCTATCAGAATTTTGACGTGCGGTTTAGGTCCAATACGAAGTTACAAAGTATTTCCCAAAGTAACTAGGTTTAGAGTTGGATCCTAGATTCCAGAGTAATATAGCGTCAATGATTCTATAGGTTTTGGGTCTTACAGATCGTATTGAAAGTTATTGGTGCTATTGTTACATGTAATCTAGTTTAGTGCTAGCTAAAACACATTAAATTTCTAAGGGATTTGGTTCCAAATGATTTCTGCTAGAGGTGGTACTCGAGTCTAAGTACGGATTTTTCTAAGTCGTTACAATCTACCCTCCTAAATAAAATATTTCATCCTCGAAATTCATACCTTCTTATACTCCTCGAGGATCTGGGGGTAATTCTTCCTGACCTCAACTTCAGTCTCCCAGGTAGCTTCTTCTTCGTTGTGATGCGTCCACAGTACTATCACAAGTGGGATAACCATGCTACGCAATACCTGCTCCTTCCTATCCAAAATACGTGTCGGTCGCAGTTCATAAGTGGCGTCCTCGCTCAACTGCACCTGGTCCCATCTGATAATATGCGAAGGATCAGGTACGTACTTCTTCAACATGGACACATGAAAACATTATGCACGCCTGCGAGTGGTGTGGGCAAAGCAAGGCGATACGCTACTGCCCCCACTCGATCAAGTATCTGGAATGGGCCAATAAATCTCGGCGTGAGCTTCCCCTTCTTACCAAACCTAAGAACTCCTCGTATAGGGGAAACCTTAAGGAACACATGGTCCCCAACATCAAACTCAAGTGGTCGTCGTCTCGTATCAGCGTAGCTCTTTTGCCTACTCTATGCTGAGAGTAGTCGACGCCGAATAATGTCGATCTTCTTTGAAGTCGCATGAACCAACTCTGGGCCAATCAGAGTCTTCTCACCCACTTCTGCCTAACAATGCGGCGCTCTACACGATCGACCATATAATGTCTCATAGGGAGCCATACCAATACTCGCCTAGAAGCTGTTGTTATACGCAAACTCTACATAAGGAAGACAGTCATCCCAACTGTCCTTGAAGTCCAACACACAAGCTCGCAACATATCCTCCAAAATATGATTCACACGCTCTGTCTTCCCATCTATCTGTGGATGGAACGCTGTACTGAACTTCAACTTCACACCCATCGCTTCCTGGATACGAGTCCAGAAGATAGATGTGAATCGGGTATCTCTATCTAACACAATCTCCAAGGGAACTCCATGCAGGAGTACAATTTCCCTGATATACAATCTAGCTAACTCATCCGCAGAATTTGTGACTCTGATCGGTATGAAATGAGCTGACTTTGTCAACCTATCAACGATCACCCAAATAGAGTCATGTCCCTTCCTTATCTTCGGCAGTCCAGAAATAAAGTCCCACTTCCACTCAGCTATGGGCATATGCTGAAGCAATCGGCGATGCTCTGCCTTAACCTGCTAGCACGTGAGACAACGGGATACGAACTCAGCAATGTGGACCTTTACATTGTCCCACCAGTACGATCTTTTCATATTCTGATACATCTTCGTGCTACCTGGATGCATTGCGAGCCTCGAACTGTGGGCTGACTCAAGAATCTCTCGTCTCAAGTCAGGTATGTCTGGAATGCATAGGAGGCCTCGATATCGCAAGCCCCCATCCTTACCAATAGTCCACTCAGAGTTCCCTTCAGTACCAACCAGCTCCTTCATCTTCATCAGAAGCTCATCGCCTGCTTGAGCTTCAATGATACGACCATCTATGAGCGGTTGTACACGAATATGTACGACGAATTCATATGGCTCTTCCACTATGAGCTTCTGCTTAAAATCTCGCACGAATTCCACCATATCCCATTCTGCAATCATAAGCGGAGCCGCAAATTCTATAGTCTTCTTGTGGCTCAACGCATCTGCCACAAGGTTTGCCTTGCCCGGATGGTAGGAAACCTTGAACTTAAAGTCTTTCAAGGTCTCCATCTATCGGCGCTGCCTCATATTTAGATCTCGCTGTGAGAATATATATCTAAGGCTCTTGTGGTCACAAAAGAGCTCGAAGTCTACTCCGTAGAGGTAATGTCTCCAGAGCTTTAATGCGAAGATGACAGCTGCCAACTCTACGTCATACGTAGGGTAATTCTCCTCGTGCTTCCTTAATTGTCTCGAGGCATACGCAATCACCCTGTCCTTATACATAAGGACACAACCCAGACCAACGCGAGATGTGTCAGTATATATCGTATACTTAACCCCTTACTCTGGCAATGCTAACATAGGGGCCGACGTCAACTTGTCCTTTAGCTCCTGAAAAGCTACCTCAGCCTTTTCATTCTAGGCAAACTTCAAGTCTTTCCTTGTCAACTGAGATAACGGTATGACAATCTTAGAAAAATCTCGAATGAATGGTCGATAGTAACCTGCTAGACCCAGAAAACTCCTCACCTCAGTAACTGAACTGGGTTGCTTCCAATCCTAAACTGCAGCTACCTTAGCGAGGTCAACCGCAATGTCTTCCTTGGACACACATGTCCTAGGAACTTAACTTCTTCCTTCCAGAAGTCGCATTTCTTATACTGTGCAAAAAACTGGTTCTCCCTGAGAGTCTTCAATACCACTCTCAGGTGCTCCTCGTGCTCTTCCCAAATAGGGGAGTATATCAAAATGTCATCAATAAAGACAATGATGAACTAGAATATAAATGGTCGAAACACTCTGTTCATCAAATCCATGAACACGGACGGAGCATTCGTGAGTTCAAAAGACATCACAAGGAACTCATAATGACCAAAACTAGTCCCGAACGCAGTCTTCTGCACGTCCTCATCCTTGACGCGCAATTGATGATACCCAGACTGTAAATATTTCTTCGAGAAATAACGTGCCCCCTTCAACTGATCGAACAAATCATCAATCCTGGGCAAGGGATACTTGTTCTTCACTGTCACCTGATTCAGCCTGCGATAATCAATACACAACCGTAGGGAACCGTCTTTCTTCTTCACAAACAAGACAGTCGCTCTCCAAGGTGACACACTCGGCTGAATAAAACCTGCTTCAAGCAAACCATCAATCTGTCTTCTCAACTCCTCCATCTCACATGGAGGCATACGATACATCGGTAGGGAAATAGGTGTTGCACCGGGCACAAGATCAATGGTGAAGTCAATCTCGCGCCGAGGAGGAAGCCCTGAAATCTTCTCAAACACATCAGAGAAATCGCAAACTACTGGCATATCTTCTAGCGTCGGAACATCAGAACTCTCTAACATGGAAGCATAGGTGCTAACACGACAGGACCAACTGACCTAAACTGGAAAAGAGAAGGTCATGCCCTCAGGTCCGTAGGCTGTCACAACTCCAGCCTTGCAATCAATCTCTATTCTTATCTTCGCGAGCCAGTCCATCCTAAAAATAACATCATAATGACACAATGGGGTGACAATCAGGTCGACGACCACTGTCCAGCTACCCAAATCTACCGAGCAAGACTCACAGGTCTGAGCAATATCTGATGTAGTCCCTGTAGCTGTTGTGAATCTCACTCCCTTCGCAGGAGCCGTAACCAAACCTAGCCGCTTGACCACAACACAAGAAATGATCGAAACAGTGGACCCAATGTCCACCAATAGGAAGATAGGCGTACCTAGGATGTGCGCAGGAACCTCAAATGATGACGGTACTGAATCTGCCTCGGGTGCCTCAGCTGTGAGTGCATGAACCCGAGCCTGCTGTGGTCAATGTGGTGGAGGAACCATGGGCCATTGTGGCGGCCTGAAATGAGGTTCTGGAGGTTTGAAGGAAGGATGAGCTGGTGTTGATCGAAGGGGTGGTGCTGAAATGGCCTGAGGCATCGGACGACCGATCCTCTGAGGCAGCGAGAACCCACTGTCTCGCATCTTGGAAAAGTAAGAAATCTCGGTGTGGCCAGGCCTCTTACAATAGCTGCACCATACATCAGGACACCTCAAATGGGCAGGAGATGCAGAAGACCCCTGCGGTGAATCAAACCGAGGCCTCTTACCGAGGAAAGGCCTACTCACGAAATCGGGTTGGGGCCTAGGAACTACAGGTGCTCGCATGCGGGACAACCTCTCCCGTCCTGCTCTGCTCGCAAGGACATACTCACCAGCTCCGCATAAGAAGAAATGCTTGCACAGCACATCTTCGATGTAATCTCGGGCTGTAAACCCTCAGAAAAATGTCACATCCTCAACAACTGATCACCCAGAATCAAAGGAGCATACCTTCCTAGCTCCATAAACCGGTGCTCATACTCCGCCACCGACATGCCTCCCTGGTGAAGGCGAGGGAACTCACTCTCCTTCTCGTGCCGGTAAGTGACCGAAAAATACTTTTCATGGAAGTGAGCCTCGAATGCCGCCCACCTCCACTCAAATCCCTCCGCAACTGTGCGGAGAATGTTGTTCCACTATAAGCTAGCCTCCTTCTCAAACATGAAGGTAGCAAGCTCAACATGCTCTGCCTCGGAACAGTGCAACGGCCTTAGAATCTTTGAGATGCAGTCTATCTAATACTCAACCTCCTCGGGTCTGTGAGTACCCAAAAATGTAAGAGGCCTCAAGCGCTGAAACCGCTCAAATGTACCGCTCGCACTAGTATGCCCAACAGGGTGTAGTGGTGAGGCAAGTGGAGTCATCGCCATCGACTGAGTAAAGATACCAGCCATGGAGGACAAGAGCTTCTACTTCTGCTACTGCTATATCTGTTGCTGCAGCAACAACAACATCATCTGCTCTTGCCTATCAGGAGGCGGAGCAGACTGTGATGTAGAAGGCATAGACGCTGATGCACGGTTCTGCTCGGGAACCGCAGGTGTGACAAGAGGCACCACAGAAGGTGGCCCAACAGTAGGACCAGAAGCCGGCTAAGAACTCGTCATGGGATCTGAACGAGATCGGCACGAATGGGGGTTCATATGAGTATTACACAGGGCAAGGGCCCCGTCGAGCGAATCTTCCAGAGAAAGATGGGCCAAAGATCTCAAACCCTTAAGTGGCATACCCTACACACAACAGAGGGTAGCAACCAATGAGATTAGGCATTCACACAGTCTATCCACAACATTAACTTCACAAGCCAAAGAAACAACATATATTTCATTAACAAAATTGTCACAATACATGATTTACAGCACTACATGAATCGCGACAGAGAAAGCATGTAAGAAAAATAACTAAGCTTCAACCACTAAGCTTCAAACACTAAACAACTATCAAAGTACCAAACCACTACCAAACCACACATAAAAATAAGCAACAACAAGCAAACAATGACTACATAAAGCCTATTCATCAGAATCTGGCGATGGAGAAGGGACACCCTTATCCTTCAGGCAGCACACGATGGTCTTCAGTGTGCGGGTTACTTTCTTGAACTTACACTTTACGAGGCCGCGTAAATCCACAATATCCCATCGAAGAGCAGCCTGATCCTCCTCGAGTCAAACTATACAGGCATCCCTATCGGCCTGAGTCGCAGGAGGAGGACTCTCATCAGTATCCTGAGCCCCCTCTTCTTCTTCGTCCTGCACTTCTTCCTCTATCTCTGCCCCACCTTCCTCTTCACTTCTTTCTTCTTCGCTATCATACTCATCCTCACTTTCATCAAGTTGGGCTTCACGTTGCTGAGGCCCCATCTTTATCTGGTTAAGAGTAGTTTCACTGATATAATGGACTGGCACTGGCAACTCCGCCCAAGTCTGTAGGAAAACTCGAGCGCAATCTTGCATATGAGTCAGCCAAAGGGAAGCGATTCAGTCGTTCTTCTTGATCACGCGATAATGATAATCTATCGCAGGATAAACGTGGGCACGCACACCTTCACTCCCTGCCCCACTTGATATAGAAAATCCACCATAAGACGCATGCATTCACTGTGATTGCTCCACCTGGGATAAACATTGAACGTGCAGATGTGGTGAAGCAGACAAAAATCGCTCGACATATGGGTCACTAAGAGGCTCTTGTTATGCTGCCACTCAACCAAGTGACCACATAGAAACCTGGTGCAGCAATCCCTCTCACGAATACTATTTAGATTCCTTACACTTGGATGTACCTCGCCAAGTGGCACGTTCAGGAGTCAAGCTATCAACCCAACATTAATTGTGGCTTTCTGATCTCTATCGAAGGGTATCTTGAAATGCAACGACTCCAGCGTAGGGTCCTGAATATGAGCATAGAAAGCACGAACAGTACTCACATTTGCACGAGACTCGCCCACAAATAGCAGACCCCACCCGGTAGCTTCCTGGCGCTCGAACAACAAATACTCACCAAAGAGTCGCCCATCCACATGCGCTTCAAAAAGAACCCTACGGCCCCGTGACACCATGAGCCAACTCTGCCAACAACGATCTTTCAAATGGAGCATGAGGATCTAAATCCCGCTTCGTCTGCACTTCTCTCTCAATGCTTAAACTCGCAGTAGCTCCTTTAGGCCACCTCGAATGAGCGGGATGACTAGGCCCAACCTCGTCCATAGGGGCACGCTTCTTGCCCATTAGTGAAAAGATATTGAAAATGGAAAAAAATGCTACAACAACCTCCATGAAAGCCATGAAAGAGTGATGAAATGGAAGGAAAGGGCTGACCTAATTGAGTTTCCATGGATCTGGGCATCTAAGGGGTTATAAAGGCACAAAGGAAAGGGATATTAAAGAAAGAAAAGAATAAGATAGGATGGCTAATGGGTTTACACGATTTTAAAGCTTACAAGAAGGATTTAGAAGCTTAAATCAAGAGAAATGGGAGGATTAGGTGATGGGTATGGCTAAGAACGATGGAAGAACATGAGGCTTGAAAGAAAATGGAAGAAAAAAGGATTGGAAGGGCGATTTGAGAGAGATATGGACTGTTTCAAGGAAAAAGGAAAGCTTGGAAGTACATTTTATGAAGGAAGTGATGGATTAGGGATGAAATAGGGCTCGAACCCTGTACCATAAGCTCCCCCAAAAGCCATTGGCCCGAAAGCCCAGTCCCATCTGGGCCCGCCGGTTGGCAAGGCCTTGCCGAAACGACGAGGCCCTCACCGGCCACTGGATAATCCGGCGATGGGGCGAGGACCTCCCCACCCCCTAGGTCTAAAAATGTTAGGGTCCCACTCTAGAACCCCTTAAAAGTTGATTGTTTGGCCCCTTCTTCCGATTTGAGCCGTTTCGGGTCATTTCGGAACTAACCTGATCTCTATTCACTTTTACCGATTTCTAGCAGCTGGAAAGGGATGAAATGCGGTCTATACCTGTCAGTTGACGATCTATACTAGATTTGGGGTCGACGTGTGTGATCAGGAGTGTGCACGGACTCGATCTCGGTGACCATTTTCAGTAAACTTTTGCCAAAAGATAAACTGAGAGTCCTAGTTCTGTTTCTAGCTTGTTCTCGCACCCTCCTATGCTATAGTGGCATCAACGTGCGTCGTGTGACCCTAACCCAGGTCCAGTTTAATCCAGATCATGCCTGATACCAACTTGTAACGTCCTGAAATTCGGAGGTCGAGCATAACTCAGCTCCCGAGTTCCAAAACATCACTTATGCAACATAATCAATGATGGGTGTATGTTGTCCGTGTTAGTGTATAAAACATGAAATAGATCAAGCCAGATCAGCAGACATAATTTAGGGATATTAGGGCAATGCAAGCAGAAGACTTAAATACATATATAATTCAAAAGAATCTCCAAAGTATGCATGCTTTGCCCAGGGCAATATATACAACAATGTCTCAAAATACATGTATCAAACTGTGCAAAATTATCATATACATATCCCAGAATCCCTGCTGGTTAGGACAAGGCTCACGTGAACCCGCCTGAGAACTGCATAAATGAGAATGCCTCCTCGTCCTCGTTAAAATTCAGCTCCGCCTCGCAAGCATCGTCGTCACCTGCCACTAAGTCAGAGTCTGGTTGGTGTTTAAGCACCGTCCCAGAACATGAGAGTGAGTGATCAACTCAGTGGTACTATACAGCAAAGGTTAACATGTTATCAATTCAATCAAGTAGTAATGATAAAGCAGTACAATCAAACATGTCCTAGATACTCTTGTTAATGCAAGAATGCTATGAGGGAATGATGCATGCCCTCACCACAAACTCCCTCTTGTGAAAACGTCTAACGATCACGGCATAAATCACTACCACTGTGCTCTCACACCAACGCCAATGGCACATGCAGTGCGATGTCATGAGTATGATTATCAAGTTCTTATTAGTCCTTTTCATACAGCAGGATTGGGAAGTTAAGACACCTCCCTTATATCAATCCCCAAACATTGATCCATTCTAAGGTCGTCAGTCCTAGGAAATCTCATACGATGTTACGTTTTTAGGTTGCTACAAGGGCTGCCAAGGCTATTACACAGAATCATTACACCACTCCCCCATCACCAAATCAATACATGCCTAGTTATATCCTCAATACTGCAATAGGACTCGTCGCCCTTATGTAATGTCAGGATATACTCGAGGTCACTACAGAGGGCTTATCACCAATCAATGTAGGTCGACAACAAGAATATAGTGTCCCATACCACCATAATCTGCTCACGAGAGTAGGGTGCTCACTGGTCACTACGAGGAGGCTCGTCGCCCCAGCGTAGGCCGACAGCTCGACCATGGTGTCACATACCACCATGTCTAACTCATGAGTCTTAGGGATCACGGTACCATGGTTAACGGGAGTTTCACTGGTAAGTTCAATGCCTTAGATTCAAACAGTAGTGACCAAACATGGTGAACAAACATCAGTTAATCAGGTTAGTTAATAAGCTCAACTAGGCCAAGCGCATGTTAAGTTGAATGACATGGAATACAGAAGTACTCTGTATGGCCTAACCACTCTCAAACATCGCAAGCACGGCTTAGATTCGTTAAACTCATCCTGTGTGGCAAAAATGACCTCAACCACTATTTACAGAACGGTTACTGATTACCTGGACTGTAGTGCAACCCCAATCACGTACAAATTCAATAACAGGCATATGATTCATGTCCTACATTCATATGAACATTCATGAAATATAACTTGAACTTAAATATAGTACATGAAGGAAATCATATACACATTTAATATGATTCATCTAGGTTAATCAATCCATGGAGGAAATCATACACACAGTTAACATGGTCTGGATTCATATCTTAACAACCTTAACAATCACACTTTACTAACTACTAACTCATTTAGGCATTCATACAAACACTTAAATTACACTATTCAACATACATTACGTATGTCGACTCCATTACATATTATGGCAAGTCCTTTTGCCAAGGAGTTTCCGCATACATATCAAGCATATAACAACGACAATTAATCATGAAAATCAAAACAACATATTCTATACGTATACGGTTATACTAACATATACAGGAAATACGCTATTTATAACATAGAGTATACATATACATAAAGCGAAACGGATAGCGCATTTGGCATGTGTAATGGCAATCACAACATGAATAAATCATTCTCTAACATTGAAAGCCTTAAAAATCATAACCTAAATGTATATAGTCCGCACCTTAAACTAGAAAATGAGTATTAGATGTGATTCCGACGATATGTCTTCGTCAACGGTGGATACGCTACCTATGGCATGAAACAGGTTAGCAATAACTTCATTTAAACTATTCTAGGCTTCAAAACAGGTTAGCGTTGGTTTACCTTACTCATGAATGGAATCAGAATCGCTGTAAGAATAATTCAGATACGCAGGTTCGATGTGTAGATGAACTGGGAAAAATCCTACGGAGAATCAACAGGTTCTCTCTCACTTTCTCTCTTTTCTCTCTCTTGGAAATCTAGGGTTTAGGAAATTCGTATGGAATTTTGGAATAAGGGTTTAAGGCCTTTTTATAAGCCTAAAGTCGATGAAAATAGTATTAAGGCCAAGGTATACTTAGGTTATAACCAAATCGGGCTCTTTCTGATCCAACGGAGCACTTCTGGAGGTCCTCTTATCAAATGCGGTTGGACTTAAGCTCACTAGTATTACATCTTTAGTAAGTTAAATTTTTAGTCCGATCGATTTTCTAGATCGTCCGTGGTGGACTAGCTTCAATTCAACGGTTACTGAAATTCGATCAGGGCCACAAGTACTTTGACATGTAAGGGCCACCTTTCCTGATCCGAGGGTGAATTTGGGTCAAAATCTAATGGTTAGAACGGTTAGAAATAACGCACAAGCGAAAGGATCCAGATTACTTAAAATTATATTTATTTTTCTAAAAATCTTCATTTTCTCATTCTCTTCACTCCGGACTCAAGGAAATAGTCTCAGGACATCGTTTGGGCTTGATTTTCGAGGTGATTTTGAAGTCTAACTAAGTATTCATAATGGTCTAAGTTCATAGCTATTAGACTTTCGACGTGCGGTCTAGGTCCAATACGAAGTTACAAAGTATTTTCGGGAGCAACTGGGTTTAGAGTTGGATCCTAGATTCCAGAGTAATATAGCGTCAATGATTCTATAGGTTTTGGGTCTTACAGATCGTATTGAAAGTTATTGGTGCTATTGTTACATGTAATCTAGTTTCTAAAACACAGTAAATTTCTAAGGGATTTGGTTCTAAATGATTTCTACTAGAGGTGGTACTCGGGTCTAAGTACGGATTTTTCTAAGTTGTTATAATTATAGTCTATGTGATTGGACCCTCTATTGATTTGAAAGCCTTAGAGTTAATTGTCTTAATTTAAATTGACATATTAGTTTAAGAAACCAATTATGTGTTAAAAAGCATAAATTTTATTGGCCCTAGTCACCCCTCTCTGAGACATAACTATTCATTCCATTAGCTCTGTCAAGCTTTCAAGTTTACATAATTTCAATTGGAATCAGAGAGGGTTCCTCCTGAAAGGCTTAACCGTATGGACTGTGATCCAAATGAGCTTTAGACTGATCTCTAACAATAAAGGGAGTTGTCACATTGAAGGTTAATCTTTTAACTCTATGCATACAGGTAGATCTTTGAAAATTTCAAAAGTGACCCATTGTCACAATTGCGAGGGTTATGGTCGTACTGCCTCCTCATGTCCAAGTGTATTAAAAATTAAAGGAAATGACATGGCATCAAAACGGGATGATTTTGAGGATTTTAAACCAAATTTTGAAAAATCCCTTAATGTTGGAGAGCTTAGATTAATGTGCATCTTCATGGCCTCCAACACCTTTACTCTCCTTACAACTAAAGACATGAGAGAAGTATATGACCATAACTTTTTGTTTAAAGAAGAGACATCCTCTTCCTATGTGAAGAAGATGATGAGGATGGAGATGATGATTTGTAAGCGGCCTATGACCAACTTTTCAAGAAAATCATGAAAATAATACAAATATTGAGATTGGTAAAAGCCGAGAAGATTCAATTGGCTAACCAGATAGAATAAGTTAATTTTGAAAATTACTCCCTCATACAAGAAAAGAAAAATCTCAAGTCTAACATTAATGAGATTTTAGAGAGGTGTTTAGATATTGAATTAGAACTTGATATAGTTAAATTTGAAAATTAGGACTTGAAACTTCAAGTTAGCCTACTTGAATCTTATCTTCTCGATGCCAAGGTTGCCCAAAATGAGGATGTAGATAAATCTTTTGATACTAGTAAACCTTGTGTGGATAATAGAGGTCTTAGAAACATAAAATTATTAATGTTGCAACATTTGTCCTGGTAGTGATCCAAAAGGACTCTATAGCTTCAGGGAGCAGATCAAATTACTCTCCCTTATGTCAATATTATGGAGATATAGGACACTTGAGATTTGAATGCTGAATCTATAAAAACTGACAATCCACATCAATTCTAAACTATATAGGTAAATTCATTCAGACTAAAAAAATGACACACTCTAAGAAGAGTCCTCTTAAACGAACACAAAAAAGGAGTTCACATCCCCTCAAAAAATGTACAACTATATGAGGGAGTTGATGAAACAGGTTACCTTATTAATTGAACATATTAAGGAAGGCTTCAGATAGGGAAACAATCATAAGGGTAGAAACCAAATAAGAAAATTCCCTACCAAACATACATCTCCAAGTAGAAATGTACCTAGGAGAGTAGAATCTAGGAAAAGAGACCTCTTCCAAACTCAATCCGATTCATAAGAAATTCAAACCCATGTGGGTGGTGAAGAGGGATAGGTGATCCGTAGAGATCTATGTGGGGTTAAGTGTTAAATTAGAGGATCTTAACCTCATCTTGTTCTTAATAGTTGTATTTGAGGATTCTAGGCTCAATTGTAAGAACTATAGTTAAAACCGAGGATTAAGCCTCATTTAGTTTTGTTAGATTAGCTTTAAAGTTACTTAATTTTAATATCATATATATAGCTAGAGTATCATTAATCATTCGTATTTTCCAAGTAGAAATGCACCTAGGAGAGTAAAATCTAGGAAAAGAAACCTCTCTCCCTAACTCGATCTAGTTCCTAGGAAATTCACACCCATGTGGGTGGTGAAGAGGGATCGGTGATCCATAGAGATCTATGTGGTCTTAAAAATTAAATCAAAGGATGTTAGCCTCATCTTATGCTTAATAGTTATATTTGATTATTCTAGCCTCAATTGTGAGTCATATAGTTAAAACTGATGATTAAGCCTCATTTTATTTTGTTAGCTTAGCTTGAAAGTTGATTAATTTTAATATCATATGTTTATTGTTAGACTATCATTAGTCATTCTTATTTCAATTTATATATCTTTTGAATGACCATAATATGCATGGTCCTTGTTTTTAATGTTTAAATGCACCCTATTCTCATGTTAGTATGTAGTTATAATAAAATTTATGACTTATAAAGTCTTTTCATATTATCTTTCTATTAGTATACTCATAGAACTAAATCTTTGTCAGATACTAACAAAAAGGGAGACGAAGATCAAGTTCCATCAAAACAAGTGTATTCTATTATTACAAAATCTTTTTGTTGTTACAGTGATTGATGAAAATAGGGGGAGCAATTATGTTGGAGTGTAACACCCTGAAATTCGGGGGCTGAGCATAACTCAGCTCCCGAGTTTCAAAACATCACTTATGCAACATTTTTTATAATGGATGAATGTTGTCTGTATTAGTGCATAAAGCATGGAATGGATTAAGCCAAATTAGCAAACATAAACTAGCGACAGTTAGAATACGCAAGCGGAAGACTAGAAGAAGTATATATACCAATACAAGTCCCCAAGATATGTATGCTCTGTCAGGTCATAATTACAAGTATTGTCCCAAAATACAAAAATCAAAATGTGATAGACCACTATAAACATAGCCCTGAATCCCTGTCAATCAGGACATGGCTCACATGAACCCGCCTGAGAACTACATGAACGAGAATGCCTCCTCGTCATCATCAAACTCCGACTCTGTATCGAGTGTCACATCATCACCTACAGCTAAGTCAGAGTCTAGTTGGTGTTTAAGCACCGTCCCAGAACATGGGAGTGAGTGATCAACTCAGTGGAACTATACAGCAAAGGTTAACATGTTATCAATTCAATCAAGCAGTAATGATAAAGTAGTACAATCAAACATGTCCTAGATACTCTTGTTAATGTAAGGATGATATGAGGTAATGATGCATGCCCTTGCCTGCACTCCCTCTTGCAACAACATCTAACAATTGCGGCATGAATCACTACCACTGTGCTCTACACCAACACTAACGGCACATGCAGTGCGATGTTATGAGCATGATTACCAAGTTCTTATTAGTCCCTTTCATACAGCAGGATTGGGAAGCTAAGGTACCTCCCTTATATCAATACTCAAACAATGATCCATTCTAGGGTCGTCAGTCCTAGTAAATCTCATACGATGTTACAATTTTGGGTCGCTGTAAAGGGCTCGTCACCAATCAATGTAGGCCTAGTTATACCTTAGTTACTATAATAAGGCTCGTTGCCTCAATACAATTTCAAGGTATGCTCGAGGTCACAACAGAGAGCTCTTCACCAATTAGTGTAGGCCGACAGCATGAATACTGTGTCCTATACCACTATATTCGACTCACAAGTCTGGGTTGCTCACTGGTCACTACGGGGAGGCTCGTCACCCCAACGTAGGCCGACACCTCAATCACGGTGTCCCATAACACCATGTTCGGCTCATGAGTCTTAGGGGATCGAGGTACCAAGGTTAATAGGATTTCATTGGTGAGTTCGGTACCTTAAATTTAAGCAGTAACGTCCAAACATGATGAACATACATCGGGTCAATCGAGTTAATTGACGAGCTCGACTAGGATGAGCGCACGTTGAATTGATCGACATGAAATGCATAAGCACTCCATGTGGCCTAACCACTGTCGAACATCCCAAGTACGGCTCGGATTCGTCGAGCACATCCTACGTGGTGAAAATAACCTCAACTACCAGTTTGAGAACTATTACCGATTACCTGGACTGTGATACAGTCCCAATCCTGAACCGTGGCTACCTTAGCGAGGTTAACTGCTATACCTTCCTTGGACACCACATGTTTCAGGAACTTAATTTCCTCTTTTCAGAAGTCGCATTTCTTATACCGCGTAAAAAGTTGATTCTTCCTGAGAGTATTCAAGACCGCTCTTAGGTGCTCCTCGTGAAGTATATCAAAATATCATCAATAAACATGATAATGAATCGAAACAAAAACGGTCGAAACATCTGTTCATCAGATCCATGAACACGGTTGGAGCAATTGTGAGTCCAAACGACATCACAAGGAACTCGTAATGGACAAAACTGGTCCTGAATGCTGTCTTCTACATGTTCTCATCCCTAACGCGTAACTGATGATAACCAGACTGTAAATCTATCTTCAAAAAATACTGTGCCCCCTTCAACTTATCAAATAGATCATGAATCCTTAACAAGGGATACTTGTTCTTCACCTTCACTTGGTTCAACCTAGATAATCAATATATAATTGCAGAGAACCGTCCTTCTTCTTCGCAAATAATACAGGCACTCCCTAAGGTGATACACTCGGTCGAATGAAGCTTGCCTCTAACAATACTTTAATTTTTCTCCTCAGTTCCTCCATCTCACATGGGGCATATGGTACGTCGGCAAGGAAATAGGTGTCGCACCGAGCACAAGATCGATAGTAAAGTCAATCTCGCGCCGAGGAGGAAGTCCCATGATCTTCTCAAATGCGTCCATGCAGTTCTGGACCACGGGGGTATCTCCCAACATTCGATCATTAATACTCTCTAACAAAGAAGTGTAGCTACTAACTCGATAGGATGAACTGACCTGAACTGGAATGTAACGACCTAGAAAAATTCATACTTAGACTCAAGTACCTCCTTCAATAGAAATCATTTTAGCCTTAATCTCTTAGAACTTTAATGTGTTTTATCTAGCGCTAACCTAGATTACTTATGGAATTAGCACCGAAAACTTTCAATACAATCTGTAAGACCTAAAACCCATAGAATCATTGACGTTATATTACCCTGAAATCTAGGATCCAACTCTAAACCCAGTTGCTCCCAAAAATTCTTTATAATTTTGTATTGAATCTAGACCGTGCATCAAAATTCTGATAGCTGTGAACTTAGACCATTATGACTGCTTAGTTAGACTTGACGATCACTTCGAAATCAAGCCCAAACGATGTCCTGAGACCATTTTATTGAGTCCGAAATAAAAAGAGTAAGAAAATGAAGATTTTTAGAAAATTAAATATATTTCTAAGTAATCTGAAATGATTCACTTGTGCATTATTTTTAAACATTCTGACCGTTACATTTCGACCCAAATTCACCCTCGGATCAGGATAGGTGGCCCTTACATGTCAACGTACTTGTGGCCTTGATCGAAGTTCGGAACCGTTGAATTGAAGCTGGTCCACCACGGATGATCTGAAAACCTGATCGGACTGAAAACTTAACTTACTAAAGATCCAATGCTAGTGAGCTTAAGTCCAACTACATTTAATAAGAGGACCTCCAGAAGTGCTCCGTTGGATCGGAAAGAGTCCAATTTTGTTATAACCTAAGTATACCTTGGTCTTAAGTCTATTTTCATCGACTTTAGGCTTATAAAAAGGCCTTAAACCCTTAGTTCCAAATCCCATACGAATTTCCTAAACCCTAGTTGCTTAAGAGAGAGAAAAGAGAGAGAAAGTGTGGGAAAATCTGTCGAATCTAAGATTCTTCCTAGTCCATCTATACATCGAACTTGTGTATCTAAATCATTCTTCCAGCGATTCTGATTCTGTTTTTGAGTAAGTTAAGCTAACCCTAACCTGTTTTGAAACTTAGAATAGTTCTAATGAAGTTATAGCTAACATATTTTATGTCATAGGTAGCATATCCGCCGTTGACGAAGACATATCGTCTGAATCACATCTTATACGCTTTTCTGGTTTAAGGTGAGGACTATATACGTTTAGGTTATGGTTTTCAAGACTTTCAACGTTAGATAATGATTTATTCATGTTGTGATTGCCATTACACATGCCAAATGCGCTATCCGTTTCGATTTCCGTATACGCATACTTTATATTGTAAATAGCATATTTCATGTATATGTTAGAATACCTATATGCGTATGGAATCTGCTGTTTTGATTTTCATGATTAATTGTCATTGTTATATGCTTGATATGAGTGCGACAAATCCTTGGTGAAAGGACTTGCCCTAATATGCAATGGAGTCGACTTACGTGATGTATGTTGAATAGTGTAATCTAAGTGTTTGTATAAATGCCTAAATGAGTTAGAAGTTAGTAAAGTGTGATTGCTAAGATTGTTGAGATATGAATCTCAATCACAATACTTGAGTGCATGATTTCCTCCATGAATCATGTAACTTAGATTATCCATGTTAAATGTGTGTATGATTTCCTCCCTGTACTGTATTTAAGTTTCAGTTATATGTCATGAATGTTCATATGAATATAGGATATGATTCACATGCCTGTTATTGAAATTGTACGTACTTGGGGCTGTACTACAGTCCAGGTAATCGGTAACCATTTTATAAATAGTGGTTGAGGTCATTTTCACCCCGTAAGATGAGTTTAATGAATCTAAGTCGTACTTGGGATGTTCGACAGTGGTTAGGCCACACAGAGTGCTTATGCATTCCATGTCGTTCAACTCAATGTGTACTTTGCTTAGTTGAGCTTATCAACTAACTCGATTGACTGATGTTTGTTCACCATGTTCATCGCTACTGTTTGAATTTAAGACACCGAGCTTACCAGTGAAACTCCTATTAACCTTAGTACAGTGATCCCCTAAGACTCATGAGCTAGACATGGTGGTATGGGACACTGTGGTCGAGCTATCGTCCTACTCTAGAGCTACAAACCTTCCCGTAGTGACTAGTGAGAACTTTATTCTTGTTAGCAGATTATGGTGGTATGGGACACTATATTCTTACTGCCGTCTTACATTGATTGGTGACGAGCCCTCTATAGTGACCTCGAGTATATCCTGACACTGCATAAGGGCGACGAATCTTGTTACAGTATTAAAGATATATTTAAGCCTGTATTGATTTGGTGATGGGGGAGTGGTGTAACAATTGTGCGCAACAGTCCTGACAGCCCTTGCAGTGACCTAGAACCGTGACATCGTATGAGAATCCCTAGGACTGACGACCTTAGAATGGATCAATGTTGGGAATTGATACAAGGGAGGTGTCTTAGCTTCTCAATCCTACTGTATGAAAAGGGCTAATAAGAACTTGGTAAGCATGCTCATATCATCGCATTGCATGTGTTATCGGTGTTAGTATAAGAGCACTGAGGAAGTGACTGACACGCGCGATAGTAAGATGAAGATCGTAGAGGGAGTTTGTGGTGAGGGCGTGCATCATTCCTTTATAACATTCGTGCATTAACAAGAGTATCTCGAACATGTTTGATTGTACTGATAACATGTTAACCTTTGCTGTATAGTACCACTAAGTTGATCACTCACTCCCACACTCTAGGATGGTGCTTAAACACCAACCAGACTCTGACTTAGCTGCAGGTGACGGCGATGCTTGCGAGGTGGAGCCGAATTTCGATGAGGACGAGGAGGCATTCTCTTATATGCAGTTCTCAGGCGGGTTCATGTGAGGCTCATCCTGACCAGCGGGGATTTTTGGGATATGTATATGACGATTTTGTGCAGATTGATACATGTATTTTGAGACATAGTTATATATATTGCCCTAGGCAGAGCATGCATATTTTGGGGATTATTTTTAAATTATATACGTATTTAAGTCTTCCGCTTGCATTTTCTCAATATCCCTGAATTATGTCTGCTGATCTGGCTTGATCTATTTCATGTTTTATGCACTAACATAGACAACATTCATCCATCATCAAATAATGTTGCATAAGTGATGTTTTGGAACTCGGGAGCTGAGTTATGCTCGCCCCCGATTTTCAGGGCGTTACAAGTTGGTATCAGAGCATGATTTGGATTAACCTAGACCTTGGTTAGCATCACACACCACACGTTAATGCCACCATAGCGTAGGAGGGTGCGAGAACAATCTAGAAACAGAACTAGAACTCTCAGTTTATCTTTCGGCAAAGGTTTACTGAAAATGGTCACCGAGATCGAGTCCATGCACACTCCTGATCATAAACATCGACTCCAAATTAAGTCTAGACCATCAATTGATGGGTATAGACCACATTCCACCCCATTCCAGCCATTAAAAATCGGTAAAAGTGAATAGAGGTCAGATTAGTTCCAAAATGATCCGAAACGGCTCAAATCGGAAGAGGGGGACCAACGATCAAGTTTTAGGGGGTTCTAGGGTGGGACCCTAACTTTTTTGGACCTAGGGGATGGTGAGGACCTCCCCCAATCGGCTAGCCCTCGCCAAATGGTCCAGTGGTTGAACCGGCGAGGCCTCACCGGTCAGCGGGCCCCGCGGGCTGGGCCATCCGGGCTAATCGAGTTTAGGGCCTAGTAGGACCCTATGGTACAGGGTTCGACCCTCCTTTCATCCTAAAACCCTCACTTCCTTCAAAAAGTGACCCCCCAAGCTCTCCCTTTCCTACAAAGTTGTTGTTTTCTCTCTCAAACCTCCCTTCCACTTACTCCTTCCTTCATTTTTCGTTATTTCCTTCATCCCTCCACCGTTCTCAGCCATACCTAGCATCCACTCTCTCCATTTTTTGCGATTGGAGTTCCTAAAGCTCTCATTTGAGCTCTAAAACGTGTCAGCCCCCAACCTCTCTTATCTTGATCTTTTCTTTCTTCTATTTTTCCTTTCCTTGACTTATTGCACTCTTGTTTCTGACCCAAACTCGTGGGAACCTACAGATCTCAGCCCTTTCTCCATTTTCCTTCTCTTTTCATGGCTTTCATGGAGGTTATTCTAGCCTTTTTCTCCATTTTCATCATCCTTTCGTTGATGGGCAAGAAGCGTGCCCCTATGGATGAGGCCGGCCCTAGTCATCCCGCTCGTTCGAGGTGGCCTAGAGGAGCTACTGCGAGTTCAAGTGTTGGGAGAGAGTTGTATTCGAAGCCGAATTTAGATCTCCAAGCTCCATTTGGAAGGGCGTTGTTGGCAGAGTTGACTCATGGCATTTATGAGGACCGTAGGGTTCTCTTTGAAGCACATGTGGATGGGTGACTCTTTGTTGAGTATTTATTGTTCGAGCGCATGGAAGCTGCCAGGTGGGGTCCGCTATTTGAGGGTGAGTCTTGGACAAATGTGAGTACTGTTCGTTCCTTCTATGCTCATATTCGGGATCCTACGCTGGAGCCGTTGCAGTTCAAGATCTCCTTCAGCAGAGATCGTGAAGCCACAATCAATGTTGGGTTGATAGCTCAACTCCTGAACGTGCCACTTGGCGAGGTACATCCAAGTGTAAGGAATCTGAATAGTGTTCGTGAGAGAGATCGCCGCACTAAGTTTTTATGTGGTCGTCTGGTTGCGTGGCAGCGTAACAAGAGCCTCTTAGCGACCTATATGTCGGGCGATTTCTGTTTGCTTCACCACATCTGCACGTTCAATGTTTATCCCAGGTGAAGTAATCGCAGTGAATGCACGTGTCTTATGGTAGATTTTCTGTATCAAGTGGGGCAGGGAGAGAAGGTTTGTGTGCCTACGTTCGTGCTATGATAGATTATCCTTATTGCGCGATCAAAGAGAAGGATTAAGTCGCTTCCCTTCAGCCGACTCATATGCAAGATTGTGCTTGAGTTTGCCTATAGACATGGGGCGAAGTTACCAGTGTCGGTCCATTATATCAGTGAGGCTACTCTTGACCAGATGAAGATAGGGCCTCGACAACGTGAGACCCAACTTGATGAAAGCGAGGAAGAGTACGATGGTGAAGAAGAAGGAACTGAGGAAGAAGGTGGGGCGGAGATAGAGGAAGAAGTCCAGGAAGAAGAGGAAGAGGAGGCTCAGGATACTGATGAGAGTCCTCCTGCGACTCAGGTTGATAGGGATGCCCATATAGTGCAACTCGAGGAGGGTGGTCAGGCTGCTCTTCGACAAGATATTGGGGATTTGCGGGACCTCGTAAAGAGTAAGTTCAAGAAAGTGACCCGCACGCTAAAGACCATCTTGTGTTGCCTGAAGGATAAGGGTGCCCCTTCTCCATCGCCAGAGTCCGATGAATAGGCTTTATGTAGTCATTGTTTGCTTGTTTGTTACTTTTTTTATGTGTGGTTTGCTAGTCATTTGGCAGTTGATAGTTGTTCAGTGTTTGAAGTTTAGTGTTTGAAGCTTAGTTATTTTGTTCACATGCTTTCTCTGTCGCGATTCATGTAATGCTGCAAATCATGTATTGTAACAATTTTGTTAATGAAATGCATGTTGTTCCCTTGGCTTGTGAAGTTTATGTTGTGAATGGACTGTGTGAATGCGTAATCTCATTGGTTGCTACCCTCTGTTGTGTATAGGGTATGCCACCTAAGGGATCGAGATCTTCGGCCCGTCTTTCTCTGGGAGATTCTCTCGACGGGGCCCTTGCCCTATGCGATACTCATATGGACCCCCATTTGGGCCCATCTCGTTCAGATCCCATGCCGAGTTCTCAGCTCGCTTCTGGTTCTGCTGTTGGGAAACCACCTGTGACACCTTCTGTGGTGCCTCTTATCACACCTGTGATTCCCGAGCAGCACCGTACTTCTGCGTCGATGCCTTCTATATCTCAGTCTGCTCCACTTTTTGATAGGCTAGAGCAGATGATACTGTTGATGCAGCAGCAGCAGCAGTTCTTGTCCTCCATGGCTGGTATCTTTGCTCAATGATGGCGGCGACTCCACCTGCCTTGCCTCTACACCCCGTTGGGCATACTAGTGCGAGTGGTAGCGCCTCCTACATTTTCATGTACTCACAGACCCGAGGAGGCTGAGTATTGGATAGACCGCATCTCTAAGATGCTTAGACCGCTGCACTGTTCTGAGGCGGAGCAGGTCGAGCTTGCCACCTTTATGTTTAAGAAGGAGGCTAGCTTATGGTGGACAATATTCTCCACATAGTTGCGGAGGGATTTGAGTGGACGTGGGCAGCGTTTAAGGCACGCTTCCACGAGAAGTATTTTCCTGTCACGTACCGGCACGAGAAGGAGAGTGAGTTCCTTCACCTTCGCTAGGGAGGCATGTTAGTAATGGAGTATGGGAACAGGTTTATGGATCTTGGCAGGTATGCTCTGTTGATTTTGGGTGATCAAACGTTGAGGATGCGACATTTTTCTAAGGGTTTACGACCCGAGATTAGATCAAAGATATGTTGTGTGAGCATTTCTTCTTATGCGGAGCTAGTGAGCATGTCCTTACGAGCAGAGCAGGACGGGGAGAGGTTGTCCCGTACATGAGCACCTGTCGTTCATAGGCCGCGACCTGAGTTCGTGAGTAGGCCTTTCCTCGGTAAGAGGCCTCAGTTTGATTCACCCAAGGGGTCTTCTACATCTCGTGCCTATGTGAGGCGTCCTGATGTGTGGTGCAGCTACTATAAGAAGCCTGGCCACGCTGAGATTTCTTATTTTTCCAGGTTGCGAGACAGTGGGTTCTCGCCGCCTTAGAGGATCGGTCGTCCGATGCCTCAGGCTATTTCAGCACCACCTATTTGATCAACACTAGCTCATTCTTCCTTCAGACCTCCAACACCTCATTTCAGGCCACTACAACGGCCCATGGTTCCTCCACCTCATTGACCAAAATAAGCTTGGGTTCATGTGCTCACAGCTGAGGCGCCCGAGGTAGATTCAACATCGACGTCATTTGAGGTTCTTGCGCACATTCTAGGTACACATATCTTCCTGTTGGTGGACACTGGGTCCACTGTTTCGATCATTTCTTATGCTGCGGTTAAACGGCTAGGTTTGGTTGTGGCTCCTATGAAGGGAGTGAGACTCACGACAGCTACAGGGACTACGTCAGATATTACTCAGACCTGTGAGTCTTGCTTGATAGATTTGGGTATCAAGACAGTGGTCGTCGACCTGATTATCCCCCGCTGTGTCATTATGGTGTTATTTTTGGAATGGACTGCTCGTGAAGATGAGAGCAGAGATTGATTACGAGGCCAGAGTTGTGACAGCCTATGGACCGAGGGCACAGTCTTCTCTTTTCCAGTTCACGTCAGTTGGTCCTGTTGTGTTAGCAGTTAAGTTCCGATGTTCCGATGTTAGAAGATATGACAATAGTTGGCGATTTCTCTGATGTGTTTAAGAAGATTTCAGGGCTTCCTCCTGAGTGCAAGATTGACTTCACTATTGATCTTGTGCCCGGTGCGACACCGATTTCCCTACCGACGTATCGTATGCCTACATGTGAGATGGAGGAGTTGAGGAGTCAGACTGATGGCTTGCTTGAAGCGGGATTTATTCGGCCGAGTGTGTCACCTTGGGGAGCACCCATCTTATTTGTGAAGAAGAAAGACGGTTCACTGCAGTTGTGTATTGATTATCACAGGCTTAATTAGGTGACAGTGAAGAATAAGTATCCGTTGTCCAGGATTGATGATTTGTTTGATCAGTTGAAGGGGACAAGTTATTTCTCGAAGATATATTTGCAGTCTGGATATCATCAGTTGTGCATCAGGGATGAGGACGTGCAAAAGACTGCGTTCAGGACCAGTTTTGGTCATTATGAGTTCCTTGTGATGTCCTTTGGACTCACGAATGCTCCAACCGTGTTCATGGATCTGATAAATAGAGTGTTTTGACCATTTCTGTTCAGGTTCGTCATTGTCTTTATCGATGACATTTTGATATACTCCCCTAGTTAGGAAGAGTACGAGGAGCACTTGAGAGTGGTATTGAATACTCTCAGGGAGAACCAGTTGTTTGAACAGTATAAGAAATGTGACTTTTAGAAGGAAGAAGTTAAGTTCCTGGGACATGTGGTGTCCAAGGAAGGCATTGCGGTTGACCTCGCTAAGATAGTTGCGGTTCAGGATTGGAAGCATCATAGTTCAGTTACGAGGTGAGGAGTTTTCTGGGTCTGGCAGGCTACTATCAACGATTCATTCGAGATTTTTCTAAGATTGTCAGACCATTGTCTCAGTTGACAAGGAAAGATTTGAAGTTTTCCTGGAATAAGAAGGCTGAAGCAGCTTTTCAGGAGCTGAAGGACAAGTTAACGTCTGCCCCTGTGCTAGTATTGCCAGAGCAAGGGGTTAGGTATACAATATATACTGACGCATCTCGCATTGGCCTGGGTTGTGTCCTTATGCGGAAGGATAGGGTGATTGCGTATGCATCGAGATAATTAAGGAAGCACAAGGAGAATTACCCTATGCACGACCTAGAGTTGGCAGCAGTCATCTTTGCATTAAAGCTCTAGAGACATTACCTCTACGGAGAAGAGTTCGAGCTCTTTTGCAACCACAAGAGCCTTAGATATATATTTCTCACAGCGAGATTTGAATATGAGATAGCGCCGATGGATGGAGACCTTGAAAGACTTTAAGTTCGAGGTTTCCTACCATCCGGGTAAGGCGAATCTTGTGGCAGATGCGTTGAGCTGCAAAAAGGCTATAGAATTTGCAGCTCTGCTTATGGTGACAGAATGGGCTATGGTGGAATTCGTGCGAGACTTTGAGCAGAAGCTCACAATGGAAGAGTCATATGAAGTTGTCGCACATATTCGTGTACAACCGCTCGTTGATAGCCGTATCATTGAGACTCAGGCAGGAGATGAGCTTCTGGTGAAGATGAAGGAGCGGGTTGGTAGTGACGAGGACTCTGAATGGACTATTAGTACGGATGGAGGCTTGCGATATCGGGGCCGCCCAGATTCTTGAGTCAGCCCACAGTTCGAGGCTTACAATGCATCCGGGTAGCACGAAAATGTATCAAAATATGAAGAGATCGTACTGGTGGGATAATATGAAGGTCCACATTGCTGAGTTCGTATCCCGTTGTCTCACGTGCCAGCAGGTTAAGGCAGAGCATCGCCGACCTCCTGAACTACTTTAGCCCATGCTCATAGCTGAATGGAAGTGGGACTTTATATCCATGGACTTTATTTCTGGTCTACTGAAGACGAGGAAGGGACATGACTCTATTTGGATGATCGTTGATAGGTTGATGAAATCAGCTCATTTTCTACCGATCAGAGTCATAAATTCTGCAGACGAGTTGGCTAGATTGTATATAAGAGAGATTGTATGCCTGCATGGAGTTTCCTTGGAAATTGTGTCAGATAGAGACACCCGATTCACATCTATCTTCTAGACTCGTATCCAGGAAGCGATGGGTGTGAAGTTAAAGTTCAGTACCGTGTTCCATCCGCAGACAGACGGGCAGACGGAGCATGTGAATCAGATTTTGGAGGATATGTTGCGAGCTTGTGTGTTGGATTTCAAGGACAGTTGGGATGACTGTCTTCCTTATACAAAGTTCGTGTACAACAACAGCTTCCAGGCGAGTATTGGTATGGCTCCCTATGAGGCATTGTATGGTCGTCCGTGTAGAGCGTCGCATTGTTAGGCAGAAGTGGACGAGAAGACTTTGATTGGCCTAGAGTTGGTTCAGGCGACTTCGAAGAAGATCAACATTATTCGACATCGACTGCTCTCAGCATAGAGCAGGCAGAAGAGTTACGCCAATACGAAACAGCGACCGCTTGAGTTTGATGTTGGGGACCATGTGTTCCTGAAAGTTTCCCCTATGCGAGGAGTTCCTAGGTTTGGTAAGAAGGGAAAGCTCACACCGAGATTTATTGGGCCTTTTTAGATACTTGATCGAGTGGGGGCAGTAGCGTATCGTCTTGTTTTGCCCACACCACTCGCAGGTGTGCATAATGTTTTCCATGTGTCCATGTTGAAGAAGTATGTTCCCGATCCTTCGCATATTATCAGATGGGAGCAGGTGCAATTGAGCGAGGATGCCACTTATGAACTGCACTCGACGGGTATTTTGGATAGGAAGGAGCAGGTTTTGAGTAGCAAGGTTATCCTACTTGTGAAGGTATTGTGGACGCATCATAGCGAAGAAGAAGCTACCTGGGAGACTGAAGCTGAAGTAAGGAAGAATTACCCCCAAATCCTCAAGGAGTATGAGAAGGTATGAATTTCGAGGAAGAAATTTTTTTCTTAGGGGGGCAGATTGGGAAATAGGTGTCACACCGAGCACAAGATCGATAGTAAAGACAATCTCGTGCCGAGGAGGAAGTCCCGTGATCTTCTCAAATACGACCATGAAGTCTTGAACCATGGGCGTATCTCCTAACATCGGATCATTAATACTCTGTAACAAAGAAGCGTAGCTACTAACTCGATAGGATGAACTGACCTGAACTGGAATGTAACGACCTAGAAAAATCCGTACTTAGACTCGAGTACCTCCTTCTGTAGAAATCATTTTAGCCTTAATCTCTTAGAACTTTAATGTGTTTTAGCTAGCCCTAACCTAGATTACTTATGGAATTAGCACCGATAACTTTCAATACGATCTGTAAGACCCAAAACCCATAGAATCATTGACGTTATATTACCCTGAAATCTAGGATCCAACTCTAAACACAGTTGCTCCCGGGAATGCTTTGTAATTTTGTATTGAATCTAGACCGCGCGTCGAAAGTCTGATAGCTGTGAACTTAGACCATTATAACCGCTTAGTTGGACTTGACGATCATTTCGAAAATCAAGACCAAACGATGTCCTGAGATTATTTTATTGAGTCCAGAATAAAGAGAGTAAGAAAATGAAGATTTTGAGAAAATTAAATATATTTTTAAGTAATCTGGAACGATTCACTTGCGCATTATTTTTAAGCATTCTAACTATTAGATTTGGACCCAAATTCACCCTCGGATCAGGATAAGTGGCCCTTACATATTAACGTACTTGTGGCCTGATCGAAGTTCGGTAACCGTTGAATTAAAGCTGGTTCACCACGGACGATCTGGAAATTCGATCGGACTGAAAACTTAACTTACTAAAGATCTGATGCTGGTGAGCTTAAGTCTGACCGCATTTAATAAAAGGACCTCCAGAAGTGCTCCGTTGGATCGAAAAGAGTCCGATTTGGTTATAACCTAAGTATACTTGGTCTTAAGTCTATTTTCGTCGACTTTAGGCTTATAAAAAGGCCTTAAACCCTTAGTTCCAAATCCCATACGAATTTCCTAAACCCTAGTTGCTTAAGAGAGAGAAAAGAGAGAAAGTGTGGGAGAATCTGTCGAATCTAAGATTCTTCCTAGTCCATCTATACATCGAACTTGTGTATCTAAATCGTTCTTCCAGCGATTCTGATTCTATTTTTGGGTAAGTTAAGCTAACCCTAACCTATTTTGAAACATAGAATAGTTCTAATGAAGTTATAGCTAACCTATTTTATGCCATAGGTAGTGTATCCACCATCGACGAAGACATATCGTCTGAATCACATCTTATACACTTTTTCTGGTTTAAGGCACGGACTATATACGTTTAGGTTATGGTTTTCAAGACTTTCAATGTTAGATAATGATTTATTCATGTTGTGATTGCCATTACACATGCCAAATGCACTATCCGTTTCGATTTTCGTATACGTATACTTTATATTGTAAATAGCATATTTCATGTATATGTTAGAATACCTGTATGCGTATGGAATCTGTTGTTTTGATTACCATGATTAATTGTCGTTGTTATATGCTTGATATGAGTGCGGCAACTCCTTGGCGAAAGGAATTGCCCTAATATGCAATGGAGTCGACTTACGTGATGCATGTTGAATAGTGTAATCTAAGTGTTTGTATAAATGCCTAAATGAGTTAGAAGTTAGTAAAGTATGATTGCTAAAATTGTTGAGATATGAATCTCAATCACAACACTTGAGTGTATGATTTCCTCCATGAATCATGTAATTTAGATTATCCATGTTAAATATGCGTATGATTTTCTCCCTGTACTGTATTTAAGTTTCAATTATATGTCATGAATGTTCATATGAATATAGGATATGATTCACATGCCTGTTATTGAAATTGTACGTACTTGGGGCTATACTATAGTCTAGGTAATCGGTAACCGTTTTATAAATAGTGGTTGAGGTCGTTTTCGCCACGTAAGATGAGTTTAATGAATCTAAGTCGTGCTAGGGATGTTCGACAGTGGTTAGGCCATACAGAGTGCTTATGCATTCCATGTTGTTCAACTCAACGTGCACTTGGCCTAGTTGAGCTTATCAACTAACCCGATTGACCGATGTTTGTTCACCATGTTGGTCGCTACTGTTTGAATCTAAGACACCGAGCTTACCGGTGAAACTTCCGTTAACCTTGGTACCATGATCCCTTAAGACTGATGAGCCGGACATGGTGGTATGGGACACCGTGGTCGAGCTGTCGGCCTACGCTGGGGCTACAAACCTTCTCGTAGTGACCAGTGAGCACTTTATTCTCGTGAGCAGATTATGGTGGTATGGGACATTATATTCTTACTGTCGGCCTACATTGATTGGTGACGAGCCGTCTGTAGTAACCTCGAGTATATCCTGACACTGCATAAGGGCGACGAGTCTTGTTGCAGTATTAATAATATAATTAGGCCTGTATTAATTTAGTGATGGGGGAGTGGTGTAACGATTGCGCACAACAGCCCTGACAGCCCTTACAGCGACCTAGAACCGTGACATCGTATGAGAATCCCTAGGACTGACGACCCTAGAATGGATCAATGTTAAGAATTGATACATGGGAGGTATCTTAGATTCCCAATCCTGCTCTATGAAAAGGACTAATAAGAACTTGGTAAGCATGCTCATATCATCGCATTGCATGTGTTATCAGTGTTGGTGTAAGAGCACTGAGGAAGTGACTGACATGCGAGATAGTAAGATGAAGATCACAGAGGGAGTTTGTGGTGAGAGCATGCACATTCCTTCATAACATTCGTGCATTAACAAGGGTATCTAGGACATGTTTAATTATATTTCCTTATCATTACTGCTTGATTGGATTGATAACATGTTAACCTTTGTTGCATAGTACCACTGAGTTAATTACTCACTCCCACGCTCTAGGATGGTGCTTAAACACCAATCAGACTCTGACTTAGCTGCAGGTGATGGCGATGCTTATGAGGCGGAGCTGGATTTCGACGTGGATGAGGAGGCGTTCTCATATATGCAGTTCTCTGGCGGGTTCATGTGAGCCTCGTCCTGACCAGCGGAGATTTCTGGGATATGTATATGACGATTTTGCACAGATTGATACATGTATTTTAAGACACAGTTGTACATATTGCCCTGGGCAAAGCATGTATATTTTTGGATTATTTTTGAATTATATATGTATTTAAGTCTTTCGCTTGCATTTCCTCAATATCCCTAAATTATGTCTGCTGATCTGGCTTGATCTATTTCACGTTTTGTGCACTAACACAGACAACATTCATCAATCATCAAATATTGTTGCATAACTGATGTTCTAGAACTCGAGAGCTGAGTTTTGCTCGACCCTCGATTTTCAGGGCGTTACATGGAAACGTAAAGACCGTGCCCTTAGGTCTGTAGGCTGTCACGACTCTGGCCTCGCAATCAATCTCTGCTCTCATCTTGGTGAGTTAATTCATCCCGAGAATAACATCATAGTGACACAGTGGAGGGACAATCAGGTTAACAACCACTGTCCTGCTACCCAAATCTACTGAGCAAGACTCACAGGTCCATTAATGTCTGAAAAGGTCCCCGTAGCTGTCGTGAGTCTCACTCCCTTCATAGGAGTAGTAAGCAATCCTAGTCGCTTGACCGCAGCGTAAGAGATGAGCGAAATAGTGGACCTAGTGTCCACCAATAAGAAGATAGGCGTACCTTGGATATAAGCTGGAACCTCGAAAGATCTCGATGTTGAATCTGCCTCGGGCGCCTCAGCTGTAAGCGCATGAACTCAAGCCTGTTGTAGATAATTCGGTTGAGGTACCATGGGTCGTTGTGGCTGCCTGAAGTGAAGAGAAGATGGCCTGAAAGATGGGTGAGCTGGTGCTGATCGAAGGGGTGGTGTTGATATGGCCTGAGGGAACTGGTGGTTGATCCTCTGGGGTGGCGAGAATCCATTGTTCCTCATCTTAGTGAAACAAGTCATCTCAGTGTAGCCTGGCTTCTTGCAGTAGTTGCACCACACGTCAGGTCGCCTCACAGGGGTAGGAGATGCCAAGAACCCTGGCAATGAGTCTACACGAAGCCTCTTATCGAGGAAAGGCCTGCTCAAAAGGTCAGGTCGTGGCTTGGGAGCCATAGGTGCTTGCATACAGGATAACCTGTCCCCATCCTACTCAGCTCGCAGGGACATGCCCACCAACTCGACATAAGAAGAGATGCTCGCACAGCACATCCTTGAGCGGATCTCGGGCCGTAGACCCTCAAAAAAATGTTACATCTGCATTGACTGATCACCCAGAAGCAAAGGAGCATACCTGCCCAACTCCGTAAACCAGTTCTCATATTCCGTCGCCGACATCCCTCTCTGATGGAGGCGAAGGAACTCACTCTCCTTCTCGTGTCGGTAAGTGACCAGGAAATACTTCTCGTGGAAGTGAGTTTCAAACACCTCCCATGTCCACATAAATCCCTCTACTACAGTGCAGAGAACACTATCCCACCACAAACTAGCCTCCTTCTTAAACATGAAGGTGGCAAAGCTCGACCTGCTCCACCTCAGAACAGTGTTGCGACCTTAGCATCTTAGAGATGTGGTCAATCCAATACTCGGCCTCCTCAGGTCTATAAGTACCCGTAAAAGTGGGAGGCCATAAGCGCTGGAATCACTCAAATGTGCCGCTGGCACTAGCGTTCCCAACTGGGTGCATAGGTGAAGCAGGTGGAGTCGCCCCCATCGACTGAGCAAAGATACCAGCCATGGTGGTCAAAAATTACTGCTGTTGCTACTGGATTTGTTGTTGTTGTATCAATAACATCATCTGCTCTAGCCTATCAAGAGGCAGAGTGGACTGAGATGCATGAGGCATCGACGCAGACGCACGGTTCTGCTCAAGAAACGAAGGTGTGATAGGCAGTACTAAAGATGGTGTCACAGGAGTCGGCCCAGCAGCGGGGCCAGAAGCCGGCTGAAAATCTGACATAGAATCAGGATGAGACGGGCCTGAATGGGGGTCCGTATAGTTATCGCTCAAGGGAGGGACCCCATCAAGCAACTCGCCCAAAGAGAGACGGGGTGAAGTCCTCGAGCCCTTAGGTGGCATACCCTACATACAACAGAGGGTGCAACCAGTGAGATTAAGTATACACATAATCAATCCACATAGCATTCACATCTCAACTCAAAGAAACAATATGCATTTCATTTAACTAAATTGTCACAATAACATGAGATGCAACATTACATGGATCATGACAGAGAATGCATGTGAGCTAATACAACTAAGCTTCAAACACTAAAACAACTACCAAACTACTATGCATATAAAGGCTACACACAAGAATAAGCAACAAAACAAACAAACAATGACTACATATAGGACTATTCATTAGAATCTGGCGATGGAGGAGGGGCACCCTTATCCTGCAGGCAGCACAGGATAGACTTCAAAGTGTGAGTTACTTTCTTAAACTTGTGCTTCACGAGGCCCCTTAAATCGATAATATCCTATCACAGAGTGGCCTGGCCCTCCTCCAGTCTAATTAAACTGGCCTCCCTATTAGCTCGATCAGGATTATGCCCTCGAGTCGCTGGAGGAGGGCTCTCATCCGTATCCTGGGCCTCCCTTCTTCGCTCTGTTCTTCTTCTTCTTCTATTTTGGCTCCACCTTCTTCATCACTCTCTTCCTCTTCGCTCTCAGTCTCATCCTCACTCTCCTCAAGTAAGGCTTGTCATTGTCGTGGCCCGATATCCATCTGATTGAGAGTAGTCTCGGTGATGTAATGGATTGGCATCAGCAATTCTGCCCCGAGTTTGTAGCCAAACTCAAGTGTAATCCTACATATGAGTCGGCCGAATGGGAGCGATTCAGTCCTTTTATTAGAATGTACGATAAGGACTATCTGTCGCAAGATATATGTAGGCACACACAACTTCTCTCCCTGCCCCACCAGATACAGGAAGTCCACCATCAGGCGCGTGCACTCACTGCGGTTGCTCCACCTGGGATAGACGTTAAAAGTGCAAATGTGGTGAAGTAGGCGGAAGTCGTCTGTCATATTGGTCACTAAAAGGATTTTGTTAGGCTGTCATTCAACCAGACGACCACAAAGGAACCATGTGTGGTGATCCCTTTCACTTATACTACTCAGATTCTTCTCACTTTCATGTACCTCGCCAAGTGGCACATTCAGAAGCTGGGATATGAAAGCAATGTTGATTGTGGCCTCCCGATCTCTTCCAAATAGTATTTTAAACTGCAAGGGCTCCAATGTTAGCTCTCGAATGTGGGCATAGAAAGCTCAGACTGTACCCACATTTGCACGATGCTCACCCTCAAATAGCGGACCCCACTTTTCTTCTACCAGGTGCTCGAACAACAAAAATTCTCCAAATAGGTGTGCATCTACATGAGCTTCAAAAAGGACCCTACGGCCCTCATAGACTCCATGAGATAACTCTGCCAACAAAGCCCTTCCTATGAGAGCATGGGGATCTAGATCCCCCTTAGTCTGCAACTCTCGAGTGGCGCTTGAATTCACGGTGGCACCTCTCGGGCTCCTTAAACGGGTGGGGCAACTAGGCCCGACTTCATCTACGGGAGCTCTCTTCTTTCACATGAAAGAGAGAATGGTGGAAATGGAAAATATAGCTGTAACAAGCTTGAATAGGGCCATGAAAAATGAAAGAAATAAGAAGAATGGGATGAGATAGAGGGTTCCCAAAAATTTGAGACTCAAAGTAGGGATTTGAGTGCTCAAATGGAAAGAAAAGAAAAGAAAATCAGCAATGGAGGTGGGTTTTGAAATGGTAGAGTGAGGGTGCATGAAAATGAAAGAAGAAAGGGTTTGAAGAGGGATTTTTGTGGAGTTTTTGAGGGTTTCTTTAGAAAAGAAAAGCTAAGGAGGGTAATTTGTGAAGGAAAGACGCTGTAGAAGGGGTTTTATTCGACCAACCATGCACCAGTGGGCCACACAAGGCCCTAGAACTATCGGCCCGATCGGCCCAGCTGATCTCTGGACTATCTGGGCCGATCTCTGGACTATCCGACGATGGCTCGTTGGTGGGGCGAGGTCCTCCCCCCCAAGTCCAAAAAAAGTGTGGGTCCCACACTGGGTCCCCCCAAAGATGTCCCATTAAGCCCCCTACTCTGTTTCGACTCTTTTGGGGTCATTTCGAGTGATTTCTGATGCATAAGGAAGTTTATTGATTTTAAACAGCTGGGATGGGATAAAACACGGTTTAAACTTGTCGATTAACAGTCTAAATGTGGAGTGGGATCATTTTGCATGATCACGGGTGTGTACGGACATGATCTCGGCGATCATTTATAGTAATCCTTCCCTAATTGGCAAAACTGGGAAACTTATACTTATTTATAGATTTTTCTCGCACCCCCCTATGTTATATTGGTGTCAGCATATGTCGTGTGACCATAATTCAGGTCCGGTTTAATCCAAATCATGCTCTGATACCAACTTGTAATGCCCTGAAATTCGGGGGTCGAGCATAACTCAGCTCCTGAGTTCTAAAACATCACTCATGCAATATTTTTTATGATGGATGAATGTTGTCTGTATTAGTGCATAAAACATGAAATATATTAAGCCAAATTAGCAAACATAAACTAGGGACATTTATAATACGCAAGCGGAAGACTAGAAGAAATATATATACCAATACAAGTCCCTAAGATATGTATGCTCTGCCAGGTCATAATTACAAGTATTGTCTCAAAATACAAATATCAAAATGTGATAGACCACTATAAACATAGCCCTGAATCCCCGTCAGTCAGGACATGGCTCACATGAACCCGCCTAAGAACTGCATCAACGAGAATGCCTCCTCATCATCATCAAACCCTGGCTCTGCCTCAAGTATCACATCATCACCTGCAGCTAAGTCAGAGTCTAGTTGGTGCTTAAGCACTGTCTCAGAACGTGGGAGTGAGTGATCAACTCAGTGGAACTATACAGTAAAGGTTAACATGTTATCAATTTAATCAAGCAGTAATGATAAAGCAGTACAATCAAACATGTCCTAGATACTCTTGTTAATGCAAGGATGATATGAGGTAATGATGCATGCCCTCACCTGCACTCCCTCTTGCGACAACATCTAACGATCGTGGCATGAATCACTGCCACTGTGCTCTACACCAACACCAACGGCACATGCAGTGCAATGTTATGAGCATGATTACCAAGTTCTTATTAGTCCCTTTCATACAGCAGGATTGGGAAGCCAAGGTACCTCCCTTATATTAATACTCAAACAATGATCCATTCTAGGGTCGTCAGTCCTAGTAAATCTCATACGATGTTATAGTTCTAGGTCACTGCAAAGGGCTCATCACCAATCAATGTAGGCCTAGTTATACCTTAGTTACTGCAATAAGGCTCGTCGCTTCAATGCAATTTCAAGGTATGCTCGAGGTCACTACAGAGGGCTCATCACCAATTAGTGTAGGCCGACAGCACGAATACCGTGTACCATACCACCGTATTTAGCTCACGAGTCTAGGTTGCTCACTGGTCACTACGGGAAAGCTCGTCGCCCCAGCGTAGCCCAACAACTCGACCACGGTATCCCATATCACCATGTCCGGCTCATGAGTCTTAGGGGATCGAGGTACCAATGTTAATAGGGTTTCACTGGTGAGTTCGGTACCTTAGATTCAAGCAGTAGCGTCCAAACATGGTAAACATACATCAGGTCAAGCGGGTTAATTGACGAGCTCGACTAGGACAAGCGTACGTTGAATTGATCGACATGAAATGTATAAGCACTCCGTGTGGCCTAACCACTGTTGAACATCCCGAATATGGCTCGGATTCGTCGAGCACATCCTGCGTGGTGAAAATAACCTCAACCACTAGTTCGAGAACTGTTACCGATTACCTAGACTGTGATACAGTCCCAATCACATGCAATTATAATAATGAATATTTAAATCAAATCATACAATCATATGAACATGTTATGGAATATAACTTAAACATGAATACACAATATATGGAGGAAATCATACACATAATTAACATGAATAATTAGGCTAAACAGTTCATGGAGAAAATCATACACATAAGTAAGATAGTTGGGATTTATATCCCAATTCCCTTAGAAATCACGCTTTACTAATTCCTAACTCATTCAGACATTTTCACAAACACTTAGACTAGACGTTTCAACATACATCACATATGTTGGCCATATTACGTATTAGGGCAAATCCTTTTGCCAAGGAGATGTTGTATACATAACAATCATGTACCTACGATAATAAATCATGGCAATTACAACATCAAATTCCAAATGCATACAAACATTTCAACATACACATGAAATACTCTATTTACAACATAGATTATGCATATACGTAAAGTAAAATAAATAACGCATTTAGCATGTATAATGGCATCCACGTCAGTAATAAATCATTATCTGACATTGAAAGTCTTGAAAACTATAACCTAAACGTATATAGTTAGCACCTTAAACCAAAAAATGCGTAACGGATATGATTTAAATGATAAGTATTCGTCAACGATGGATAGACAACCTAGAATATGAAATAGGTTAGCTAAATCATTACTTAGACTATTCTAAGCTCTAAAATAGGTTAGGGTTAGGATTTCTTATCCAAATATGGATTTAGAATCGTCGGAATAACGATTCAGATAGGTGGATTAGGCACGTAGAGAGGCAGGGTAGAATTCCTGCGAGAATCTCCAACTTCTTTCTCACTCTCTCTCTTTTCTCTCTTATCTTAGCTAGGGTTTAGAATTCATATAGAATATGTGAGAGAGGGTTTAAGGTCCTTATATAGGCCTAAAACTGACAAAAATAGTCTCAGGGCCATAGTATACTTAGGTTATAACCAAATCGGGCTTGTTTCGATCCAACGGAGCATTTCTGGAGGTCCCTTTACTAAATGCAGTCAGACTTAAGCTCACAAATATTGGATCTTGATCAAGTTAATTTTTTAGTCCGATCGGGTTTCCAGATCGACCGTGGCGGAGCAGTTTCAATTCGACGGTCACCGATTTTCGATAAGGGTCACAAGTATATTGGCATATGTGGGCCATCTTCCCTAATCCGAGGATGTATTTAGGTCAGATTCTAATGGTCAGAATGCTTATAAATGGTGCGCAAGTGACACGACTCAGATTACTTAAATTCATATTTAATTTCAAAATATATTCACTTTTCTCACACACTTCACTCTTGACTCAAGAAAATAGTCTCAGGATATCATCTGGACTTAATTTTTTAGGTGATTTTCAAGCCCAAATAGGTGGTCATAAATGTCTAAGTTCATCGCTATCGACCTTGCAATGTGCGGTCCAAGTCCGATACGGAATTTCTGAATGCTCCCGTGAGCAACTGGGTTTAGAGATTGAGCCTAGATTTTAGGGTAATGTAGCGATAACAATTCTACAAGTTTTGGGTCTTGCAGATCGTATTTAAAGTGATTGGTGCTAATTTCACAGGTAATTTAGTTTAGCGGTAGTTGATTCTCGTTAAATTTCTAAAGGATTTGGTCCTTACTGATTTCTACTTGAGGTGGTACTCGAGTCTTCGAACAGATTTTTTTAGGACGTTACATAGAGCATTGCAATTATTACATGTCTTGTTTGTATTGAGTTGTAAATTTTTATAATTTGACATGTAATATTTTGATTTGTTTTAGTATATCATTAGTATAAACCATGACATTGTCTAGGTTAGGCTTTTGTCATGTAATTGACAACAGAGGAGATCATTAGGGCACTTATTTGTCAACCACGCGTATCTGTGTGTCAAGGAGTTGGTTAAGCCCTTAGAAGCTGAAAACTGAAGAAATAAGATGAATAGAACATCAAGGAGTGAAGAACAAGTATATGAGATACCTTAATGATCCTAACCTTGACCCAAAATAATAATTAAACCTTTAAATGATCCCAACCTTAATAGGTAAATCTTATTGATCATCGCTTAGAGTTAGAATCTTAATTAAAACATGATAAATAAGTCTAAAAGAGGTGTGAATCTGCTCTATAAACATATTCCCAGAACAACAATTTCTGTTGGGTTCTCGATCCCATCGAGCGATCCTTAATGCCATCGACGGTTCTCGATTGATCTAAATCAATCGGGCTCAATAGATCGAAAGTGCTCAGAAACATCTGGCAACTAAATGTATGTTTTCTGGATTTTCTTGATGTCATTAAACATCCCTTTGATACCATCAAATGGGAGTTCAATTGATCAAAGGCATCATTTGATCAATCAATCCTGTCAAATTTTGCCAATTTTTTATCGTTAAAACTTAGTTGCTATATTTGACATTTAGGCTTTGAGATGGGTTTTGGTGCAAATAAAAGCTAGGTGTTTTCTCACTCATACTACACATCATAAACCTCCATCCATAGAGTTATACATTCTAAACCTCCATCCAAAGAGTTTCATACCAATCTTCTCATAATCCTTCACTCTTGTGAGCATTCCATGCTCCTATTCGAATATGTGGATGAGCTCTCAACTTTTTAAAAATTAGACACTATGCTTATAGTTAAATTATTCTCTAAACTCTCTAGAAGACTCATCTAGGTGAATCCCCTACGATTACAATATTCCCATAAGTTGTAGGAGATTCACACATCCCCCCTTACCTTAGTCACTTCGTTTGACATATCATATGTAAGGCAAACATTCATAAGACCTGTAGCATTGACAAGCATCAGTATCAATGATCATGGACCATTAGCGAGCAGATTCAAGCACGGGAAATATTTAAAGAAGTGACTTAAGTATGACATGTCAAATGAGCTAATTTGATAAGTATCAATTAGTAAGTCCATACTCTCTTTAATTGTGTAAGATTGACAATAAGAGTTTGTGACCAAAACTCGATAGTTTCTTTTGTAGTACCTATACTCTTGTTTAAGGACGAATTCACCAGACACGGGTGTGCAAGTGTAGTCTCTATGGGAACCTCCAGTGGGAGTGAATATACATCCTTGGAGTAAGACCATGGTTGTTGGTTAGCCGAAAGAAACTAATTAAATTCTCTTGCAGGAGCTTTCAGCGGGAGTGTACATTAGGTTGTTTTGTATGACTACGGTCTTTGTGTAGGGTTGCAAAGGTTAGAACTAAAACTAATTAAAAACCTCTGATAGTGAATACTGGTACACTCAAAGAGAGTCTGACAGGAGTAGAGTAGGAAAACTGAACCACTATACATGATTATGTTTCGAATTGTCATTTAAGCATTTTTCTAATTATGCTTATATGATTGATTAGTAAATTATATATATACATGATTAGAGGAATGCTAGGATTTGAATAGTTAGTACATCCCACACACACACACACACACACACACACACACACACACACACACATATATATATACACACACGCGCACACACTATCGTTCATAGAATAATTACTTGATTAGCATATCTATTGTAGTCTATGTGATTGGATCCTCTATTTGCTTAGAAGCCTTAGAGTCAATTGTCTTACTTAGTTTAAATTAGCATATTAATTTAAGTAAGCAATTGTATATTAAAAGGCATAAATTTTATCTGGTCCTAATCACCCCTTTCTAAGACATAGTCATTCATTTCATAGATCCATCAAGCTTCTTCGTATAGTCATAGTATCCTATTCCACACAATTTCACGAGATCCAATCTAAATGAATTTAAACGGCTCCAGACTTAATCCTGGGAGGATTAAGTGACCAATGGTCAAATTGCTTTCATCTAATAAATAAGTCATGGCTTTGATGTAGAATTCCATTTTAATGAAACCTAAAACATGTGGGATCCAGACCGAACAAGGTCAAAGTTAAGGCCACCAATCAAACTGTGCAATGTTTGCAGATTAGGCATCCACCCCATGTAGCGTCCACTGTTAGACCATCATCCTATCGACTTGCACAGCTTATACAAGCCTATGGCAGCACAATTAATAAAAATCTAACCTCGATAATCTAGATTAGTTTATATGCAAACACGCTTACACGGTAAGGACCATACACAACACGTGGCTGGACATTGGGTGCCACCATCCACTAAGAGTCGGTGGGCCCCACACATCCTACAAGTGTGGACATCCAATCAAGAATGTCCATAATGGAGAAAGCTAGAGCAGGCAATAGGCAAAATCATAAAGATGTCCAAGCATATTCAATTACCACAAACAAGCGGCTCTAACCTTGCCTTATAATAGATCTAGAAGTCCATGACTCAAATCTCCTTAATTAGGCCATCATTTGACCATACTATTAAATGCATTTAGTTTGTACCAATTGAGTTAGGCAGCAAGTTTCAACCCAATTTAATATGAGATGAATCAAATCTATTAAAAACAAGATCAAATAATAACAATCTCATCCATCCAGATCTGGACAACTATGGTCAAATCTAACTGAACCATGTCAAGAATATCAAGAAACCTACTCACACCAAAATTTCTCGAAATCCAACCCTCTCGGAGGAGGAGAAATGGCCAACTTACGGAATGAAAAATAGTAAACATCCATTTCTATCGCAATTCGTACCTGCTCTGGACAAACAACCCTACATTTTTAAGAGCTCAAAGCACTTGACATCATGGACTATTCAATTCTCCCAAAAGAGAGTTGGGATATTTCAAAAACTGGTACACAAGTTGCAAATGTGAAAATTGCACATAAGGGCTTACATACATGACGACACATGACCTTTTTTGTTTGAGATCTCAGCACTCCAATCTCAGTTTTAGACTTATAACAAATTGTTTTGAAGGTCTCGACGAGACGCACCACATGGATGGTTTAGATTTTCAAAACGAGTACATTTTCAAGGTCTTGTTAATATAACGGGACTGGACTGGGCATAACATTCATGCAATTTGTGTGCTCCGTGGGCTGATCAGGTAGTCTTAGGGGTGGAGGGACCCATCAACATCAGGCATGGTTGAGCTCCACACATATACAAGAGGTCATGCAGTCAAATTAGGGCCCACAGGCACGGATTGGACATCAAACATAAATAGTCCACAACAAATGCAATCATTTAAGGGTCTTGATTAAGGTGGAACTGTGGGTCATCTCCCTACAATAAATTCCAGGTTTGGAAAATTTAAATCCCCGTATTTTTAGAAGCATAGCTTGGGTCTATTTCCGCTACTAAAGTCAAGACCACTGTAATCTCCGATTCAGTTGGCTCCTATTGCCTAATCGGGTCCAGATGTGATCCATTCAGTCAATGACCGTTCTAACCATTCTAGCTCATTCTTAACTATGCATTTGAGATTCAACCATTAATCAGGGGTCAATTTTAGGCAAGTATCTTGGACATTAAAATCCAATTTGGATTTTAACGAGCTATCTCATCTATAATGTAATGTGGACATGAGCTTAGGGCTTAAAATATAGCACTAGATGTCCTCTCCAAAAGTTGAGCGGTCCACTAGTCAAGCAGGCCACATGACTGTGTAACTAATAAGGCCAACGATAAATGGCCCATAAAGATGCCACCAGTAAGATGATCTTAGCTACTAAATTGATACAGGAAACGTCTTGACCATAGCTATTAGAATTGGGATCATGTTGTTGGGATGTATTCTAGGTAGGGTGTAACTTGGGTTAGGTCAATCTGAGCATGGTTGGCTCAACCTGAACTTTAGGTTGGGTTAGGGTGAGGTTGGGTCGGGCTTTAGCTGAAATCCTCAACCTGACCCAATCCAAAGTTAGGTTGGGATTGGGTCAACCTTACTTGCAGTAAATATCATGTTTTTTAGACTAGAACTAGTCTGATACTCGATCGGAACCATCCAGATGCAACCCCAACTTTGGGCAGCCAAATAGGTTAAAGCCCAGCTGGTGCAAGTTTCGTCTAACCCACGACTAAATGATCCACTAGACCAAAATCATCATTTAGGAACGGTTTTAAACCGCTCCCAAATGCTTCAGGAATGGTTTTAAAACCATTCCTAAATGAGACGTCGCAGAAAAACATGAACGGTTCAGAACCGTTTTGGGTACCATTTCAAATTTTAGATATGGAATTTTAGGAATGGCTTTAAACCGTTCTAGTGCCAATGATCAGATTTTAGGAACGGTTTTAAACCATCCTTAATGTTGCCTATACTCAAATGTTAGGAACAATTTTAAACCCTTATAGCTTAAAAGGAAAAAAAAAAAAAAAAAAAAAAAAAAAAAAAAAAAAAAAATACAAACTTAGATCAATCAACCCAAGAAGAAATCTAAGTCTCAATATTACATGTTAGACAATCTTTGGATTCAAAAGACAGAGTTGAGTACTTTACGCACTACCCTTGAGCTTGAAAGAACAAATAGTGAGATAGTGCAGGAGTTTGTTGTCAGCAATTAGATCCATAGGAACGATGACAGATTCTGTGACTTCCGCGAGATGAAGAATTATATGGATCAACAGTTTTCGAATATTAAATAAAAACTAGAGGATGGACGAGTGCACTTGACAGAAGGAATGCATGTGGATCAGAGCTGTGGAAATCCAAGCAAGTCGGAACCCACTGTATTGGAGCTTGCGTCAGAACCGGTGGAAGAAGGAAACCATAACCTTGCTGACATGAATTTTAGTGCAAAATCTGTCTGGTCCAACTGTCGTGACCTAGCAGCCATCGCAACACCGGACATATACCCCAGCAGCATCTGCATTGCCTGGGAGTTCCAGGAGGCAGCATCCGTGGGCTAGGTTGAAGATTCTGGGATGAGTTCAAGGGTGGACCACCACTGTTCGGTGGAGCTACAGACGTAGACGGCTGACTTGAAATAGCTTCTGGGTATTGTAGCTCAGCTGCAGCACTATCAGAGATACCAGGAAGAGAAGATGGGCCAGCAGCAATTCACATGGGATGAGTTAGATCTTCTGTGAGTTGATATCCCTCCTATTCCATCTGCAGAGATCAAAAGGCAACTCAAAATAAAATGCAGTATAAGTCTTTTATAAATTAAAAAATTGAATGGCATAGAAATTTAAGATTGAAAAGCTAGTAGATTGATTTAACATATCAGTAAAGAAAACTGAGCAGCAAGCAAGTCTGCATAATTCTGACAAAAGCGAATGATGATTTTTGGTGAGAGGCCAAGCAAAAGCAAAAGAGGAAATATACTTGTTGAAGTCCTAGAAAAGCCCTGCTACAACTGTTGGTGGGATGATTCGAAATACTACTACTCTTCCTTCACATGCCACATTGGCACGACCATGCAAGCACAGACAGTTCATAAGGTAAGCCTAAGAAAGCCACTGGTGAGCCACATGTGCACATCTAATGGGGAATGACAGTTAATTGTTTAACCATCCATTTATTTCACACGTGTGGACCACCCCATGACCAGACTCCATGGCTATTAGGCCCGGAGAAATACAGGGCAGCACCCAACTGACAGACAGCCCAAATCTCGCACACAACTGCCACATGGCCCGTGGGTTTGGAGAAGTCTTTAAGCCCTACATTTGAATTGAAAATCTCAGCCCAGCTCATTCTCCATCCTATGTGTCAAGATAGGCATGAGCCTCTATAACATTTCTCATCTAAGAAGAGAGAATATGCAGTTTTGAATGGTAGAAACTCACAGTTTTTAGCTTGGTCTAGATATTTTAAACATATCAACATAATAGGATGTACAGTTTAGAAATGTATGCTAGAAAAAACTAAGGATGTCCCAACATGGAAAAGATTAAAAAATAAATTAAAGCAACAACCTTGATTGCATTATAGAAGCAACTTCATAAAATTCAAAAATTCTATGTCGCCATCATCATATTCTCTTAGCATCTGCCAACATGTAAAACTTAGAAAACGAAGCACTAATTCAGAGGAAAAAATATCTTTTAGAATGACATAGCATTTTTGTGAAAAACACACAAAAACAGGGAGGGAAATATAAATCGGTCCACACTACACCAAATTCGTTTATTGGAAATGGCTGGTGCTTTGGTTCAGGTACAATATTAAACCGTTTCTAAGTGCACACGGTTCTAAACCATTTTCAAGTGCGGCACATTTTTCAAAATCCAGGAGTGTACCGTCTTTCCACGTTATTAGGGCTCTTTTGCTTTCCCTTTTCTTCAATCTCACGTCTCTCTCGTTTCGCATTTCTCTCTCTCTTCAAATCTTCAATCTCGTCCTGCTGTTCTTCTTCCTCTTCAACACCAAAACTCCAATCTCCTTCTTCTCTTCAAACCCTAACATCTCATTTTCTGGAAATACTGTGGAAATTCATTCAATTCGAACAAGCTGCGATTTCCCTCTCTTCCCATGCAATTTCCTCAACATCTTGCTCAAAATGCCAACGGATTGAAGCTTTTTGGCCCTTTGCAGGGTTTTCAGCTAGCTCTGCTGCTCCCGATGCAAGATCTCATGCCATAACGGAGGAAAATGATGGATTCTAGAGATCACTAGGGTTTTGGCAAGTTTCATGTTGGGATAATCGAGAAAATCCTTGCTCTTGAACGTTTCCTTTTCAGATATGTTGAACAGCAGCGGCATTGCTAGAAAATCGAAACTTTGTATGAGATTCTAGGGTTTCTGTTGAAAGTCTTAATTCAGGTATTTTGAAGAAATCATGGTTTTTATTATTTAATTTCTGGTTCTTATCATTTATATTGGGACAGAGACGTAAAAATCCGATGGCATTTCGATGAACAATGTTGAAATTACAGTGCTCCGATTTATCAGTTCATAGATATTCGAGCTGAGTTCTTTTGAGATTTCTGTGTAAAAATGTTGAGGGAAAGGTTACTCATTTCTGTTAATGAAATCTTTGACCCTTTGCAAAAAGTAAACACTATGATCTGTTTCATAAAGGAACAGGGATTGGTATTAACCCATTTTCTATAAATGGTGATTAATGCTTAGCTTTTCTCTTACTAGTCATACCAAGGAAGATCATTCGGTATCTATGGCACTTCTATGTTTTCTAGTATATTCTGCTTTTATGTTTCTAGTTTATCTTTATTATTTAATAAGTTAAAAGTAGAATATGTGGGGATCTTTTGCATCCGCTGGTAGTAAATAGTCTCTCATAACCCCTCATACAGATAAATGTATAGAAAGTAAAAATAAAATTTATAGAAAAATAATATCACATGTATTCATTTGATTTAGATTGCAGCACATCATGATCACAGCCTTGTCCTAGCTATTTGGGATTGGCTTTATGAGTTCCGTTTTACCAATCAATTGTAGGGTCCTATCCTTGGTAAGTGAACAAGCCTTCATAGTACTTCTCACCACCTTGATTGATTCCTTTTAGGACTTCCTTTCATTCGGATGTGGCATTGATGTGGTCTCTATAACAGGGTGTAGTTTGGTTCATGGAATATATGGGCATGCATCAGCATGGTTGCAAAATGGTAGCGGTTTGCAGTTTGTGTTAAGTACATGACATGTTTTAACATTTTTTTAACCACATAATTAGATTGTAATTCTTTGATCTTTAACAATTGTTCTTTCATTGTGGCCATATCTCTCCCAACAGTTTCCTTCATTGTGGCCCACTTGAATAATAGGTCAACTTGATTTTTTTGGCCCTATGGCTCTAGGCCTAACATGAGATTACACATTTGGGGCCTCAAATTAAGATTATTTGAGAAATTGTTAGTTTTAATCTCTGACTAATGAAAATTTATTCTTTCAATGTGTTTCATTCCTTAATTTTCATTTTAGAGTCCATTTGATGATTACCAATTGTATGTGATACTCTTAGATTCTTGCAGCTACTGATATGCTCAGATTCTACTTATGACCTATGATTTGATCTTGTGCTTAACTTTTAATTGTTGCTTATTGATCTCCCTCTCTTTCTACAATCTACAAGCACACACCCACATCTTTATCTCTTTGTTCACACACTCTAAACTTGTTTTATTTTCATAGATTGCAAGGTTAGCTGCTAACAGAATCAAGAACTTATGTGAAAGGCTACAATTATCTTTTCAAGTCAGGAAGAGTGTTTATTGTCTTATGTAATTTAACCTTATATGTACATACATATTCTGACCTTGCAATAACTATTCTAAGTGATTGTTTGAGATTTTGGTGTAGTGCCATTTTAATCGTCTCAATCGGAAGTAATGACCACCTCAAAAACTATCTACAGCCAGATTACCATAATACTAGCAAATACTTTTCTCCTCAAAGATTTGCTGGATTGTTGGTGCATAAATTATATCAACATTTGAAGGTAAAACTAGCTGAAACCATGAATATCTTTTAAAATCTAAAGAACTATGATCCAACATCCTTAGTTTCATTGGAACACATGGATAATCCAATCAATTGATCTAAAATGTTTATTAGCAATAATGCATGATTGGTTCTTGTCCTACGTTGATAGGGTTGAATGAAAGTAGGGAATCCTTAGTGGAGAGGGATCAGTTTATATACAGGTTACAAGTAAATGAAATATTTAAAAGAGTTAAATGGTAATAAACCCATGATATTGATTGCTAGTAAACATTATTACTAATGCACATAGAATGCTTTAATCATTGATTTATGCGCACCAATTAAGGAAATCACCCTTTTTTTCATTTTTTCTTCTTGCGGTGCAATTATCAAAGGCTGTATAAACTGGGAGCGCGGAAGATCATTGTATTTGAGATTGGAATAATTGGGTGTTTTTTGAGCATAACATATGTAGTAGATTTTATCACAGTTTGCGTGGAAGAAGTAAATCAGCTTCTATTGAAATACAATCGCTTGCTTTCACTTCTAATGGTAGAGCAATCAAATCACTGGTCATCTTTGATTTATTTTTTATTTTCTCTTTTTTCTACTTTGACTTGTTTTCTATGTAACTCATGAACTAAGATGCTTTATTAACCTTCTCTTGAATCTGGAGATGTCTGATGATATATGAGGGTGAGTTTGGATGTGGCACTGAATTGAATTGCATTTGTGAACTTTGGGTGAGCTAGCAATTGAACTGTTAAAAACTTTCAATCAGTTTGAGGTGACTGGTTGATGGATGACCAAATTGGTGGGAATGCATTACAATCTGTAGCTAATGTAAATATTTGAAAGGTTTGTTTACTTCTTATAAAATAAGCATTTAGCATTGTCATGTTTAAGGAAGTAAATCTTCATTATATTTTTCTTTAGGGAATATTCAAGTGTACTGTAGAATCAGGCCTACATTTGGATTTAGAATTAGACATGTCACCTCCATTGTTACAAGATGGTGGACAGAAGTTCCATGAAGTTTTTCAACTGAAGCAAGGGTGTTATTCAAATCTTCCTGCAGATAAGATTTCAAAAATGATGAAATAGTTTAATGTAAACTCTTGAATTCACTTATAGCGGTTGGGCCTAAGTGTGTCTATGTTGCTATTTTCTTTTTCTAATTTTCTATCATGCTTTTCTAAGTAAGCCTGGCATAATCTTCTTTTATTGCTTCCTTTCTCTTGTACTTGCTATATCTCATGTATTGGATTGGCTTCAGTTTTGATGTATGAGTCTGTTTTGCATGGAAGAAATTTGTATTTAAACCTATATGCTACTATTAGATTTTGTAGGATGGTGAAAATGCCCCATACTCCCATGTTGTAATTTTGTAGGATCTATATGCAGCTACTAAAACTAGAAGTTTGTTGCATTGTCTCAATGTAGTGTCTGGAATTGTCAAATCCTGCAGGAACAAGTGCAAATTTGGGACATGTCATCTTTCCATCTGGTTAGAAGCAAAGTTTGATTTTTTTTGCCTAAAAAATTAGGCCATTTTCTCCTCGATGATAAAGGATAATTAACCATGAGGACTGGTTCTGATGGTTTACCAAGAGTGGGATCTTTCGTGCATCCGCTTCTTCGCAGTCATGGGTGAGAGTCTGTTAAGTTTATAACATGACTGCTGGCTTGCAACAAGCAAGGGTCATTTGGTCATGTGGTTTACTTAGTTGAGCATTCTTTTTCCGCTTCCCTGAAAATGGTTCCTTTTTTTTTTTCTCAACCAGTTCTTCAATATTCTCTAGTAGTATGGATGGGCAATGATACTGGCTCTTTTGATGCTTTTGAATAGGTTGGTTTCAAAATTTTCTTAGGGGTCACTGCTTCTGTAATGAATTGAGATGCTGATGGAACAAGTTGCAGTCTTGTTTTAGCGGACAACCCAACCCTCTAGTATCTTTTTCTTTCCAGATTTGGGGCCATTTTTTTCTGCTTGTTTAAGTTCCTTTAATGGTGATTTGGTAGATGGGTGTCTGTTAAATGTGGAAAAAAGAAGAAACCCACATGCTAAATTTATTTAGTTCATCTTTCATGCATTACAGGAAGCTTTTTGTGGTTAATTTCTCTATTTCTGCGTGTTTTTTTTTTTTTTCTTTTCCTTTGTTTTAGATGATAATCTGTGAGATATACAAGGACAGTAGAAAAACCAGAGCCCAGATCAAAATAGCATCTGGGTGTTTCATCTTCTACATTTTTACCCATCTCCAATGAGTGAACGAAGGTTCTTAGCCATTGATTTCTCTATTTCTTAGTGGTTTCTTTCTTTGATTGAGGTCCTTCAAAGCTTCCATGTAGACTTGTATCTATCAAATATATTAAACATCTAAAAAAATTGAAGGCCATCTTCTTCCATTTACTTCCATATCTGTTGCACGAGAGAATGTTCTAAGTAATGGATACTTTGTTTCTGCATGTTTTCTTTGCCTTTGTTTTAAGATATTTTCATGGAATCATGTTAACACTACATCAAAAACCCCGTTCAGGGACAGTTTGGATTCGTGTGACTACAAGTCGCATTGTGCTTACTGTGTTCATCTACATTTCATCATTTCAAATTAGAAAAAAAAAAGGATTCTGATGGTCGAGGATTTGTTTGTTAGCAGTTGTCATGGATGAATGAACTAAAGTAGAAGGAAAATTCTCTACTTAGTGTGGCATGGATATGGAATTTTTGTTGCTTAAAATATGAAATTTCAAACTCGAGAATCAGTCTCTTTATATTTGGGTTCAACTAGTTGATCTTCAGCTTGGCTGTGTCAATGATAAGTTGATCATTGGTTCCTCCAACCCTTTATGAAGTTGGTCTGGCTCAATGTTCAGGCCTTGCTAAAATAAGCTACGATAACGGTTTCGAGACAAATCAATTTCTTTTACAGCATGGTTTTGTTGAACATTTCTTTGTTTTATCTCTTGTCCCGTTGAAGTTGTCCCCAAATAGCCGGGGCAAGGCTATTATGATGACTATGATCTTCTATCCATTCACAGATTGGAGAATTGAAGGAGAAGCTCAAAGATATCACTGTTGAAGCCAAGCCATGAAAAAGGCAGGAGAAAGCTCTCTACTAAAATAGAAATAGTATGACTTTATGTGGGAGGTCAGACCTTTTTCCTTTTTCTGTGGCAAGATGCAGTGCTATGAGGTCTGGTAGGGGGTCCTTACTCTTACTCCAGTGGTAGACTCTCAAGAGTTTCAACACCTGGTTGAGGGTTCGAGTACCCATAGGTGGTGAAATCCCACCATGGCATGAGTGTGTGGTGGTGTGTGCGTGTGTAGAAAAAAAAAAAGAAAGAAAAAAGAAGAAAAAGAGGTCTGGTAGGGGATAATTTTCTTCTTCCCCCCCCCCCCCCCCCCCCCCCCCCCCCGCCCTTCTTAAATCATCTTTTAGGCTGGTGAAATGTACCTTTTCTGTTCTTAATGAATAGCTACCAATTATTTACATTTTTTAATTTCCATTTTATCTGAAAATGCTGTAGACTTTTTGGTGGGCATATAGGGTCTAATGTAACCTACACGCTTCGATTTTGGTGGACAACGTATGGTAAATCAAAACCACCTGGAGTGTGTGCTACCCATGTGACCAGCTCTAAGGTACAACTTAGCTTACTAATTAATAAGTTACGAAGTATAAATTCTGCTACATGTGGAACTCATTATTAATTTAATCAGGATATTAGCTTCTGCCAGATAATTTCATTTAAATTCTGTTGTACTAATTTTGAAGAACATCTGAAATTTTGTTCAAGTACTCCGTGTACAGATATCCAACAAATTTGTATGGATGTTGGAAAGTGCTTTGAGACTTACGAATGGAGAAGGAAAGTTATCAAATATAAAAATGCATACAGTATGAAGGAAGGTTATATAAAGAATAATGATTTACTAACGTCATTTTTGCAACGCAAGGATTTATTTGGTGCTTTTGGTAGAAGCTCCATATGTGGTCAAGCTCCATTCGTTTGGAAATTTGTAAGTTTTGAGTGTTGGAGGTGATATACAACAATGGATTCTGATTTGGGTTTTCAATATTTCAATATGGTTTTCTTTTTCAAGAGATTTGATTTTTTATAGAATTTGATTGATGGGTCTGATTTAAATCATGGGTTTGGTAATGGGTTTATAATCTAATGTCATTTTCCGCATAATCTGTTATTTAATGTTATGAAATATTAATACATGTAACAACTACTTCTCTAAAAGTGTTGTAATTTTCTGCAATCCAGTTACCATATAAAGTTAGCTTTCACTGCTAATATCCTCACTTTGTTTCTCTTCATTGTTTTTCTCTCTGATTTTGCATTGCAGGTATTTGGCATTAAAACCTTTATGAAAAATTTTTACCATTTAAAGATGCTCATATGAATGATTGGTATTCAAATTTTGATTATGTTACTATCTAGTAGTTTATAGGAATGCAATTACAGTGTTTGAGGATGCTTCCTTATTTCCAATGCTTATCATGTTCATTATTTTTCATGGATAAACAGAACATTCATAATTCAATTCATTAGCTGAGTTGAAAATCTGTCTTCTGGTTTCCAGGCCCGACTTAGCTGAGTTTCATAAAACTCTGTGACTCAGCCCAGCGTTTGAGAAATTGTTTCCTTGCTTTGCTTCTTTCAGGCTTTGTTGTTTGGTTTTTCAGCAATTGTGCTCTTAGGTTTGGCAAAATTTTCAATTCAAGCTAAAATTAGCTACCTTTGTGAATCTTTGATCACTTCCTTGTCAAAGGTTTCTCATCCCTATTCTTAAATGGTTCTTCAACATGAATCAAAGAACTTTGCACTGGTGGGTTACGTTGTTCTCCTTTGTAGGAAATAGATCTTTTCTGCCATTGTAAAATCAGGAATACGCTAATCCAATGAAAGAAATTGAGAATAGAGGAACTTTGGGCGTTTAATTTTATTCTCCGTTTCTTTAATCAATTAATGTGGGAATGACCAAGGGTCAAAAGGAATATTTATGGTACAAAACATAGAAGAAAGATTATCCTCACTAACTCAAACCTGTAGGACGTCATGCATCCTCACTAACTCTATGAACTGTATAAGCATTTTCTTCTTTTCTTCTTTTGAATCAACATTTATGGAATATCCTTGTTATTTTCATGAAAGACTACACTGAAATATCTATGGAATTTTGGATATTTTGGAGATAAAGAAAACCCCTTGCTATTTCTTATATAACATACATTTGGATTCTCAATTGAAATGAAGTACAAATATATTTCAATTTTTCCACCAAATATTTTTTTTTCCCGGCTCTAACAGATATGATCAATACTTTTGCACTTTGATTCATAGGGTCATAATGTTGTGTTGATCTCCAACCATCAGACAGAAGCTGAACCAATGATAATTACCTTGTTGCTTGAGACATCACACCCTCATGTTGCTGAGAAGATGGTATGCTACTTTGTTGTTTGTTTTATTTTAGGCCACTAAATGAAAAGACAATCATGATTGTTCTTATTGACTAAATATTGTTCTTTGTACCACAAACCTATGTTGCTGGAGATAGGGTTGTGACAAATCCTGTTTGCAAGCCCTTCAGCATGGGAAGGTGCTCATGAAGCTTAGTGATTTGCAGTGGAGAAATATCTTGTGATTTGACTATATTTATTGAACACTCACAATGTTTGTTACTGTGTACTGTTTTGTGCTAGAAATCTTATCTGTGTATACTCAAGGAAGCACATGCATGACATTCTTAAGCTTGCTGAGATGAAAAAGAAAGCCAATACCCTGAGTCTTAAGGAAATGGCTCTTCTTTTAAGGTATATCTTCTTTGTTTAATTCCTTCTCTCTGATGATACATTTGGAAATACCCTTCAAAAAGATAAGACCTTTAGAAATGTGAAAGATGTAGAAGAGAGATTTGACACACCAATGCTAGTGATATAACAAGAATCTCGTACATAAATTAAGGTATATCTGCTTCTTCTTTTTTTTGCTGATTCTGATTTTTTTTTGTAGCTGATAAATTAACCTGGGCTGTCATCTTACTCCCATATATAAGGCTTTTGGTAGATCCCATGTTCTTCTTTTTCTCTATTAGTTACTTAGACCATCAAATTCAGCTCGTTGCTATTTAAAAACTGAGTATCATTTCTCTTGATATTTTATTTGTTAGATTCTATGGATCCATCAAGTGTTCTGAAAGTCACATATTCAAATGGGTTTTTGTTGATTTTCAGGTTTTACTTACAAATTTGATTTAGGAAATATTTGTATCTTATTTTGTGGATATTTAATTATTACTATTTTCTTATTTTGTTGTACACTTAAACCCAATGCACTTAGAACTTATTACTTCTGTTTTCTCCATGATTAGTTTTAGTAGTCATTTGGATGCTTGTAAGTTTTATTAGTATAGGTAACTCATGGGCGATGTTTGGATAAGAAATTTCATCGTAAATAGCATAAGCTTACTTTCAAGTGGAACTTGTTTACAACTTAGCAAGTTACAGGCATCTAACACTTGAAATAATTATATGCTTTGACAGGCAGGTTTTACTTACAAATTTGATTTAGGAAATATTGCGATGACCACTAGAATCACCTGAAAGGAGCGATGATTGGGATTGCATGAGAAATAAATTTCCATTGAAGGCCTACTTCCTAATTTTAAATACATGGAAAAATCATTTCAATTTGGTCATTTCCTCTTCATATAATTGAATTTTCACAATTCAGTATGATTTTGCATCATATAGCATGTACTTATGGTCAGTAGTGACTTTGAAATATAATATAGAATTTTTAGCTGAAATTTGAAAAGATTTTGTAGATGGTTGTCAATTTCTCAATTTTGATTGATGGAAAAATGATGCATTTTGAAGAAAAAAATATACAATGTTTGGCTATGCAGAACAGTCTGGTGGGCCTCATGTGGATGGGGCATGCTATGAAAATCTCCAATGTTGGATGATTCAAACTCGTAACAGATCAATTGGGCCCATGTTTTTCTCTTTTAGTGTGAGTTGTTGATTGTAACCATCCATTTCGTCAGCCACCAATCAGATGGAAAGGTGATGTAGAATGTGTCATAGATATATTCCTAGCATGGTTAGGCCAAAAGAAGATGGACCATGAATTGACTATAACTTTTGATCCGGGTATCATTATGGGGTGTATAACCTATCAATCTTTACTGAAACGGGCCATTCGAGGTGAACTGACCCACAAAGTGGGTCGCATCTATCCGTTTCGTAAGAAAACACGCGCTTTCAGCTTAAAAATGAATTTTTTAAAAAAAATTACTATTTTTAGTAATTCTGATTTTTTTAAATATTTTTAGAGTTTTAGATTTTCTTTCCTTTTACAAATAACTTTTAGTTATACTAGAACTCTTTTAGAGAAATTTTATTTACAATTTTTATTTTTAGAAATTAGGCCTTATAAGAGTTTTATTAGAATTAGGATTTTTATTAGAGTTAGAATTTTGTTATTTTTAGTGATTACGAATTTTAGTTTATTTTTTTTTTATATTAATGGTGTAAGGAGACACATTAGACAATTATCAATGATTCATTAATCAATTTCAAATTTTATTAGAATTTATTTCTATTCTCTTACTTTCTTTCCTCGTGGATTCGAGAAGTCTCTGTGAGGAGTCCAGAGAAGCTCCGTGGATTCGGAGTAGTTATCCTTGAGGAAGATAGTGATCGACCTCATCACATTCATCCCTGCATCAAAAGGGTTGTCTGATGGAGGTAATTTTCGCCATGGCTCATCCGTGACAAGTTCTACTAGATGAATGGTTTGCATTACCAGATGGTGGGCCCAGAAAAATAAAAAGCACCAGCTAGCTTGCCATATATTTGACTCAGTAACCTATTGTAGGTGATCATATTTAAAGAAACAAAACATGTGAGGAGATGCAGCTGGCCTGATTGACATGACACTTGGATAAACCCATCTATAAGATGCTACTCAGGGGCTGCTATGTTTCACAGCATAGCTAGTAGAATCTTTCCTCGTTTAGTTTTATCATATTGTAGCCATACATACAGTCAATCATGTTCTTGTCTTGAATGTACATGATGCTCAATCAAAGGAAGCAATATTTATTTTCTTCAACCAAAAATTGGTACAAGAGCCCACCTTTCTACAACTTAAGCCTCTGATAGAAATGGGATAGACCATGCCTAGTATGTCCATGCCAGATAATCTAAATAATACCATAAAATAAGCTTTTAGAGCTGTAGCAGAATGCAGGATATCTGTAGTAGTGTGTTGGCAAGTGGCCTTATTAAATAAGCTTTTAGAGCTGCTTAGAGGGACTATCCTTTGCAATAGTGTGTTGGCAAGTTGTCTTCACTACGTTGGTGTTTTCTTTTTCTTGTTTGGATCATTGAATGAAAGGCTATTGAGTTTTATTGGACTATTTATACTGCTATATGTTATATCAACTCATATTTTTCTATGAAATAAATGGGTTTGAGATAATGATATGAAAATTGAACAGCTTGGTTTGATCATTCGATTTTACTCTTACTTTTTCTTTTTCTTTTAAAAATCAACTTGTATTATTATGAAATATGTGTTTGGAGATGGTGGCATTACCCTTTCCCTTTTTGTTTTGAGACCGATAGTAGGCTAAGACAAAGTCACGCCTTGTTATCTTTCGGCGTCACATTAAGACTTGAGTGGTGTCGTATGCTAGCTTCAACCTGGGCCAGATAGTAAAAGATGTGAAGCCTACATACTAGTTGAATCCAGACTGAACATAGGATTGGGTCCATACTCATGCCTCAATGGTAGACTTACAAGAGTTTCAACACAGGGTCATGGGTTCGAGTACCCATTGTGGTGAAAAACCACTATGGTGTGAGGTTGTGGATGTGCATGGGGTGTGAGTGCGTGTGTAATTAAAAAAATTACCCATTTATATCTTCAACTTTTTGTGACTTCCTAATTAATGAATAAATGATTCTATATTCTGCAAGTCAGTCATATAGTTGGTATCAAAACCACCCACGCATTCAGTTATGATGGATTTTATGGTATTATTTATTGTGTGGGTGAGTTAAATTTAGTTTAGTAACTTGCATATTAGTAGCAGTTGTTATTATTGTAGGTTCTCTTCGTGGATCAGATATTTTGGCATGCATAGAGATGATCACGATTTGGATGAGCCTGCAATGGATACTATAAAGATGATGAAGCTAACAAGGTTAATGTGCAACTGTATGAAGCCTTTTTCTCTACACTTTCAGCTGAGCCATTTCTCTTGCTTATGTTTTCTAATGATTTAGATCTTAATACAATTCTATGCAGTGGAAATGGTAAGAAGGTAAGCTTTATTTCTAGGTGACTCAGAGCTGCAGTAACTACTTCACATCTTCAAGTACTTGTTGAAGAAGTGCATTATGGATTAAAAAATGGTTGTTTGACATAAATCATGTATGAAATTCTTGTGGGTTATCCACCACTTTACCCCAATGAATCGATGTCAACATGTAGAAAGGTAAAGATAAGATTTAGGATATTGTATTCGTGTTTGTTTTAAATTAATATCTTAAGACATGTTTCTCTCTCTCATGCAGTCTACAGAGCTGATGCATATTAGGATGAGTGACACTAATTTTTTATTTTTGATTTTGGTGTCATTGATTAAATCAAATACAGCATCCCTAACTATTTCATTTTGGTGGCGTTGATTTTGGTGATGATTATTCAGTTTGTTGTCAAGGTATGGATTATGACATGTGCTCTTATATACTACCCAATGAATCATCTCTGTACTCTGCGTTAAGTGTGCGTCAAGTGCTTGGATCCTCAATGTGCATCCTAACACAGGCATTGTTTTGCCTGGGATGATATGCAACACTGGTGATCCTTTAGCTTTAGTTGTAGAATAGTCACTCTTTTGTGTGTTTAGTTTTTGAACCTTTATGTTGTTTTTTGGCTAATCAAATTGCTTACGATCGTTGTTTTGATTTTAATAGTTACAATGCAAGCCCAAAAGAAGCTCTGCTTGATATGCAATGCAAAGACAAGTTCCTCTTTAGTGTCATTGCAAGTCATGGTGCAACCATAAAGGACCATGTCTCTTCTCTAGGAGTGGAGCACATCTTGTAGGATTATTTATTTATTTTTATTGTATTCATGCAATTGTAAACTTATTGTTGTAAATATATATAATTTTTATTATAAAGCTGTACCATATTTGTTTAATATTAATTCTTAATTGTATATAATATTTTTTTGGTTTTTAAATATAAAAACAAATGTACAGCTTTTATTGTCCATTCAAAATAATGAAAAATACCATTCCACAAATTAAAAATTTGACCGTTGGCAACAAAACGGTTTAAAACTGTTCCTAAAATTTTGTTCCTATAACCGTTTGCAACCTTAGGGAATGGTTTAAAACCGTTCCTAAGAGTCTGTTCTTAAAATTTGAAATGATAATATGGTATTGAACCATTCCAGATTATTTACAACGCCTCTTTTAGGAACGGTTTAAAACCGTTCCTAAGGGATTTAAGAATGATTTAAAACTATTATTAAATGACATTTTTGTAGTGCCAATACACAAAGTCCATTATAAGAAAGACACAAAATGAAATAATGAATACCTAAAAATTTACACATTCCATGAAAATCTTGTACATCACAAATATCAGCTATAAAAAGTTGCATAGGCATTGAACCATGTAGTGGAAGAATCAAAAACTTGCTCGAAATTCCAAGAAGGTTGTCTGCTTTAATCTTTTCCAGTCAGCAAAATTGCTTTGACAAGATGAAGTAGGGCGAAGAGCTGTTCTCTCTGTATGGACATATAAAGCAAAATAGATAAGGAATTTCATTAGTTTCAAGTTGGACTTGAAATGAATGTAACTGGTATTTGAGGGTTAATCCCTCAATACAAATACTAGGAATCATTCTTCAATCCCATCCTGCCAAAAAAATAATAATAATAATAATAAATAAATAAATAAATAAAATAGAAACAAAAACAAAAACAAAAACAAATAAAAAAAAAACAAAACAAAATAGAAGATTCATGAAAATATAGAATTTAAATAAGTAGATATAGTAAAAATAGAATAAAGTGGCAGAGAAAATCATCGGAGCTAAAAATTATCGAACCATAAGGATTATAGCCAGGTTGAAACCCGAGCATATAGTAAAGGGGAGCTAAAAATTATCGGACTGTAAGGATTATAGCCAGGTTGAAACCCCAGCATATAGTAAAGGAGAGATCCATTATTGCTCAAAAGGCCTGAAAAAAGAAAAATGAATAAATAAATAAAAGACCACATATGATAAAGCAATAGGTGATGTTAACTATAAGTAAAGCCAATTTTGCATTTTTCAGGACTTCCAGAATCAACTTGCTGGCAAGAGTTTCTAAACAAAATGCATACACATCTATTTAGCTAAAGTGCAAACAGAGTTCTAAGAAGAGAGTAGAAAATAGACCAAAATTATTCTAAGAATTAGATAAGGAAATTTTTGAATAATTTGGTTGTCCAGCAATCCAAATGGAACGCTAGCAATAAAATATTAGCTAGAAGTCCTATCAGTTGCTGGCTCGAACAAAAGATGCTACAAAGGCTGTTGAAAAGCATATGATGTCATTCAAATGGGCAACACATTAATCCACGTGGACCTTCCTTAAAATGTACTAATCTAAAATGGTTGCCTACATCAACAAATGGGAGCAATTTAAGATCAACCTATTACTTAGAAATCAAGTGGCACTTCATATGCTTCATAAACTCTTGAAGCTACCAGTAGTACTATCAAAGAGAGCCAAAGTAATATTTGTATAGTTGATCAGAAACGGCATAAAGCCCCTTCATTTGTTTGTTTTTTTTTTGTTGACAATTATAATTTGAGTGCTTAGCTTTTATGTCGCAGCTGCACCCAGTTCTCTCTCTCTCTCTCTCTCTCTCTCTCTCTCTCTCTCTCTCTCTCTCTCTCTCTCTCTCTCTCTCTATATATATATATATATATATATATATATATATAATGTGATAAGTAGGAAGTAAGAATATGCAAATTACAATGTAAGTCCATGAAAATCCATTCAGTGTGTTCATATCTCCATGCATGCATGCATGTTCTTTTGTATGTCACTCCAACAAATATATATAATTCTATTACTACATTTAAGTGGGTTTTCATGTTTGGCAAAAACTGCGGATGTAGGTATGCACAATGCATGTGTTTGTTTATGTTTTAGAGGAATGGAGAGGGATTTTAGTCTGATTTTGAAATCCCACTCCTGTGCTGGTATGCGTGGCATGTTACTATGCAGTGGATCACAGGTGAAGATTAGTCATGCAAGTAGGTGTGTGTGACTTAGCAAAGAAATAAGTTAAGATCAAGATCAAGAATCTTATTCATATAGATCAGCTAAGATCGGGATCAAGAATCTAGTTCATATAGATCTCCCTTTGAATCATCATTTACTGGGAATTTTCTAGTTGAGTGCAGAAAACATTGCTAGCTATTCAAATAAATGTCTCTTGATTTTCACTTAAACTGCAAATCATTTTTTTCAAGTGCCTGAGATCATTATCACCTATCAACGCAATATAAAGCATATATGCGTGTGCATGCAGATGTGCAGGGATTGAACAAGAAAATAAGTTAGATCCAGATTTATGCCAAAAGAAGAAGAAGAAGAAGAAATACAAACATATATGACAAAATAAGTTAGATCCAGATTTCTTAATTTGTAAGAATGTAACATTCATGCTTGATGAAGGGGATCTCTACTTGCAAAAATACGAATTACTTTTACAAAAAGCAAAAAAGCAGATATTTCTGTAACATTTATTTTCCATCCAACCTATTGATAAGGTCAAATATACCTGGAAGAAGGGGAAACAAAAATATCATCTTGATGACAGATCTTCTCCATGTCATCCCAATTACAGTCCCATGCTCAATGGGATACTTCAAAGTGAGAGTACCTCTCTTGGATTGGGCCTTATCACCAACACAAGCATCTTTCTGTCCCATCCCAACTATAACACTTGTATGACGAGGCCAACCAACGATGGTTGCGAGTTATAGTGCTATGGTGTAGGTTAGTGCTATTATCTATTCAAAAACACAAAAATTGAGAAACCATGATCAAGCCAGAACTCATATGGATCATACAAATATAGAGTAGCATGAAAAACTTACAATGGCTAATAACACCATCCAAGAAATTGAATGATGAAAGAAACTGAAAACCAACAAAACTATATTCTCTCTTGATATGTAGAGTTTTAAATCAATAATGGCCATGCAAAGTTTAGTTAAGTTTCAGTTGACTTTCTAAAACTTGAAAAGACATGAGACATAATTACCAACACTAAATCCCACCATAGCTAAGCCAAAGCTTAAATCTCTAACTACGATAGGATGGCTGGTGCAATAATCTCATAATGAGGTAAAGGTTGCATGGTGAATGTCTTACCACTACCTGTAGACAAAATCAATCCAAGTACTTCAATTATCCTTACCAATAACCAATTCAGTTTCGTGAACAAAGAGCAGCAGTAAAAATATAGCAAGTAAAAATAACAGAAAAATAGAAATGAAGACAAATACACTCTGCATGGATAAATGTTAATTCACCTTATCTTGAATGTCTAATAAAGGTAAGCCAATGACCATCTGTATCAAAATGCACATCTGACAAAATCATGACATGGAAAGGAAGCAAGAATGGGCACTAGAATCAATTTTTATTTAAAAAAAAAAAAGATTTTTTCTACTATGCATAGTTCCTTTCAAGTCCAACTTACGAGCTACATTTGGTTGCCTAAATACCATGAAGTTACATGCTTAATCACTCTAATTTGGTGCAAGATTTTATGATATGTCATGAAATTTGGTGCAACCAAACACACCCAAAAGGGATTTATAGTATATTTATCCTTTGTTAATTTTATTTGTTGTCTAATTCTTGGGCATCTACTTTGGCCCTATCTTGTTCTTTTAGAAGTTTGTTAATTGAGTGTGTGTATGAATGACACAAACAATTCATGTACCCAAAATAGAAGTTAGTTACAAAAGCACATTGATTTCAACCAAGTATATTTCAGTTGCTTTCAATCTGCAGTTGCATACAAACAAGAATATCGATATTTTTTCCAAAAGGCTAAACTGATTCAAAAGAGCTCAAAACAAGGGTTTTAAACCATATCCAAAGATACCTTCGTCAAATTAATATTCCTCGTAGCAAAGACGGCCAAGGCTTTAAATAGTAATCCAGGACCTTCTTCCAATGTGAAAACACAATTAAATCCTTGTAGCATGTCTATATAACATTAAAAAATCACAACAAAAAAATAAAATAAATAAATAAAAATGAGATGATGATGCAACTGATGCCATCCTAAATGTTCACATGCTAAAAAATTCTTCTCACATGCCAAGTACATGAGAGTTGGCAGTGCAGATCCTTCAATGTCTACAACATTCAGCTCTCTTCCATCTATAACTATCTAAGAAGGAAAAGGAAAAACTGAACACATGCACATGGTATGGAAAATAGCCAAAAATGCATTTTGAGTTGATTTCAGGTTCTCAAAATTTTTCCTTGGGTCTTGCTATGTGTTTTCTTTATAAAGGATGCCTTTTTCAGCAAGTAATGATTTTACTGACATGGTTGTATGGGACTTGTGGCATCTTTACTTTGTAATGTTGACATCACTTTATGCCTCCATAGAGATTGTTACAGTCAGAAACAGAAAGAGCCAATGATTTTAAGAGTAAATTTGCTGAAGCACAACATGTAAGTGAAGAGAAACACAAGAAGTTAGAAGCAACAGAAGGAAAAATAAGTCAACTTCAAGAATCTTCATGTGTTTCAACCAAGGCTATCTAATAGTGGGGCCCACCATTAGTCTGTTGGACCCATAATAGATGGACCAAGCATTGAAAATCTCCTTGATAGGACAATCATAACATTCAAGTTTATGGCCTGGAAGAAGATAGTCAAGAAGAGATGCAATGGTTACAAGTGACTGTGGTGGCAGCATGGATGCATTATCCGAGCTGTTCATTAGACCTACTTAATGAGTCACCTGGACTCACACACGTGTCCCACGTTAGCATGTGTGGGGCACTTGCAAGCACACATACCTGCATGCATGTTACGTTCTTACGATAAATTCAGCCATTTCCTTACTGGTGAAAAATGCTAATAGAAAACCTTGAGTTATATTTATAAAAATTAAAAATAATAATAATAATAAAATAAAGACTAATTCATCTTAAAATCTCTCTCCTCCTATTCCTTGCTCTCCGATGAAAAAGCTCATCTAAGCTTCTTTCAATATAAAATTTCTTCTCAAGAATTCAAATTTAGAAATGGTTTTCTCAAGAGATTGCTGATATAATAATTTCAACTAGAATGAAAAAACAGGATGATGGTAGGCATACCAAAATATCATTGAAAATCTCCAATGATACTTTTCTCTTGTTTAAGGAAAAACATTCATAACAATGATGAAGGAGAACAACAAGTGATGGTTATCTGATTGAGAACCTCAAAATTCGATGGCTGTTTAACCATTGAGTAATACCCCTGCATTGATTAAAGCCCAATGCATATGAATATGAAAGACCAATATTCAAAGCTCACTGTAAAGAAAGAAGAAAAAATGAAGCCTACAAGAAGTTTTACATCAACATGTAATTCATGAATTTGGTAATTTTAATGCCACCCAATTCATGAAGTGTGTTGTTGAGACATTTGAGAAACAACCCTTTACCCAATTAACAAATTAGGCAATTAGATGGTCCAAAAGCATGGTATCAAAAAAGGAAAAAAAAAAAGTAAATTCCACAATTCTTGAATCAGTCAATTCCACTGGCAAAGTGATCTTGAGCTCTACAATCAATAAAATGGCCCATGAAATCAAATGTGCAGTCCATAGGATGGTTGGTGAAAATTAGTTAGTCATGGACCATAAATTTTGTAGGTCGTTGACATGGATTATTCATTTTAATGATTATTGATCAAATTAGTTGAATCATTTGATTGGAGTAATGCTTGTCAAAGATTGGCAACCTAAGGTGAGGCCTGCATATGGACAGAGTTGTCTCCTGCATGAAAAATCTACTTGTTATATAAGCACATTTTTTGTGCCTCCTGCAGTGTCCATTAAGAAGAAAAATCGAATACACAGCTCTACCAAACAATAAAAAAATTTAAGAATTTTTCAAACCTCTGTAGCACCAGGGCCAATAGTCCTATCTAGGCCACTAGGAGCAGCAAAAATTTGACGCCCCACATACACCTGTCCAAAACTACCTTTCCCAAGCATCGACCATATTCCTTCTACCCGACAATATGGAGGCACCAATCAAGTTGATCCACATCATCCAATCATGGAAGTAGGATGCAATAGTTTAGATCTCAGAGCATGTAACCGTACCTCAGAAAGAACATAAAGATAAGGTGGCTGAATGTCTGCCCTTGAGAGTTAAGACTAATAATTTACAGAATTTAACATTCACAAAAAAATTTAACATTCACAAACAAGTAGGTGAAGACCAACAAACCTGATCTTTGACCAATGAACTGGGTAACTTTAACAAACTCTCCAATGTTGGATAATGAGTCCATTATGTCCCTGTTTATTTGAGAATCACCAACATTATGCTGTCCACATTTATTAATGTGAAAAACGGAAGCGTGATACAACACAAACTCATTGTTAAGAAAATGTAAATATGACAAAATCACAAAAAAAAAAAAAAGAAGAAGAAGAAGAAGTAAACATGAGTAAGTACTTGTGAAAGTGTTGCATGATAAGAGAAGTAAGAGAAGTCACAAGCGTCTTTGCATTTGGCCTCTCACGAGGTTCATATTACAAGCAATAAGAAGCCAATTGCACCAACTCAGTTCCATCATCATTTGAGAAGTGGCCTTCGAAGCAAGAATTTGTCAACATCAGGAAATTCTTACCCTGTATAAGGTTTGTTGACTTGTTGTTTGTTGTTACTAATTATGAACAATGGAATGATGTCTTCTTGTTCTAAACCCATAATATCAAACTTCCCAGTAAGATTTGTTGCTGAAATTTTCAACATTAGAACCTGAGAATCAAGATATGCAAGAAAAGGTTCAAGTTACACTAGAAGGGAAAGAAGAGGATATCGAAGCTCTTGAAAAAGAGGGCTTGGATCACCAACATGTGTTTTAAGTTTTTGTGAAAAGTTATGGCGTTTCATTAGATGTAGGAGCTTCATCGATTCTTCAAGTTTCCCCTCTCCCAGCAGCTTTTGTATCAAATGCTTAAATGTGGCCTGCCAAGGTCTCAAATGAGCCTTCTCAACCATTTCAACAAATAGGATGTATGCACCACCTGCCTTATTCTTACTGCATAAACCATTTACTAAGACTTCAAGGAGATCGGCATCGGCATCGGAGTTCTTCTCCATCATCTTCATAAAATAGGATAACACCTTGTCCACCTCGCCTATAAGGACAGCCCCTTTGACCATGCTCTAGAACTGCTCGATAAAATCCTCCCACCCGAGAATCCTCATAATTACATTGTAAGAGACTACGTTGTGCTCGTAACCGGGCTGCTTCCCAGCCCAATTGAAAAATCCTAATGCCCTGAGAGAGCACTGACGAACTTCTCTCAAGACATTTACCATGGTAGCACCCAAGCTTAAGGTCACCCAATTTTTTCTCGGCATCTTCATTCCAATCAGATCCTGAGACGATCCCAATCAGAAGTTACCTACAAAAGCACATTGATTTTTACCTTCAACTATCAATCGGACGAAGGAGAGAGCGCCATACCAGGACATGCAGACAGTGAGGATGTTGGGAGGGGAGGGTTTGGGTTTGGGTTGAGAAGGAGAGAGGGAGAGAGAGGGAAAAGGAAGGGTTGAGGAAATGGGAATGTAGAGATGAGACGTTAGGGTTTGAAGAGGAGAAGGAGATTGGAGTTTTGGTGTGGAAGGAGTGTAGAGAAGAAGAAGAGCAGGACGAACAGGAGGGCAGAATGACCTAGATTGGAGATTTGAAGAGAGAGAGAGAGAGAGAGAGAGAGAGAGAGAGAGAGAGAGAGAGAGAGAGAGAGAGAGAGAGAGAGAGAGAGAGAGAGAGAGAGAGAGAGAGAGAGAGAGAGAGAGAGATATGAGATGAGAGATTGAAGGAAAGGGGGAAACAAAATAGCCCTAATAACATACGTGGAAAGAGGGTACACTCCTTACATTTAGAAACGGTTTAGAACCGTGTGCAATTAGAAATGACTTAATATCATTTCTGAACCAAAGCACTAGTCGTTCCTGATAAATAATTTTGGGGTAGTGTGAGTCATTCTTGTTGATGCATAAATCTAGTTAGCCTTCCCAAGACCTTCATGTACCTACACAAGGAATGGATAAAGGAGACCCTAACTACCACAGGAGACCCTCCAATGCCTAAGTCAGGTAGGGAATATGGGTCAAGTCTAATAAGGAGTTTTTGGCTAAAGATTGTGCATACCTTTTTTTTCCATTGGAGGGACTCCTATCTATAGGTGAGGAGTGGCGGTGGCGTAGAAGAGATCTCCATATTTATCAGGGGTGTGTTGTAGTAGGATTCGGATCTTATACGTGTCACAAGGATATCCCGAGATTCTCAGCTAGGATTTCGGGCGGATCCTTGTTGCGGTCGATTTTCTAGATCTTCAGTGGGGATCTTGGATAGACGTTGTTGGGATCAGGTCAAAACTAGTAGAAGAAGGGTTGAGCCGATATGGGGTTATGTGACCTGACTCCTTAAGCAAGAAGCAGTTGAGTTTCCTTTAGCATAGGGTCAATCAGTGGATTTTCTGAGCTACTATTAAGAGACCAAGATGTTTTTTAAGACTATTGGGGTCATAAAAAGACAAGTTAGAAATGTTTTCATTGAAAATTGGATCCCATCATTTATTAATGCTACACTTATCAATCCAACATTTAAATTCCATGATCTCAATAAACATCACACAAAAAACATACCTATAATCATCTTCACACATACCCTAAGGTTTAGTGCTCTATGTCATGCCCCAGACTCAGTAACTCGACTCACAAGGAACCCGATGGCCGGTTCTGGCCACAACAGCCTCCGAGTATCCCATTCTCAGCTCCTGAGGCAAGTTCTAATCCTAGGATCCTATAACAAGGATTTTCATAATAGTATAATCATTTCCAATACAAGCATATGATTACAGTAAGTATATCTGAGAATAATAAAGGCACACATCAAAAAATTCACTAAGAATTTGAACTATTACAAGCTTTCATAAAGTTCAAAAAGACATACATAAGATAATAGAAGAAGGAGAGAAAAGTCTACAATACTGGGGTCCTCAAGCTCAACTTTATCCTAAGCTTTGTCGCTACGACGCCTGCATAGGATCTCCTGCACGCATCAATCATGCATAAGCTTATAGAAGAGGGTGGTGAAAGTATGTGACAAAGGTGCACAGAAGAATAGTAAGAGGTACAGGAAGAGAAACAATGACAATATCACTAGCCTCACCAAGGCTTATCATGAATACGATGCAATGAGTACCAGGCGTCATAAAAAGGCGATGCATGAAGGAGCTTATGCAGGTGATGCGAATGCAATGCAGAATAATGCCAGTGCTCATGACCAATCCACATATCTAGTACATTTTCAATCATAAGGAAATCACCGGGGTCTATTACACTGCTGGATGACTACTGCTCTACAGACCTCGCATAGTCAAACGAGCATAAGAGACCTCACTACCTGCCTGTGGACAGCCAATCACCAGCAAAGCTTAATAGTAGGAGATCCATTTACGAGCTGGTCAGACTCAGCCAAGTAATGCCTTCTTACATCAAGCGAGTAAGGCCAACCCCTACCCAACTGACTACATGATAATAGGAATCGTGGCCTAACGGTATAAGGCCCTCATGCGCTCATAGTTTCCACTCGGTCACGGTGTTAGGTCAGATCCTTGGTACCATGAAAGTTTTGAGAATTTCACTCATGGGCATCTTATGCACCCGATATGCTCAAGTAATATTTTCAGTGTCCACACATATGACCATCAGTGAACGTCCCTGTGGAGGTAAAGCCCTGGTGAAGAAAGGGCAGTATCATCATGAAATATGATGCCAATGAATGAGTCACATATATAGATCATGCACAAGCTTCAGACACTCAATATGCACAAGGGGAGAAAATTCATCCCTCTATGACCACCACACAATGCAATCAATTTATACAGATGATGCTTATGGGTCACAATGATGTAAGTACGTTACCTGTAGAATATATTCCTCCTCAAGGAGGGACAAGGTCTATATACCTAGATGGGTACTCTAAGGAGAAGTGAAGTCCTCTAATGGGGGTCCAATACTTTGGGATCGCCCACAAGGCTAAGTAGACAATGGTACAGGCCTAAATGGATGAAACAGGCCTAGCAAGGGTCTATGGTGGACCTTTAACCACCCATAGAGGCAAGTGGGCCTACCATGGGGCCATAAGTGTGGGCATTCAACCACTATTTATCCCAAGAAGGTAGCCCATCCATATTCTATCACAAATCAAGGCCCAAGGCCCACACATCACCATAAATAAGAAATGGGAAACTATAACATACCAAATACATTCATGTTAGGCCTCGAATAAATGGCCCAGGGCCTACTCAATACATGGGTCTAAAGGGAAACATCCATAGCCCAACCCATATGCAATACTATGGGCCCATAGGGAAGGTTAGGTCCCAACATAAGAGTCACCAATTCCATATATTGTGATGGGCCTATTGGGCAGCTCATTACTCAAACCACATGGGCAATAATCTTGTTTTAGTCAAGCAAGTTGGGCTTACAACCCAACCCAAGAATATAGTTGATTTGGTGGACAACCAAGGGCCCAATCACCCATACATTCCAGCGCACTAACCCAATCACAATATTATGGTTAAAACAGCCCAAGAGTTCACTTGGCCTATACAAAAAGTTTCAGCCCATTTAGGCTTGAAAGAGTCCAAAAATCTGGTTACATACATGGACCAAAATAACCTAACTATGGTGGACCTCAATAGTGCATTAACTAAGCCCAAAATTAAGGGAAATAAAGGCATGAATTTACCCCTCCAAGATCCTCACAATATGGTGGACCCCAACTCCTTAAAAATTCAGCCCAAAAGTAATGCACATATATACTATCTTGCTGGATTTTTATTCCACCAGCTTTCTGGGCCCGCTGGAGCCCAGTAAAATGTTCATCTGATTATGATACAAGTTCAGGTGGTCTAGCAATAAGGTCAAGGGGTCCCACCACATATGAGTACACCAATGTACATAAGAGATAGGTGGACCACACTGCTGGACCAAAGTCCAACAGCAGACCACAATGGGAGTTCCACAATTGGGCCTGGGCGGTCTGATGACCTGGATGCCCAGTCCTATTCAAAGGCTAAAGATGGGCCCCACCTTGGACATTCCACACCAAGGTGGGCCACATCCAAGTGGGCTATAAAAATGGGTGGACACTTGGATAAAATAAAACATGATGGTGGGTCATATAATGGTGGGACGGCCAGCCTTGCTGGACATCAACACCATGGACGTCCAGCAGGGTGGGCCGGTCCAACCACTTGTAATCTGATTTTCAGTGGCCCAATTGGCCCAAAATCAATTTAGGTGGGTCATAGAAAGGGTGGGCCACATCAAGAATAAATTTTAGAATTTTACAAGCATGATAAGCATTTTTAAGAATTAGGACAACAATACATGTTAAAAAATTCTGGTAGTGTAGAAATCCTGCTGACCCCATGTTTGGCACCACATGGGGTGGGCAAAAGCTTGTCCAAATCCCTAAAAAATTGGTGGAAAGGGTGGTCCTACTCATGGACAACAAGTGGGGTTGTAACACCCTGAAAATCGGAGGTCGTGTATAAACTCAACTCCCGAGTTCCAGACTGTCACTTATGCAACAAAAATGATTATGATTCAATGTTGTCTGATTTAAAGCATTCACATGAGTAAAAGTATACCAAAACTGCAATTCATACTTCAGATCCAGTGATAAAAGCAAGCGGAAGACTAAACAATATATATATCACTGTATGGAAAAACAAAGTAAATCTCATCTGTCTCCAAAGTATGACTACATCTCTGAGTTTCATATAATATACATGAACAAAATAAATATCCAAAATGGTCCCACTGAAATCCCATCGATCCAGGTCGCCTACGCAAAGCCGTCGTGATATTGCATGTACGAGAACTCGTCCTGGTCCTCGTCAAAGTCTGGCTCTGCCTTCTGGATCTCAGTCTCACTTGCATCTACAACAGGGTCTGGTGGGTGTTGCAAAAACCATCCCGTAACGTGGGAGTGAGTGATCAACTCAGTGGAATCATAGAGGAAAGATTAACATGTTCACAATTCAATCATGCGATAATAGTAAAGCAGTAAATCAGACAATCCTAATACTGTTGTTAATGCAAGATGACATGACGTGATGTATGCCCTCACCGACAATCTCCCTCATACGGCAACATCTTACGACCGCGGCATGCCACACTCCCTAGAGTGCTCCACATCTTCCAGGCACATGCAATGCTATGGTGATATGATTTCCAAGTTGTTATTAGTCCATTCAAACAGCAGGATTGGGAAACTAAGGTACTTCCCTTGTATCAATCCCAACACAGATCCTGTCTAGGGTCGTCACTCCTAGTAATCTCATACGATGTATATTTCGTAGGTCACTGCAAGGGCTGTCAGGGATGTTACTCGCACTCGTTGCACCGCTCTCCCATCACCTTATCAATATAGGCCTACCGTACTCTACTGCAACGGAAGGGTCGTCTCCTCCCGTGGACTCAGAATACGCTCGCGGTCACTACAAAGGACTCGTCGCCTAATCAGTGTAGGCCGACAGCTAGAATATAGTGTCTCATACCACCATAATCTGCTCACGAGTCTAGGTGCTCACTGGTCACTACGGGGAGGTTTGTGGCCCCAGCGTAGGCCGACAGCTCGACCACGGTGTCCCATACCACCATGCCCGGCTCATGAGTCTTCGTGGATCAAGGTACCATGGTTAACAGGGTTTACAATGGTAAGTTCTTTACCCTAGGTTCAAGCAGTTATGACTCATACAAGGTAAACATACATCGGCCAGTCGGGTTGCTTGACGGGCTCGACTAGCGTGATCGCATCTCAAGTCGAACGACATGAAGTGCGTAAAACACTTCGCGTGGCCTAACCACTGCCGCCAACTCTAAACACGAATCGCGTTCATCGACGCGTCGTTCGTGGCTATGACCAGTCAGCCACGAATTCGCTCGGTTACCGACTGCCTGGACTAAGTCTAGTCTGAAACACTTATGGAATCACATCAGCAATATATGTAAAAGTATTGGAATTGAAATACCATCATATGAACATGTTAACACATGTTATAACATTCAACTTAAGCAAATCTTCAAGCACATATATTCCATGCACGTAATGAAATCATGCATTCAGTCAACATGTAGAAAATCATTTAGGTCAGCATATTAATTGAGAAATCCATCTCAAACTAATTCATAACATCATTTAGTTCAATACATACTAATACAATCATTCATTCAAACACATACACTACACACTTAAGTCTACATATAGCATGTCGACCCGAAGTGTGCAATTAGGCAAATCTCTTCGCCAAACTAATTATGCACGTATTCCTAACTTCTTAATGTGACAACAAACCATGTCAATCACATTAGCAAAATATGAATGTAAACAGTACTTCCTACAAATGACTAAAATGCCCTAAATCTCATATTCTTCGTTAATTTACGAAACGGAAAACGGAGAGCATTTTGTACATGTCAAACGGCGATACCGTCAAGAATCTACTATTAAACGATATTGAAAGCGTTGGGAACCGTCAATCAAAGCGTCTAAAATCCTAACCTTATGTCTTGTAGACTCGGGAATTGAAATGGAGCGTATACGCTTCGTCTACGGCGAATAAGGAACCTAATACACGAGATCCATAAGCTACATCACTATGGAAACAAAGGAAACTCAAATCAGCAACTATTTAGGGTATTTACTTACCTAGAATCGTGGTGAAATCGCCGGGAAAGCGGTAGAGGTGTGTTGCTTAAGCACGTGCAACACGTAGCACAAGTGGCAGGAAGAACTCTCTCACTCTCTCACAATCTCTCACCTTTTTCTCTCTCCCAAGTTAGGGTTTCTCTCAAATTCGGATGGGAGAGAGGAGTGAGCGTTTCAACCCCTTTTATAGCCTAAAACATGCCCAAAATAGGCTTGGGAACAATGTTTACTTGGTGCCTAACCAAATCGGGGCCGTTTCGGTCCAAAAGGGCATTTCTGAAGGTTCCCTGGCCAAATGCGGTCGGACTTAAGCTCATGCATACTGGATCTAGCACACATCCAGTTTTCAGACCGGTAGGGTTCCCAGATCGTACGTGGCGGTCCAGTTTCAGTTTAACGGTCATCGCACCAAGATCAGGCCTATAAGTCTCGTGATATGTAATAGATATTTTTCCTGATCCAAGGGTGTAATTTGGCTGTATTCTGACGGTCAAAATGCTTAATACTGATGCGTCAAATCGTGTGCCAGATTTGAATTTTAAATTCCAATTCTCACCCTATTCTCACTCTCTTCGGTCCGGGCTCAATGAAATAGCCTGTGATTATCGGTTTGACTTGATTTTCGGAATGAGTGTCAAGTCCAGCTAGGCGGTTCTAACCGTCTAAGATAGGAGGTATCGGACTTTCGACGTGCGGTCTAGATCCAATACAAAGATTCAAAGTGGTCCAGAGAACAAACCTGCTTAGAGTTTGGTCCGAGGTTTTAGAGCATTATAGCACCATTGGTTCCACTCGCTTTGGGCCTTGTAGAACGTATTTAAAGTGATCAAGGACTATTTCCCAGCTACTCTAGCGTTGCGCTAGCTAACTTACGCTTAATTTCCATGGAATTTAATTATACGCGATTTCGGGTCGAGTTGGTGCTCGGACCCAAGTACGGATTTTTCACGGGCGTTACAGGGGTCCACTGGGGTGACCCACTTATTCCAGAACTCGGGTAAAAATGCTCATTTCCAACTTGCAGTGTTGTTGAACTGTCCAAAAATTTCTGGACAATTAGCCCGCTTTGGCTCATCCCATGGTCCTCAATCATGGGAGAAATGGTGTGAGCCCCATTCCACATCAAAGTGGGATCCACGTACTACAAAATACCTAAAGAAATTTGGGAGAAAAGGACATGTAAACAGAACCAAACATTAGCTTAAAAGTCATGCTCCAATTGGGCTTGAAAGTTGGACAGCAACATATACTGCCCATATTTCGGCCCATATAAATTAATCTAAGGATTTATTGCCTTAATCCATCAAGTGGGATCCACTTTGATGGGTTAGCAAAATTCTAGATCTATTAGTGCATTAAAATCTCCATAAAAATTCAAGTTTGGAGGCCACCTAACTCATGCATGCATGGTGGGCCTGGACGTCTAATAAGGTGGGCTTGGACGTCCCATCTCCCTAATGGATTTGAGATGTTGCTGGCCTTCTTAGTGGGCCATACATCATCAAAAATAAATAGAAGAAAAATGAGAGAAAGGGAAAGAGAATGAGAGAGATCCAACCATTGGTGGAAGGTCCCACCACTAATGGACCTTCCACATTACAATCCATGACATCCACTACGTACATATGTTACATGCAAGCTACTATACATCAAGAAAATTTACTGGAGAGTGGGTGTAAGACCTGTATCCTAGCCTATACCATTTTATAGACTTTCGTGGTCCTCCCAATCAAATTTCGGTGACCCGCGATCTGTTATCGGTAATTACACACAACCTTGAGTCATGCCTCGTATTCCAGAGTCAGCTTAATTCGAGACTTGTACTATTGCGACCACACCATCATCGCGGTTCCAACGCCGTGACTCATGCACCGATCTGATACCCAGGCCAGGAGATGTGGGCCCGCGTTTAGTTCGAGAAAAATATCATACGTTTACAATCCCAAGAGAATCTTTACAACATGTTCCATCAATCAATCAATCAATCCCATTAAGGGTTAAGTACATGTCAAGTACATATGACCTCACACCCTATCCCCAAGCAACTCCAAAGTCAAAGCAACCCATCCCTTACATGTTAAGTACACATCACCCATCACTCACTCACCCATCAACTCTCTTTTACAACCGCCCTCTCACTCTCTCTTCACATTTTTCAAGCAAGAAAAAGTGGTGGACATCCAAGCTTTCCCAAGAGAGAAAAGAGTGTTTGTGGCCCACTTTCTACCCCAAGATCCATGATCTTAGACCTTCAACTCTCATCACCTTCCATCAAAGTGAGACACAAGAAGATCGGCATTCCATCTGACCAAGAAGATCGAACAGTTGGTGCTTCTATAGGCTTATATTTCATTCTTTTGATGATGGGCCAAATGAGGCCTACCGATTAATGGTAAGGATCTCACTTTGGACCTTAGATGTGGCTGATGGCTCACTATGATTCTCATGATCATCCATGATGGGGCTATTCTCCATGGACCCCATTATGATGTTTACTTTTATAAGTTGAAAGAGGTCATCTAGACCTTCCATTTTGGTGGAGAAGGAATCTCTACTGTTGATTTTTAATTTAGTGGGCCCACATGTATTGGAACCCACTTGATGTACGGTTGAATGCATGGAACAGAGGGCCCATAGTGTCGGGGTCCCTCCATCACATGTGTCTCTTTCCTTCTCTCTCTCTCTCTCTCTCTCTCTCTCTCTCTCTCTCTCTCTCTCTCTCCTTCCTTTATTTTGTGGCCCACATGATAAGTGTATGTGATATCTAGACTGTCCATTCAACAAACCACATGGCCGTCCAAACCATGTGGGCCCTACCTTCTGGATGATGGGAAAATGCAAATATCAGGTTGATTCAAATTAGGCGGGCCACGTCCATGTGGGACCCACCTGGATGAGTTGAATTCACACCGTCCAGCGTTCCTGGACGCTGGATGTGTAGTGAAGCGTGAATAGACAGTGGGTGTACTATCAAATATATATATATATATATATATATATATATTAGCTTGATTCCAAACTTTGGGTGGACCACTCATGCAAGCCCCACCTGGATGTATGGCTTTGATCCACGCCGTCCATCATGTTCCTCGACTCATTTTAGGCATTGGGCCAAAAATTGAAGCCAATCCGATAATCAAGCAAGCCATACCATAAAAACTATGATTTCTACTGTTCAAATCATTTAGGACCCACCTTGATTTTTCTATTCGCTAAAATAGATCGCATATTGGGCTCATTTGGTCGGTCTTGAGCCATAAAATCTAACAGCTGGGTCAGATTCTCCGAATGCGGACCCCACCTGTGAAAACCTAAAAAAAAACTAAAATAAAAAAAATAATAAATAAATATAGGCAGCAACACCTGATGCCACTGACGTCCAGAGTAGCAGGCACTGGTGCACGGTGTGCTGCTGACCGGCCCCACCATGATGCGCCCCACCATGGTGTAGGTGTTTTACCCACGTTTTATCCACACCGTCCACACCATTGGATAGTGTGTAACGTCCTGGAAAAATCTATACAAAGACTCGAGTACCACCTCAAGCAGAAATCACTACGGACTAAATCTTTTAAAAATTAAACGAGAATTAACTAGCACTAAACTAGATTACCTGTGAAATTAGCCCTAATCGCTTAAAATATGATTTGCAAGACCCAAAACTTGTGAAATCATTAACGCTACATTACCTTAAAACCTAGGATAAATCACTAAACCCAGTTGCTCTCGGGAGCACAATGAAACTCCATATTGGACCTGGACTGCACGTTAAAAGTTTGATATCCATGAAACTAGGCGATTATGACCGCCTAGCTGGACTTAACAACCATCTCAAAAATCAAGTCCAAATGATGTCCTGGGACTCTTTACTTGAGCCCGGAGCAAAGTGTGTGAGAAATGTGAACAGTTTAGAAATGAAATTCCAATTTAAGTAATTTGACTCGTGTCACTTGCGGGCCAAATATAAGGATTCAGACTATCGGAATCTGACTTAAATACACCCTCGGATCAGGAGAAATTTTTCACACATGCCAGTGCACTTGTGGCCCTGATCGAATACCCGTGACCATCGAACTGAAACTGGTCCGCCACGGGCGATCTGTAAATTTGATCTGATTGAAAAGTTAGCTTGATCTGGATCCGATATGAGGGAGCTTAAGTCCGACCACATTCAGTAAAGGGGCCTCCATAAGTGCTCCGTTGGATCGAAATGGGCACTTTTTGGATATAACCTAAGTATACCTTGGCCCTGGGGCCATTCCCATCAGTTCTGGGCCTGTATAAGGACCTTAAACACTCTCTCTCTCTCTTGCCATACGATTTTACTAAAACCTTCGGAGAGAGAAGAGAAGAAAGAGAAGGAAAGAGAGAAAGTGTGAGAGAGAGTTGGAGTATTCCTGGGATTCTCCCCTGCTGCTCTACGTAGTAAATTTGTCCATTTGTATCGCTATACGGGCGATCTCGATTCCGTATTTGGGTAAGAAAACCTAACCCTAATCTTTGTTAGGGTTTCAAATAACGTAAGTTATGGAATAGCTAACCTAATTCATATTTTAGGTTGTCATTCTGCCGTTGACAAAGGTTAGGTGTCTAAAACGAATCCGTTATGTATTTACTGGCGTAAGGTGCGGATTATAAATGTTTAGGTTATGGTTTTCAAATCCCTCAATGTGAGTAATGATTTATGACTGACTTGATTAGTATCACATGTGTTAGGTAGGAGGCCTGCTGTTATTTATATACATGTATATATACTATGTGAATATAATGCATTTTATATGGTTGTTGAAATGTTTGAATGAGCATGGAATTATGAGTTATGCTTGCCATGATTGTTGAATACAAATACATGATTGTTGTGTATGCGACAACTCCTTGATGAAAAGATTCGTCCTAATATATGTTGTGACCAGCATACATCATGTATGTGGGAATGTGTAGTTTAAGTGTTTGTAAAAATGTCTGAATGAGTAAGTAGTTAGTAAATTACAATTTATATGGGTGTTGAGAAAAGATTCTCAACTATCTTAATGATATGTATGATTTCCTCCATGAGGCTTATTTTCTTTCTCTGTTTTGCCTATGTAATGCATTGTTGAGAATTCATGTTTATTTTGTATGTCATAAAATATTCAAATGATTCTAGGATTTGAATTATGTATTCATTACTACTTTGATAACCTCACATGGTTACTTGTTGTAATTGAACGCGATTAAGACTATGTTATAGTCCAGGCAATCGGTAACAGGCCCTGATTTGGTGGCTGAGGTTATTTTCGCCACACAGGACATGTCGGCGAATTCGAGCCGTACTTTGGTTGTCGGCAATGGTTAGGCCACAAGGAGTGCTCACACATTTCATGTCGATCAACTTAACGTACGCTCGTACTAGTCGAGCTCATCAAGTAACCCGATTTTCTCAATATATGTTCACCATGTATGGACGTTACTGCATGAATCTAGGGCACCAAACTTACCAGTGAAAACCCGTTAACCTTGGTACCTCGATCCGCTAAGACTCATAAGCCGAGCATGGTGGTATGGGACACTGTGGTCGAGCTGTCGGCCTACGCTGGGGTGACGAGCCTCCCCGTAATGACTAGTGAGCAATTTGGACTCGTGAGCCGAATATGGTGGTATGGGACACTGTATTCGAGTTGTCGGCTTACGACCTGGCGACGAGCCATTAGTAGTGACCTCGGGAATACTCTGAGTTTGCGCTGAGGGGACGAGCCTTATCACAGCAATTAGAGTATAAACTAGCCTACATTGAGGTGGCGAGCCCTGTGTAGCAACCTGGAATCATAATATCGTATGAGATTTACTAGGACTGATGATCCTAGAATGGATCATTGTCGAGAATTGATATAAAGGAGGTACCTTAGCTTCCTAATCTTGCTGTTTGAATAAACCTAAGTAAAAACCCAGCTAATCACGCTCATGCACAGCATTACGTGTGCGTTTGGCATTACAGGTCAACCACCGAGGAGTGTGGCATGCCGCGATCGTAAGATGAAGTCGCTGAGGGAGTGTAGGTGAGGGCATGCATCATTAATTCACGTCATTCTTGCATTAACAAGAGTACTTAGGACTTGATTATTGTACTACTTTATCATTACTACTTGACTGAATTGATAACATGTTAACCTTTGCTTAATGATTCCACTGAGTTGATCACTCACTCCCACATTCTGGGACAGTGCTTGTAAGACCCGTATCCTAGTCAGTACTGTTCCGTCAACTCCCGTGATCCTCCCGGTCGAATTTCAGCAACTTGTGACCGATGATCGACGTTTGCGCCCGACCCTAAGTCGTATCCTGTATATCTGAGTCTGTTCAATCTGAGACTTGTACCATTGCGACCACACCGTCGCCACGGTTCCAACGTCGTAACTCGCTCACTGATCCAATACCCTGGCAGGGAGATGAAGACCTACGTTTAGTTCAAGGAAAATACTGCACGTTACAAATTCCAAGAGAATCTCTACAACATTCCAAATCTATCCCATCAATCACCTCATGTCAAGTTCAAAGCAACCCTTACTTTCTCTCTCCAAAGTCAACTCTTTCTCACCCTCTCTCTTACACCACCATACATGTCAAGTACGACATCTATCACTCACCTCACCCTTTCACCCATCACACCCATCCCTCATATCTCTTATAACTCTCTCTCTCTCTCACATTTTTCCAAGCAACATTCCAAGGGAGAGAGTGGTGGACGTCCAACATTTCTAAGGGAGAGAAGTGGGTTGTGTGGTCCACTTTCCCATCCCAAAAGCTCTTATCCTAGCCATCCATTTCTCATCTCCACCATCAAAGTGAAGCACAAGGAGACCGGCATTCCAATGGACCGAGAAGATCATAAGGTGGGTGCTTTTATTTATTGATTTTGTGATTTAAGGGCCCACATATGTGGGACCCATCTTGTTATATGTACATGGGGAGGGCCCATAGTGGCGGGGTCCCTCCCCTCCATCACACGTGTCCCTTTGTCTCTATCTCTATCGGGGTCCCTCCCCTCCATCACACGTGTCCCTTTGTCTCTATCTCTATCTCCCTCTCTCCTTCATTTTTCTTGTGATGATGTGGCCATGTGGCCCACCCGGATGGACCCTACCATGGAACATGTAGTTTATCCAAACCAATTGAATGTGTGGCCATGTGTTATACCCACACCATCCGTGCACAAGGTGGCCCACCTAGACTACCCATCTGATGGTGGGGCCCACCTTAGTTTGTGTGGTATCCAAGGCCGTCTAGCGTCCTTAGACGCTGGACGTCTACACAGTGAAGTGTGAAGTGTGAGCTGATAGTGGGTGTATTAACGTCAAGACAAAAAAGGGGGTTTTGAAGTGGGCCGCTCATGCAGGCCCCACCTTGATATATTTTTTTAATCCAAGCCGTCCATCCCTTTCTCTAGCTCATTTTAGGTGTTGAGCCGAAAAATAATGCTGATCTGAATTTCAGGTGGGCCATAACATAGCAAACAGTGTGTCTGCCATTGAAATTTTCACGCCCCAAACTCAGAAACCGGGCTCACAAAATTCCCGATCACCGAATCCGACACCGACAGCCTCCGTAGTACCCCATTCTCAGCTCTCAGCACCCATATACCAGGTTTCAATCCTGGGATGCTACAAGAAGGATTTTTAATATCCATTTGATTCGTAATGAGCATAACATAAGTATAACCCACGAATAATAACCACAAGAACACTATCACAAAATCCACTATGGTCAAAAACTTTAGGTACAATGCGTAGGAAAGGAAAATACAAGATAGTGACAATAACAAAAACTCCAGAAGCTCGGTTGCACGCTCCTAAGGCTGCGTCCTGGCGTCACCTGCACGCATCAATCATGCATAAGCTTATAGAAAGCTTAGAGGGTGGTGAAGTGTGTGCGCAATATAAGCATGCTCAGAATGCAATGTTAGAGTAATGCGAAATCATGCTGATAATACATGAACGCAATCAACCATACCAAGGCTATGCGGTGCAAGATATGAATGCGATCAGCTACATCCAGGTCATGCGATGTAGAATGCAAGTCAAGCATGTCAATCCTCATCATATATCAATACAATTCTTATTCTGGATAATCACCGGGGTTTAGTACACTCCAAATGGCACTGCCGCTCTCCAAGCCGCATAGTCCAAGTGAGCGTAAGAAACCTCACTATCCGCCTGGTCAATAGTCTGCCAATACCTATCTAGCACGATGATAGTGGACCCATTCACAAGCTAGTCAAACTCAGCCTAGTATTGCCCCCTACCCTCGGGTGAGTAAGGACACACCCCTTTCCAACCGACCACGACACAGTAGGAGATGCGGCCTCCTTGTATTTAGCCCTCGTGCACTCATATATCCACTCGGTCTCAACGTTGAAGTCATCCTCTGGTACCATCGGATTTAGAGATTTTCACCCAGGGACATTTATGGCGCCCGTATGCTAGAACCAAACATTTTCGGTATCCAATCCAGCCATCCACGATGTATCTGTGGAGGCTATTGCCCTGATGTCGCTAGGGCATACAGTAACTACAATCACACAATGCAAGTGTATGAGTCACACTACCAGTCATGCAACAGTCCTGCATGTACCATGCTCTCATGCAGGGCAACTCCACCTATCAGGGAGCCCATAAACAGTTCGCCCGAAGGCATATGCTATGATCAGTCACTTCTCATATCGGTCATACATATGATGGTATGATAATGAATCATGGATCTATACTAAACATGTATATAGAGATGGGCTCTGTGTATAACAGAGATGGGCCTAGACGGCCTACTTACTACAAGTATGGCCTATTAGTGGGCCTTAGGAAGAGTGACAATGCAAACATTTAACCGACATCATCCTTACAATGCGGGCATCTAACCATCATTGCTCCCAAGGTTCGGTTCACCTTAAATATCATTAAATAAATTATGGCGGAATCACACATTGCAATGGGCCTTAACTACATCCCATTGGGCTTCAAATACATCAAATGGGTCGTATCTCATGGGCCTTATATTCATTAAGTGGGCCACCTCAATGGGCCTCACCAATGGGCCTTAGGTACTTTGTAATGGGCCATCACCCATGGGCCTTAGGATGCATTACAATGAGCCCAATCATATGAGCTTTATGTGCATCAAATGGGCCTAATTACTGTAACACCCCGGATTTTGGCCAATCTGGGATTTGACGTCCTTAGGCAGTGGGTCAATTAAAACACCTGAAAAATCGTTCAGAACCCAATTCCATAGTCAAAGAAACCACTTAGGATAAATTTCTTTAGAAACTAAGCATAAGTTAGCTAGTGCAATGTTAGAATAGCTGGGAAACGGTCCCTGATCACTTTAAATACGTTCTACAAGGCCCAAAGCGAGTGGAACTAATGGTGCTATAATGCTCTAAAACCTCGGACCAAACTCTAAGCAGGTTTGTTCTCTGGACCACTTTGAATCTTTGTATTGGATCTAGACCGCACGTCGAAAGTCCGATACCTCCTATCTTAGACCGTTAGAACCGTCTAGCTGGACTTGACACTCATTCCAAAAATCAAGTCAAACCGATAATCACAGGCTATTTCATTGAGCCCGGACCGAAGAGAGTGAGAATAGGGTTAGAATTGGAATTTGAAATTCAAAACTGACACACAATTTGACGCATCAGTATTGAGCGTTCTGACCGTCAGAATACAGCCAAATTACACCCTTGGATCAGGAAAAATATCTATTATATATCACGAAACTTATAGGCCTGATCTTGGTGCGATGACCGTTAAACTGAAACTGGGCCGCCACGTGCGATCTGGGAACCCAACCGGTCTGAAAACTGGATGTGTGCTAGATCCAGTATGCATGAGCTTAAGTCCGATCGCATTTGGCCTGGGGACCTTCAGAAATGCCCTTTTGGACCGAAACGGCCCCGATTTGGTTAGGCACCAAGTAAACATTGTTCCCAAGCCTATTTTGGGCATGTTTTAGGCTATAAAAGGGGTTGAAACCCTCACTCCTCTCTTCCATCCGAATTTGAGAAAAGCCCTAGCTTGGGAGAGAGAAAAAGGTGGGAGATTGTGAGAGTGTGGGAGAGTTCTTCCTGCCACTTGTACTACGCATTGCACGTGCTTAAGCAACACACCTCCACCGCTTTCCCGGCGATTCCACCGCGATCCTAGGTAAGTAAAAACCCTAAATAGTTGTTGATTTGAGTTTTCCTTGTTTCCATAGCGATGTAGCTTATGGATCTTGTGTATTAGGCTCCTTACTCGCCGTAGACGAAGCGTATACGCTCCGTTTCAATTCCCGAGTCTACAAGACATAAGGTGAGGATTTTATATGCTTTGATTGACGGTTCCCAACACTTTCAATGTCGTTTAATAGTAGATTCTTGACGGCATCGCCGTTTGACATGTACAAAATGCTCTCCGTTTCCCGTTTCGTAAATTAACGAAGAATATGAGATTTAGGGCATTTTAGTCATTTGTAGGAAGTACGGTCTACATGCATATTTTGCTGACGTGATTGACATGGCTTGTCGCCGCATTAGAGAGTTAGGAATGATTGCATAATCAGTTTGGCGAAGAGATTCGCCAAGTTGCGCACTTTGGGTCGACATACTATATGTGGACTTAAGTGTGTAGTGTATGTGTTTGTATAAATGCTTGTACTAGTATGTATTGTATTGAATGATGTTATGTAGTAGTTTGAGGTTGATTTCATGATTAAAATGCTGACCTAAATGATTTCCTACATGTTGACCTTATGCATGATTGCATTACATGCATAGGAAGTATGCCTTGAAGATTTGCTTAAGTTGATTATGCATGGAAGGTATGCCTTGAAGATTTGCTTAAGTTGATTATGCATGGGAGGTATGCCTTGAAGATTTGCTTAAGTTAAATGTTATAACATGTGCTAACATGCTCACATGATGTATTTCAATTTCAATACCTTTGTATAGTGTTAATGTAATTCCATAGATGTGTGGGACTTGACTTAGTCCAGGCAGTCGGTAACCGAGCGAATTCGTGGCTGACTGGTCATAGCCACGAACGACGCGTCGATGAACGTGATTCGGGTTGAGAGTTGGCGGCAGTGGTTAGGCCACGCGAAGTGTTTTACGCACTTCATGTCGTTCAACTTGAGATGCGATCGCGCTAGTCGAGCCCGTCAAGTAACCCGACTGGCCGATGTTTGTTCACCTTGTATGTATCATAACTGCTTGAACCTAGGGTACTGAACTTACCATTGTAAACCCTGTTAACCATGGTACCTTGATCCACGAAGACTCATGAGCCGGGCATGGTGGTATGGGACACCGTGGTCGAGCTGTCGGCCTACGCTGGGGTCACAAACCTCCCCGTAGTGACCAGTGAGCACCTAGACTCGTGAGCAGATTATGGTGGTATGGGACACTATATTCTAGCTGTCGGCCTACACTGATCAGGCGACGAGCCCTTTGTAGTGACCGCGAGCGTATTCTGAGTCCACGGGAGGCGACGACCCTTCCGTGCAGTAGAGTACAGTAGGCCTGTATTGATAAGGTGATGGGGGAGCGGTGCAACGAGTGCGAGCAACAGCCCTGGCAGCCCTTGCAGTGACCTACGAAATATACATCGTATGAGATTACTAGGAGTGACGACCCTAGACAGGATCTGTGTTGGGATTGATACAAGGGAAGTACCTTAGTTTCCCAATCCTGCTGTTTGAATGGACTAATAACAACTTGGTAATCATATCACCATAGCATTGCATGTGCCTGGAAGATATGGAGCACTCTAGGGAGTGTGGCATGCCGCGGTCGTAAGATGTTGCCGCATGAGGGTGATCGTCGGTGAGGGCATACATCACGTCATATCATCTTGCATTAACAACAGTATTAGGATTGTCTGATTTACTGCTTTACTATTATCGCGTGATTGAATTGTGAACATGCTAATCTCTGCTCTCTTATCCCACTGAGTTGATCACTCACTCCCACGTTACGGGATGGTGTTTCCGGACACCCACCAGTCCCTTTTGTGATTGCAGATGATGGCGCGGCCTGTGAGGCGGAGCTGGACTTGATGATGAGAAGGAGGATTCCTCCTTTATGCGTGTTCTGATTGACGGGATTGCAGGGAGGTTGATTAGATACTTTGACATTTGTCATTTTGAATTTTTAGCGCCCTCATGTATATTCATTTTGTTTACTTTTGAAGTATACATGTATGTGCATAACCTGGTAATATATTCACACTCTGGAGACATACAACAGTTTATGTACGTTATACATACTATTACAGTCTTCCGCTTGCAAATTTCACTGTCTCTGGAGTATGATATGCTGTTCTGGCTTAATCTCACTCATGTTTAATACATTATCACAGACAACATTCAATCATACATATCCATGTTGCATAAATAACATTTTGGAACTCGGGAGTTGGGTTTTTGCTCGACCCCCCGATTTTCGGGATGTTACAATTACATAGGCCTTATATATATATCAAAGTGGGCCTTAACAATGAGCCATAAATATATCAAATGGGCCTCACACACATGGGCCCACATATAACAAAGTGGGCCTCAACATTGGGCCTATATACATGTCAAGATGGGCCTAAATACATGGGCCTATAATTACCAAAGTGAGCCTCATGTGAGGCCCGCCATAATGTTTATTGCAATCCAATCTATTCATAAGGTCACGTGGACCAGGGGCCCACCGTGATATTTTTTTTTTCTACCCCACCTGTTCATATGGTCATGTGGACCAGGGGCCCACTGTGATATTTATTTATCATTCAACCTATTCATAGGGTCATACAGTCAGAGGGGGGCCACTGAAATATTTATTTGCCAAACAACCTATTAATGAGGTTACGTGGGCCAGGGGCCCAAGGTGACGTTTATTTCCACCCAACCTGTTGATATGGACACGTGGTCCTTGGGCCCATTGTAATGTTTATTTATCATCCGACCTGTTGGTAAGGTCACGTGGACCAGGGGGTCCACCATAACGTTTATTTTCATCTAATCCGTCTAGGTGCCACAGCGATCTTTATTTTCCATCCAAACTGTCCATGAGGCCACTCAAACTGGGGCCCACCATGCTGCTTATTTGACGTCCAACCTGCTCACAAGGTTACGTGGACCTGAGCCCACGGTAATGTTTATTTGCATCCAATATGTTGATTAGGTTACATGGGCCAGGGGGGGCACTGGAATATTTATTTGCCACCCAACCGTTCATTGGGTCACACAGTCAGGGGCCCACAGTGATGTGATTCACAAATCCAAACCACTCATTATGTGAGTCCCACCTGGCTGAGGGTCCAGACCAAGTTTCATCCACATCCAAAACTCAGGTAGGCCCCACCAAGTGTTTTTGTATGTTTTAGGCATGTCTTCATATGATTTTAGATGGTGTGGCCCACCTGAGTTCTGTATACAGCTGATTTTTGGGTGGAAGGCCCACCCAATGCATGGGGTTGATGTTCAAAATGCATCACGGTGGGGCCCACGGCTGGGGCCCTGAAGCCTAACTCGTCCGCCCGTGCACCCAGCGTAGGCGCTGCCTGTATTTGTGTCAGAAGCAGCAGCAGTAGCTTCCTTTGCTATTTTATTTTTTTAAGAAAATCACCAATCTTGCATTTTTTCCCATGTGGGGCCCGCATCTGAAAATTCCAACCTGTCCATTAGATTCTATAGCCCTTGATTGATCAAATGAGACCAATATGCGGTGTATTTTTGGCTAATAGAATAATCAAGGTGGGTTTTAATGGGGATACCGCTATTTCCTTTGGTATGGTTGATGTTTTAATTTAAACCAATCTGATTTAAATGATTTTAACTCGCAAGTATACGAATCAGATGTAGATATGGTACGTATTACGAGATCGTTCCCACGAGGACTGGTTATCACAATTCAAAATTTAAGACTCTTCTTAACTAATCCAACAAATATTTTAGCAAACTAATAAGTAAACTAACACAAATATATGGAAAATAACTGAGAACTATGAGAAAAATTCAATACAGGGGAAGACTAAGACTTTCGACTCCACCCCTAATTATCCTAACTCTTGTTTTATCTGCTGATTCACCCTAATTCAGATTGATATCAAAATAAACAAAGCACACTCTATGTCCTTGGTCGGGCACACAGAATGTATAATCCTTTAAAGCATATGGATCACATCTTTCCATCCATGGTCAGGCATGGAGAGATGTAAATCCTGTTTCTTCCTCTATAGGAGACCTGTTCATGATCAGACACAAGCACCTAGAATAATATTTCAAACAACATCCATATCTAGACTTTGGTCGAGCTCATAGAATGGAGAAGTACGGAAATCTCAGGAAAGCACACTAGAAAAAGAAACAAATCAATCCAATTAAAATAAATTCAACATAAACAAGAGTTAATCAAATTAGGAGCTTCATCTCAGCCCTAGCTAAGAAGTTTAGCAATCCATAAAATTAATTAGGAAAAAGGAAATATAAAATAAAAATATTATAAACATCTCCCTTATCTCTCTTCTTCCTTCTTCTCTCTCTCTTCTCTTTCTTCACCTTGGATCTGGCCCCAGCTCTGGCTCCTTAAGCTCTGAATGAATGCTCCCCACGTCCAAAACCTCCTTACATAGTTGCTGGAGTGGTGAAAATCGGATTTGAATCGGATTTGGAAAGCTATGCATGCTCATTGAAAGCTTTTTCGCAGCCAAGTTCGATGCCTCGAAACACGCCACTTTTCTCCTTTAAATTCTAAAGAAACACCATCCCTTAGGACTTTCTTGGGTCCTCTACATGATATACAGTTCAGATCTGGCATATGATCAAAGATGGTGGGCCAAAACCGCCTAGAAAAGTCAGTTTTCACGGATGTGCGAAACCTTTCGCACCATTTTTCTGTTGTGATCGGTGGGCCCCATAAAAGCATTTTCTGGAAAATCCACCCCGTCCATTGGATTCAGAATAAAATTTCAGTCAAGAATGGGTAGTTTTGAACATCCATTGACGTGGCCCAGAGAAGAAATCATAAAAGGATCAGTTTTAAACGCTACAGGGCAGCCTTTTTGTGGCCCCTGTGTATCACACGTGTGATTGCATGGGTGAAAATGATTAGCATGGTTTTGAAGTTCTTGAGCCCGTCTACACGATGGACAGTGTGGATTATCCGTACGGGGCATGTGTGGGGTCCACTATAGACCGCAAAAAGGGCCAGCGGACGTGCGTTGGCTAATGAAAACAGAAATTTCTGTTTTTTTTTCTTTCTTTTTCGGTCAGATACGGTCAACTGTCTCTGCCGTTTTTCATGCACGTGTAGTGCACTTGTGCACTATGCACACTTTATTCATGTGGGGTCCACTGTGATGATTTTCAGAAATCTTCATCGTCTAAATTATTTCTCATCTCATTTAAATCGTCAATAATAATTTTGAGGCAGTTCCAGATATCAGGTGGGCCCAGAATCAACGGTTTATGGGCTGATCTGTCAGTTGGGGCACTTACATAGTGATCCAATGGATGAAATTTTACGTGTACGGTTAATTTATGGCCCTCATCCTATGTATAAATTTTCAGGTCAATCGGATGGTGGGAACCCTGTGATCTTACATTTTGGATCAGTTTCGAGCCTTTTTAAGAATGACTTTATTTTCTTGGATCCATGGCATGTAAATCCGTTGATCTTATTTCTCTGGAGTCCGTCCCTTACTCTGGTGACTTCGGAGCATTAGATCTATGCTTTTAATCTTTTTTTCAGTCCACGCTCCTGGTTACTACCTGCAACAAAAACATATTTAAAATACGACATTAAACATTATCATATACGTCAAATTAGGTATTTATTGGGGTCTGATATGCAATATTCAACCCTTATCATTGGTCTGTTGGATTATCATATCAGCCTCATCTTTTGGCTCAATGCCTAAAATGAGCTGAGAAGTGATATGAACGGCGTGGATTATATACATACATCATGGTGGGGCCTGCATGTGCAGCCCACCCCAAGCCCCTTTTTTTTTAAAAAAAAATGTACTGGCGCTGCCAGTCCAGCGTCCAAAGACGCTGGACGGCGTGTTTAAACAGATACATTGCGGTGGGTCCCATAGGGACGTGCATCATGGTGGGTCCCACCCACATTAACCACCTCTACTAGGGATGGATACCAAGATCTCAAGCGTTGAAACGAGTATCTCCACTCATCTACCAGTTGAGCCATGAACCTGTATGTTTTCCATGGTGGGTCCCACCATTCATGATGAATGGTATGAATGGAACACTAAATGGTGGGGCCCACTACATCAGATAGATAAAAAGAGAAGAAGAGAGAGAGAGAGAGAGAGAGAGAGAGAGAGAGAGAGAGAGAGAGAGAGAGAGAGAGAGAGAGAGAGAGAGAGAGAGAGAGAGAGAGAGGGTGAAGGAGGGACCCCGCCACTATGGGCCCCTCATGAGTATATCATATACATCAAAGTGGGTCCCACCAACAAGTGGACCCTTAAAATTAAAGACAACGGTAGATCACCCACCTCTTTTCCTTCTTCTTGCTCCCCAAGCCTCCTTAGCTCCTTGCCTTTAGATTTAACAGTGGATGATGAGATCTTAATGGTAAGGATGAAAGATGAGAGGGTGGGCCACACTTGGCCTTTGGGATTTGCTTAGGATGGCTTAGACGTATGGAGTTTTCATGGAATTTTGGGAGTTGCTTGAGAGATTGAGGAATGAGAGAGAGAGTGAGGTGATAGGTGAAAAAGGATGGGTGACGTGTGATGGGTGATGGGTTTGGTGATGGATGAGGTGATGTGAGAGTTGACTTGTGATGTTGCTTGACTTGTGGAGAAAGAAAGCATGGGTTAGTTGTACTTGACTTGATGTGTGATGTGTACTTGATTGATGGGACATCTCGTAGAGATTCCCTCATAATTCGTAACGTACGGTGTTTTCTTCGAATTGAACATGGGCCTACATCTTCTACCCTGGGTATCGGGTCAGTGCGCGAGTCACGGCGTTAGAACTGCGGCGACGGCGCGGTCGCTATGATACAGGTCTCGGGTCGAGTCGACTCTGATATGCGGGACTGGGCTTAAGTTCGCGCGTAAACATCGAATACAGGTCGAAGGTTGTTGAAATTCGACCGGAAGGACCGTGAAAGAATACAAAATAGTATGGTATAGGACACGGGTCTTACAGAAATCCACCTTGACAACTCGATGCGTCAAAAAAATATGAAATATCAGACTCGTTTGGCTTGTCTTGAGCCATAGGGGCCATTGGACGAGGTAGATCCATCATACGCGGGCCCCACATCTGAAAAATCTTGGAAAAACCGCATTTAGAAAAAGAAGAAAAGAAAAAAGAAGAGAGGCAGGCAGCAAACACTGCTGCTGTCAGGACACAGGCAGTGCCTGTGCGTGGAGCGGACGGACAAGCAGGACCCATGGCTCCAGCTGTGGGCCCCACCTTAATGTTTATTTTTCATCTAATCCGTTCACGAAGTGGGCCACTCTCTGAAGTGGACCCACCCCAAAAATCTGTTGTCTATTCAACTCAGGTGGCCTACATCACTAGGAACAGTCTGGTTGAATCGCCTCCCATTGAAACCTATTTTTGGGTCCACAGAAGTTTTGGATCAAAATGAGATTTATTTTTTCTCTTCACAGATTGGATGGAAACAAACGTTATGGTGGGCCCCACATGGGACCCACAATGATGTATGGACGGTGTAGCCCATCATGAAGTATGTGTTTTGTCCACCATCCATACCACTGGACGGGGGGACCCCCCTAATGATGTATGTGTTTATTCACACTGTCCACTGCTTGGATAGTGGGACCCACCATGATGCATGTGTTGCATCCCCACCGTCCAACCATTTTGAAAGCCCATTTTAGGGCTTGAGAGTAAAAATGAGTCAAATTTAAGGTTCAGGTGGAACACACCATGGTCTGTGTTTCATTCATGTCGTCCATCATGAGGTGGAACCCACCACGATATATGTGTTTTATCCATCCATCCATTTATGTGGCCCGCCATGATGTATATATTGAATATATATACTGTTCATTTGATGAAGCACATGGTGATGTATTAGGGTCCATGGGTCGAGGCCCATTGTGATGTATTAGGGCCCATGGGGTGAGACCCCTTGTGATGTATTAGGGTCTGTGGTTTGAGGCCCATTATGATGTAGTTAGAGCTCATTGGTAAGGGCCCATTGTGATATACTTTCGGCCATTTAACAAGGCCATTATGATGTACTCTATGGCCCATGAGTTATGACCCATTACAATGAATATAAGGCCCGCTGGTGCAACCCATTGATGTGGCTCACCTTGGTATATGTATGAGGCCCATCTTGACTTATTTTTGGTCGACCATTGAGGCCCACTTAGTATATATAAGGCCCACGTGATTAGGCCCAGCTTATTATATTTATGGGCCATTGTTGAGGCTCACCTTGATGTGTGTGAGGCCGTGTTGAGGCCCATTTTTGATATGAATGTAAGGCCCATGTTACGAGGCCCATTGTGATGTATTCAAAGCCCCATGGGTTATGGCCCATTACATTGAACATAAGGCCCATTGGTTGGCCCATTGATGTGGCTTACCTTGGTATATGTATGAGGCCCATCTTGATTTATTTGTAGCCGTCCATTGAGGCTCACCTTGGTATATATATGAGGCCTACCTCGATTCATTTGTGGTCGTCCGTTGAGACCCATTTGATATATATAAGGCCCATGTGATTAGGTCTATTTTGATGGATTCTAAGGCCCATGGGTTGAGGCCCATTGTGATATATTTGGAGCCTATGTGTTAAGGCCCATTGTGATGTATCAGGGCCCATGGGTTACGGCCCATTTTGATGTGTTTCTGGCTCATACGTTGTGACCCATTTGATATATTTTCAACCCATGTGATGAGGCCCATCTTGAGGTATTTGTGGCCTATATGGCTAGGCCCGATGTGGTGTACATGCGGCTTAAGGTGAGGAATGTGCACTCGATGTAATGTGTGATTTCACTATAATGCAGGCAATGATGTTTATGGCAGGCCGTGCCTTGGGAGCAATATTGGTTTGACGTATACATTATAAGAATAATGTTGGTTAAATGTCCACATTATAACTCTCCCTAGGGCCCATTGATAGGCCCATACTTGTACGTGTAGGCCATCAAGGCCCGTCTTCGTTGTGAGGATAGTTTATCACCATATAAAATGCTTAGTATAACTCAATGATTCATGCCCATACGCATCATATGTATGCCTATTATGAGAAATGTTTGATCATAGCATACTCCATTGGGCAGATCATTTATGGGACTCCTTATGAGACAGTGCCCCACATTTCATGCAATATGTGCAGGATTGTTGCATGACTGGTTAGTGTGACTCATGCATCTCGCATATAAGTGACTTGATCATTCTACGCCCTAGCGACATCAGGGCTGTGGCCTCCACAGGCACATCATGGATGGCCAGATGGGACACCGAAAATGCTTGGTTCTAGCACTATGGGCACGTAGGATGTCCTTGGATGAAAATTCTAGAACCTCCTTAGTACCAGGAGATGCTCCAACGTTTAGACTGAGTGGAATATGAGCGTCGGTGCCTATACCATGAGGCCGTGTCTCTCACTGTGTCGAGGTCGGTTGGAAGGGGGTGTGACCTTATCCGCCCGAGTGAGGGGGTTATAAGCGAGGTTGAGTATGACCGGCTCGTAAATGGGTCCGCTATCGACGTGCTGGATAGGTATTGGCAGACTATTGGCCAGGCGGATAGTGAAGTCTCTTACGCTCGCTAGGCTGTGTAGCTAGGGAGGAGGCAGTGAAGTGGAGTGTAATAGACCCTGGTGATTTCTCAGAGAGGAACCGTACTGATATGTGGACTTGATATGAGGACTGACATGATATTATGACACCTCATCACTGTTATACATGTGGGTGGGCACACATGGTCGGAAGTTGATGTGGACGGGGCTGAGGCCTGGGTAAGGTACCACACTGGGCGAGCTACCAGTGGTTGGCAGGCTACTGTGCTGATAGGCCACTGAGTAGGAGTTGCATACTCATTCATTCATCTATTCATTATCCACTCAGACTGGTGGTGCACAACTATTTGTTACGTGTACCTTCGCAATAGCCAGGATTTTAGTTGGGGCGCGCAACTAACCTGAGATCAGGAGTTTACCACATTATGTTTGACTATCCAAATTTAGGTATGGGACTGGTTTGGATAGAATTCCCTTGTGATGGACCCCGTAGCCTGCGATACTACACACTATCATCTCGACTTCACTCCAGCTTGGTCATTTCATTCGCATCGCATATTGCATTTCACCCATAGCATATGACATTTTGGATTACTACATTTCTACACTTATATGGCTTAGAAGGACTTGACATGATCTACATATTGTATTGCATCTACAGTATATAATATTTGACTCATTATGATCTGCATTGCATACTCTGATATTATGTGACTCATGGACTTACCAGTATATTTCTGCTTACTTTGATATCGTATGATTCATGACCTTATCATTTTTTCTGATTATCTCAATGATGTATTATTTACGGACTCTATTGCATACTTGGCACTTACCTTATGCACACTTACACCACCCTCTAAGCTTTTATAAGCTTATGCACGATAGATGCGTGCAGGTGGCGTTAGGTTGCAGCAGCGTTGAGCTTGGAGCATGCAACGGTTTTCAGAAGTTCTGATTTTGATATATGTATTTTTCTTTCAACATTGTATTCAAGTGATTATATTAGTGGATATGTGATGATGATGTTACCTTTATGATTTAGGTAAACTTGTGGTTATGCTTATTATAAGATAAATGTATGTTAGAAAATCCTCCTTGTAGGATCCCGAATTGGAATCTGGCGTATGCTGCGCTGGAAGTCGAGAATGGGGTACACGGAGGCTGTCAGCACCGGATTCAGCATCGGGATTCCTGTGAATCCAATTTATGGGTTTTGGGGCGTGACAGTGCTCACAACACCAACTAGACTCTGTTGTAGATGCAAATGAGGGCGATGCTTTCGAGGCAGAGCCAGACTTTCATGATGACGAGGAGGTGTTCTCTTATATGTAGTTTTTAAGTGGGTTTCTATATACCGTTCTGATTGTTGGGACTTCAGGGCTTATACTTGTAGCGGAACTTGACATTTTGTATTTTGAAAATAATACTTGTAATTATTGACTTGTACTTTTGACCTGGCAATGCATACATACTTTGGGGACCCATACTGGTTTATACAGTTATGCATATTCATTTCAATCTTCCGCTTGCGTATTACAACTGTCCTTGAATTATGTTATGTTGATTTGGCTTAATCTCATTCATGTTTTATGCACTAATACAGATAACATGCATCCATCGTTAAAAATGTTGCATAAGTGATGTTTGGGAACTTGGGAGCTGAGTTTTTCTCGACCCCCCGATTTTCAGGGCGTTACACAGTGGGACCCACCATGAAGTACATGTTTTATCTATGTCATCCAACCATTTTGCTGGGTTACTAGACGATCAGTGGACCCCACTCTTGATGTATGGTTACATCCAAACTGTCCATCCAATGGTGAGCTAGCCTTAAGGCTTGAGGCAAATGAGGCAGATCTGCCTATTAAGTGGACCACACAAAAAAAAGGTAGTGGGGATTGAGCATTTGCCATTGAAACCCTTTTGGGTCATAGAAGTTTTGGACCTTTTCAACGTTGGATGGAAAATAAATGTTATGGTGGGCCACACGTGTGGATCCACCCTATGAAACATATTGGCTGGAGTGCCACACACTAGCTATATAGTTGGTGTACATGATGTCACCAAGTTCTGTGGGTCCCACTTGCTTTATCCATGCTGTCCATCTATGGGACCCACCATAATGCATGTGTTGCATCCAAGCCGACCGACCATTTTGAAAGCTCATTTTAAGGCTTGAGTCTAAAAATAAGTCAGATCTAAAGTTCAAGTGGACCCCACCATTTAAAGTAGTGGACAGTGACGTCCACTGTTCAAACTTCTAAGGGCCATGGTAGTTTACAATTAAGCTTATGTTTTTATTTTCACTTCATCTACCTCTATGTTAACTTATGAATAGGTCGGATCTCAAACATACATAAGGGTGGGCCTGCTTGATATATATGAAGCCCATTTAATTCGGCCCATTTGAATCATCCCATTTGATTCGGCCCATTGATACGACCCATTTGATGTATTTGGGGCCCATTGATGAGGCCCGATGTTATGTATTTGGGGCCCATGGGTTGAGGCCCATTGTGATGTAATAAGGCCTGTGGGTTGAGGCCTATTATAATGTATTTGGAGCTCATGGGTAGAGGCCCATTGTGATATATTTGAGGCCCATGGGATATGGCCTATTGTAATATATTTTTAGCCCATTTGGTAAGGCCCATGTTGATGTATTCCCGACCCATATGATGAGGCCCATTGTGATGTATTTTTGACCCATTTGGTAAGGCCCATTGTGATGTATTCAAGGCTCCTGGTTGAGGCCCAGTACAATGTATGTATGGCCTGTTAAGTCGTGTATGAATCCCTTTTATGGGCCACTCCTTGGGAGCAATGTTAGTTAAATGGTTACATTGTTGGGCAATGATGGTTTAATGTTCACATTGTGACCTTCCCTTAGGCCTTGCTCGACTGATTCTGAATGTCAAGGACGATTGTCGATGCCAATTATCAGTGGCAGTTATCGATACCGATTATGAGAATATGACAGCATAGCATCATGATACCTATACCTTGGAGCCCACCTTGTGTATATATTGGGCCTCATAGGGAAGTCCAGTTTATTGCACAATAGAGAGGATAAGGAGCCCAGTTATTACACTTAGAGTCAGATCTGCCCTCAGTGGAGGATATTATGACGCTCAATCATTATGATCACATGTGGGCAGGCGCACGTGGGCGGACACTGATGTGGGCGGGGCCTGAGGAGCGTGGATGAGCTATAAGTGATTGGCAGGCTACTGTGCATACAGTGAAGGTAGAACTTTGTCCCACATCAGTTGCATCGTCCGATGTTGCAGTGGTTATAAATTGGATTCTTTTCTTAACTATCGTGACATGTTTTAAATCAATGAGCTTATCTTGATATTTGGACTAGATCCGCCATCCTTCTGTGGACCCCCATGATTCGTATGCATGTTGTGATGGATGATTGATTAAAGGAAATGTCATTGGGCTGAGATGTTTATGGGACTCCTTGTGAGACGGAGTTATCCCCACATGATCGCACGATACACGCAGGCTTGATGTATGGCCTAAATGGGATTGATGATTTTCGTGATTCTTTGGAATTTACATATTGCATTGTATCATCATCATCTGATATTTGACTCTTCATGATTTTACATTTATATAGTTAATCTGTATTGTGTACTCTGATATTGTATGACTCATGGACTTGTCAGTATTTCCTCTTACTCAGATATTGTATGACTAATGGACTTGTCAGTATTTCCACTTACTCTGATATTGTATGACTCGTGGACTTATTAATATTTTCACTTACTCTGATATCGTATAATTCATGATCTTGTCAGTATTTTCGCTTATCCCGATGATATATGATTTATGGACTTTATTGTATACTTGACACTTACCTTATAGACACTTTCACCACCCTCTAAGATTTCTATAAGTTTATGTATGATAGATGTTGTAGGTGGTGTCAGGTTGCAGCAGCGTTGAGCTTGGAGCGTACAGTGGTTTTCTGGAGCTTTGATTTTTGACATATGTATTTCTTTTTCAGCATTGTATTCAAATGTTTATATATAGTGAATATATGATGATGATGTTGGCTTTATGATCTGGGTATACTTGTGGTTATGCTTCTTACGAGTTAAATGTACATTGAAAAATCCTCTTTGTAAGATCCCTGGATCATAATCTGGCATATGGATGCTAGGAGCTGAGAATGGGGTACTACGGAGGCTATCGGCACCGGATTCGGTGATTGAGATTCCTGTGAATCCGATTTCTGGGTTTAGGGCGTGACAATGAGGACGACTTCCTCCACTATACATGCAAAGGCCTAAATGGCCTATGAGAAGCTAGAATGGAGAGGAAGTACATCATGGTGGGTACATGGAGAATGGCCCACCATGGAAGGAATGAGTTAGATCTAAGCCCATGGCCTTTATCGTAGGAGCCATATAGGGCCTCTTGTAACACCCCGTGTTTTTCAGTACTTGAGTGTTACCATGTAATTTAATACAAGTCTAGCTTAAGCAAACGTTCACGTACATTCTAGCCTAAATTCAATCGTTGAATTATTCGGATCATGAGGATATTGAAAGTAATAAGTGGACGTTCACTTAGTGTGGCTCATTTACCATTTAAAAATTAATCGAAGGATGAGGTACATAACTCGAAGCAATCTACTCACCTGGAGGAATAGTTGTAACTAGACGTAGGCCCTACAAATTTAATTTATAATAATAATAATAATAATGATAATAATAATTATTATAATAGTAAATGATAATATTAAATGTAGTATAACATAATATTTAGTGTTATAAAATTAGAACAGGCCATATATTCATAACCTGACCATTGGGTCTTAGCTTAAATAGTTTCTTGTACTGTTTTAACCGTTGACGTTCAATTTCGGGCTGATCCGACCAACAAATCAGTGAAAAATCCATAAATAAGACCCGAAACAAGTCATGGGGCCCACCTTGGCCTCACATGTGCCCCAAAATGGGCCAGGGTCCCTATGAAGGATCCGTCAATGCAAATTAACGGATCAGATTGTGGAAATAACGTTACAGTGGGCCTCTACGCGATGCATGTACACTGAGAGAACTCGTGCACGAGGTGCACTGAAACCAGTTGCTTAGTCAGACCGGCTATGACCGAGCACCTTTCAAATACCCAGATTTTTACACTCTCCCGTCCTCCTCTCCGTTTAAACCGACCTACTTGGAACCCCTAAGTAACCCACCACGATCACTTTTCGGACCATCCGGTCCATTCAAACTCTTTGTGGGGCCCATACAATCAAAACCGTATAGCCGTTTGACCCCTTGTAAGCGGATGAAGGAGATTGAATGCTACCGTCCAATTCATGCCAAAAATAACCCGACCCGAGCCTGTGAAAATAAAATCGCCCTTCCTCTTTAGGAAGGACGAATCTCAACCGTCCAAGAAGGAAAGTAATCTCACTCTCTCTCTCCCCCTCTATCTATAAAATGGGTCCTGTAGCCCTAGGAAAAATGACATGAAGAGAAGGAAGAAAGAGAGTAAAAGAGAGAGAAAAGCAAAGAGTGTTTCTTCCTGTTGTAGCTCAAGAACAGGGACTGATATTCACCCGTTCCAGGGGACCGTCTCCTTCCATTTCCTTCTTTTTATTTTAGCTAGAACAAGGCCTCAGGGATGTCTGTTTCAGGCCGAAAGCTAGCCAAGCAATGGCCATGCTTTCGGATGAGAAACGGACCCTCTGAACCACTGTGTTAATAAACCTGTCGAGCCTCTGTTTTAGAATGGGACCAACCAAATGATGGTCGGATCTTAAGCAAACATCAGGCCTGAAGGTTAACTATAGATGGGCTGGAAGCCAGCCAAATGATGGCTGCGTTTACACCTAAATCGAGTATTCGCATGGGTCCCTGTTTTGCAATGGAACGAGCCAAGCAATGGTCGTTTCAGACACCCATTTCAGACCTCATTTGAAGACATGTTGAGCTCTCAGTAGAGCTTCAAGCCAGCTCAGACAATCAGCCAATCCACGACTGTCGTTCCAATAGTTGGGTCCCTGTTCTAGACTGGAATGAAGCCAGTCCATGGCACTGTTTCGGGCTGAAAACTGACCCAACTAAAGCCCTGTTTTAAAGCTGAATACGGCTAAAACAATGGTCATGCATCAGGCCACGTTTTCTGGTTGAAATCCAACTCCAGCAGGGCCCTGAGTTGAGCTCTCGGTAGAGTCTCGAATCGGGCTCCTTCAGGCCACTATCAGACGTGGGTCAGGGCCTACTTCAGCCCTCCACCTGGCCGGAAGTAGGCCATAAATGTGTCCGAGATGGGACCTCAAACCGCTGCAACGTGTGCTGGGAGAAGTTCTAGCAGCATGCAGAGGAAGAAAGCATTCTACGCATTAGGTGGCGGGCTGTTTGGTGGTGGGCCCTATGAAAATTGCAGCTGGGCCTCACCCAACGTTACCAGGTTACACATTGCATAGGTCCAGTGTAGTTTGTTGGTCTGGTCTTTTTTCAGACCAGGTGGACCACACCGTATAAAGCATTAGTCCAGCGTCATTACTGGTGGGCTGACTTGGGCCCTGCAAGACGCAGGTGGGCTTTACTCAAATCCCAGGTGGGCCGCATGCTTGGACCGCCCAAAGTCAGCCGCTTGGACCACCCTGCTGCATATACACACCATCCACCATCTTCCTCCTGAAATTCTGACCATGAATAGAGGGTTTTGATCATCTGATGATGTGGCCCACCTGTGAAGTAAATAATCAGTGCATGAATGCACCAGGGCGTTGTACAAAGGACGTTGAACGCTCGCCTGCCAATTAGTTCACGTAAAATGATTGCAAAAAGTCGAGATCTCATCATACCTGATGAGTCTGGAAGATCTGAATGGTTCACATGGTGCAGGATCTCATGAAACCCCCTGGTTCCAATTCTTGCTTTGAAACAAACTTCGGTGGGCCCTAAAAAACGTAAATAGTTTCTTCCCTTGATTTAAAGTTATCTTTGTTATGGCACACCAGAATCTTGGATCAGGGTGAAAATTTAACCCCTAAGGTTGCTCAAGATTTCACATCTCATGAACCGTTCAGATTCAACACCCATGTCACGTATGCACACGTGCCTTGGTGCATATGTAGGCATGCCTCTCATATTATGCATGGTGAGTCCTACACGTGTGGAACCCACTTTTGTGCACACTGGATGTAGACCGTCCAGGGTCTGAATGTGGTGTGCCTGGACACGCATCCACTCCGTCCACCAAGAGCTCGTGTGAAGTAGGTATAAATGTATACATATACATACCGTATGTTGCAAATATAATACACATGCATTGTACATAGATATACTACATAATATATATCCATGATATACATAGTGTATACATATAAACCATATAATGTAATATAAGTGATGTATACATGGGTACACTGTATGATTATAACATCCTAAAAATCGGGGGGTCGAGCAAAAACCCAACTCCCGAGTTCCAAAATGTTATTTATGCAACATAGATATGTATGATTGAATGTTGTCTGTGATAATGTATTAAACATGAGTGAGATTAAGCTAAAACAGCATATCACGCTCCAGAGACGGTTAAATTTACAAGTGGAAGACTGTGATAATATGTATAACATATATAAACTGTTGTGTCTCCAGAGTGTGAATATGTTACCAGGTTATATACATACATGTATACTCCAAAAGTAAACCAAGAGGATATACATGAGTGTTCTAAAAATGTAAAATGACAAGTGTCAAGGTATCTAATCAACCTCCCTGTAATCCCGTCAATCAGAACACGCATAAAGGAGAAATTCTCCTCATCATCATCAAGTCCAGCTCCGCCTCGCAGGCCGCGCCATCATCTGCAATCACAATAGGGACTGGTGGGTGTCCGGAAACACCATCCTGTAACGTGGGAGTGAGTGATCAACTCAGTGGGATAAGAGAGTAGAGATTAGCATGTTATCAAATTAATCATGCGATAATAGTAAAGAAGTAATTCAAACATTCTTAATACTGTTGTTGATGTAATTATGACATGACGTGATGTATGCCCTCATCGACGATCTCCCTCATACGGCACCATCTTACGACCGCGGCATGCAATCGACCCTCAAGTGCTCCACATCTTCCAGGCATATGCAATGTTATGGTGATATGATTTTTGAGTTGTTATTAGTCCATTCAAACAGTAGGATTGGGAAACTAAGGTACTTCCCTTATATCAATCCCAACACAGATCCTGTCTAGGGTCGTCACTCCTAGTAATCTCATATGAGATATATTTTGTAGGTCGCTGCAAGGGCTGCCAGGGCTGTTGCATGCACTCGTTGCTCCGCTCCCCCATCACCTTATCAATACAGGCCTACTATACTCTACTGCTATGGAAGGGTCGTCGCCTCCCGTAGACTCAGAATACGCTCGCGGTCACTACAAAGGACTCATCGCCTGATTAGTGTAGGCCGATAGCAAGAATATAGTGTCCATACCACCATAATATGCTCACGAGACTAGGTGCTCACTGGTCACTACGGGGAGGTTTTTGGCTCCAGCGTAGGCCGACAGCTCGACCACAGTATCCCATACCACCATGCCCAGCTCATGAGTCTTCGTGGATCAAGGTACAATGGTTGGCAGGGTTTACAATGGTAAGTTCAGTACCCTAGGTTCAAGCAGTTATGACTCATGCAGGGTGAACATACAACGGCCAGTTGGGTTACTTGACGGGCTCGACTAACACGATCGCATCTCAAGTCGAACGATATGAAGTGCGTAAAACACTTCGTGTGGCCTAACCACTGCCGCCAACTTCAAAACACGACTTGGGTTCATCGACGCGTCGTTCGTGGCAAATACCAGCTAGCCACGAATTTTCTCTGTTACTGACTGCCTGGACTAAGTATAGTCCCAAACAATTACGAAATCACGTCAACAATTAGGTAAGAGTATTGGAAATGGAATACAAACATGTGAGCATGTTAACACATGTTATATCATACAACTTAAGTAAATCATCTGACACATGCCTTTCATACATATAATGAAATTATGCATATCGCCAACATATAGGAAATCAGTTCCATCAGCATATTAATTGAGAATTCAATCTCAAACTAAATCATAATGAAATCATCAAGCACATGTTGTAACATACAACTTAAGTGAATAATCAAGCACATGTATTTCATTCATATAATAAAATCATGCATATGGCTAACATGTAGGAAACCATTTACACCAACATATTAATTGAGAAATCAATCTCAAAATAATTCATAACACCATTTAACTCAGTACATACTAATACAAGCATTTATACAAACACTTACACTACACACTTAAGTCTACATATAGTATGTCGACCCGAAGTGCGCATTTAGGCTAATCTCTTCGACAAACTAATTATGCATGTATTCCTAACATTCTAATGTGACAATAAACCATGTCAATTACATCAGCAAAATATGCATGAAAACAGTACTTCCTACAAATGACTAAAATGCCCTAAATCTCATATTCTTCATCGGTTTACGAAACAGTAAACGGACAGCATGTTGTACATGTCAAACGGCGTTGCCGTCGATAATCTACTATTAAACGACATTGAAAGCATTGAAAACAGTCAATCAAAGCGTCTAATATCCGCACCTTTTCCCTTATAGGTGAAGTGATTCGAACGGAACATATACGCTTCGTCTACGGTGACTAGACAACCTGTTTTACAAGATGCATCAGCTATCTCGCAACGGAAATGAAGGAACACTAGATCAACAACTTTTAGGGTATTTTCTTACCTAAAAATGCGGACGAATCACCGGCCAGGTGATTGAAGTGTGTTGCTTAGGCACTTGCAACGGGTGGTGCAACGACAAGAAAATTCTCCTCCAATCTCTCTCACAAACTCTCACCTTTTCTCTCTCCCAATCTAGGATTTTTCTCAAATTTGGATGGGAGAGAGGAGTGAGGGTTTCAACCCCTTTTATAAGCCTAAAATTGCCCGGAATAGGCTCAGGAACAAAGTTCACTTGATGCTTATCAAAAGCGGGGCTGTTTCGGTCCAAAAGTACATTTCTGGTGGTCCCCTGGCCGAACGCGATCGGACTTAAGCCCATGCATACTGGATCTAGCATATATCAATTTTTCAGTCCAGCAGGGTTCATAGATCGCAAGTAGCGGTCCAGTTTCAGTTCAGCGGTCATCGCATGTAGATCAGGGCTGCAAGTCTCATGATATGAAATAGAAATTTTTCCTGATCCGAGGGTGCAATTTGGCTGAATTCTGATGGTCAGAACGCTTAATACTGATGCGTCAAGTCGTGTGCCATATTTGAATTTCATTCCAAATCTATCCCTATTCGCACTCTCTTCAGTCCAGGCTCAATGAAATAGCCTGTGATTATCGGTTGGACTTGATTTTCGAAATGATTGTCAAGTCCAGCTAGGCGGTCCTAACGGTCTAAGATAGTAGGTATCAGACTTTCGACGCACGGTCTAGATCCAATACAAAGTTTCAAAGTGGTCCAGAGAACAAACCTGCTTAGAGTTTGATCCGAGATTTTAGAGTATTATAGGGTCATTGGTTTTACTCGATTTGGGTCTTGTAGAACGTATTTAAAGTGATCAGGGACTATTTCCCAGCTACTCTAGCGTTGCGCTAGCTAACTTATGCTTAGTTTCTAAAGGAATTAATCCTAAGTAATTTCTTTGGCTATGGAATTGGGTTCTGAGCGATTTTCCAAGTGTTTTAGTTAACCCATTGCCTAAGGACGTCTAATCCCAGGTTGGCCAAAATTCGAGGTGTTACAATCTACCCCCCTTAAAATACAATTTCGTCCCCGAAATTGGGGAAGGGTAAGGAGCATCCAGTAAGACTTTAGTATTGACATTCTAAGAAAGGGTCAATCCTATTTATTGACTTAACTGTACGTACATCCTAACTCAAATGTTTTGATCCTGGGCCAGTCGGAAAGAGGCCAACCACTCTTCCGCTGTGCCACTTTGATCGAACGATAGCGTTGACTAATCCTAACTGGATTGGACTTAATACGTTCTACCCCCCTTAAAACTTGGTTCTACTTAAAGTTCAAGACTCTTTGCATCGCTCCGTATATCGGAACAAGGCGCAACTTAGGGGCTATCCTTGACATGAATTGGGAAACAAGTTCTCATTACAGTGGTTTTCCTTGCTAATGAAGCGTTCTATGGCATTGGTGCCTATGATCATAGAGATGAGCCTAATCTCTATTGTGGTTAAGTTCAGGGGCAGGTATGAGTTGGTGGCAAGATGTCGAATCCTCTACTGACTTTAAGTCCTTAACATTTACTAAGGGCAAAGCAATAACTTGTGGTTGTAGGTGGTCGGGCCAACACGGAAGAATAGTTATGTAATGGGTCTGAGCCAGATACGTTGAACCTTCTGTCTAATCAGGACAGAAAATGCGTTGTATCAGTTCTTAATCCGAGTCGATGCCGATCTTCTGCTTGATCAGAGCATTGGATTTATTGGTAACCATTAGGAATAAGAAGTCAATTCAAACCGCGAATACATCACTTATAATTGCATTTCCTTTATTCCGCGTTCCCGAATGCAATAAGCCCTTAGGGAAGGCAATTCTAAGGGGCGTGCTAGTTCATACTAAGTTCAATATGAGGGATTTATAAATGTTCCCTGAGAGTGAATGGCTCCTACCTATGGGCAACAACAGAAGTCTATAAGTCATAAGGGGATCTATCGAAGGAATAAGGTTCTACTTCAACCAAATCTAACCTACAATTCCTTAGCATATACAGGCTTTACACTACTTAAGGTAACTAGTAGGCTAGTCTGTAACTCAGTAGCTATAATCCAAAGCCTAAGATTATACGGTAGATGACTTTCCTATATAGTCAGATCCTTCAAATCTAGGAGTGCTAACACTAGATCCAAAATGCCAAGGGCCTATATGGCCAGTAGCATTAAGTTGTATTAAATGGAACCGCATTCCTAGTCCCATGGCGGGATTGGAAGTGGCATACTTAGTTGGAGGGTAGGGTGGGATAAAAACTAATTTGTAGGCTGAATTTCGGGAGTTACAATACTCCCAATCTAGGGACAATACCTAACAACAAACGAATGGCATGCACTCCATTCAACAAATTTCGGCTATATTAAGCCCAAACCACAACACAAACACATTTTCTACCTAACAACAACAAAACACAGCAATTTTAAAACGGTAACCAAACAAGTAAAGAATGTGGAGAAATGGGATGGGTAAGCAGGTTTCCACGAGTCTGAGGATCAAATAAAAGGGACTTGAGAGGGAGGACGATGGAAAGGGAGGAAAAGGCTGAAACAGCCTTAACAATAGCCATGGAAAGAGGAGGAAATGCGGAGAAATTGTTGCCCAAATGGATAGAATGAAATCTAGGTGTTGTAGAGGGATGCTTCAAGCTCCCCAAGGATGGATTTTCAAGGAGAAAAGAAAATGAAAAAGGGAAATGGAGCACCTCACGATTTCAGCTCGTTTTGTGGATTGTAAGAGCTCCAAACAACGAGATTTGCAAGAGGGAAGGCTGAAAACTTCAATGGAGTGATGGAGTGTGGTTGTTTTTAGCCAAGAATGGATTTTGGAGTGGTTTGAAACCACAGTTTTAGGTTAGGGCAGCTGAAAAATGAGAATGGGGGTTGTAAAGGGGCTGTTTGTGAAGGAAGTGCCCCTATTTGGGATTTTCTATGGACGAACCCTACATGGGGGGTTGTACACGACCCAAAATAGGGCGTGCGCTCAAAAATCAGATCAAGTGGGCCCCACCGGACGGCGATGGCATCGCCGTCCATCTTGCATGGTGGCCAGTGGGACCACATGGGTCTGGTCCCCCATGGTCCAGGGACCCCAAATAACTATGGGCCCTACCTTGGTTCATTGTAGGTTGCCCTATATTGGCCCAAACATGAGTTCGGGGCTTTCCGGGGCCAATCTGCAAACTCGAATACAATCCCCCATCATGCAACATATTATTTTGGGGTAGAAGGAGCTAGTACATCCATCTAGACCATTAGTTGCTAAAGAAAGCAAAGTTAGAATGACCTTATGGCCATTTTTCATGAAATTTTACTATTCACCGTAAAATTTTATCGAAGTATGATTTTATATCATTTTCACATTAGGATTGATGCTTAACATGAAAAGGATAAGAAATAATTGAAGATTGGAGTGGTGAGAAGAAGAATTTTGAAGATTTTTGGTGAAACGGGGTTTTTAAGCCCTGGCGATTGAATGCAGGGGTTGTGGTTGTCCCACCACCCAAGGATTTACATTTACGGGTTTAGAATCATTCAAAGAACGTCTCAAACCACTTACCTACAACCTAGGAGCTACTCAAGTCGCTTCATGCGACCCAAGATGCGTTACGGATTCGATCGCGCCATCGATATGAATAGTCTTAGCCTATTGGCGAATCTGCGATCCTATAAGTGTTTCTAGACCTTTCTCACACCCACCTAAGTCAAAGGAAGCGACAGCGTACGTCGCGTGACCATAACCAAGGCCTGGTTTAATCCAAATCATGCTCTGATACCATCTGTAACATCCCGAAAATCGGGAGGTCGAGCAAAAATCCAACTCCCGAGTTCCAAAATGTTATTTATGCAACATAGATATGTATGATTGAATGTTGTCTGTGATAATGTATTAAACATGAGTGAGATTAAGCTAAAACAGCATATCACGCTCCAGAGACGGTTAAATTTACAAGTGGAAGACTGTGATAATATGTATAACATATATAAACTGTTGTGTCTCCAGAGTGTGAATATGTTACCAGGTTATATACATACATGTATACTCCAAAAGTAAACCAAGAGGATATACATGAGTGTTCTAAAAATGTAAAATGACAAGTGTCAAGGTATCTAATCAACCTCCCTGTAATCCCGTCAATCAGAACACGCATAAAGGAGGAATCCTCCTCATCATCATCAAGTCCAGCTCCGCCTCGCAGGCCGCGCTATCATCTGCAATCACAATAGGGACTGGTGGGTGTCCGGAAACACCATCCCGTAACGTGAGAGTGAGTGATCAACTCAGTGGGATAAGAGAGCAGAGATTAGCATATTATCAAATCAATCATGCGATAATAGTAAAGCAGTAATTCAAACATTCCTAATACTGTTGTTAATGCAATTATGACATGACGTAATGTATGCCCTCACCGACGATCTCCCTCATACGGCACCATCTTACGACCACGACATGCAATCGACCCTCAAGTGCTCCACATCTTCCAGGCACATGCAATGTTATGGTGATATAATTTTCGAGTTGTTATTAGTCCATTCAAACAGCAGGATTGAGAAACTAAGGTACTTCCCTTATATCAATCCCAACACAGATCCTGTCTAGGGTCGTCACTCCTAGTAATCTCATACGAGGTATATTTTGTAAGTCGCTGAAAGGGCTGCCAGGGCTGTTGCACGCACTTGTTGCTCCGCTCCCCCATCACCTTATCAATACAGGCCTACTGTACTCTACTGTTACGGAAGGGTCGTCGCCTCCCGTAGACTCAGAATACGCTCACGGTCACTACAAAGGACTCGTCGCCTGATCAGTGTAGGCCGACAGCAAGAATATAGTGTCCCATACCACCATAATCTGCTCACGAGACTAGGTACTCACTGGTCACTACGGGGAGGTTTGTGGCTCCAACGTAGGCCGACAGCTCGACCACGGTGTCCCATACCACCATGCCTGGCTCATGAGTCTTCGTGGATCAAGGTACCATGGTTGACAGGGTTTACAATGGTAAGTTCAGTACCCTAGGTTCAAGCAGTTATGACTCATGCAGGGTGAACATACAATGGCCAGTCGGGTTACTTGACGGGCTCGACTAGCACGATCGCATCTCAAGTCGAACGACATGAAGTGCATAAAACACTTCGTGTGGCCTAACCACTGCCGCCAACTCCAAAACACGGCTCGGGTTCATCGACGCGTCGTTCGTGGCAAATATCAGCTAGCCATGAATTTTCTCTGTTACCGACTGCCTGGACTAAGTATAGTCCCAAACAATTACGAAATCACGTCAACAATCAGGTAAGAGTATTGGAAATGGAATACAAACATGTGAGCATGTTAACACATGTTATATCGTACAACTTAAGTAAATCATCTGACACATGCCTTTCATACATATAATGAAATTATGCATATCGCCAACATATAGGAAATCAGTTTCATCAGCATATTAATTGAGAATTCAATCTCAAACTAAATCATAATGAAATCATCAAGCACATGTTGTAACATACAACTTAAGTGAATCATCAAGCACATGTATTTCATTCATATAATAAAATCATGCATATGGCTAACATGTAGGAAACTATTTACACCAGCATATTAAATGAGAAATCAATCTCAAACTAATTCATAACACCATTTAACTCAGTACATACTAATACAAGCATTTATACAAACACTTACACTACACACTTAAGTCTACATATAGTATGTCGACCCGAAGTGCGCATTTAGGCGAATCTCTTCGCCAAACTAATTATACACGTATTCCTAACATTCTAATGCGACAATAAATCATATCAATCACATCAAAAAAATATGCATGAAAACAGTACTTCCTACAAATGACTAAAATGCCCTAAATCTCATATTCTTCGTCGGTTTACGAAACAATAAACGGACAGCATGTTGTACATGTCAAACGGTGTTGCCGTCGATAATCTACTATTAAATGACATTGAAAGCATTAAAAATAGTCAATCAAAGCATCTAATATCCGCACCTTTTTCCTTATAGGTGAAGTGATTCGAACGGAGCGTATACGCTTCGTCTACGGCGACTAGACAACCTGTTTTACAAGATGCATCAGCTATCTCGCAACAGAAATGAAGGAACACTAGATTAGTAACTTTTAGGGTATTTTCTTACCTGAAAATGCGGAGGAATCACCGGCCAGGTGATTGAAGTGTATTGCTTAGGCACTTGCAACGGGTGGTGCAACAGTGGAAAAATTCTCCTCCAATCTCTCTCACAAACTCTCACCTTTTCTCTCTCCCAATCTAGGATTTTTCTCAAATTCGGATGGGAGAGAGGAGTGAGGATTTCAACCCCTTTTATAAGCCTAAAATTGCCCGGAATAGGCTCGGGAACAAAGTTCACTTGATGCTTATCCAAAGCGGGGCTGTTTCGATCTAAAAGTACATTTCTGGTGGTCCCCTGGCCGAACGCGATCGGACTTAAGCCCATGCATACTGGATCTAGCATATATCAAGTTTTCAGTCCAGCAGGGTTCGTAGATCGCAAGTAGCGGTCCAGTTTCAGTTCAGCGGTCATCGCACGTAGATCAGGGCTGCAAGTCTCATGATATGAAATAAAAATTTTTCCTGGTCCGAGGGTGTAATTTGGCTAAATTCTGAAGGTCAGAACGCTTAATACTGACGCGTCAAGTCGTGTGCCAGATTTGAATTTCAAATTCCAAATCTGTCCCTATTCGCACTCTCTTCAGTCCAGGCTCAATGAAAAGCCTGTGATTATCGGTTGGAATTGATTTTCGAAATGATTGTCAAGTCCATCTAGGCGGTCCTAATGGTCTAAGATAGTAGGTATCGGACTTTTGACGTGCGGTTTAGATCCAATACAAAGTTTCAAAGTGGTCCAGAGAACAAACCTGCTTAGAGTTTGATCCGAGATTTTAGAGTATTATAGAGTCATTGGTTCTACTCGATTTGGGTCTTGTAGAACGTATTTAAAGTGATCAGGGACTATTTCCAAGCTACTCCAGTATTGCGCTAGCTAACTTATGCTTAGTTTCTAAAGGAATTAATCCTAAGTGATTTCTTTGGCTATGGAATTGGGTTCTGAGCGATTTTCCAGGTGTTTTAGTTAACCCATTACCTAAGGACGTCTAATCCCAGGTTGGCCAAAATCTAGAGTGTTACAATGATGTATGTAAATGTTGTATGTTATTTCATCCATATGGTGGCAGGCCATGTATGGGGGTCCCACCATGATGTAAATGCTTATCTACTCGGATCATGGACCCCACCAACTTAATTGAAGCAGGACCACAGGTTGGTGGGCTAAGTCACCCTCAGTTATAGCCCAAACAACTTGGTTAAGGGCCTTCCAACCCTCATGTATTAAAACTCGTGGCTCATTTTCTAGTGTAAATAAATGTGTACAAGGAATTACGTAAGTGGTATAAATTCACCATCTTCTCAAAGGAGCTCTCTACGCCTTGACTGGTGATGACTTTCCCCTTGGGCTTTCCAATTCTAAATTAGTTAAACATAGTTTACACTAGATTACCACTGCTGCAATACTTGTTTCACCACATGATAGACTCACGTGAATAATATTTTCTTATCTATCATTGCAAAATATTAATTGAAATCTTGATGCTTCCTTTCATGTTCATTCAAAGATATATGTTATCATATGTTATTTTTATTGCCATTATACATAATCTCATGATGCTACACGTGGAAGATGCCATGTCTGTACGCAAGCCACACTTGGGATGTACTCAGACGAATATGTGGAAGATAGGAACCTTGAACTAGTGACGTCTTTATCAAGACATCTTATTTTAAACATCCTAAGGTGGAGGACCTCATGAGCCGAGGATGGTGGAATGGGATACTATGCTCGAACTATCGGCCTACGCTAGGCTATACACTCCCCATAATGACCATTAAGTTACTTAAATTGGCTGTTTGTAATTGAAAATAATAACGGTTGGCTAATCATGCATCCATAGCATATTGGCGATGACAGATGGATATTCTGGATGTTGTAGCACTTGCCCTAGGGTTGTCGGGGTATCGTTTCGCTAGCTCCCAGACCATCGACTATCGACCCCTGTCCGACTCGATGATCATTCCTAGCTCGTGAATGCATGGGCGACGAGCCCAAGTCCAGCTGGATGTGCATCCTCAGGCCGATGTGCATTCATGCATCCACGTATCTAATAAGACTGCATATTGCCTATTTTGGATTACTGCTTGTTTCTCTTTTAACTACGTTTGCTAAGGCGGGGTTGTGTAATCTTGAGGGAAATTCACACTGAGCTGGCCACTCATCCATCAAATATATAACCATACAGGTAGCACAGGTGGCCCTGATGATGTTCACCTTCATATACATTGGTGAGGAGCAGGCTATGGTTGACAAGGGTGCATGATTATATTTGCTAAGGGCTGCTACAGGATTTGACAGTTCCAGATTATTACAAATTTACTTGTTTCACATGTAGTGTTATTTCATTTTTTATTCGTAAGGATGGAGACATTGGTTTGTATAAGTCATTATGGGCACTTTCTTGTATATTCTAAATGAGATTTGAAATCTTCTTTTATGCTGATTTGTCCACTCTACGCTCATCTGCTTACTCTGATAAAAGAAAAATATTATATTTGACCATCCTTTAAGGTTAACACTCGGGTTTTTGGGACACGGGTCATGTACTCAGGTCCTGAAAGTCGGGGCGTTACACCTCTACCATAGATTGGTGGGCCTTACATGCTTCCATGCATGTAGCAAAAAGGAAATGAAGAAAGGAAAGAAGAAGAAGGAGAGATGAAGCCAAGAAGAGCACCCACCTCTTGGATCTTCAAGCTTCTACAATCATCATGTGCCTCAAGCTTCAAGGGTCATGAATCTATGGCTAAGATGGGATTATAATGGTGAGATGGAGTGAAAATAAGGAAGAAAAGGGGTTGGACATCCAAGGCTAGCAAGGAAAGAAAGAGATAAAATGAAAGAGAAGGGAGAGAGAAAAGTAGTTGTAAAGGAGTCATGATTGCCATGTAAGATGTTGGGAAGAAAAATAATGATGGGTTTTCTTGTTTAGAGAAGCAACAATGGGTTTTAGGGAAGAAAACTCATCATAAGTTGTTAGGCTCTAGGTAGGCTAGGTAGCTAACTAGGGTAGCCTTTATGGGAGAAGGTGCATTAGGGTAGGCCCCATGGGAAAACATGTAACCCTACTAGGTGGGGTCCACAAACATGATCAAAGGCTCAAAATGATACGCGCCTACAACTTGGATGGACGCACGGGACGTGATGACGATGCGGACAAGATGGCATAATTTTTGACCCGATCCGAGTCGGGTCAACGTGACCGAACTCAAGGATAATCGCAAACATTAACTGAATGTCACGGGTCGTCGGTATTCGACCGGTAGGATCACGAGACTATGATGAACTAGACACATACTCACATACACACATGCACACATGCGAACTTGACTCGGGTCTCACATCTATGAGAGGTCAGCAGTGTGGTCTATAGACTTGATACTTTTAGGGAGCATGTCATTGACGTAGACTTCCATGGAGTGCCAAATTTACTGGGCAAACATTCTGTTGATGATCCGCTGATATGTGGCTCTTGCGTTCTTCAGTCTGAAGGGCATGACCTTATAGCAATAAAGTCCTTTGTCGTTGACAAAGGTCATCCTTTGCTTGTCATAAGGGTGCATGACAATTTAGTTATAGCCCGAGTAGGCATCCATGAAACCTAAAAGTTTGTGCCCGGCCATGCTGTTGACCAGTTGATTGATCCGTGGAAGGAGAAAGTTATCATTGGGGCAAGCTTTGTTCAAGTCAGTGTAGTCAACACAGACCCACCACTTCCCATTTAACTTTTTTACCACAACGATGTTAGTGATACAGTCTGGATAATAGATTTCTTCAATGAAACCTTCTTCAAGAAGCTTGCTGACCTCCTCTTCAATGATGGCATATCGTTTCGCTTTGAACGCTCGTCACTTTTACCTTACTGGCCGATGGTCGAGGTCTACGTGTAGTTTATGAACCATGACTTTTGGGTCGATGTTGGGCACGTCCTGATAGGACCAAAAGAACACGTCTGTGTGTCACAGGAGGAGGCTCATGAGCTTGTCTTGCAGAGTTGGAGCTAATGATGAACCAACCTGGACGGTTCGGGTCGGGTCGGAGTCGGTGAGAGGGATGGCTATGAGGTCCTGACCGGGGTCCCTCTTTCGACCGTCTCTTCTCGAGGGTCAAATGACGTGATGGTCATTATCTGATGTTGTGTCCTTAGGGTGATAGAATAACATTGATGTGCTTCTTACTACTCTCCTCTAACCATCCCTACACCGTATTCGATCAGGAATTTCATTGCAAGGTGGTATGTGGATACTACGACAGGTAGAGTGTTAAGTGATGGTCGGTTGAAGAGGGGAAATCGACTACAAGGAAGTCAACCGTTATTGTTGTTTGATTCTACCCTTCCCCTACTATTACGGGAAGCAATATGGACCCTTTTGAGGTTACCTTGTTGCCCTCAAATCCTAGCAAGGGAGTTTTGACGGGTTAGAGTTGGGCTCTTTCAACTCCCATTTTGTGGAAGGCCCCGACAAAGAGAATATTGGCCGAATTGCTGATGTCAACCAATATCTGAAACACCTTGCAGTTGGCTACAGTCATAGTCACTACTAGTGCGTCATCATGAGGGTGATGGATGCCTCTAGCATCTTCTACAATGAAAGTTAGCTCACTAGCTGTTATTTTCTGCTCTATCAAAGGTCTTCTAGTAATGTTGATTTAATGCTCCTAGCTGAAGTCTCCCCCTCGGTAGGTCCACCGAAGATGGTGTGGATTTCTCTCGTAGGTTCATTGTTGATAGGTTGGTCGTTCTTCCGGTCAGCTCACTCTTCCCTTCTACTAACATATTCTCACAGGTGTCCATTGCGGATGAGGCTCTTCTTTTAGTTTAAAGTATTCACTGGTTGAATGGTCATGGTCGCGGTGGAAGTGGCAGTACTTCTACTTGTCCCACTTGTCGGCATCGAATTTTGATATTATTTTGCCATTTAAGGACTCACTTATGTCTAACTTCCATGAGGACCTGCTCGAGCATTGCATTGAGAGGGGTGTACGGGCTGAACCTGCTCTCAGGTCGTCCGTTTGGACGATGACTTCTCGTGGGCTCATCATCTTTTCTCCTCTTGTTGCTAGTGGCCTCAACCTATTCTTCCTTGCGTCTCTTTTCTTTGGTCGAGCTACCCTTATTCCAAGCTATTTTTCGCAAGCAAAAAAACTCCTCGGCATTGGAGTATTTTTTAGATCAGTTGAGGAGATCGACTAATGTTGTTGGAGGGTTTTTGCCGAGAGAAAAAAGGAATTTTCCTTCCCTCAGGCCTCCCATCATGGTGGCCAGGGCTATTTGATCCGAATACCCTTCGATCTGCATGGCTTCCAAGTTAAAGCGTTTGATGTAGTCTTTGAGTTGCTCATCGTCTTTTTGTATGATGGTGCGGAGGTGGATAGTTGGCTTAAGCCTTTCTTTCCTTCCGATGAAATTAGTGATAAATGCCTTGTTAAGCTGCATGAAGGAGTTGATGGATTGGGTTTCAACTGTTTGAATCATTTTCGAGCTATTCCTATTAGGGTTATGGAGAATATGCTCGACACATGACCACGGTCGATGCGCAGTGGAGTTCCATCCATACCCTGAACGATTCTATGTGCTCGGTCAGATCAATTGTTCCAGAGTTAATGGCAATCTGCAACATCCGGAACCTGGATGGGAGTTAAGCATGCATAATGTCGGTGGTGAAAGGGCGCTCCATTTCTTCCAGCATCACGTCTACTAAGGTCGAACATGTGTGTGGTAGGCCTGACTCATATCGTTGATTTGGCCCCACAGTTTATTGAGCTCGACCTCCTACGAGTCCTCATTTTCAGCTATGGCCTCGAGAGCTTTGTCGTATCTTTTTTTTCTCCAACTCATGGCGTAAGTCAGAGGCGGCTAGCGTAGCGGTGCCCGAGGCATGGGAATGAGCTAGCCTTGGTGCTTCACCAACTTGTTTGTTTCCTTGGGAGCTGACTGGTGCTTGAGACAATACAGAGATTTTCGTAATTGCTTGAGTGACGACTTCCTCACAGGGAAGGGATTTGTTGTTTTAACAATCGCCTTATTTGGTCGACATTGCCGGTCAAGGTTTCGACTTGATGTTTGGGGAGACGAGGCCGCCCCGTTTCAGGACCATTGTGTCTAGCTTACGGGTGCAGAATCAACCTGAAGTTAGGACGATGAGTCTCAATGATCCTCAAATTGTTCCAGCGGTGCCGGACTGGGCAAGGCGGTGGTGGTTTGGGCTTTCTTCCTCTCTTTCGCCATTGTCGAGCCTTTGCGAAGGTTGAGAATGACTTCTGACGTCGTTCCCACAGACAACATTAAACTATTGATGCAGAAATTTGGTTAGCCTTCCCGGAACCTTTGTGTACCTACCCGATGAATGGAGAAAGGAGACCTTGGCTAGCACAGGGGACCTTCTGATGTCTAAGACAGGTAGGGAATTTGAGTCCAGTCGAATAAGATATTTTAGGCTAATGATTGCGTACCTTTTACCATTGGAGGGACTCCTATCTATAGGTGAGGAGGGGCAGTGGAGTAGAGAAGATCTCCCTGTTTAGCACGAGTGTGTCGTAGTAGGATTCGGATCCCGTATGTGTCACGAGGATCTCCTAAGATTTTCAGCTAGGATCTCGGGCGAATCCGTGTTGTGGTCGATTTCCTAAATCTTTGGTAAGGATCTTGGATAGACGTCGTTGGGATCAGGTCAAAACTAGCAGAAGAAGGGTTGTACTGACATGGGGTTATGCCGACTTGACTCCTTTAGCAAGCAAAAGTTGAGTTTCCTTTGGCATAGGGCCGATCAGTGGGTTTTCTGACCTACTGATGAGATACCAAGCTCGACCTCATCTCTGGTCTTCTAACTTATTGATGAGAGACCGAGCTTGACCTCGTCTCTGGTCTTCCGACTTACTAACAAGAGACCGAGCTCGACCTTGTATCTTACTCGATTTGAGGCCAGAGGTCGAATCTCTGTCGTTGTCTGAGCTGGCGAGGTATACAAAGTCCCAACTTGACCTTATCACTTTGGTTGGTCCATTTTCCCCACAACAAGTCCTAAAGGCTGACTTGTTCAACCATTTAACATACATAATATAAATGTAAAATCATGACTACATGAAAATTAAGATTTTTTTTTTTTTTTTAGACTTTGTGCTATGTTGTGTTTTCTAGGTTTGATTTTACTGGTATTATTTTGATACTTACTAGTATTACTTTAATGAAACATATGCTCTTAGTTGCATCGGGACACTTAGGTAATCTAATCCATTGATCTATATTGTGTGTTAGGTTCGAGGCGCATTTCATTGGCTACCATGCAAATATCTCATTAATCTAAATGTCTTAAAAATCTTAAGAATAGCATTTATTGTTGATGGTCAAGATAATTCACACAAAATAGGTCAAACCATTTGATCCCTGGAAATCCAGGGCCCATCCGTTGCTAATGAATACAAAAGATTACTTCTTGAGTTTGAGTTGGAGTTTGATTCCGAAACTTCTTCCTAAGTTTGGTATCACTATTTAAAGAATTGTAATTTTATTTTTATCATTAATTAATTATTTTAGAATTTATTTCTTTTTTTCTATTTCTCCCATGGATTTGAGAAATCTTTGCAAGGGGGTCCAGATAAGCTCCGTAAATTCAGAGAAATTACCTCCTCTAGGAAGACAGTGATTCCCCTGAAGTATTTCTCTACTTTAACGATACCATTTGAGGGTTAAACATTGATTTTATGCGTTGGTTTACTGGTTGAAGGTGTTAACCTAAACGAAACCAAGTTGTGTTAATCAACTTGACTCAGGTTGGGTAGCTTAAGTTTAGTTTGTCCCAGCTTAAGTTAAGGTTTTCAGCACCTCAGGTTTGGCACAGGTTGGGTAGCTTAAGTTGAGTTGGTCCTAGGGTAGACTCTTCTTGACGTTGGCCTAGGCTTGGGTTGACCCATTATTTGACTCGATCGGCCCGTTGGGCAACTAATTCTACCAATCATCTTGCGTGGATGGGTAACTACAAGATATTTTTTCAAAAGAAGTCTCATTCTCGACTCGGAAAATAACTTCCAACCAATCCCACAAGCTAGACCCACCATGAAGATCACCTTGTGCAAAAATGAGCCCCATTCACTTATCAGGTGGACCGCACCGTAGAAAACAGTGTATATCCGTTGAAAAATAACAAAAGAAAAATGTCATCAATTCGATGAGTAATAATGCTGATTTTTGCTCAAAAGGAATCCTTTTGGTGGGGTAAAATATTGGATGGGTCGGATGCCGCATGAAAAATAAAAGGATGGAAGTTATCTGCTAGTTGAATGGTAACTTACGGTCCAACCAGTTGGACTTGAGATGTTACATGTGAAGATCATCTGATGACTGTATTCTTTGAGATGAACCCCATCCGCAAGTGGGGTCCATCGATGAACGGTCTGGATCTTGTACATGTATATGAATATGTTACATGAGTGGAGTGAGAGACCACTAACTTGGACGCAAGCAATAGTACGGAATACCTTCCGCAATAGATGACCCAAACAATTTCTTCATTGACCGCTAAATCTTCTCGTTACCGAATTTTCAAACTTTTAGAAGAAAGGAAACGGTCATATTCTGGCATTTCCGCGTGTCCCATGAATACGTTTGCAAAGGTGGGCCCCATGGATAAGAGATCTAGAGCATTGATCCAATGGTCCAGTTTAGAAGGACGCGGATTGCGTACTGATTCTGGCAGTACTCAGTCGCTACTGATCGGTGCTGTGGGCCCACCATGATGTATGTGTTTTATCCAAGCTGTTGATCTACTTTTCCAGCTAATTTTAGGAAACGATCTAAAAATGAGGTGGATCTAAATTTCAGGTGGACCACACCACAGCAAACAGTTGCGATTGAACATCCACCGTTAAAAAATTCCCAAGGCCAAGCGTAGTCTTTATTTTCCATCCAACTTTTTGATTAGGTCACACAAATTGGACCAGTGGATAACACAAATGTCAGCTCGATCGAAAACTTTTTTTGCCCGGGTAAGGTTTTAACGGTGGGTGTTCGGTTCTGCTCCATTTTTGGGACCATGCCCTAAAATGAACCGGAAAAATGGACAGACGGCGTGGATAAAGCACATACATCATCATGAAGGGCCCCACAGAGAATCAACCAGTAGCCACTGGGTAAGATCCCTTCCATCTGGTCATTGGCCTCTTCTTGGCAAATCTGCATGACCGATGGATTCACACATATCCATTGATGTACAAGCCGTCAATCCAAGGGTCAAATTACCCCGTGGAGGAGATGTGTGGCCGGGGCACGGTCATTTCTCCAACCCAAGGAGATGTAGTTTCCAGTTTGTAGGAGTGGGGCCCATTATCTAGTGATCCAGATGATTGATCTGTTGTTAGACCCATGTTGTGGCCATCAAGCACACGGTTAGGAAGAGCCATGCAGCAATAGCAACGGTCAACATCCAACACAGAACGGACAATGATTGGTGACGAGCACTTTCCAATGTTAGAAATTCATGGGAATTGTCCCTCTATTGCTGCGACAGATCAACGGTCTGGATTATGAAACCATCTTCCAGCATCTACAAGATGAAAACCCAAGTACACTACGTATGTCCTGGAGTCAAGGACCATACAAGTACTCCAACCGGATTAGTCCAATCATCTGGATCAATGACCATTGACCCCACACCAACAAACTTTACATCTCCTCGGTCGAGGATATTATCGTTCCACCCTTCTATAAATCCTTTGCTTCTCGAGTCACCCCCCACAGCATCTTACAATCATTTCCCACCGTCGGATTTCTTTCATACCCAACATGGCCCAACAACCCAAGCCGAGCCTAACCCGAGCCACCCACTCATTCCGGCTCCGCAGCTCGAGCCTCAACTCACTCCGTCTCCGCCGCATCTTCGACGTGTTTGACCGTAACGCCGACGGCATGATCACGGCCCATGAGCTGGGCCGGGCACTCGAGCAGCTAGGGCTGGAAGTGGAACCCATGGAGCTCGAGTGCACAGTGCAATTATACATGAAGCCAGGTAATTCAGGGCTCGAGTACGACGACTTTGAGGCGTTGCACCGGTCACTCAGTGACTCGATCTTCAGTGGGGCCACCGACGATGCATGTACTACAGATAGCGGCAGTGCACAAGAGGAATCGGACCTTACGGAGGCATTCAAGGTGTTCGACGAGGACGGAGATGGGTTTATATCCGCCAGGGAATTGCAAGCTGTATTGGGTAAGCTTGGATTCCCGGAAGGGAGGGATATCAATCGTGTGGAGCAGATGATATATTCGGTGGACCGGAACCATGATGGGCTTGTGGATTTCCATGAGTTTAAGGATATGATGCAAAGCGTTTCGGTTATGAGCATTTGAAGGTATGTGGGAACTGGTTACAATCGTTGGATGGTTGGATGGCACGAGTGTCCGGGACATTCATCAGGTAGTGGACACTGTTATCTGCTGATTAATTAGATCACACTTGTATGGTAAAAATGGACGGTAAAAAAAAAAAAACAAAACTGTCCAAATTTTTTCACTACCTTGATTTTTGGTATGTATATGCCATGCTCATAGTGTAGGCTACCTAATGAATGGTTCAGATCGATCGGATATGTGGGAACCAGGCCCACATGGTCTCTCTGATGAGGGGCCAGCTTTCTATCAAAAGCAGGTAAAGTTTGTAAATTTGTCAACTCTTGTGCGTGTGTTTTTCTTACTCCTATGTTTCGATGGATTGAATTTTTGTAGTGGGAGAATTTCTATTCTTTTCCATTTTGGGAGTTGGAGTTCTAGTTTTTGGATCATTTGATTGGTGTGATTTTAGCACAGTGGGCCATTAAAAGTATTATAGACAAGTCGTCAATCTTAGATGCGAACTTGAAATTGTGTGGGACATCTAAGCCATGTGCCCCCCTATACGAAAGAAGAATTAGAGTGGTCCACTCATCAGGTAGGCCAACCCTACAAGGAAAAATAATAATAATAATAAAATTGAATGGTTTAAATCGATCTTTCAACGGTCCATATTCAATTTACACATGTTTGAGCGGACTAGACTAATTTGTATGCGTGGTCTCTTGCGTAGTGCTTGAATGTCTGGAACACTTTTGAAGTAGGAATTACATTAAAAAAATTTAAAAATTAAAAATTAAAAATTAAAAATTGAGTGGGATCGGGTCAAGTTGACTTAGAGAGCATGCCAAAACTTGACTTGACTTGAAAATAAAAGCTCCATGACAGATGATTATTTGAAGAGAAATCATCAGATCCAGGGCGGGCCCCGCCAAGCCGGAATAGCCCAACCACACTTTGGACCAAGCTTGTACAATACGCAGGAATTGGGCCTAGTAGGAATTGAAGAAAACACTATCAGAGTTTATGAGAATTGAATTAGCCTCTTCCCCACTTCCTGTTTATATGAATAAGATATTGTAAAGGGATTTTTGACCATACTCGCCTCAAAGTTTGGGTCAATTACCTCGATGGCGAGGAAACTCTACATATTCCCCAAGGGCCTTCTGACAACTTTTGGACCTATTTCGGACAAAAATGCCTCAAACCATGGTTCAAAAATTGTACGATCCTGACATGAAGCATAAGTCACCCGCTGTCTTAACCCCCGAGAAACGGACGGATCGGCCACTCCCCAGGACACCGGCCAATGGCTAGTGCTCGGTGCTCCATGGGCTCCACTATCAAGTAAGTGTTTCATCCATGCCGTCCATATATTTCTATGGATCATTTTATGGCAAGAGACAAAAAACGAGCATGATCCTATCACGGCGGGCCTAGGGGCATTTTAATGGTGAATATCCAATAACTTTAATTTCCCTGCAGTGTGGTCCACCCGAGAGTTATGTCACCCTCATTTTTCAGTTAGAGCCATAAAATTATTTTAAACTGGATGGATGGCTTGGACAAAGCACATACATCATGCTGGGGCCCCCAGACCACCGATCACCTGCACCACGAGCTTCGAAAGAGGCAATTGTTGCATTTATGTACATTTTAAAAGGTCATCTCCTTCTTATTCTTTTGATTTCCTACGGAAGCCAAGATCCAGAGACTAACAGCCAGAGAGCGATGTTGTTTCTCTTCTTCTCTTCGCTCCTCTGAAAGCCTCTTCCACTATGAGGTTTGTATTTTATTTTGTTTCAACCGTAGGTAGGCATCTGCCAAGCTAAAGGAAGAACAGAGTCGACAAGCTAAGGTACTTTGGTGGTCACGCAAAAAGGGTGTGTAACGTAGGGCACACCTTGATCAAACCTCCACCATTGGATGGTAGACAACCACAACATCATGTTTGTGACGGTATTTGGATCATGGCTGCCACTTGTCATGACCGCGGCTGTGATGTTATATGGATTGTGCTCGTCAGGGATATGGCACTGGATACAACTTCCACCCAATGTTCTTCATTACCACGATCGAACATGTATGAGAACCACGATCTAGTGTGGTTCATTACCATAAGATTACGACCCTGTGTGTTTCATTACCATAAGATTACGAATACTGCGTGGTTGAATTCGATTTGATAATTAAAGATGTGTATGGTAATGCAACTCCGAGGTGCATCACCGCACGAGAAATGACCGATGTAGTAAATCTAAGAGGTTTGAAGTGTACGGGTGGTCAATTTACATGATGCTTCACAAGCCACAACGTGACATTTCAGACGAAGTGAAGGTTTCATGTGAGAATATGAAGCCTCCAGAAAGTAGAAGATTTGATGGGAGACCGAAAAAGGTTCGAATTACATGCCAGCGAGAAGATAGGTCAACACCCAGATGCAAACGAATAGGTCACAATCGGCATCGATGCACCTTCATCCCTTTTGGCTGAGGACGAGGCCGAGGCTGGTGATGACTTATTATTATTATATTTTTTATTGATTGTGATGATGTAATATGAACTGTAATTTATACACACACACACACACACACACACACACACACACACACACACTTATTATTGATTGATTCAGCAACATTGGTGCATGTTAACCATTTTCCAATCTGTATACTAACCATGATCCATTGTGCATTTGAACCACAACCCATATTGGAAAATGTGAACTGAACAACCGGTCGTGGTTGTCATGATAATACGATCGCGATTGAAATGACATATGGGTCGTCTTTCTCCTTAGGTCGCGGTTGTCAGCGCCGGATCTACAAGGACGACAACCATGATCCATTGCAGCTGTGACCACGACCCATTTAACATTACAGTCGCGTCCCAAATCAGCTACGGCCAATGATTCACATATACCCCGACCCATATAATTGTACAACCACGACACATCATTTTACAACTACGATCCTTCTAACATCATAATCATGACAGCCTAAAATAATGACCAGGGCCCATAAGAACAACGACACAGTCTCTACGACAACCACGAAACTACCATGCAAGTTTGTTTGTGGTTGACAACTACGACCCTACCAATCCGGACCCCTGAAAAGCCTGCATGATATATCTACATTATGGGAAAGTAATGGAACTATGTGCAGTACCACGACACCCAAGTATGAAAACCATGCCTCATATTACATGAGAAAGACGATCAGTAACATCCTTCAAACCATGATCCATATACCGTCACTATAGTGGCCCATATAACTGGATAACTACAGATTATGCACACGACATGGCTCATGGATGGCTCGGTGCTTATATGCTTCATCCATGGCGTACAAAATCCTTTCCATGCTGAACATGTTGAAACAACAATAATAGATCCAGGCAACATGACAAACATGATTCGTATAACATGGCAAATACAGTGACATATAATACATCAATGGGTGGAGAGTTTTCTACCCGCCGTCGTATTTATAAGTGCATGGAAATCTGACCATCCACAAATATTGATCTGTTCTCATTGTAGTGTATGGAAATCTGCCGATCAACGTTAGGACATTCCATACGTAGATATCGAAAATCCCATGTATATATATGTGTGTGTGTGTGTGTGTGTGTGTGTGTGTGTGTGTGTGTGTGTGTGTGTGTGTGTGTCATGGTTATGAAAATGTGGAGAACATGTTCGTCGGTGAAATTTATTGTTACGGTGAGTAGTTTTTGAGAGATTTGCAAACAGAACAACTGGATCGTTCTTCATGTTAATATTGGTCGTTGTTGTGTGTTACTATTTTCATAGTTCATAAATGTAATAGATCGTGGTTATCATCCATGGATCCATATAACATGACAACCATATCGAATGATAACTGTGACCAATGCTTCATCCCAACCACGAACCATATAACACGACATCCATGACCCATATAATTACATTCAGGATCCATATTTCAGGACAACCATGACCAATTCAAAATTACAACCACGAACCATACAGACATGACCAATATATCGAGTTTTAAGCGCGTTCGCAGGGCTTGTCTCTGTATCACCATGACCTTAGAGTCTGAATCCTTCCGTCTTAGCTTTGCTGAGTTCCATGCTGTTGTAAAATTCCTTCAAAAGAAATTGATATTTTATGGATGAACAACTACTCGGAGTTAGCCGACCTGGTGTGTAATGGCTTCTTCGTGATTCCAAGTTGACGTAAGCTAGCTTAATTCTGGTTCCAGGCTGATGTCAATGCTCTACAAGTGAGCGCGTTATTTGGTAGAATGACAACAACAATCTATAAGACATGAAATTCATGACCACTAGCAACAACCACGCCACGACGCATGTAACTTTGATAACCACGATCCATATATCATAACACCAAGGTTGAATTTACACGAAAACACGATAAAGTAAAACTGTCAGAGAACGATCCTTTGCTTGGTCGTTTGTAAACGACATGAAGGACCGTGGTTATCATATACGAAGGGTCATGTTTATCACTATGAAAGGTTGAGATTACCTTGATAAGGTGTGCCCTACAGTAAGCTCCCTTCACTTGGCCGCGAAAGTCCTCACCATACCATGTTTGATCTTCTCGATTCGTAACAAGCGTCTACAAGAAGGTTGGATAAATAGCTACACCCCCGTATAGGGAAATAGACCTTTTTCACAGGTAAATCCAATACATTAATTCTCTATATGGGGAATGGTAGTTTTCCTTTAAAATCAACATTTCAATTATGGGGAGACAGTCGTTGTATGACAGAGGTTGGGCCGTGGTTTTCATCTGAATTGGTTCGCGGTCGTCGTGTAAATGGGTCGCGGATGTAATTTGAATGGGTTCGTGGTTTCCGTTATAACGTGTCATGGTTGTCATTTAGTGGGTTCATGATTTTTACACGACCCATGTCATATTACAACCACGACCCTTCTAACATGCAAACCACGACTCATATAACATGACATGAACGAGCCATATCTACTAGAACCCACGAACTATATTCAGTCATAACCTCGACCCATGTTCGAGCGGCCATAAACCTATACCTAAGATACCTATCAGCGTGTCCAAACCATCGACCATGAGGTAGACAAGACTGCGCATTTGTCTCATCGCTATTTATGGTAATATGGACTTGAGGACCATAGCCGTCTTTAAAACGTCATTAATCATTTCTGTTTCTAACAATATTTAACATACCAATAGCAATACATGGAACAACAACTTGAGTTGCTGCAAACTTATGGAGCTAGGAACGATAAGGATCATGGGACCATGAAGTCTAAAAGGTTATGTGAAGTGCTTATAGAAATAGTCGACTGTAAACCGAAACCTCTATGGAAGTATGATGTGGTAAGATCCTAGTTTCTGGCATATGGACTTAAATAATTATATCCATATTTGGAACGGCAATGCTTTACCTGTTGTCATATTTTTTAGGCTTCAAAGGTGTACATCCCTCTTAATGCGAGGGGGCAGCACTGGCTGATGGTTTCTGTTTATCCTAGGAAGAAAGAGGTCACTTTATACGACAGCTTGAGTATCGAATTGCAAGAGAAAAATGAGATGGTCGTCGCACAGGTCACGGACGGACTGAGGTGGTTATTCCATATTCTTGATGATGGATTCGTTAAGTGGGAGAAGCCGTGGAATGTGAAGCCATCCATTGACAGGCCTACACAACCAAACTCGGATGATTGTGGCGTATACATGCTGAAATATATAGACTTCTTGTACAATATGAGTGTAATTGACTTTACGCATGTAAGTCCTATTCTATTAAATATGTGTCTACATTAAATTTTGACTGCTTTATACTTTGTTTTAAGATTATCTCGTTCTGATTTTGTAGGAGGAAATTTTAAAATTTAGAAAGACGATTGCATATGACTGTCTCTAGCAGACAAGAGCAGAAGGTGTTGAGTTCCTAAAAAGATAAGGAGAAGAGGCATCAGGTAGACTGACGAAGAGAGCCAAACACTGATTTGATGTTGAATGATGAATGGATTAGTGTATTTGATGTTTGTTCTTCTTATTATGATCTATAATGGGTTGGTGAACTTTGATAGGTAGTAATTATCCGTGAACAATTCAAAGTTGTATTGCACTTTGGCTATCAGCCATGTTGGTTGGCATGCATAATGGATCGTTGTTGTGTACGTGTAGTTAAAGGTGCATGCCAAACACGATCCATACATGGCGACAACCACGACCCTCGTAACACTAGAACCACGACACATATCATGTTATAAGCACGATCCTTCTAGCATCATAACCATGACCAGTCTAAAACAATGAATACGGTCCATAGGAACAGTGACACAGTCTCTACGACAACCATGAAATTGTCATGTGATCTAATACCGTAGTCCACAAGCATGTTAGTTTGGGATTTTTATCCACGTTGGATCATGGTTGTCACGCATGTTTGTTTGTCATTCACATCCATGACTTTAATCCGGACCTCTGATAAGCCTGCATGACATATCTATCTACATTACAGAAAGTAATAGAACCGAGTGCAGTACCACGACCCCTAAGCAGTAAAATCATGACTCATAATACACAAGAAAGACGATTCGTAACAACCTTCAAGTCATGATCCATATACCGTCACACCAGCGGCCAATGTAACCGGACTACCACAGATTATGTACATGACCTGGCTCATGGATGGCCAGTGCTTATGTGTTTCATCCATACCGTACATAATCCCTTCCATGTCGTACATGTTGAAACAATAATAATAAATTCAGGCAACATGACAAACACGATTCGTATAACGAGGCAAATATAGTGAGATATAACACATGAACAGGCGGAGAGTTTTATATTCACTCTTGTATTTATTTATAGAGACGCGTGGTTGAGAAATGATCCTATGGGCTTTAAGTGCATGGAAATCTAGCCATCCACATATATTGATCTGTTCTCGTTTAAGTGTATGAAAATCTACCCATCAACATTAGGACGTTGCATACGTAATATCAAAAATTCCATGTATATATATGTGTCATGGTTATGAACATGTGGATAACAAGTTCGTGGGTGAATTTATTATTGCCGTGAGTGTAGTTTTTGAGAATATTACAAACAGAACAACTGGATAGTTGGTTGTTGTTGTGTGTTACTATTTTCATGATTCATATATGTAATAGATCATGGTTGTCATCCAAGTTTGATCGTTGTTGACAAACGTGCTTAAGAGAACTACGATCTGCACGTGGTCGAAACCATGATCAATGCGTCATGGCAGCTACGATCTCCATGTCATGGAAACCACAACCTGTTAAAGCAGTTACAAGGGACACGTATTCTTGTGATATTGTAAACTTAAGTGGAAGAAACTAGCACAGTCTTACGCATCACCAGCTTCACTCTGGCCGTTACTGTGTTATATGGGTCGTGTTTGTAATATGCAAGGGTCGAGGTTTAATTTTTATATTGTCGTGATTGTAATGTTATATGGGCTTTAGTTGCCATGTTATATGGATGGTGTTGTCATCCTGCTTTGATGGTGGTTGTGGATCGTAAGATTCTACACCTTATATGGTTGTGGTTCTCGAGACACATGGAGTGGTTTCCATGTTGTAGGGGTCGTGTTCCTCATAAGGTCATGGCTGTCGAATATGATCCAACATGAATGAGAACCATGATCCATGACAACTGTGCACCACGACCAACTTAACAAGTATGTTGTTATTCATGGTGTTATGCAATGTATATGGATCGTGATTCTGGTGTTATATGGGTCGTGGCGCGCATGTTTCATAGGTTGTGGATTTAGGGTCATAAGCATTGAGGTTCTCGTGTTTTATTATTCGCGATCCACCGTCGATAAAAATCACAATCTACTGTGCATGTTATTCATGTGGAGAATAAAGGGTCGTGATTCTCATACACACCGGGTCATAGTTGTCATTTTATATGGATCGTTGCTGTTACGTAATATGATCGTGTTTGTCATGGGTCGTGGTTGTCATGTAATACTTGTCGTTGTTGTATTGTACTATTAGTCGCGGTTGTGGCTTTTTCACCACGACCCATTGGCTGACAACCCCAGAAACTGCACCACATTCTTCATCTTCATGCAATCACACTAAAGTCGCCACTTTCCCATAAAACATTGGTCACTGAGCATGACCCTTCGTTATCCGTGAGAATCAGCACGACCCTTCAGAATCGGCACCTTGACCATTGACTGACCATCCTATAAGAGTGGTTCTTTAGTAGCACTTCCCCAAGCCAATTCATGCATTTATTTGTCCTCTCATTCAAAAAGATGGAGCAAAAAATCGAAGAAATAATAGAACTCCTATCGTGTTCTTCCTTTATTCGTGATCCCTTCACTCTCCTCAGGGATGCTCACGAACTCCCTGACGCTCAACGGCCTCCGCAGGAAGTTCTGAAGACAATTACAAAACTCTGCCAACTCGGCAATTTCAACGGGCACCTAGTCATCGAAAAAAGGTTAGGACATGGCATGCGTGGATATGGAATATCTCATTCCTTACCGCGTAGGCTTTTGATAAGTATTTTCATCGGCCATGCATTAACTGGGATCAAAAGAATGGGAGAACTTAACATAAAACCATTCAAGGTGGCATAAATCTCAAGTTGGCCACATAAAATGAAATACTGGGAATAAAAACATCCACCGTTGAAAGATTATTGAAGCTGATCACGATGTCCATAGGAAATTTGACCCGTTCATAGGGTTATTTTCATATGAGCCATTAGTTTCGGGCTAGGCCTTATTATATGTCCTTGTGCTCTGATCTTTTGGCATGTCGGCGTTGGAATGATGAAGCAATTAGTTTTAGCTAAGAAGCACAAAAGCGGAGCAGCAGTAAGGCAAATCAGAGCAATCAAAAAAGCATTATTTACAAACAGAGGTTTGGCGCAAGATTGCTGGCTGAAGATAAAACTTCTTCCTATTGTAGATCTCATCATGGTCGCAGTTGTCATGTTAAATCGATCGTGGCTTTCGTTCATGTAGCAGAAATTTGTTCTATGGAGATATGTTCCCTACATTATGTAAAATGGGTCGTGGCTTGCAAGCTACATGTGGCGCTTATTCCGGAAGCTCGTTCTAAGCCCGAAGGAAAGGTCATAGTTTTGAACCATCGAAGACGAGAGTGATTTTCAGTTAAATCGGTCGTGGCTGTTACAATGTTCGTAATTGACAGGTTAAATAGGTCCTGGTTGTTATGTTTACATGTTCTTGTCCGTCAGCAGCTGCCACGCCTCTCTTCTAGGAGTGACGAGGTCAGATTGCAACTTTATGTTCATGGGTCGTGGTAGTCATGTAATTTGTGTCGTTGTTGTAATGTAATAAGGGTCGCGGGTATTGCACGTTCACCACGACCCATATTAATTATTATCTTGAAGGACAACTACATACTTCTCTTTGACATATTCAATGAAATTTGTAAAATGTTCCCTCATTACCATCCAATTAATTCCAGGTTTTCTTCTTACAATCATGATCCATTAAACAATCATGACCCAATGTGCAAGAGAACCACGATCACACGTAACTATCGTCGTTGCAATACACATTGGTTTGTGATTCCCAACCACCGTCAATGTTGGTGACGACCACGACCCTTTTCTCGTCTCATCCACGACCATTTCCCGTGATTTGTTTCTATGGGTCGTGGTTAAAAAGCACAAGAATAAGTGGATATTCTCCACGTTGGATCGTGTTTAACATGCACCAAGGTTCATGAATTAATATATATATATATATATATATATATATATATATATATATATATATATATATATATATATATATATATAACAAGTTAAATTACATTAACGCAAGCAATAAATTTGTAAAATAAACCAACGTGGATAGCCTCGGCCTCAACCAGCAGGGATGAAAGTGCATCGACGCCGATTGTGACCCATTTGACGGCATCTAGAGCATTTGGGTGTTATCCTATCTTCACCCTGGGAAGTAATTTGTACCTTTTTCGGTCTCTCAGCGGATCTTCTCTTTTCTGGAGGCTTCATATTCTCACATAAAACCTTCACTTCCTCCGGATTGTTCCATTGTGTTCTGTCAAGCACTGGGTAAATCGACTCTTGGTCTATTTTGTGATATATTTCATTGAAGTATAATGGAGAGCAGTGTTTGTACATGTCAAGATCGTACTTATCACATGCTGCTATCACATGAACACAAGGCAACAATATTTTCCCAAATTCATTGCACGTACACTTCATTGCTCTTAGATTCACTACATCCGTCCTTCCCTATTTGGTCACTTGGTACTCATCAACTGAAATCGCAGTGCATTGTGTCTTTCGCACCTCCGAATGATAAAGTTCGGACAGTCTTGTAGATGCCTAAGGAGTCAATATTTCTTTACAATCCAAGGCCTCGTCCCGTCGGTGGAGGAAGAAGTGTTGGATTTTACTCCTTATTGAATCGAAGAGTTTAGTGACAAGGTATTCACGTGCATCTACGAACAATGCATTCATGCTTTCCACGATGTTGGTGGTGATGATGTTATACCGCATGCTAGGGAAGAAAGAGGTCGTCCATCTTTCTTTTTCTATACCATTAAGGAACTGATACGCCATAGGATTCAACATTTGAATGCATCACATCATATCCCAAAACATTGATATTCAGTACATCTTAATAGCACCCCAAAAGTATTCCCTCATAGAATCATCCGAACATGCCTTCTTCATGTTTCCAAGTATGTGATGAGCACAGTATCCATGGATCGCATGCGGGAACATGTTAGGGACTTCACTAACCAATCCTTTTTGATGATCTGACACTATCACTAGTCTTAGAAGATTCCTGATTATCTTAGATAAAATCCCCAGGAACCACCTCCGACTACCATTGTTCTCAGATTCTCCGATCCCATACGCCACAGGGAGGATGTGATTGTTTCCATCCATTGTAGTAGCCATGAAGAGTACGCCCTTGTACCTTCTCGTCAAATGTACGGCATCAACATACAGCACCCTCCGAATATGTAAATTTAAGCTTCTGATGCACTGCCCAAGCGCAATAAAGCATCGTTCGAAACTATTTGTCCCCTCGTTCTCCTGTAACTCCATCACAGTCCCTAAATTGGCCTTTTTCAACTCGTGAAGCTACGCCAGGAGTTCATTATAAGAATCCTCGTAGGATCCCAATACTTGTTTGGTTACTAACTCTTTACCCTTCCACGCTTTCTTGTAATTGATCTCAACACCATACATCTCACTTATACGATACTGAATTTTCTTTATCGTGCAGGTCAGCCCTGAACTCATACGACTGACTCCGAATTCACTGCTTATCAAACTGGTGGCTTGGCGATGATCTCTCCCCTTCCTCTTCGAGGTCACTATATCAGTACGGTCATTTGCGATCGTGGTCTCAGCTTGGTGTATCGCCTTAAACGACATGGTATAAGTATGCTTCGAGTTGTATGTCTTGATCTTGAACATCCCTGTGCCATTAAGTTTTGAAGCGTGCATCCTCCAAGTACAATTTCCTACAATGCAGCCAATTATATATATCAGCTTGTTAGACTTCAAGACCTTGTACTGGAACTTGCGCTGCATCGCATATTTACATAGACAATATTGTAGTCGACCTTTATCCTTGAACACCTTCGCAACAGATATTTCGTCTAAATCATCCATAAAATCTAGATGGATCAACAATAGACGGACCATTGATGGATGGCATTTGGAGATCACACCGGTCAGCAGTTCCTTGGTCATGTTATCTATCACTACTTGATGGGTCAGGTACGTCGCAGTCATCATTCCCCAAATGATGTGTATCGTTGTCTGAAGGTCGGCTGTACCACAGTCTTCGAGGACCCGATCGTGATATCTATCACTACTGGATGGGCCAGGTACGTTGCAGTCCTCATTCCCTAAACGATGTTTTGCATCGTTGACTGAAGGGCCACCTATATCGCAATCTTCGGGTTCCCAATCGTGATATCTATCACTACTGGATGGGCCAGGTATATTGCAGTTGTCGTCATTCCCCAAATCATGTGATGTATTGTTATATGAAGGGCCACTTATAACGCAGTTGTTGACTCCTCGATCTTGACATCTAACATAAGTGTCCGGTATATCAAAATTATCGACTATCCGATCACTGCCTAGAGGTTGCGAAGGAGGAGACGATGGGTTATAATGTAGGGTATAATCTCTGTTGTAATCCTCAATGACCGAACAATGCCTCACTTTCTCCACATACAATGGTATTTGTGCTAAGAGATTTTGTCCACAGAATAACGTGTATGCTTCGACATCTTCATCATCTTTGATTGTATGTGGCGTAGGAATCCATGAATTGCATCATCGTACACAACTTTAATTAACAAATCGAATTCATCCGACTAGTCTTCGTAATTAGATGCATTTTATCGAGCAACTGTCGATACATGATATCATCACTCATGACAAATCCCTTTGAGTTTCCACCGTCGTAGGTTAACATTCCCTTGTCATACATACTCTCTCCGTCATAATAGCATAATATAGCCCTGCGACCCGTGCCCATTCTAATATTGGTAGTTCTGTTATAAAAATAAAATGAATGGGTCCAAATTGTGAGCAATGCAGGATACTGGTTGTCAATTACATGGGTCGTGGTTATCATCCACATTAGTTTGTGATTGTAATCCATAGTAGGTCATTGATGACTACAACTAATGAGTCCAAATTGTGAGCAATGCAGGATACTGGTCGTCACTTACATGGGTCGTTATTATTATCCACATTAGTTCATGATTGTAATCCACAATAGGTCGTTGATGATGACAACAGCCCACTGTGAATGACAACAACGAACCACTCGAAGGTTGTCGTTTTGACCCAATCACAATAATGAACCACTGTGAATGACAACTACAATGGGTCATCCACATTGGATTGTGATTGTAATCCACAATGGGTCATGGTTGACGGCAGTGGCCCACTGTGAATGACAACTACAAACCTTTCGAAGTGTCGGTGTTTTGACCCATGGGCAACAACGACCCACTCCAGGGGTCGTGGTTTTGACCCACAATGGGTCAAGTTTGTGTTGTTATATGGGTCATCTCGTTCACTGGACTATGCATTGGCCAAAATGTTGGGGCATGATCGTCATGTTATATGACGCATGGTTTTTAGGCTAGAAGGGTCGTGGTTGTCAGCTTATAAGGATCGTGGTCATTATGTTATATGGGTCATGTTTATCACAGTTTATGGATCATGATTGTCAACCACGTTCCTCTTTCATGACAACCATGATCACACGTTAGAGGGGTCATGGTTGTCATGTGATATGAGTCTGGTTCTCATGTTACATAGTTCGTAGTTTCCACAGATGTTATATGGGTCGGGGTTGATTGGGGTTACATGGGCCGTGGTTCAAAGGTAGATAGGTGTCGTGATTTACACTTATGAATAACTCAAGGGGCCATGGTTTTCAACCAAAATGGGTCGTGGCTCACAGGGCAGTGAAAAGTACGACCCTTATAACATGATGACCACCAGCCGACTGGAATGACAACCCCGACCCATAACAACTGCGAGCCACGACCCATGTATCATGATCTAATATGCATGAGAATCCGAACCTTATTGTGTGTTAACCAAGATCCAATGTACATGGGAATACGGTACCACGATCATTCGCATGTGAACGTTCTCTACTCTACCTTGGACCTAACAAACTGACCTCCTAGTGGAAGAGGATTGTAGACAAGGACAAACAGCGTGCCTCTTTGGCAATTGTGAGTGATGGAACTCCTCTTTTCTTCTTTTATCTTTAAAAAGAAGGCGAAAGAAGAAGGTCTGTAAGAGTTGCATGCGAAATGCTACATTTGGCCCCTCCATTGCTCATATATCCTACCGTTTAGTCAGCGGGAATGTATTGGCTACTCCCTTGTCACTAGCCATCTACTCCAACCGCGACGTATGTGTTACATCCATTCCGTTCGTCTGCATCTACACTGAACGGCACAATCGATCATTTGTGTGCTTGGTCACATAAAAATGAGAGGGCCCTCATTTTAATGGTATACGACGGTCAAACATCACTGTACCATTTAATGTCCACTGCCTGTGACCGGAGTATCATACGTTTTTTGGACTCCTACCATCTAATCATCTGTAGAAACGTATGGACGACATGGATGAAACAAGTACGTGGTGGTGAGGCCCACATAGCGCTGAGAACCAGCAATTGGCTGGTGCCCTGGTGAGTAGCCAATCAGTCTGTTTCTCGGGGTTTGCAACAACAGGTGACCTCTACTTCACTCTAGGTCTGTACATCTCCGGAACCAAGATCACGACATGACTGTCACCTCCAAACACAAGAAAGTGTCAGAAGGCCTCATATACGAGATCGAATTGTGTACTACCCCCGCAAGACACTAGCTGCGAACAGGTAATCCTATTGGCGGGCCCGTCGTGATGTATCTATACATCCAAGCCATCTATCCCTTATATCAGATTATTTTAAGGTATCGAAACTAGAATGGAGTAGATCCAACGGGCAACTGGATCACACCACATATGACTCTTGCAACTATTGCAACTGACATTTAACGCTTTGTGCATTTTAAAGCAACCATCTTATTAGTTGGTGTGGTCCACTCGTGACAGGGGCAATCAAAGAAAACAATGGGGACGATGGAACACGCTGTTAGAAGTGGACACGTAACAACCACGGAAGGGCCCAAGACCCATTTTAAAATAGAACCATGATCCATTTAACATGTCAATCACTATCCATATTACATGAAATCTATGATGCATATTACATTACAATCATGACCCCATATTACATTGACAATAATGATGCATGTTACATTACTGCCACAATGAATATTACATGATAACGATGACCCATACTACAGTATAACAATGTAGTATACTACATTACATGTTCACCATGACCCACACAACGTGATAACAATGGCCAATGAGCACCATGAAAAAATGATTGCAATATTATGAATGGAAACATTTATTGCACGACCCATGACATGAGATACTCGATATCTACGTATGCCATGTCCTAACTTTGAAGAACTGGATTTTCATACTTGTCCATGCGAACAGATCAAACTATGTGGATGGGCAGATTTCCATACGCTCATAGCTCATAACATCATTTCTCTAGCCACACCTCTCCTCTATAAACATGACAGTGGGAAGAAAACTCTCTACGCCTTCAGAGGGAGAGGGAGAGGGAGACAAACCTTCACGGTGCTTCATCCTCAGCCATCCCTGTGATCAACTCGTTGACCATTGAAGGACCGGATCGTCGAATGACCATTGAAACACCACAACCCATCTTTCATGATAACCACGACCCATAAAACATGACAACCACGACCATAATAAAAATGCAGTGTGAGGATCTGTTCTCTTCGAAGGGCACCCAAAGAGATGAAAAACTCTTCTAGGATTGTTTTATTTTAGCCTAACCAACAACTCTGTTGAGAAGGTGAGGCTTAAACAAGACACTCCCAAAAGTGCTTTGCATCTCGCTGGGTGCTCTTCGAAGAGAATAGTTCTTCACATTGTATTTTAATTATGGTCATATGTGGTTGTCATGTTTTATGGGTCGTGGTTGTCATGAAATATGGGTCGTGGTGTTTCAATGGTCATTCAATGATCCAGTCCTTCATAGGTCAACGAGTTGATCGGACGGACGGCCGAGGATAGAGCACCATGAAAACACACGAAGGTTACTCCCTCTCCCTATGGAGGGAGGGAGTCTTCTTCCCGCCGTCGAGTTTATAGAGAGGAGGTGTGGCTAAGAAATGAAGTTATGGCTATGAGTGTATGGAGATCTACCCATCCACAGTTTGATTTGTAATAGTTGAGAAGGATGGAAATCTGCCCATCTAAGTTAGGGCATGGAATACGTAAATATCGAATATCCCATGTTAGGGATCGTGGTGAACATGCAATAAAGGCGGCCCATGTAACATGACAACCACGACCATATTACATGATAACCACGGCCAATGTTACATGACGACCACAACCCATGACAACTGGACTCTCACTTCTCTAGTCCGAATGTCAGGATGTGGACATATTGTTGTCATGAGAATAGAGTTTGAGAGATCTCCAAAAAGAACACGGAATTAAGCGGGAGATAGTGTGGGATGGAGACGTTTATCTTGAAATCGCTCGCGACAACTATAAGCCACGACGATGAAGAACAGTTCTCTTCGAAGGTGACCCAGGGAGCTGAAGACATATGCTGAGAAGGAGTCATTGATGTGCCACGGGCACCAAACGGTCTTCAGAATTTTGAGTAGAGACATTGTTCTTTAGGAAGATCGTCAACATTCCTGAAGAAAGGGATGGGATCACCCATGAAGGAAGAATGTGAGATAGTCTTATGGTTTTCATAGGTTGTTCAACCAGTGGTAAATGTTGGGGGGGTGGGGTTGGTCGCTTTGATTCTGAAGGATCCCAGGTAGGTATCGTCATGAATGCGATTTCTTGCATTTGAATGTGGCGCTAGTTCCAAAGAGAATGGCCGTGGATAGGACAAAGGTTGGGTCATGGATGTGAACCACAGATCAACGTAGATAACAATAACGATCTCCATAGCATGACAATCATGTTCGTGTTTGAGAGCACGAAAACTCATGGATCAGATGGTGGATGGTCTTGATTTGCGACGTCGACCCAGCATATAAGACAACAGCGAACCGTGTTGCATGACAGCCATGAACTTTTGGAACTAGTGATTACCTTAACCTTTTACTGGTGAAAGTTGGGACATGGCATGCGTAGATATCGAATATCCCATGTATCTGTATGTGAGGCAGTTATGAACATAATTTAATATTGTCATGAGAGTAGTTTCTGAGATATATATGCTTTAAAGAACAACTGGATCATCATTCATGTTAATATATGTCGTTGTCGTGCCTCGTTATTTTCATGGTTCATATATGTAATAGATCATGCTGATACTAAACGGTCGCGTAGATTTCGATGGATCATTTTCGGTGCCCAAGGGATTGCGGGGAAGTAGCAAGTCATTCAATGGTCAGGGCACCAATTCCGAAGGGTCGCACTGATACTGAATGGTTACACGGATTTTGATGGATCACTCTCGGTGTCCAAGGGATTGCGGGGAAGTAGCAAATCATTCAATGGTTAGGGCACCGATTCCTAAGGGTCAGGCTGATACTAAACAGTCACACAAATTTCGATGGATCACTCTCGGTGCCTAACGAATTACGAGGAAGTAGCTGGTCATTCAATGGTCAGGGAATCAATTTTGAAGAGTCACGCTGATACTGAATGGTCACGCGGATTCCAATGGATCGCTCTCCGTGCCTAATGGATTACGGGGAAGTAGCTGGCCATTTAATGGTCAGGGCGCTGATTCTGAAGGGTTACACTGATATTGAACGGTCGCGTGGATTCCTATGGATCGCTCTCGGTGCCCAACGAATTGCGGGGAAGTAGCGGGTTGATGTCCTCTCCTGAAAAGGTAGATCGTGGTGCTGTTTTCGGAGGATCACGCTCAATCTGAAGGGAATGGTCATGGATGTGACCAATAAATGGTCATGGTTATTTTCACTGATGATCGTCATCCACATGCATGCTGGATCATGTTTTTTATCCATGATGGATCGTGGTTGTCATCCAACATTGGGTCGTGGATCGTTGAAAAATTGAATTACAAGGACGACCCATATGACATTATAACCACGACCAGGATAACAAGAGAACCACGAGCCATGTTATATGGGTCATTGTTGTTAGTTTATATATGATGTGGTTTTAGGTTGTGACATCCCTATGTAATCCGTTGGTAACACAGCACCACCCTCAGAATCAGCGCCCTGACGATTGAATGACCAGCCTATAAAGGTGGTACTTGGGCTTCATATTACTTCCACACAAGAAAACTTGATGCATCACCTTACGCGTTCTTGGATTATTTTACGCTTTCATTCAAAATAATAGAGGATATGTTCGATGAAGCCATTGGGTCTGTTTCTCTATCTTCCTTTCTTAGTGAACCCTTCTCTTTCCCCCGGGATGATGATGATCTTCCAATCACTCACGGCATTCCCAAACAGTTCCGAAGACAATTTCAGAACCCCAGCTACTCGACAATTTCAATGGGCACCCAGCCATCGGAAAAAGTTTTTTAAGATGAGGTCTCTGCAATGACATGAGACTACTTACCATTTTCTTCTACTTACCTTCAGCTTGGCAGCATTGCGACACTTTAGAATCAGCATGCCGCATGATAGATTTTATCATTGTGCCCTGAACATCTAGAGGGTCTTCGGTTGCATGCTGCATGTGGCGCTGATTCCGAATGGTCGCACTGAATCCTAAGTGGAAGGAAGGAATACAATATGATTATATCCCCATTTGTAAAACTTAAGTGAAAGAAACTTGTAGAGTCTTGTGCAACACTGAGCTTCTCTTCTGGCAGTTACTGTGTTAAATAGGTACTGGTTGCAATTTTTTAAGGGTTGCGATTTTCACTTAATATGTGTGGAGCGATAGGGGATATATTGTTTGGTCAAAGATCGGATCCATCTTTTACTTCTCTCTACTTATTTGTCATTGCTTCTCATTTGTAGGGCTTTATTCATAATGAGTGTTTCGATCCTAAGCGTCCAACTGTGCCTAGAGACCTTTCTGGACATTTCTCGGAGGATGAAATGTTCAATCCCACTTCCAAGCATATTTATAACAAGGGATCAAGGCGTATATAAAGATGAAGGTAATTGCTGATGTTTTTGAAGCAATGATCGGTGCATACCTTAGCAGAGGTGAAGTGTCTGCATTATTTTCCATGGAGTGGCTGGTATGAAGGTCAACTTTGTCGATAAAATTTCAAAAGACAGCCCAGTGCTAGTGAAACCTGAGAGTCATGGAATATTAGCCATCTTGAATCACTATTACATTGTGATAAGGATCTCGTGACCGATCATAAAGGTGAATAATTTTCTACCACCGACGTATATTTATAGGGAGGTGTGGTTGAGATAAATTGTCTAATGGGCTATGGAAAAGTGTTTGACTTGCCATCGTAAAAGTGTATAGAAAATTGCCCACCAAAGTTTGGACATGGCATACGTAGATATCGAATATCCCATGTATATATTTGTGTGGTAGGTATGAACATGTGGCGACCATGTTCGTCGGTGAATTTATGGTTGCCGTGAGATTAGTTCTTGAGATCTTTGCAAAAAGAACAACTGGATCGTTGGTCGTGATAATATATATCGTTGTTGTGTTAATATTTTTTTGGTTCATATATGCAATATATCTTTGTTGTGTTAATATTTTCGTGGTTCATATATGCAATAGATCGTGGTTGTGATCCATGCTTGATCGTTGTTGTCAACAACTGCATCCAGATAAATACGATCCTTAGGTCATGTAGGCCATGATATACACGTAAGGGCAACAACAGTCCCCATGTCCTAGCAACCACGTCTGGTTAAAGTGGTTATAAAGGCCGCATCTTCTTGTTATATTGTAAACTTTCAGAGGAAGAAAATTACGAAGTCTTGTGCATCAATGAGATCCTCTTCTGGAAATTACTGTGTTATACAAGTCGTGGTTGCAATGTTTCAATGGTCGATGTTTTCATGCTACATTGACTGTGATTGTAATGTTATATGGGTTGTAATTCTCATGTTTACGGATCGTGTCCGTCACGATGACTGGATCGTTGTTGTGGTGGGAAAGGTTCTGCAATGTTTGTTTGTGGTTCACATCCATGACTTTAATTCGGATCTCTGATGAGCCTTTATGACATATCTATCTACATTATGGGAAGTAATGGAACCGAGTACAGTACCACGACCCCTAAGCAGGAAAACCACGACTCATAATACACGAGAAACCATGACTCGTAACAGCCTTCAAGTCATGATCCATATATCATCACACCAGTGGCCCATGTAACCGGACTACCACAGATTATGTACACGACCTAGCTCATGGATGGCTTGGTGCTTATGTGTTTCATCCATGGCGTACATAATCCCTTCCAAGCCGTACACGTTGAAACATCAATAACAGATCCAGGCAACATGACAATCACGATTCGTATAACATGGCAAATACAGTGAGATATAACACAAGAACGGGCAGAGAGTTATATATTCGCCCTCGTATTTATTCATACAGAGGAGTGGTTGAGAAATGCTCCTATGAGCTTTAAGAGTATGGAAATCTGGCCATCCACATATATTGATCTGTTCTCGTTTAAGTGTATGGAAATCTGCCCATCAACGTTAGGACATTGCATAAGTAGATATCAAAAATCCCACATATATATATATATGTGTCATGGTTATGAACATGTGGAGAACAAGTTCGTGGGTGAATTTATTATTACCGTGAGGTATTTTTTGAGAGTATTGCAAACGGAACAATTGGACTATTAGTCTTGTTAATATTTGTCGTTGTTGTGTGTTACTATTTTCGTGGTTCATATATGTAATAGATCGTGGTTGTCATCCATGTTCGATCATTGTTGACAAACTTACTTAAGAGAACTACGATCCCCACGTGGTCGAAACCACGACCAATGCGTCATGGCAGCTACGATCCCCATGTCATGGCAACCACGACCTGTTAAAGTGGTTATAAGGGCATATTCTTGTGATATTGTAGACTTAAGTGGAAGAAACTAGCACAGTCTTACGCATCACCAACTTCACTTCTGGAAGTTACTGTGTTATATGGGGTCGTGTTTGTAACGTGCTAGGGTCGAGGTTTAATTCTTATATTGTCGTGATTGTAATGTTATATGGGCTTTAGTTGCCATGTTATATGGATGGTGGTTGTCATCCTACCTTGATGGTGGTTGTGGATCGCAAGATTCTGCAACTTTCATAGTCGTGGTTCTCATGACACCTGGAGTGGTTTCCATGTTGTAGGGATCTTATTCCTCATAAGGTCGTGGTTGTCGAATATGATCCAACATGGACGAGAACCACGATCCATGACAACTGTGCACCACGACTAACTTAATAAGTATATTATTATTCATGGTGTTATGAGATGTATATGGATCATGGTTCTGGTGTTATATGGGTCGTGGCATGCATGTTTCATGGGTCGTGGTTTTATGGTCATAAGTGTCGAGGTTCTCATGTTTTATTTTTCGTGATCCATCATCGATAAAAATCATGATCCACTGTGCATGTTATTCACGTGGACAATAAAGGGTCGTGGTTCTCAGACACACTAGTCGTAGTTGTCATTTTATATGGATCGTTGCTGTTACGTAATATGGTTGTGTTTGTCATGGGTTGAGGTGGTATTGGGTCGTGGTTGTCATGTAATGTACTATTGGTCACGATTGTGGCTTTTTCACCACGAACCATTGTCTGACAACCCCAAAAACTATGCCACATTCTTCGTCTTCACACAATCGCACTAAAGTCACCACTTCCCCATAAAACATTGGTCACCGAGCACAACCCTTCGTTATCCGTGTGAATTAGTGTGTCCCTTCAGAATCGGTGCCTTGACCATTGAATGGCCATCCTATAAAGAGCGGTTCTTTGGTGGCACTTACTAAGCCAATTCATGCATTTATTTGCCGTCTCGTTCAACAAGATGGAGCAAATGATCGAAGAAACAATAGAGCCCCTATCGAGTTCTTCTTTTATTCATGATCCCTTTTCCCTCAAGGACGCTCACGATCTCCCTGACGCTCAACGACCTTCACAGGAAGTTCTGAAGACAATTTCAAAACTTCACCAACTCAACAATTTCAACGGGCACCCAGCCATCGGAAAAAGGTTAGGACATGGCATGCCTGGATATGGAATATCCCATTCCTTGCTGTGCAGGCTTTTGATAAGTATTTTCATTAGCCATGCATCAATTGGGATCAAAAGAATGGGAGAACTCGAAATAAAACCATTCAAGGCGGCATAAATCTCAGGTTGGCCACATAAAATGAAATACTAGGAATAGAAACATCCACCGTTGAAAGCTTATTGAAGCTAACAATGACGTCCATAGGAAATCTGACCCGTTCATAGGGTGATTTTCATATGAGCCATTAGTTTCGGCCTAGGCCTTATTATATGTCCTTGTGCTCTGATCTTTTGGCATGTCGGTGTTGGAATGACAAAGGAATTAGTTTTAGTTGAGCAACACAAAAGGGGAGTAGCTGTAAGTCGAATCAGAGCAATCAAGAAAGAAATATCTGTAAACGGAGGTTTGGCGTAAGATTGCTGGTTGAAGAGAAAACTTCTTCCTACTGTGGATCTCATCATGGTCGCAATTGTCATGTTAAATCAGTTGTGGCTTTTGTTCATGTAGTAGAAATTAGAACTATGGAGATATATTCCCTACTATACGTAAAATGGGTAGTGGCTTGCATGCTACATGTGGTGCTTATTCCGGAAGCTCGCTCTAAACCTAAAGGAAAGGTTGTAAAATAAACCACCGAATATGAGAGTGATTTTTTGTTAAATCGGTTGTGGCTGTTACAATGTTCATCATTGATGGGTTAAACAGGTCCTTGTTGTTACGTTTACATGTTCTTGTCCGTCAGCAGTTGTGATGCCTCTCTTCTGTGAGTGATGAGGTCGGATTGCAACTTCATGTTCATGGGTCGTGGTTGTAAGACCCATATCCTAATCCGCACTGTTCCGTTGATTCCCGCGATCCTTCTCGTCAAATTTTGGCAATCCGTGACTTATAGTTGACGTTGCGCACGACTGTAAGTCGTATCCAATTCATTTGAGCCGGCTTAATCTGAGACTTGTATCGTTGCGACCGCATCGTCACCGCGGTTCCAACGCCGCAACTCACGCACCGATCCGATACCCAGACGATGAGATACGGACCCACGTTCAGTTCGAACAAAAACACCACGCGTTGCAAATCCCAAGGAATCTCTACAATATGTCCCATCAATCCCATCAATCAATCCCACCAATCACCTCTCATGTCAAGTACACCCACCCATGCTTCCTTTCTCCACAAGTCAAGCAACCACCTAAGTCAACTAACCTCTCACTTCACCCATCACTCACTTCACCCATCACTCACCTCACCCATCACTCACCTCACATCACTCCATCTCTCATTAATCACATCTCTCTCCCTCTCATTTCTCAACACTCCAAGTCCCAAGCAAGAAAGCTCTCCCACGTCCAAGCCTTCCATGGAGAGAAAATGTGCATTTTGGTGGCCCACTTCCCATCTCCAAATCCCATCATCCTAGCCATCCATTTCCCATCTCCACCATCAAAGTGAAGCTCTAGGAGACCGACTATCCAACGGACCAAGAAGATCAAGAGGTGGGTGCTTTGATAGAGTAGTTTTCATGTTTTTAAGGTGGGCCAAGTGAGGCCAACCGATCAATGGTTTGGATCTCACTTGGGACCCTAAGATGTGGCCAATGGCTCATCTTGATCATCAAGATCATCCCATGATGGAGCTATTCTCCATGGACCCCATCATGATGTTTACTTTCCTTGTATTGAGGAGGTCATCTAGACCGTCCATTTCTAGTGGGGTGGGATCTCCACCGTCGATCTTTTGTTGATGGTCCATATGCAAGGGGACCTTTGATGTATGATTGGATGATTGAAACGGAGGGCCCATAGTGCCGGGGTCCCTCCATCACGCGTGTCTAACTCTATTTTTCTCTCCATCTCTTTCCATTTACTTCCTTGTATGTGATGAAATGGCCATATGGCCCACTTGGATGACCCCACCTTTAAGTAAGTATTTTGTCCAAGTCATCCACGAGTGGGCCCACCTTATATGCATTGTACCCTCACCACCTAGTATGTGGTGGCCCACCCAGGCAAGGCCCACTTAAAAATTTACTTTTAGCCCCAAAAGAGTCCAGTGACGTCTGGACATCACTGGAATGGCTGGAATGGAAATACAAATAGTGGCTTGTTCAAGGCCTTGGGAAGGGGCTACTTGTATAGGCCGCATCTTGATGAATGTATTCAATCCATGCCGTCCATCCCATTTAGAGCTCCATTTTAAGCGTTGAAATGAAAGATGGGGTTGATCGGAGCATTTTGTGGGCCACAGTTTTAAAAATGGTACCATTACCATTGAACTCTACCAAAACTCTTCCTACACGCTGAAAAATGGCCGATATTGGTCTTGATGGGTGTATTTTGTGCTCGGGAATACAATGGATAGAGTGGATGCGCTTCACGCGGGCCCCACACTTGAAAGAACCTTGAAATACTTTTTTTCAAAAAAAAAAAATAAGGGAAGAAGAGCTGCAGACGCTGCTGCATGTCAGAGGAGCAGGCAGCGCCTGCGCTCACGCTAACGGGCGGACAGACGGGGCCGACCCACGGCTCCTGCCGTGGGCCCCACATGATGTATATGCTGTATCCACGCCGTCCATAAGGTGGCCCATCCTCTGAGGTGGGCCCTCCCCAAAAATGAGGTCCATCCGAGACTCAGGCGGCCCACACCATGAGAAACAGTGTGAATTGAATTCCACCATTAAAACTTTTTGGGGTCCACAGAAATTTTGGATTAAGTTGAAATTTATTTTTTTCCTCCACACCTAGGTCTGAGTGACCTTATCAACGGGTAGGATGGCATAAGAGCATTGTGGTGGGCCCCACATGGGACCCACAATGATGTATGTGTTGTATTAGTACCGTCCACCACTGTGGACGGTGGTTCCCACCATATTTTGGGTAAAGCCGTCCAGTCAGTTGTTGGACGGCCAGTAGGCCCACCCTTCAAACCGTTTATTCAATTGGTGGGCCAGGTGTGTGGACCCCACCATGATGCGTGTGTTGCATCCAACCATCCTGACCATTTGAAGGCTCATTGCATGAGCTACAGATTGAGGCAGATCTGAAGTTCAAATGGACCCCACCATTTAGGTAATGGTCAATGACGCCCATCGTTCAAAAATATCTAAGGATCATTGTAGCTTCCCATTAAGTGGATATTTGTGTCCCACTTCATCTATCATTATGATAGTTTATGAATAGGTTGGATGGGAAACATATGTCATAGTGGGCCTTAGGGATTTTTAATTGCAGAAGTCTTTTCACCACTCTTATTTGGTGTGGCCCATTTGGTATAATTAAAGCCCATGAGAGCAGCCCATTTGATGAATGTAAGGCCCACTTTGATGTATTTTAAAGCTCATGGGTTAAGCCCATTGGTTTATATAAGGCTCACGTGATGGTACCCATATGGGTGTATTTGTGGCCATCCGTGGAGGCCCACCTTGACGTATTTTGTAGACCTTATTTATGGCCCATTGTTATGGTTCATTTTTAGGTGTATAAGGCCGTTGTTGAGGCCCATGCTTCTATGAATGTAAGGCCCACTTTGATATATTTCAAGGCCCATGGATCATGGACCATTGCAATGTACATAAGGCTCATTGGTGAGGCCCATTAATGCAAACCATTTAGTGAATGTGAGGCCTATGTAATACGACCCATTTCATATATCTAAGGCCCAGGGATGGAGGCCTAACAGATGTCCTTAGGGTCCATTGCAATGTACATTTCTCATGGTTCGTGAAAAGATATTTATGGCAGGCCGTGCCTGGGAAACAATGTTGGTTTGACGTCCACATTGTAGGTACGATGTTGGTTAAATGTCCGCATTGTAACTCTCTTTAGGGCCCATTGATAGGTCCATACCTGTTGCTATTCATTGCCTTATAACATGCTTAGAATAATCTCATGACTCATGCCCATACGCATCATATGTATGCTTGATATGAGTAATGACTGATCATAGCATACGCCATTGGGCAGACCATTTATGGGGCTCGTTATGTGACTGAGCGCCCCACATGATCGCGCAGTATGCGCTGGATTGCTGCATGTTTTGACAGCGTGATTCATGCATCTCGCATACGTATGACTTGATCACTGCACGCCCTAGCGACATCAGGGCCGTGGCTCCACAGGTACATCGTGGATGGCCGTATTGGATACCGGAAATACTTATTCTAGCACTATGGGCACTTAGGATGTCCTTGGGTGAAAGTCCCAAAACCTTTTTGGTACCAGGAGATGCTCCAGCGTCTAGACCAAGTGGATACATGAGCGCTCGAGTGCCGAATACCAGTAGGCCGCGTCTCCCACTGTGTCGTGGTCGGTTGGAAGGGGGTGTGGCCTTATCCGCCTGAGTGAGAGGGCTATAAGCTAGGCTGAGTTTGACTAGCTCGTAAATGAGTTCGCTATCGACGAGCCGGGTAGGTATTGGCATACTACTGGTCAGGCGGATAGTGAGGTCTTATCCGCTTGCTTGACTGTGCAGCCAGGAAGGTGGCAGTCTCTGCGAAGTGTATTAGACCCCGGTAATATCCAGAGAGGAACTGTACTGATATACGTACTTGAGGAGTACCGACTTGCTTGGATTGCATTTCACATATGACATTCGGTTATATAGGCCTTGCATTGTGTCGATGTGGCCGATGACATTCATATCTCATCGCATAGCTTTGGCATGGTTGATTCTATGGACTTACCACATACTTCCGCATTGTTCTGATACTGTACACTTGGCGTTTGCCTTACGCACACACTTACACCACCCTCTAAGCTTTTGTAAGCTTATGCATGATAGTTACGTGCAGGTAGCGTTGGACAACAGCAGCGCTGAGACAGGAGTGCATATCAGGACCTTTTGGAGCTTTCTGATCACCTTGTATTTCCCTTTCTGCATTGTACTTAAAATTTTGTTATAGTGGATATGTGGTGATGTTGTTTTGTGACTTGGTTATGCTTGTGGTTATGCTCCTTTAAAAAAAAAATTCATTCTGAAAATCCTCCTTGCAGGATCCTAGGATCGGAATCTGGCATTTGATTGTCAGGAGCCGAGAATGGGGCACTACGGAGGCTGTCGGCACCGGATTCGGTAATCGGGATTCATGTGAATCTGATTTTTTGGATTTGGGGCGTGACAGTGGTAGTCATGTACTTTATGTCATTGTTGTAATGTAATAAGGGTCGCGGGTATTGCACATTCACCACGATCCATATTAATTATTGTCTTGGAGGACAATCACATACTTCTTTGACGTACTCAATGAAATTTGTAAAATGTTCCCTCATTACCATTCACGATCCATTAAACAATCACGACCCAATGTGCAAAAGAACCACGATCACAATGTGCGTGGACGAGTGCGTTAATGGCCTAAATGGAAAATCATCCGCTAACAGATCTCAGTTGGACAAGCATTTATTGGAAGGAAACGGCCTATTGGTTTCCACCAATGCCATTCTGCCACATCACTTGACTTGCGTTTTGGCTACTGAAGCGTTAAGTATCCAATCCGTTCCCGGTACTTTGTACGCATTCCGCTAAAGGGTATAGACGGTGGGGTGAAGGAATGGTGCCATGTGTAGTGGAGATCGAAGAGATCCCGACACATATAAATGGCATTAAATGCTAGGAAGATTCTGACCTTAAAGCACAGGCTCGAGGGGAATGCATTGGCTACTCCCCCTGACACCAGCCCCATGGCTAGTGGTCGGTGATCTGTGGCAACCACCATGATGTACGTATTTCATGCATTCCATTCATAGGGTTTTAAAGATGATTATAGGACTTTACCCCAAAAATTAGAGGGATATAAATCTTAGGTGGACCACACCACTAGAAAACAATAGCGATTGGATATCCATCATTTAAATCTTACTAAGGCCCACTAAAATTTGTATTTGACATCCAATCTGTTTATTAGGTCACAAAGACACAGAAGAAGGGAAAAAACAAAGATCAGCTTGATCCAATACTTTTATGGGCCCCAAAAAGTTTTTAATTGTTTACGTTCAATCAAAACTGTTTCATATAATGTGGTCCACTTGAGATTGGGATACAACTCATTTTTTGTTCAACACCATAAAATGATCTAGAAAAATATATGGATGACATTGATGAAACATATACATCATGGTGGGGCCCACAGAGCACCGACCACCAGCCATTGGCTGGTAAGCAGAGGGAGTAGCCAATCTGTTTTTGGGCTGGGGTATATCGCACCATTCCACGTGTCCCGTGGCACTGATACTTCCTTTTTGCAGAGATGGTGGCAAGTGGATCAAAGAGAAGATGGCCTCTATGCCCTCTGATGGACATCGTCCTCTCCTCTCAGCCAAGGATGACAGTGGCGTCGAAGAAGAGGAAGGCTCCTGAGGACGAAGCCGAGTCGGTTCCAGTTGTAGTCCCGGCTATTACCGTGCCTGTTACAGTCCTTCAAGTGGATGCTCCTGCCATTGCTCCGACCCCCGTTCCTGAGTCCTCAGAGGTTGGAGATCCTGCCCGAGGCAAGGAGCTGGAGCTCCTGCCCAAGTAAATGCCATCACCATTTTGTCGCTTTCTTCTGGTGTGCAATCCCTCAACGCGGGTCCTTCTAGGTCGCGGAGGGAGATAGTCGGGGAGACCATCGCCGCAGTCACCTCTTCACGATCTGCGTTTGCCCATGCTGATGCTGAGCCCATGGTTAACCAGGCAGATGCACCTGAGGCAGCTATCCATGCTTCTGCTGCTAGCGTGATCAGAGGATGTTCCGTACCCTCTCCAAGGGGGGAGATTCTGCATCCTCTCTAAATGGGGGAGCTTCTACGCCCTCTTCGGGGGGCCTACCACCCAGTTTTCACACGGCTCAGCTGATTCCTTGGACAGCTGAGCACGCACCGGAGGCGCAGATCGCTGACACCCTTTCCAGTCACCACGTTGGCTTCATGGATGATTTTGTGTCTGTATGTTACACGTCGCTGCCGAAGATGTTGGCGGTGAAGGAGAGGCTGAAGGAGATGGATTAGCTCGAAGCTAAGAGGGCCAAATTTATGGCCGAAAAGGCTAAGCAAGATGCCATGTAGGCCAAGTTAGTGGTGGAGAAGGCCGAGTAAGACGTTCAACGAGTCGAGGTCGAGATGAGGCTGGAGGCATCTGCTGCTGAACTGGAGGAGCTAAGGAACGTTGTTGTGGAAGGCCGGGTGAGAGAGCTTGTGCTCCAGGGTGAACTCAACCAACTTCAAGCTCACTTGGACATGGTCGAGCCCAAAGTTAGGAGATTGTGCCAGGATAACAAGGAGCTGGAGATCTGGTTCATGGAAGCTAAGAAAGAGAAGCTCGAATCAGAGCAACAGATGGTGGCATACCGTTTAGTCCAACAGTTGGAGGTCCTTGAGGCTGCTGTGTCCTCAGAGAAGAATTCATTAAGAACAGAGCTGGAGGCTCAGGCTGTCTGTAGGTGGTTGTGGAAGTGGTGGAATACAAGGACTCTGCTGAGAGGGCTAAGGAGCTGGATAAATTATACTATTTTGGCTATGACACTGGCTTTGATGCTTGCCTGGCCAAAGTTAGGAAGCTTTACTTGACTCTCAATGTCGACACCCTCACGGCAGACACTGCCTATGACACAGAGCCTGTCATGGCAGAAGTTCCCAAGATTGCCCTTCCTGCTGCGGAGATTGCCCAAGATGACCCTTTCGCCGAGGCTGTCGTCGATGTTCAGCTTGCCGGATCAGTGGCTGGTCCCACTGCTCGGAGGGGATAACAAGTTTACATTTTTCTTTTCAATTTCAACATTTATTTTTATTATTTTTTCTTCATGTAAATGGATCTCTTTTATGTCAATAATGATTGTTTGCATGGTCGTGGGTGTCCTGTCGCATGGAACGTTGCTGACAACCACGATCTTATGAAAAACATGACCTAAACAGTAACAACGACGACGTAGTCTAATTGTCAATAACCCATACAATATGAGAGTCAAGACCCATATTCAATGGGGGTCACGACCCATATATCATGTTTCGAGCCCCATGATAGGGCTTGTATCTGCCTGAGTCTGACCTTATAATCTAAATCGTTCCATCCCCACTATTCTGAGCTCCAGGATGATGCAAAAAGATATTGAACTTTTATCGATGAGCACATACTCACAGTTGGGGGCCCCGGTATGTACTGCCTGCTTCAAAATTCCACGCTGATGTAGCATGGCTTCTTCTGGGATCTAATCTGACATCAACGCAACATGAAAGAACTCATTATTTTGTAGCATGATAACAATGATCCGTATAATACAGCAGTAACGAATCATAAAACATGAAAACAATGACCCTTTGTAACCGACTCCACTACCCATGTCAACCTATAATCCACATCCATATGTCATAACAACCACCATTAAATTTACATGAAAGGCACGATAAATAAAAAATGGACGTAATGATCATTTTTCTGTGTCATGTTTTGACAATGTGAATAATCAGCATTTGTCAGCGTGGAAGGTTGAGATGACTTTGATCAAGGGGACCCATACAGCAAGCTCCCTTCACTTGACCACGAAAGCCCTCACTGTTCGATGTTTGATCTTTGCGATCCGCATCAAGTATCTGCAAGGTGGTCCGATAAATATATACATCCTTGTAGGGAAACGGTCATCTTCCACTGGTAAATCCATTACATTACATTTCCTGCACGAGGATCGATAGTTTTCCTTTTTACTGAACATCCCATGTAAGATGGAGTTTGGATCGTGGTTGTCATGTGAATGGGTTCGTGGTTGTCATCTTAATGAGTCGTTGTTGTAATGTTAGTTGGTTCATGGTTTTCAAGTTAATGGAATCGTGGCTATGATGATTGTTTGCATGGGTCGGGGTTGTCATGTTAATGGGTTCGTGGTTGTCTTGATAATGGATAATGGTTGTTGTATTACAGTCTCGTTCCGTCCAACATACAAACCACGACTCATATAACATGACATGAACGAATCGTATTGAGCAGAACCCACGATCCATATTCCGTCACAACCACGACACATGTTTAGGGGGGGGGGGGGCATGTTGAAGCTCAATTCTTTGGCCCACACCATTGTAACTATGTTATATGGTCGGGGTGTTAATGTCGGATTGGGTCGTAGTTGATGTGACGGTTTAGGTCATGTTTTCATTGTACATGGCTCGCTGCAGCCACGATATATGGATCGTGTATTCGAATTTTATTGACCAATATACCATCGACACGCCAAAGAATGTAATGATGAAGATGTAAGGTCGCCACGGGCGTGCTTCCCTGTGATTTCCTTTTACGGGAAGTTACTTCGCAGGAATCCCAGGTGGGCCCCACCATGATATTTGTGATGAATCTATCCCATTCATCCACTGTTTAAGATCAATTTAGGGCTTGAGACAAAAAGTGAGCAGGATCCAGGACTCAGGTTGACGACATCTAAGGAAACTGTGGGTATGGAAATTCCAACTGTTGAAACTTCCCTGGGGTCAATAGTTTTGTTTACATGCCATCCATACCGTTCATACCTCAGATCCGGTTCATTTATGGTTCTAAGCCATAAGATTAGCTCAATAAGCGGATGGACGGAGTTGATTTCTCACAAACATCATGGTGGGACCACAACCCAGAATCTTAGTTTGTACTGAAAAAATATGTCGCATGTACACACATTACATTAAAATGGCGTGTTAAACATGACCTAGGTTCGTATACGATTCCCAACGCATAACATCAATCGTCGATCATCCTGGTCAACACCATGGGCACGTCATAAATTGGATCTAATCTGTTAGAATAGTTCATGGCTGATGGATTCCTTCAATAAGTTTAATAGCAACACGTATCGAGCCATCAGTGGCCCACAATGCATAAAGATGGCAAAATGTGGGATTTTACGGTGCCAGCGAGTTTGTACTGTTGTGGTCCATCGAATTTAAATATTCCTATTATTCTTTGGGTTATTCCGTTTGTTGTCGCTATAAATAGAATGGTCAGTGTGGATAAGAGTTTTTAATGGTTCGATGTGACTTAGAAATGACCGAGATTGGAACGTATACAGTGTAAAGCAACCGCTTCTCCCCATAGGGAATTTCGATTATATATATATATATATTATTTTTCTTTTTTTTATATATTTAGAGCTTCTTCTCTGGGACCCCTTCATTTCTTATCTTTATCCTTTTTTACTGGTTTTGATTCTTCTTCACTGGGCCCCTCCATCGCCACTCAGTGAGTACATCTATACGATTAGAGTGCAGCTCATTTCTTATAAATGGCAAAGCAAGGTAATGGTTGACAGGGACGGTATGACTATTGTTCACATGTTACATGCGCAGTGCTGCCAACCACGACCCGGTATATATGACCGCATCATGATCGTGATCGTGATCGTGGATGATACGCCAAATGGATCATGGATGACAAGTGCAGTTGATCGTTGCTTACATGTTATCTGGGTCGGGGCTGTGAGTCGTGGTAGTCATGCTATATGGATAGTGGTTATGCCCACATAGAGGGCAACAACGAACCATATGATATGACAACTACCATAGTGTGGTTGCGATTCATTGTAAGTGACGACAACGATCTGTATAGCATGACAATCATGATAGTGTTCTTGATCGTTGCTCACACGTTTTTGGGTCGGGGCTGTGAGTCATGGTAGTCATGTTATATGGGTAGTGGTTATTCCTGCACATATGACAATCACAAACTGTATGATATGAGAACCACCATCGTGGCTGAGATTCATTGTAAACGGCAACAACAATCCATATAGCATGATAATCACGATAGTGGTTTTGATCGTTGTTGTTGTGACCAGAGGATCGTGCCGTACATGTTATGTGGGTCGTAGATATGAAACCTAACTCAATGAATCTTGGTTGACAAGCATAGTGGATCGTTGCTCACATGTATTTTGGGTCGAGGATGCGAGTCATGGCAGTTAGGCTATATGGGTAGTGGTTGTGCACACATAGATGACAACAATGAACCGTATAGATCATGCTTACGATTCATTGTAAACGACAAAAATGATCTGTATAGCATGACAGTAACGACCGTGGTTGTGAACGTTGTTACTGTGCCCAGTGGATTGTGCCTCACATGTTATGTGGGTCGTAGATGTGAACACAACTCAATGGGTTGTGGTTAACAGGGACAGATTATGTCGGGAGTGGATGTGAACCACGACCTATTGTATATGACTACAACCATATGTATGACATGATAATCACGATCGTGCTGAGTTTTGATCGTGGTTAATATTCCCAGTGGAACGTGTTGGCCTGATATTGTGTGAGTGGTTAGTTTGCCCATTGGATCATGGTTGACAACACGGTGGATCGTGGATCACATTGTGGGTGGGTGGTCTTGACCGACCCAGAGTAGTGGACAACAACGAACCGTGCCGCATGACAACCTCGATCCTTTAGAACACGTGATGACCATGACCATTCGTTGGTTACATCAGTGATCAACTATGTAGTTCAGTCACGAACATGTTTGGTTTTGCAAGACATTATTATTAATTGATCAACAGCCAATGACCATTTTGGAATACAAGTCGAGGGAAGCCAATGATGACCACCTGCTTAGACTTCAAAGAGGCACAGGTCTCTCCTAAGTGCTCAGTCAGTTTTTTGAAGCATATCATTGTAGATATGGAGAAGAATGTTGATAGACAGAGTATATTTAGAGACAACTGTTTTGGATTTCTTCTTAACTTTCTATTGACTGGATTTAAGGTGCACTCCCAGATATTGCATTGCTTAATGCAAAGGCTTATTGGTGATTTGAAATTCAATGTTCAGGGCACCAAGGTAAAATTCACTAAGCTTGACTTTTCTTTGATAATGGGTCTTAAGTTTGGACCAGTCAGGATAGATGGTGACGGTCGTGCCGAGGCTGGAACAATAGAGGGAGGAAGAGGTATTCGGGAGACCTACTTGAAAGCAGGTAGAGTTAGTAAAGAAAAACTAAATAAGCCTATTTGTCACTCGCTAATAAAGACCAACATGTGGACGCAGTGAAGATGGCTCTAATAATTTGCGTGGAGGATCTGTTAGTTGGATCTCTGCAAAAGAATAATTACAGTGTGGGGTATGATTATTTGAAGAAAGGGGTTAACGCTGCGTCTGGTATTATTCGGGTGTCTGGCCGGTACCCCAAATCATATAACATATGCGGTTGCGTGTTCGCCCTGCAAGCACGTTATTCTTTTCCTGGTTCATAATTCTAAGTTTGAATTTGTACTCCATACATGTCAATCAATATGTAATCCATGATGAATGTTACAAAGCAGATCTGGGCCTACGAACGATTTTAAAAACTCACTAGTGACAGTGGGTGGGCATATAGAAGATAGCCTATAATGATTCCTAGAATCCTAAATTGGAATTTGAAGAAATCAAGCAGATACCGCCCCTTATCCTCCATCTTCATAGCTATAACGGTAAGAGTTATTTAAATAACAGTCTATTTTAAGTATGCAGTGTGTTTATAATTAATCAATGAATTAATTTTGCACATGCAAGTGATGCCAACGGTCGAAGAAGCAGAGACTGAGGTTGTCAGGAGTATAACCGACGAGTCGTGGGGAACACCCACGGCAATGACAATGGTGGTGAAGGGGGATGAAATAAGAAATCAAGTGGAGGCTGAAATTACAGCCTCGCTCTTGGAAATGAGAAATGAAATTGTGGCTGAGATTAGAACCTCCATCCAGGAAGGTATTAGCAACGTATTGATAGATAATAAAAAATCAAGATCCACAAGAAAGAAATGTGATAAGTGGATTAAGTTCCTTATCACTGAAGTGGAAAGATTAAAGGAAGAGCTTGGCAGAGAAATAAAGAACCTTAAGGTGGATAATGCTTCTTTGCTTGAAGAAGTGAAGACGTTCAGAGACGATAGTAATACAAAATACGTACGTGAGATTACCCTGAATTATTTCTGGGTTATGTCTATGTGAATGTACTGTCTTATATACATAATACAGGGCAACAAACTAACGGAAACAACAACAACTATTGATGATAGGATGGACCACGTCAAGCATTTTGAAGATAAAATTAACCATCTCAAAGATGAGATTGCCTCACTGCGGGGGCAGATGAATCAGCTAATAGTTGAGTTTTAGTCAACGAAGGTAAATGAAAAATGGATCATGGTTATCATCCATATATGATCGTTCTTACCGTCCAGTAGAGGTCGCGACTTCCATGCACACTTTTTCCTGGTTCATACACGACCTAACATTGGTGGCAACCACCTATCAGCAGAGTGTCGTGGTTTCTGTGTACGATGGGTCGTGTTTCTATGAACTATGGGTCGTGGTTACACTTCGAATGGGACATACATAATAATATAGTACTCCATTACAGGAATCCACTGCTTCAACCATCACTATCGTAGGAGAGAATTAATGCTTTACTCTAAGAGCAAGTGAAGCAACTTAGAATGGAGATTCAGGCAAAGAGGGTACATGAATTTGAAGTTATCAATTTATCCTGAACCTAATTTGGTCGTTGTTCTGTCTCGTTTTGCCTAATCTCTGCTATATGATTTTATTAAAGGATAATGTCCCTTCGAGCAGCCCTCTAAGCGTAGAGATTGCTTCGCTGCTGGAACAGATGAAGCATTTTGGTAATGAGATACTGGGAATGCAGGTATATGCGGTTAAGGTTTTCCTGAATCTTAGTGGTTGTTGTTGTGTCCCTCTTTGTGTCATGGTTATGATATAGTGCGGGTCGTTGTGACAGGCCCATGTCCAATCAGTGGGCGATCTCCGGGAAGAGAATGTGTACATGAATGAGCATGTGAAGCATATTGAAGAGGAGATGCAAGCAATAAAGGTATATGAAATTGAACTTTGGTGGTAGTTGTGTTCCAAATTCGACTGTGGTCATTGTGAAGGTTAGATCATTGTTATCATGTGTGATTGGTCGTGTTTATCATCCTTATGGGTCGTGGTTGATATTATGACCCACTATTGACAGTTCGTGGGTTGCATTTGGATTAAAATATAACAAGTCACTATGAGTCTAGTGTTTATTTAGGTGCATAACAGGTCGTCAACAGTCCACCATTGAGGCTTCGATGAGACAACTCACTAGTGGATCGTGGTTTCCAGCCACAGTGGGTCGTGGGTGGTTGATGCATGGCGCAATTTGGATGATAACCATGATCCAATGAGGACCGTGGTCACTGTCATCATTTCAGGTCGTTGTAATCGTCTATTGGTTGTGGTTATCGTGTAATACTTAGTCGTGGGTATCGCCCAGAGTAGATTCTGTATGAACAACGACACAGTATGGATGACAAACATGATTCACGAACCATGTCAAGTGTGAACATCGACTTAACGTAGACATCAACCATGATCCGGGTCGCCCTGTGGATGTCAGCATGACTTCACTACATGAGGTGTTGAAATAAGTAAAAATCAACTAATATGTGTGCGTTACAGGAGAAAATCACTTTGGTACAACACAACGAAGAAGAAATTCAGAATCTGAGGGAGCTCCATGCTTCACTGAGCCATGATATGAATAGACTAAAGGACGAAGCTAATAAGAAAACTGTACATGAGAGTGCATTTGGATCGTGGTTTTCAATGGACATTATGGTGTGAATTGCATGGATAATAATATGTCATATTTTTCAGATCAACATCGGTACTTTGCAAGCGTCTGAGGAAGGGATACCATGCCGCGATGCGGCAAGATATCTACCTGTAATGGAGACTCATCAGGGATACATGGATCCGCACCGAGAGCTAACCGAAGCTGAAGACAGCGAGTTGAGAGATGTCAGATCATATCGGATTCACCTGGCTGGCTGAAGAGCATCTGTGAGCTAAATTCATGGGTCGACTCCGACGTAAGTATCTACATATTGACTTTATTTATTTAATAATATCGATGTATGAATTATATCACATAACTTCCTCATTATGTAGGTCATCGATAGATACGTATGCTACCTATTAGTGCGTCAGGAAAAGAGACCACAACGTAGTCAGGACTGGGCGTTCGTCCCATCGATATTTTCGATAATGACATATGAGGACCATATTTATCTTCGAAACATCATTAATTATTTATGTGTCTGACCCTTTCCAATATATCAACAGCAAGCCATGGAAGTCCAACTTAGTGAGTTACAAACTTATGGAGCTGGCAACCACAAGGATTGACAGACCATTGTCAAGAGTGGCAAATTGAATGAAATGCTTGTAGAATTAGTCAAGGGTCGAGGTAGATTGAAGCCTCTATGGAAGTATGAAGTGGTAAGAGTTATTTATCTGAACATATACATGAACTTAAATGATATTATTCATTTTGGAGATACGAGTATTTTAAATGTTGTCATATTTATTGTGATTGACAACTATACATCCTACTTAACATGAAGGGCAAGCACTGGTTCCTGGCTGTTGTCAATACGAAGAAGAAAGATATCGTTGTGTATAATAGCCTGAGTACTGAGTTGCAAGAGAACAACGAGTTGATTGTCACGCAGGTCATGCACGAACTGAGATGGCTATTCCATATTCTTGATAATGGATCTAAAAATTGGGAGAAGCCATGGAGTTTAAAGATAGTCAGTGACAGGCTAGGGCAAGACAACTTGGATGATAGTCAGTGACTGGTGAGAATGTCTTTGTTTTGTGCATCCTTGGATTTAATACTAGTCTGTACCATTTCTATTGGGGGATATTCCTAAGTTTCGAAAGACAATTGCATACGACTGTCTACAGTTAACGAAGTCAAAAGATGCGGCTTCGCGGATGCATAGACCATCGAAGAGAGTGAAATTTTTTATTAATAATTAAATGCTGGACGGATTGGCGTATTTGATTTCTCTTCTAAATATTTTCTATTATGACCAAGTGATTGATATGGGTCGTGGATATGACAACCAATGTGATGTTGTTACATACACAATCCATCCTCACTGGAAACCATAGCCAAGCTTGCATGATCATGACTCATATGCAAATTGGATCGTGATTATTAGCCAAGTTGGTTGACATACAGAATGAATCGTTATTATAAATGGGTGGTTAAACCATGAAGTGCCAGAACGATCCATATATCGTGACATCCACGACCCATGTAGCATTAGAACCACAACCCATGCCAAACACGACAACTATTGCTCGTGGATGTGACGAACGTTCAGCGGTGATGTAATGCATTGTGTCATCCATGACCCATATAGACCCATATAGGCTAGTCAAAACACACGAATTTATCTGACAACAACGACCTATATCATATCCACGACCCTTCTGCCTTTAAAACCGTGACCAATATTGGCTGACAACCATGATCTTTATAATCTCGTAACATTATTAGTGTTTCTACCATGTAAAATTACAAACAAGGACCAATGTAACATGAAAACCACGACCAGTATAGCATTAAAACAACAATCCATGACAAGTACAATCCATATAAGCTTGAAAATGGGGGCATTATCATCCTCCTCACTCTTACCATCATTAGTTAATAATTACAACCTTCTATCCGCATTCAAAGCGACAATTCCCTTCGGATGCACCATGTCCAATCGCAATAAACGATACATGTAAGCCACGACCCATTTAACACGACAACGACGGTGAATGAATGATTGAACTACATAATTTTTAGGATCATGAACATAATAGATTCAACATGAAAACCACGACCATGTTCACAGTGATAATCCGAAGAGCAGATATCTACAACAGGAACTCAACCATCGAAAAAACTCTGTCGAGAATGTCTTGTTTTAGCCTGATCTAAAACTCCGTTAAGAAGGTCAGGCTTAAATAAGACATTCTCGCCAGTGTTTTTTAGATGGCTGGGTCCTATTGAAGAGACTGTATGTAACGCCTCGAAAAAATCCGTACAGAGACTCGAGTACTAACTCGATCAGAAATCACTTAGGATTAATTCCTTTGGAAAATAAGCGCAAGTTAACTAGCGTTACATTAGAGTAGCTGTGAAATTGTCCCTGATCGCTTTAAATACATTTTGCAAGACCCAAAACTAGTAGAATCGATGACGCTATAATACCCTGAAACCTTGGATCAAACTCTAAACCCGTTTGCTCTCAGGAACCCTCTGAAACTCCGTATTGGATTTAGACCGCGCGTCGAAAGTTCGATATCTACAATCTTAGACCGTTATGACCGCTTACCTGGACTTGACAATCATTTTAAAAATCAAGCCCAACCGATGTTCTGAGGCTATTTCATTGAGCCTGGACTGAAGAGAGTGAGAATAGGGTAAAGGTTTAGGAAATTAATTCCAAATCTGGCACGTGTCATTGCACGTTATTATTAAGCATTCTGACCATCAGAATTCAGCCAAATTTTACCCTCGGATCAGGAAAAATTTCTCTTTCATATCATGAGACTTGTAGACCTGATTTAGGTACGATGACCGCTGAACTGCAAGTAGACCGCCACGTGCAATCTGGGAACTCTACCAGTCTGAAAACTTCGTGTGAGAAAGATCCGGTATGCATGAGCTTAAGTCCAACCACGTTCGGCCAGGGGACCTCCCGAAACACCCTTTTGGATCGGAAAAGTCCCAATTTGGTTATAACTCAAGCATACCTTGTTCCCAAGTCTAATTAGGTTAGATTTTAACCTATATAAGGGCCGTAAACCCTCTCATATCTCTCCCATCTGAATTTCCTTGAAACCCTAGAAAGAGAGAGAGAGAAAGTGAGAGATTGTGAGAGAGTTGTGGGAGAGATTTCCCGCCACTTGAACCAGCTATTGCACGTACCGAAGCATCGCATTCAAATCACTTTTTTGGTGATTTTCAACGCATTTCTAGGTAAGGAAACCCTAACCACTTACTATTTTAGGGATTCCTTTGATACAATAGCGAAGTAGCGTATGTATCTTGTGCATTAGGTCGCATTTACGCCGTTGACGAAGCGTATACGTTCTATTCGAATCGATACACGTCTAAGGCGAAAGGTGAGGATTTTAGACGCTTTGATTGACTGATTACAAAGATTTTAATGTCTTTTAATAGTAGATTATCGAAGAGAACGTCGTTTGACATGTAGAACATGCTGTCCATTTTCTGTTTCGACTGCGTACAAAAAATATGAGATTTAGGGTATTTTAGGTATTTGTAGGAAATACTGTTTATGTTCGTATTTTGCTGAAATGATTGGCATGGTTATTTATCGTGTTATGATATGTAACATCCCGAAAATCGGGGGTCGGGTAGAAACCCAACTCACGAGTTCCAGAACGTCACTTATGCAACATAGATAATGATAAATGTATGTTATCTATATAATGGCATTAAACAAGATTGAGACTAAGCCAAAACAGCATATCATACTCCAGAGACAGTTAAATTAGCAAGCGAAAGACTGATAAATACATAAAATATATAATTGATTGTAAATCTCCAGAGTGTGAACATGTTACCAGGTTAATTAAATACATGTATACTCTAAAAATGGAAAGAAAAGAATATACATGAGTGCTCCAAAAATATAAAATAACAAGTGTCAAGGCATCTAATCAACCTCCCTGTAATCCCGTCGATCGGAACATGGAGGAGAAGTCCTCCTCACCATCATACAAGTCCAGCTTCGTTCCACAAGCAGTGCCAGCATCTGAAACTAAAATAGGAACTGGTGGGTATCTGGAAACACCGTCCTGTAACGTGGGAGTGAGTGATCAACTCAGTGGAATAATAGAGCAAATATTAGCATGTTATCAAATCAATCAAGCGTTAATAGTAAAGCAAACAATCAAACATTCCTAGATAATGTTGTTAATGCATGCATGAAATGACATGATGGATGCCCTCACCAACATTCTCTCTCATAGCGGCACCATCTTACGCCCGCAGCATGCTTACGTTCCTCAGTGCTCCACATCTTCCAGGCACATGCAATGTGATATGGATAATTATTACCGAGTTGTTATTAGTCCTTTTCATACAGCAGGATTGGGAAACTAGGGTACCTTGCTTATATCAATCCCAACATAGATCCTGTCTAGGGTCGTCACTCCTAGTAATCTCATACGATGTTATATTTCTAGGTCGCTGCAAGGGCTACCAGGGCTGTTGCTCGCACTCATTGCACCTCTCCCCCATCACCTTATAAATACAGGCCTAGTTATATCCTTAAGACTGCATCAGGACTCGTCGCCCCCATACAGTGTCAGGATAAACTTAAGGTCACTACAAATGGCTCGTCACCTGATCAGTGTAGGCCGACAGCAAGAATATAGTGTCCCATACCACCATAATCTGCTCAGAGTAGGGTGCTCATTGGTCACTACGGGGAGATTTGTGGCCCCAGCATAGGCCGACAGCTCGACCACGGTGTCCCATACCACCATGCCCGGCTCATGAGTCTTTATGGATCAAGGTACCATGGTTAATAGGGTTTCCAATGGTAAGTTCAGTACCCTACGTTTAAGCAGTTATGACTCATACAGGGTGAACATACAGTGGCCAGTCGGGTTACTTGATGGGCTCGACTAGTACGGGCGCATGTCAAGCTGAACGACCTGAAGTGCATAAAACACTTCGTGTGGCCTAACCACTGCCACCAACTCAAAACACGACTGACATTCATCGAGTTTGAAGAATGAGGTGGTGAAAGGTGAGTTTTGAAGGAAATGGGTTGAAGAGTGATTTCTTTGGCTTTGGGATTGAGCTCTGAAAGTGATAAGGTTGACCCATTGCCTAAGGACGTCTAAATCCAGGTTGAAAAAAAATCTTGGGTGTTTCATGATATTAGGAATGCGCGTATGATCTGTTTGGCGAAGAGATTCTCCCTAATGCGCACTTTGAGTCGACATACGCTATGTAGACTAAAGTGTGTAGACTAAGTGTTTGTATTAGTATGTATTGAGTAAATGGTGTTGTGAGTTAGTTTTGAAATTAAATTCTCAATTAATATGCTGATGTTTATGATTTCCATCATGTTGGCTATATGTATTGATTTCATTATATATATGAAATGCATGTGTTGCTTGATTTTCTTACATTGTAAGTTATAACATGTGTCAACATGCTTGTATTGTTTATATTCATTTCTGTTACCCTCATATGCTTACTGATGTTGATATACAAATGCTTGGGGCTATAACTTAGTCCAGGCAGTCGATAATGGATTGAATTCATGGTTGGCTTCCATTTGCCACGAAGGACGCGTCGATGAACGTGAGTCGTGTCTTGGGCAGGCGGCAGTGGTTAGGCCACACGAAGTGTTTCATGCACTTCATGTCGCTCAGCTTGAGATGCGCTCGTACTAGTCAAGCTCGTCAAGTAACCCAATTGGCCATTGTATGTTCACCATGTATGAGTCATAACTGCTCGAACCTAGGGTACTGAACTTACCATTGGAAACCCTATTAACCATGGTACCTTGATCCATAAAGACTCATGAGCCGGGCATGGTGGTATGGGACACCGTGGTCGAGCTGTCGGCCTACGCTGGGGCCACAAATCTCCCCGTAGTGACCAATGAGCACATTTGACTCGTGAGCCGACTGTGGTTGTATGCGACACTACATTCGAGCTGTCAGCCTACTCTGATTGGTGGCGAGCCCTTTGTAGTGACCTCGAGCGTATTCTGAGTCTACGGGAGGTGACGACCCTTCCGTAGCAACGAGAGTACATTAGGCCTGTATTGATAAGGTGATGGGAGAGCGGTGCAATGAGTGCGAGCAACAGCCCTAGCAGCCCTTGCAGTGACCTACAAATATAACATCGTATGAGATTACTAGGAGTAACGACCCTAGACAGGATCTGTGTTGGGATTGATATAAGGAAGGTACCTTAGTTTCCCAATACTGCTGTATGAACAGACTAATAATAACTTGGTAATTATTATCCACATCGCACTGCATGTGCCTGGAAGATGTGGAGCACTGTGGGAAGAAAGCCTGTCGCGGACATAAGATGGTGCCGTATGAGGGAGAATGTCGGTGAGGGCATCCATCATGTCATTTCATGCATACATTAACAACAGTATCTAAGAATGTTTGATTGATTGCTTTCCTATTATCGCGTGATTGATTTGATAACATGCTAATCCTTGCTCTATTATTCCACTGAGTTGATCACTCACTCCCACGTTACGGGATGGTATTTGCAACACCCACCAGTCCCTGTCTTAGATGTAGGTGGCGATGCGATTCAAGACGCGGAGCCGGACTACGACGAGGACCAGGACGAGTTCTCATATATGTAGTTGCTGACGGCATTACGTAGGTGACCTGGATCGGCGGGACATGCTAGTTGGACTATCACCTGACATTTATTTTTACTTTATGACATGTATTTGAGACTCAGAGATGTATTCATACTTTGAAGATAGTTTGAGATTATTTTATTTTCATACAGTAATATATATATCTTTCAGTCTTCTTCTTGCGTTTTATCACTGGATCTGGAGTATGAATTGCAGTATTGGTATAATCTTACTCATGTTAATGCTCTACTCAGTCAACATTAAATCATAAGCATATTTGTTGCATAAGTGATGGTCTGGAACTCGGGAGTCAGGTTTCTACACGACGCCCAATTTTTAGGGTGTTACAAGTTGGTATCAGAGCATGATTTTGGATTAAACCGGACCTGGGTTATGGCCACGCGATATACTCTGTCGCTCCTTTGACTTAGCTGGGTGTGAGAAAAATCTAGAAACACTTATAGGATCGCAGTTTCGCCAATCGGCGAAGTTCACGCAAATCGATCATTTTGATCGGGTTCGTGTGCATCCGTGGTTGCATGAAACGACCCCAGACCACTTCTAGATCATGTGTGGACGGTTCTAGACCTCTTCGGACCCAATCCCAGCTGTCAGAAATTGCTAAATACGAATATGTATCAGGTAGTGTCAGAAGTGACCCGAAATGGATCGAAACGGGGTCATGGGCCTATCCAGGCCAATATACAATGAAACAGAGGGGGAACCACACCTTTTTTAGGCCCCTAGGGTAGGGGGGACCCAGCCCATATGGTGGCCATCACCGGATTTGAGCTTCACCGGCGAGGACCTTGCCGGTTCGGTGAGGCCTCGCCGACTGGTGGGCCCCACTCAGGCTGTATGTCAGGACGACGCCCTTAAATGGGTAGGGCACCCCTCCTATATGTGGGCTGCACCTTGAAACCCCCAAAAAACCCTATCCCCTTCACAAAAATGTCCTCCAAGCTCTCCCTTTTCAGTTTTTTTGTTGCCTCTCTTTCAAATCTCCGTGCCAAACCTCTCTCATCCCATTTTCTCCCTCAAACGACGCCAACCCATCCATTTACATCTGTTCATAGTTTTCTCTCTCTCTCCATTCTCATCGATTGGAGCTCTTATAACCTCCATTAAAGGTTGAAAATCGGGTGAGCTTCCATCCCTACCCATTGTTCTCTTTTCCCTTTGAAAATCTAGCCTTTGGGAGCTTGATTCATCCCTCTACAGGGCCTAGATTCGTTTCAGCCCATTAGAGCAGCCATTTCTCTCCATTTTTTCATTTTTCATGGCTTTTATAGAGGCTATTTTAGCCTTTTTCTCTCTTTCTACCATCCTCTCTCTCATGAAAAAGAGAAAGACCACCGCAGATGAAGCTGGGCTTAGTCGCCCTTCACGATCGAGGAAGCCGAGAGGTGGCGCCGCTAGCTCAAGCGTCGCCGCTAGTCCAAGTGTTGGCAGAGAGCTACATACGAAGCGAGATTTGGATCCCTGTGCTCACTTAGGGTGAGCACTGTTGGCAAACTTGGCTCATAGTGCTTATGTTAACTGCAAGGTTCTGTTTGAGGCGCATGTGGAGGGCGGTTCTTTGGTGAATTTCTGTTGTTTGAGCGTATCGAAGCTGCCAACTGGAGTTTTCTCTTTGAAGCCCAGTCTCATGCGAACGTGAGCACTGTTCGTGCCTTCTATGCTCATATTCGGGCTCCTACATTGGAGCCATTGAAGTTCAGGATTCCCTTTGATAGAGACCGGGAAGCCACGATCGATGTTCGGTTGATAGCTCGACTTCTGAATGTGCCTCTTGGCGAGGTACATCCAAGTGCTAAGAATCTGAAGAGTATTCGTGAGCGAAATCGCTGCACCAGGTTCCTATGTGGTGGTTTGGTTCCATGGCAGCGTAACAAGAGCCTCTTAGCGTCCCACATGTTGCATGATTTTCGCCTGTTGCACCACATTTGTACGTTCAATGTGTATCCTAGGTCAACCAACCACAGTGAATGTACGCATCTCATGGTCGATTTCCTTTATCAAGTGGGCCAGGGAGAGAATGTGTGCATGGCCACCTTTGTGTTGCGATAGATCGTCCTCATAGAGAAATCGAGAAGGACGTCTGAGTCACTTCCTTTTGGCTGGCTCATATGCAAGATCGCGCTTGAGTTTTCTTACAGACTTGGGCTGGAGATGCCTGTGCCGATTCACTTTATTGATGAGGCTACCATGAACCAGATGAAGATAGGGCCTCGGCAGCTTGAGGCTCAGCTTGATGATGACAGTGAGGGCGATTATGATAGTGAGGAGGATGCAAGTGAAGAAGAAGTTGGGGAAGAAATAGAGGAAGAGAACCAGGAAGAAGAAGAAGAGGAGGCTCAGGATACTGATGAGAGTCATCCTACGGTGACTCGGGCTGCTAGAGATGCTCATATAGCCTGACTTGAGGAGAGTCAGGTTACTGTGCGACGAAAAGTTTAAGAACTTCGGGCTGAGGTGAAACAAGATCTTGAAGATACCAAGGCCGTCATGAAATGAAAATTTGGCAAGGTGACTCACACCTTGAAGGCCATCCTGTGTTGTCTGCAGGATAAGGGTGCCCCTCCTTCATCGCCAGACTCGGACTAGCGATTAGGTTTCAGATGTTTGTTGGTTATAGTTGGTTTATTTCCTGCTTTCTGTGTGTAAGCCTGAGAAGGCTAGTAGTTAGTTTATGTTGCAGTTGTAGCTTTGGCAAACTTAGTTCCCATGTGTTTCTTGTCATGATGCATGTAAAGATATATCTCTTATATTGTGATAAAATTTTGATTTAATGAAATGCATGAAATTCTGCGGTTGTTATGTGAATGATTGCGTGGTGGTGTGTTTGTGCTATTGCTGAAACTGACATAGTTGTGCCCTATTTTGAATATAGGGAATGCCGCCTAAGGCTACACGGAGCACGACATGACTTACACTGGGAGAGCCTATAGATCGAGTTCCTCTCTAGAGTGATGTTCATACGGACCCTGCTGTGGGCCCGCTTCCTGAGACTGCACATGAGTCTCAGCCTTCTTCAGGTCCTACAGTCGGACCGCCACCGTTCACATTGCCTGTCAGAGAGTAATATCGTGCATCTTCCTCGATGCAGTATGTGCCGCAGCATGTTCCACCTCCTGATAGGTTTGAGCAGTTGATGGCCATGATGCATCAGCAGCACTAGCAGCTTCTGACTACGATAGCAGGGGCCTTAGGCCAGGGTGGGAGTGTGACTCCACCTGCACCATCTGTGCATCCAGCTTAGGATGCTGGTACCTCGACTCAGGATGAAGGCATGACTCATCCTGCACCATCTGCTTACCCTACTGGGCATACTGCTGATACACGGGGCCTACTTGAGCGATTCCAGTGATTGCGGCCTCCTACTTTTACGGGTTCTCACAGACCTGAGGAGGCCGAGTATTGGCTCGACCGTGTGTTGAAGATTCTGAGGATGCTGCACTGCTCGGAGTCTGAGCAGGTTGAGTTGGCTACGTTCATGTTCGAGAGAGAGGCCAACTTGTGGTGGGATAGTGTGTTGCGGACTGTAGCTGTTGATTTCGTCTGGACTTGGGCAGCGTTCGAGTTCCGTTTCCACGAGAAATGCTATCCCTAGACTTACAAGCACAAGAGGGAGAACGAGTTTCTACGCCTCAGGCAGGGAGGCATGTCAGTTACAGAGTATGAGCATCGGTTTACTGAGTTGGGCAGATACGTCCCGACTATACTTGCTGACGAGCAGATGCTCATACACCGATTTTCTGAGGGCTTACGACCGGACATTCGGTCGAAGATGTGCTGCGTCAGCATACCTTCCTATGCAGAGTTGATACACATGTCCATGAGGGTAGAGCAGGATGTTGATCGACTTGCTCGATCTCGTGGCCCTGTGGTTGCTAGGCCACGACCAGATATGCAGGACAGGCCATTTGTTGGCAAGAGCCGCGCATCGACCCTCCTCCTAGGGCTACACGCCAGTACTTCCGATGCGGCTCCCTGATGCGTCATGTACTTATTGTGGGAGACTGGGCCACGCAGTGGGGAGCTGCTTCGCTTGGATGAGAGACATCAGGTTTTTGCCACCGCAGAAGATCGACCGTCCTCGCCCACCGGCTTTATCTGCTTCGGCATTACGGTCGGCTCCTGCGCACCCTTCCTTCAGACCTCCCGCACCTCAGTTTCGGCCGCCTCAACGGACCATGGTACCGCTGCCGAACCGTCCACAGTAGGCTCGGGTACATGCATTGACAGCAGAGGTATCCGAGATAGAGGTTGTCCAGCCCTTGGCCTTTGAGGTCACCGCGCATATTGGAGGTACTCCTATACTTGTGATGGTGGATATAGGATCCATGATTTCATTGATATTGTATTCCATAGTTAGACGCCTTGGGCTATCGACTATTCGGATGGATGGGGTGCGAGTTCTTACAGCGCACAGGACTTTTTCAGATGCCACCATGATGTGTGAGGGTTGTTTGGTGGATCTTGGGGGCAGGACGATGACTATTGATCTTGTCGTTGACCCCCCTCTTGTCTATCTCGACGTCATTCTTGGCATGGATTGGCTGACTGCAGGGATGGCCGAGATTGACTGCGAGACTCGTATAGTGACAGTCTACGAGCCGGAGGGCACATCCTTTACATTTCCAGTGCGGATAAATCTCTCCTTCTGCATACTTAGCTACGCTTCCTTATTACGGGACGTTGATGCCCCAACACTTGAGCACACGCCAGTAGTTCGTGACTATGAGGATCTGTTCAGGAAGATTCTTGGGTTGCCACCTTAGCGAGAGATTGATTTTACTATTGATCTGGTACCTGGTTCCACGCCCGTCTCACTGCTGACGTATCGCATGGTTCCGTGTGAGATGGAGGAGTTGATGAAACAGATCGATGATCTGTTGGAGGTTGGCTTCATTCGACCGAGTGTGTCTCCTTGGGGAGCACCAGTACTGTTTATGATGAAGAAGGATGGTTCACTGTGATTATGTATTGACTATCGCAGGCTGAACCAGATTACGGTGAAGAATAAGTACCCTCTACCCAGGATAGATGACTTGTTTAATTAGTTGAGAGGGGCACAATACTTCTCAAAGATTGATCTTCATTCAGGGTATCACCAGTTGCGCGTAAGGGATGAGGACGTGCAGAAGAAAACCTTTAGGACCAGCTTTGGCCACTACGAGTTCCTCGTGATATCGTTCGGTCTTACGAACGCACCAGCCGTGTTCATGGATCTAATGAACAGAGTATTTCGGCCATTCCTTTATCGATTCGTCATTGTGTTCATAGATGACATTTTGGTATACTCCAGGAGCACGAGGAGCACTTAAGATTGGTCCTAGATACACTAAGTCAGCATCAGTTGTTCGCACAGTATAAGAAGTGCGACTTCTGGAAGTAGGAAGTGAAGTTCCTGGGACATGTGGTGTCCAAGGATGGGATGACAGTTGACCTGGTGAAGGTAGCTGCAGTTCAGGACTGGGAGCAGCCTGGTTCTGTCACTGAGGTGAGGAGTTTCTTAGGTTTGACAGGCTACTATAGACGTTTCATTCGAGATTTCTCGAAGATCGCTAGACCTCTATCTCAGTTGACACGAAAAGATGTGAAGTTCGCCTGGAATGATAAGGCGGAGACAGCTTTTCAGGAGCTGAAGGACAGGCTTACGTCCGCCCCTGTGTTAGTATTGTCAGAGCAAGGGGTTAGATACACGATATACACTGACACGTCTAGCGTTAGTCTGGGTTGTGTCCTTATGCTGAAGGATAGGGTAATTTCGTATGCCTCGAGACAATTAAGGAAGCACGAGGAAAATTACCCTACACACGACCTTGAGTTGGCAGCCGTTATTTTTGCATTGAAGCTCTGGAGACATTACCTCTACGGGGAGGAGTTCAAGCTCTTTTGCGACCACAAGAGCCTCAAGTACATATTCACGCAGCGGGATCTGAATATGAGGCAGCGACGATGGATGGAGACTTTGAAGGACTTTAAGTTCGAAGTCTCCTACCATTCGGGCAAGGCGAACCTTGTGGCTGACGCATTGAGTCGCAAGAAGGAGATAGAGTTTGCGGCTCAGCTAATGGTTGCTGAGTGGGATATGGTTGAGTTTTTGCGAGACTTTAAGAAGAAACTCACTGTGGAGAGCCCTATGAGTTTATCGCACATGTGCAGGTGCGATTTCTTATCGATGACAGAGTCATCGTGGCGCAGAGGGATGATGCACGCCTTACTGAGCTTCGAGAGCAGGCCAGTGATGATGCAGACGCCGAGTGGTGAGTTGGCACGGATGGGGGCTTACGTTATCGTGGCCGCCTATGTGTCTCAGATATCCCTGACTTGAGACGAGAGATTCTCGAGGCTGCGCACTGTACCAGACTTGCGATGCATCTGGACAACACCAAGATGTATCGCGACGTGAGGAGGACGTATTGGTAGGATGGTATGAAGACCCACATCACAGAGTTCGTGTCCCGTTGTCTCACTTGCCAGCAGGTGAAGGCAGAGCATCGCCGATCACCTAGACTTCTTCAGCCTATGCCTATAGCTGAGTGGAAGTGGGACTTCATTTCCATGGATTTCATTTCAGGACTACCGAAGACTAAGAAGGGATATGATTCTATTTGGGTGATCGTCGACCATCTGACGAAGTCAGTGCACTTCCTACCGATCAGAGTACGAACTCTGTAGACGAGTTAGCCAGGCTATATATCAGAGAGATTGTGCGTCTGCATGGAGTTCCCTTAGAAATCGTGTCGGACAGAGACACGCGCTTTACTTCTATTTTCTGAACTCGCATTCAGGAGGCTATGGGTGTGAAATTGAAGTTCAATACTGCCTTCCACCCACAGACAGACGGACAGATAGAGCGGGTGAACCAGATTCTAAAGGACATGTTGCGGGCTTGCGTATTGGACTTCAAAGACAGTTGGGATGACTGTCTTGCATATGTAGAGTTCACGTACAACAACGGTTTTTAGGCGAGTATCGGCATGGCACCTTATTAGGCCTTGTATGGGCGACCTTGTCGAGCACCGCATTGCTGGGCAAAGGTTGGTGAGAGCAGATTGATTGGCCTAGAGTTAGTGCAGGCGACGTCGGAGAAAATTGATATCATTAGAAGCCGGCTTCTTATAGCGTAGAGCAGACAGAAGAGTTATGCAGATACGAGACGGCGCCCGCTAGAGTTCGCGGTTAGGGAGCACGTGTTTTTGAGAGTTATCCCTATGAAAGGAGTCCTTCGGTTAGGGAAAGAAGGGAAAACTAGCACCGCGATTCATTTGACCATTTCAGATTCTTGACCGTGTGGGTGCAGTGGCTTATCGTCTGGCTTTGCCTACGCCTCTCGCCAGCGTACACAACGTATTTCATGTTTCTATGCTGAAGAAATACGTTCCTGATCCTTCCCATATCATTAGATGGGAGTAGGTGTAGTTAGGTGAGGATGTGACATATATACTGCGACCGACGTGTATATTAGACAGGAAGGAGCAGGTGCTGCATAGCAAGGTCATCCCCCTTGTGAAGGTGTTGTGGACGCATCACTCAGAGGAAGAGGCTACTTGGGAGATGGAAGCCGAGATCAGAAAGAACTACCCACATCTTCTCGAGGAGTACGAAAAGGTACAAATTTTGAGGATGAAATTTATTGTTAAGGGGGGTAGATTGTAACGCCTCGAAAAAATTCGTACAGAGACTCGAGTACCAACTCGATCAGAAATCACTTAGGATTAATTCCTTTGGAAAATAAGTGTAAGTTAACTAGCGCTACATTAGAGTAGCTGTGAAATTGTCCCTGATCGCTTTAAATACGTTCTGCAAGACCCAAAACTTATAGAATCGATGACGCTATAATACCCTGAAACCTTGGATCAAACTCTAAACCCGTTTGCTATCAGGAACCCTTTGAAACTCCGTATTGGATTTAGACCGCGTGTCGAAAGTCTGATATCTACAATCTTAGATCGTTATGACTGCTTAACTGGACTTGACAATCATTTCAAAAATCAAGCCCAACCGATGTTCTGAGGCTATTTCATTGAGCCTGGACTAAAGAGAGTGAGAATAGGGTAAAGGTTTAGGAAATTAATTCCAAATCTGGCACGTGTCGTTGCGCGTTATTATTAAGCGTTCTGACCGTCAGAATTCAGCCAAATTTTACCATCGGAGCAGAAAAAATTTCTCTTTCATATCATGAGACTTGTAGACCTGATTTAGGTACGATAACCGCTAAATTGAAACTGGACCGCCACGTGCGATCTGAAAACTCTACCGGTCTGAAAACTTCGTGTGAGAAAGATCCGGTATGCATGAGTTTAAGTCCGACCGCGTTCGGCCAGGGGACCTTCCGAAACACCCTTTTGGATCGAAAAAGTCCCGATTTGGTTATAACTCAAGTATACCTTGTTCCCAAGTCTAATTAGGTTAGATTTTAGCCTATATAAGGGCCTTGAACCCTCTCATATATCTCCCATCCGAATTTCCTTGAAACCCTAGAAAGAGAGAGAGAGAAAGTGAGAGATTGTGAGAGAGTTGTGGGAGAGATTTCCCGCCACTTGCACCAGCTATTGCAAGTACCGAAGCATCGCATTCAAATCACTTTTTCGATGATTTCCAACACACTTCTAGGTAAGGAAACCCTAACTACTTGCTGTTTTAGGGATTCCTTCGATACAATAGCGAAGTAGCTTACGTATCTTGTGCATTAGGTCGCATTTACGCCGTTGACGAAGCGTATACGTTCTATTCGAATCGATACACGTCTAAGGCGAAAGGTGAGGATTTTAGATGCTTTGATTGACTGATTTCAAAGCTTTCAATGTCGTTTAATAGTAGATTATCGAAGAGAACGCCGTTTGACATGTAGAACATGCTGTCCGTTTTCTGTTTCGACTGCGTACGGAAAATATGAGATTTAGGGTATTTTAGGTATTTGTAGGAAATACTGTTTACGTCCGTATTTTGTTGAAATGATTGCCATGGCTATTTGTCATGTTATGATATTAGGAATGCGCGCATGATCAGTTTGGCGAAGAGATTCTCCCTAATGCGCACTTTGAGTCGATATACACTATGTAGACTAAAGTGTGTAGACTAAGTGTTTGTATAAATGTTTATATTAGTATGTATTGAGTAAATGGTGTTGTGAGTTAGTTTTGAGATTAAATTCTCAATTAATATGCTGATGTTTATGATTTCCATCATGTTGGCTATATGTATTGATTTCATTATATATATGAAATGCATGTGTTGCTTGATTTGGTTACGTTGTAAGTTATAACATGTATCAACATGCTTGTATTGTTTATATTCATTTCTGTTATCCTCATATGCTTACTGATGTTGATATACAAATGCGTGGGGCTATAACTTAGTCCAGGCAGTCGGTAATGGATCAAATTCGTGGTTGGCTTCCATTTGCCACGAAGGACGCATCGATGAACGCGAGTCGTATCTTGAGCAGGCGGCAGTGGTTAGGTCACACGAAGTGTTTCATGCACTTCATGTCGCTCAGCTTGAGATGCGCTCGTACTAGTCAAGCTCGTCAAGTAACTCGATTGGCCATTGTATGTTCACCATGTATGAGTCATAACTGCATGAACCTAGGATACTGAACTTACTATTGGAAACCCTGTTAACCATGGTACCTTGATCCATAAAGACTCATGAGCCGGGCATAGTGGTATGAGACACCGTGGTCGAGCTGTCGGCTTACGCTGGGGCTACAAACCTCCCCGTAGTGACCAGTGAGCACATTTGACTCGTGAGCCGATTGTGGTGGTATGGGACACTACATTTGAGCTGTCGGCCTACTCTGATTGGTGACGAGCCCTTTGTAGTGACCTCGAGCGTATTCTGAGTCTACAGGAGGTGACGATCCTTTCGTAGCAACGAGAGTACATTAGGCCTGTATTGATAAGGTGATGGGGGAGCGGTGCAACGAGTGCGAGTAACAGCCCTGACAGCTCTTGCAGCGACCTACAAATATAACATCGTATGAGATTACTAGGAGTGACGACCCTAGACAGGATCTATGTTGGGATTGATATAAGGAAGGTACCTTAGTTTTCCAATACTGCTGTATGAACGGACTAATAACAACTTAGTAATCATTATCCACATCGCACTGCATGTGCCTGGAAGATGTGGAGCACTGTGGGAAGAAAGCATACCGCGGGCGTAAGATGGTGCCGTATGAGGGAGAATGTCAATGAGGGCATCCATCATGTCATTTCATGTATACATTAACAACAGTATCTAGGAATGTTTGATTGATTGCTTTGCTATTATCGCATGATTGATTTGATAACATGTTAATCCTTGCTCTATTATTCCACTGAGTTGATCACTCACTCCCACGTTACAGGATGGTGTTTGCAACACCCACCAGACCCTGTCTTAGATGCAGGTGGTGATGCGATTCAGGACGCGGAGCCAGACTACGACGAGGATTAGGACAAGTTCTCGTATATGCAGTTCACTGACGGCTTTGCGTAGGTGGCCTGGATCGGCGGGACATGCTAGTTGGACTATCACCTGACATTTATTTTTACTTTATCACATTTATTTGAGACTCAGAGATGTATTCATACTTTGGAGACAGTTTGAGATTATTTTATTTTCATACAGTGATATATATATATATATCTTTCAGTCTTCCACTTGCGTTTTATCACTGGGTCTGGAGTATGAATTGCAGTGTTGGTATAATCTTACTCATGTTAATGCTCTAACTCAGTCAACATTATATCATAAGCATATTTGTTGCATAAGTGATGGTCTGGAACTCGAGAGTCGGGTTTCTACACGACGCCTAATTTTCAGGGTGTTACACTATACTTCCTATTACATTGTGATTATGGTCCTCATTGTCACGCTATAGCAGTCGTGGTGTCGTGTTGTATGGGAAGCAGTTGTTATCATGTGGCATGATGATTACAAGGGGCCAAATGAGCTGCGAAGATCGTCTTCCGAACTTCCCGTGGAGGTGGTAGAGCGGCAGGAAAATCACCAAATCCCTGTGGTAAGAGTCAAAATCATAGTTAAACGAAGGAGGCTATAGGGAATTGATGGTTGATTCCACTATCTCCTCTATTGTTTTCAATGGAAGAGCAGAGGAAAAAAAATAAAAAACATTAAGCGAAAGGTGTTGCAATAAGGTTCGGACTAGTTTGCGGAAGAAGTATCATTCTTATAGAAAGGTCATTTAATGGTCAAGGCGTCGATTCCGATAGTCAAGGCACCGATTTCGAAGGGTCACACTGATTCTGAACTGTCGCGCGATAAGACTGGTGATGTTTCCGGAGGATCGCTCTCAATCTGCAGGGAATGGTCCTGGATATGACCAGTAATTTGTCATGGTTATCTTGCTTATTATATCATATTTCACATCAACATTATGACGATCGTGTTTTTTATCCACGTTGGATCATGGTTATCATCCAGCTCTGGGTCGTGGATCGATGAAAAGAGGAATTTGACCGAGACCCATATGACATTCTAACATCGAAGAATATAACACGAGGACTACGAACCATGTTACATGGGTCGGGGTTATTACTTTATATGTGTCGTGGTTTTATGTGATGGCATCCTCGACTCATATAACGTAACAGGCGTAATCCATGCAACATAACAACCATTAGGCAAACCAATGATGATCGAATGTGATCCGAGTTTAAGCAATTTTTTGAGCCGACAAACGAGTTACAGGTTCGAGCTTTGAGCCCAGTTCGAATAAATTGAGATTCATTTGAATTTCCATTTTTAATAGTCAATTTCAACTTGAAGTTGAACAAAGCGAGAGCTGGGGCCGGTAAAAGATTTGAAGAGCTCAAATTGGCCCATTGGTAGCTCCCATCCACTCACTATTCTTCTTCCTTGTTCTGCTAGTATTGTAATTAAACAAATGTTCCCTCGTTGATTTTATAGTCACCGTGTGGAGTTCACAATTGTTGTGATTTTTAGGTGCATTCGAATGTCATGTATGGACAACTGGAATCCATAAGCATCCTAGTTTTCAGGTAATATGGGTCAGGATTGAATTGCTATGTGCTTCGTATTTGCAATGTAAAAAATAGTATTTCTAACATCGGAAAACCAATAGTCACCCGACATCCTATCGACACTGACCACTCATCGCGATATTTTGTATATATATAATGCATAATTTGTGATTAAAAAACTTCCATAATTACATATTTACACTGTTTGAAATGACAACTTACAACAATTAACGATAATGTGGTTGTTATTGTGATCTATGTTGGCATAACCACGACACAAATAACATTACTACCATGATTCACAGCCATGGCCCACAGAAGATGGGACAACCCGAATGTTGTTGATCGTGGTTGTAGATGGGTAGTGCAAGAAACTAAGATCTGACCATATCAAATGACAACTACGATCAATTATTCACATCAATTACGAAACATATTACACAAAAACCACGACCATCTGATACTTACATTCAGGATCAAAATTTTCTCAGAAACAAGACATATAATATACAACCATACAACAATGTCCCGTATCAAAAGATACAACGACCGTGAAACTTTACCCAACTGTGGGTCGTGATTGTCCCATGCGTTGTGTCGTGGTTCTGATGAATAGCTGCTCGTTGTTGTCTAATTAGAACAACGACACATATTCCGCAATAGTAACGACCCACGACTCTTGATCAAATAAATGTTTGCTCCATTTATTTGAATGACAGAGCAAATAAATGCATGAATTGGCATGATCGTGTGGATTTCGAAGGATCATGCTCGGTGCCCAGCAGATTGCGAGAGTGGATTGGATACTGAACGCTTTAGTAGCCAAAACTCCATTGAAGTGATGTGGTAAAACGACATTGGTTAGAAAACCTAAGAATGATTTTTCTATTTTATCTAGTATGTCCATCCATTTTATAAGATAATTTTAGGGCCTTAACTGAAAACCTAAGCACATAAAAGGCTTAAATTGACCAAACCAAAGGAAACAATGTGAATTGAATTTATACCGTTGAAACATTCTTGGGTACTGGAGAAGTTTTGGATGAAGATTATATATATATATATATATTTTTACCTTCATCCATGTTTTTTTATCCTTTGAACAGTTTGGATGAAAAATAAACATCACCATGGGGCCTAGAAAGGTTTCAACGGTGGAAATTATTCTTTCCGCCGTTACCTGTGGTATGGTCCACTTGAGATTTTTATAAGCTTCAATTTTGGGCTCAACGCCTAAAATTAGATGGAAAAATACATGGAAGGTGTGGATAAATCACATAAATTTACAGTGGACCCAACTGAATTTTCTCAATATGATAGTTTGAATTCATGGCCGAGTGCGTGCACGGCGGAAACGGAGAAAGATCCATTAACGGATCTAACAAAGCAGCATTTATAACTAAGGAACATGCCATTGGTATCTAACCAATGGCATTTTTCCATGTCACTTCAGTAGCATTTTTGGTACTGAAGTGTTCTGTATCCAATTCGCTCCCACAGATTGCGGTGACGTAGTGAGTCAATCGATGGTCAAAGTACCGATTCCAAAGGGTCGCGCTGATTTTGAACGGTCCCGCTGATTTCGGAGGATCACGCTCGCTGCCCAACGGATTGTGGGGATGGAGCGAGTCATTCCATGGTCAAGGCACAGATTTTGAATAGTTGCGCGAATTCTGAAGGATCGCGCTCGCTGCCCAACTGTTATATGGAAGTAGCGGGTTAATGCCCTCTCCTGAAAAGGGAGTTGTTTCCGGAGGATCGCGCTAGTCTGAAGGGAATGGTCATGGATATGACCAATATTTGGTCGTGGTTATCTTACATGTCTAATCGTGATTCACATGCACACTGGACTATATTTTTTTCCACGTTGGGTCGTGGATCGTTAAAAAGGAATGGAAACGATAACCCATATAACATTTTATACCTGCCATCCATGACCCATATAAGATTATAACAACGACCAATACAACAAGAGAACCACGAACCATGTTATATGGATCAACCATCTTACTTTATATGTATCATTTTTTGTACATCCCTGACTCATATGACTAAATAACCACGATACATATAACATAACAACAACGACCTTGTAGCAAAGTAGCAACAACCATCACAGTCATTTCAGGAAGTCATATTAATGTCGCTTCCTCCACGCAATCCGTTGGGAACCGATCGCGACCCTTCAGAATCCCCGCGACCATTCAGAAAATGCGCTAACCTTCCGAATCTGCACGTTGATCCATTTATCTGACCAGCCTATAAAAGTGGTACTTGGGTTTCAAGATTCCTAAAAAAATCATGAATGAGGTATTCAAAGAAGGCATCAGGTCTTTCTAGCATTCTTCATTTACATGTGGTCCCTTCCCTTTCCTTAGGGATGTTTATGAACTCCCTAGCTCTCAAAGGCCTCAAGAGGAAGTTCCGAAGACGTATTCCAAACTCCGGCATCTCGATAATATCAACAGGTACCTAGCCAGTGGAAAAGAAAATGTTTCCTTTGGAGATATGCAACGAGGGAAAAGGGAGCTTCGTTGTATAAAATACTTCATTGGATTTAGAAAGTGAGAAACTAAAAGTGGAGCTTCCATACACTTCTTGCTCATGTGACAATTTTCGTGGTTTCATGTTATATGTGTTGTACTTCTCATTTATCGTGGTTATCATGTTACAGGGGTGGTGGTTCTCACCTGATTTCCTGAGTTACTGCTATGTGAATGAGTAGTGTAATATATACTTAATTTACATCCATTACTATCGTATGTATGTGCACGTTACATTTGATGATTTGTATAGTATGATTTGCATCACACTATTTTATTGCACAACCAGTGCACTTTTTTTTTTTTGCACTACCCATTTACAGAAAATCGTAGGCTTATCAACAAGTCATGGCACCCATGACAGGTGGATAGTGGTTCTCATTTTGCCCGTGTCGGGTATCTCTTAAGATCGTCGTGTCTGCGATCCCCATTTTAACACTACAAACACGTCCCAGATCAACAATGACTAATGCTTCGTGTATAATTTCAAACGACAACAACGCCCTACATATCAATCCATTGCATGCATAATGTAACCAATACCTTTTCTAATGTCAGGCATGACCCATGTTTCACGACAACCATGACCTAAGGTGGATGAGAATAACGAGCCTTTATGCATCTGAGCCACGAACATACAATTGATCATGGTTTTCATGTAAATGGGTAGTGCAAAATCTTTTTTAAAAAAAGTGTCATGGTTGTCAACGACGACACATGAAAAAAAGGTAACAATGACCATGCAAAAAGATTAACACGAACCATATACACGAAAACCATGGTCAGTATAACAGGACAATCAGGACCCTTTCATAATTACATTAAGGATCCAATTCATCACAACCAAGACATATACAACATTACAACCACGACCCATATCAAAGGATACAACGACCCATGAAAATTAGATCAATAGTGTGTCATGATTGTGTGTGCATTGTGTCGTGTTTATTATGAATAGTGGGTCGTTGATGTTAAATTAGAACCATGACACATGCCATGAAAAGCGCGACCAGTTGTTCATGTGAACCACGACCCATGTCATTAAACGACCAACCTTCTATGCAAACCACGTCCAAATTTAAATGGGAAGGCCGTTCAAGAATATTGTTGTTATTCTTATGACATAACCAATACATCCCATATTTACTTTACAAAGCACGACCCCCTTGGGATCGGAGATGTCCGAGCCCGGCTATCATATGTCTCTACTAGTCGACTGGGTGGCAAATTAATCACCGATACTATTAATCGACTTCCGTCGTTCATCGATGACTACGCCTCGATTTGTTGGCTCTGATTGTCATTTTATAATTTCTAACTCTTTTTTTTATCAGTCGCAGCCGATGTTTCTGCTGATTCGGGAGAGGCTAAAGGCGATGACTAAGATTGAAAGGAGAAAGCCAGGATGGAAGAGCTCCTGACGACTTCTGGGAACAGGAGAAGCTGAAGGGGGTGGTAGGAGAAGGCGAAGTCAGGGAGATGATGTTCCAGGAGATGGCTAATTCAGTCAGGTTTGGACTCGACTGAGACCAAACTGACGACCACAAATGCTCATCTTCAACCCGATGGAGGAGGACAATACGCGGTGGGCGTCTAAATTGGGCAAGCTACGCTTGACCTAACTAACCTGAAAATCACGATCCATTGTAAAATTAAACAAACGATCCATGACAACAACTGACCCATATATTATAGACTTTCAGAAGAGAAGCTCGGCATGCAAGCCAAGGCTCTACAGGTTTCTTCCACCTAAGTTTGCAAATGGGGATATTATCATCCTCCTCACTATCATATTCGGTGGTTACAAACTACGGTCCTTTCCTTCAGATTCAGAGCTAGCGTGACGGTGTAAACGCCACATGCAGCATGCAAGCCACGACCCATTTAACATACAGTAGGGAACGTAAATTCACTGTTCGTATTTCTGCTATGTAAACAAAAGCTCCATTGTTTAATTTCTGCTATATAAACAAAAGCCACGACTGATTACCATTACAACTGCAACCATGATGACATTTATTAGAGTAGGAAGACGATCTCTCTCCAGTGGAACCAACAATGCAAAAAGTCACTATAGACAATGACTTATTTTGCCTAAACAAAACTATATTGAGAAGGTCAGGCTTGAACAAGACACACTCGCAAGTGTGTGTGTGTGTGTGTGTGTGTGTGTGTGTGTGTGTATAATGCATAATTTACGATTACAGAAACTTCCATAATTTCATATTTACATTAGGAATTTTGAGTATTCAAAATGACAATTTACAACTAATAACCTCCTGTATTGTCATCTGATCCATCAGAACTGCTATTGGAGGAGTGCCTTCCTGTATTGTCATCTGATCCATCAGAACTACTGTCTATTTTTTCATATACATATTGGTTCACTTCATCTGAGTCGGAAGGTGAAGATATATTTCTTTCGTGCTCTTTTACAATTTGAACTAGATTTTTTAAAGTTTCTTTATATGAAGAATTGTATATAGTATCCAATGCCCTATAAAATTCACCAAGACAGGTCAGGAATCTAAATTTGTTACTCTTCTTCTTCTTCTTGTTTTTCGAACTCGATCCGGCTTCAACATCGTGTTATCTTTGACTCGAATATCGCTGAGGTGTGGAAATTTCTTCAATACTGTGTTTGAAGGCGAGTTGGACTTGTTCTTCCTCCAAAGCTATTAATCTGGCATCCTACTAGATCCAGAAGCACATGGTTTGGCTGCAGTGGAAGGTTTTCTATTCGAATCTAATAAGGCTTGAAAAAGTATTCAGACATCGTTGGGGGCATAGTTTTGCATAACCACCTCAACATGACAAGTGTAACCAAAACCGATTAGTATTATTCACAAACTTTGCACCACACAAACCACACTTGATCTTTATTTTTCCAGATCTTAGTGGTGATTCAACAAGGGAAGCGTATGCCCAAATGTCTGATGATGGGTAAGATGACGACATATCTACACTCAGTTTTTAACAAAAAAGTAAAAAAATCAGGATATTGATAAATAATTACAAAAATGATATTGTGGTTGTCATTGTGATCTATGTTGGCATAACCACGACCCATATAGCACTACTACCATGATTCACAGCCACGACCCACAGAAGATGGGATAACACCCAAATTCTCTGAATGCAAACAAATACGTCACAACCGGCATTGATTCACTTTCGTCCTTGTTGGCTGGGGCCGAGGCTGATGATGACTTAATATGTTGGTTTAAAATTTACATTATTTGCGAAATGTCGTTTGAACTATAATACATATACTTCATGGTACGTTTTTCATGGGACCAGGCTAGGGACGTGGGTGTGAACCAAGAACCAACATGGACAATAACCACGATCCAACGTGGTCAATAACCATGATCTAACATGCATGTGAATGACGGGATCAGATCACGTGACGGTTTGACGGTTGTCATTCAGACTGTGTCGTTATTGTTATGCACCGCAGTTTTCATTTTAGACGGGTCGTGGTTAGGATTTTAGACAGGTCGTGGTTTTAAGATGATATGCGTCATGGTTCTGAGGTTACAGGGGTCGTGGTTGTCACAATATATGGATCTTGTTTGGCATCCACCATGATCCACCCATATACAACAATGATCCATTGTGCATGTCAACCAACTTCCAATTGTTCGCGAACAACTACGACCTATCTCATTCACCAGCCCATTATAAAATGATAATAATAAGTAGAAGAAACATCGAATGCAACAAATCAATTCATCATTCAACGTCAAATCAGTGCTTGGCTTTCTTCGCTGGTGTACCCAACGCCTCGTCTGTCAACCACGATCCATGATGCAACAAACCACGATGATGACCGTGATCGCGGTTGTCATACCATACATATCATTCATGTCATATTCATTGAGGCGTGATTAATAGCCATGACGCACATAACATGTTAGCCATGATACACTGACCGTGACAACCACGATCCATTGGGTGTTAATTGTCGTGCTATACATTTTATTATAGTCGTATGCATTGGGTCGTGGTTCACACAAACGACCCACATAATAATAACCATCATACACCGACCCTATCATCCATTACCTTGCTTTGTAGGTACAATGAACTTGTAGATGTGCTCTCTGACTGGTGATGGAGGGGCCTAGCAAATAAGATTCAAAACCAGTAAAAATCAGAAAACAAGGATTATGGATAAAAAGTGAAGGGGTAAAGTGAAGGGGTCCCAGAGAGGAAGCTCCAAGATATAGTCAGTGATCGGCTTAGAGAGGAGCCTGTTGATGTTCTGCATTTGGAAACGTAAGCGTCCGTTGAAGCATCCGTAAAAGCGTTCAAGATATAGTCGGTGTTCCGTAGGTCACATCGAACTGCAGATATTCTCTGATCCGCACCGTCCATTTAATTTGTAGAACATTAGGAAACACAAACAATGGTCCAAATATTTGAATCCAATGGACCATAACAGTCAAACTAATAGTTTTCGTAAAAGCCCATGATTTGTCATCATTAAGCAATGTGGGCCATTGATGGCTCGATACGTGCCACTATAAATTTTTTTGAAGAAATCCATCATCCTTGAACAATTCCAATGGATTAGATTCAATTTATGATGGGCCCATATAGACTTGAACCAGGTGATCGATGATTGATCTTCTGCATGTGGAACCGTAAGCGAACTTCCACCTTTTTTAGCACACATAATATGTACATGCATCATATTCGGTACGAACTAAGATGTATGGGGTCCACAGTGATATATATGGTCATCTAAACTGACCATCATACTGTAATCACCATGTATAAAGGCATTACCATAAAAATAAGTTTGACCAGGCTGATGTACGGCCTACGTAGTTCTCAACAACTTATAATGTTTATTTCAGTGTGATCAGCTATGCCTGTAAGGTTCAAATTTTTGGACAAATATTAGTACATACTCTAACAACTAACAATCGGTGTAGATCAAAAATTTACATAAGATCTGTCCCACAGTTGAGTGATAACCAAAATCTTGTGAAATGTACAAGAACAACACAAATACGGTGCCAACCACACCTTTCATCATTACCTCTGTTAACGTTTCGAGGGCATATTGCTCAGTAAAATTTAAATACAAGGATCCATAACTACAGCGATCATATACACTGAAAACGACGATATATATCATCATGTCAACTACGACACATCGAACATTAACACACCGACCCGTATGACATAATAAGCACGATATAGAGTTCTGGGACAAGGACTTGGGCTTCGAACGGGATATGGTGAGGGCTTTCATTCACACAACTTACTCAAAGTCATATCTACCTTATATAGTGATAGACACGACCCACTGTGAATGACAAGCATGATCCTTCACGTCGGCAAGTAACGACCCAGGAACATGATCGTTGTTGACTGTTTTTTTTCCCGTGCTTTTCATGTGTATGGGTCATGACTTTCATTGCTTATGTGTCATGGTTGTAATGTAGTAAAGGTCGTGGTTGTCTTGATTTATGGATCCTGAATGTAATGATATATGGGTCGTGGATGTCGTGTAATAAAAATCGTGTTAGTCGTGTTATATGGTTCGTGGTTGACGTGAAGCATTGACCACAGTTGTCTTTCGATATGGTCATCAGGTTATACGAATCGTGGTTGTCGTGTTTGAGAAGATCCAACACGGACGGCAACCACAAACAATATTAACGACAATGAACCACGACGAATTTAACATGACAACCACTACCAAGATAAACTACGACCATTGCTTCACGTAAACCACCGAGATAATTAAATGACAAAAATGACCTATGTATCAATCCATTCAGGGTCCATGAATCATGACAAACAAGACTTGTATAATGATAGTCACGACCCATTTTTAATGTCAACCATGACCCAACATGGACGATAATCACGAGCCACGAAGAGGAAGATGGGTAGTGCAGAAAATCAGTTCAAAAAACTAAGATCTTAACATATCAGATGACAAGTACGATCGATGCTTCGCATCAACTACGAACCATATTACACGACACCCTGATCAGTATAACAAGACAACCACGACCATTTAATACTGACGTGCAGGGTCCAAATCATAATAGCCAATACATATAGAACATTGCAATGACGACCCATATCAATCAATAATACGACCAATGAAACTTTGATCAATAGTGGGTCGTGATTGTACATTGTGTTGTGTCGTTGTTATAATGAATTGTGGATCGTTGTTGACAGATGAGGATGATGAGCCATATGTAGTGACCGTCACAACCCATTATTCATGAGAACCACGACTCATGTCATCTTCACGACCAATCTTCCATGCAAACCACGATGAGTGCCCGTTGAAGAGAATTATTTGTGGTAAGACAGCCACGATAGATCTAACATGACAAATACATCCCATATTGCATTATAGATAATGACACCCATATAAACTGGAAATCACGATCCATTATCTTCAATCAGCTTTAGCTTCTCTTTTGGCAGTGACTGTTATGGAATTTATGGAAAGCGGATTGACTGGTGTAGCTCAATCCGCTTTTCAAAAATTCCCTTCCCAAGGGATTTTGATTTGAAATTTTAAAAACCACTATCCATATAACACAGTCATTGCCAGAAGAGAAGTTGTCTTCAGAATTTCCTATCGGATTGAAGATGTCTTCAGAATTTCTTGTGGAGGCCGTTGCTACTCAGGAAGAACGTCAGCATCGCTGCGGAAACGGAAGGGATCACCCATAGAGGAAGAACGCGAGAAGAACTCAATGGCTCCTTCGAGTATCTGCTCATTACATTGACTGAAAGAGTAAAGAAATTCATTAATGCTTAAGGTGTTCCATTAAGCTGGACAAACATTTCGAAGGGTCCTGCTGATTGCTTGCAAAGGGTTTATGGGGTAGTAGCGTAATGCAATTTTCTGAAAAAGAGTGTGGCACTAGTTCCGAAGATAGGACCCATATAATACGACCTAGTGTGTATGACAACCACGACACTGTCGTGTGATTGTGGTTAACATGCACATTGGGTTGTGGTTTTATTCGCACTGGATCGTGAATAACACATGGGACACTAATACCACGACCTTTACTACATGAGAACCACGACCCATATAACACCAGAAACATGATCCATATACTATTATAACACCATATTGCCTGGGTCATGTTTCTCGTAAGATCGTGGTGTTTTCCACAACCACGACCATTTTAAAACGACAAACACGACCGAGATCAACTACGACCAATGCTTCATGTATATTTTTTGACAACAACGACCTACGTATCAATCCATTGCCGGTTCCATGTATCATGACACCATATTTCCTGGGTCGTGTTTCTCGTAAGATCGTGGTGTTTACCACAACCATGACCATTTTAAAATGACAAAGACTACTGAGATCAACTACGACCAATGTTTCATGTATATTTTTTGACAACAACGACCTACATATCAATCCATTGCCAGTTCCATGTATCATGACAACAAATACCTATACAATGTCAGTCACAACACATGTTTCATGAAAACCACGACCTAGGGTGGATGATAATAAGGAACCTTTATGTATCGGAGCCATGAAAACATGGCAATCGTGTACATACAATAGGTCGTGATTTTCATGATATAATGATTGTGGTTGTCATGTAAATAGGTGGTGCGAATAAACAATGCCGTTGTTGTCAACAACGACACATGAAACAAGGCAACAACGACCATGCAAAATGATTAACCCGAACCCATTTAAAAATGATAACTACGAACCATGATACACGAAAATCACGGTCCGTATAACAGGCCAACCACAACCCTTTAATAATAAAATGAAGGACCCAAATTTCATCACATTCAAGACCTATACAACATTACAACCACGACCCATATCAAAGCATAGAACGACAGATGAAACGTGGATCAATAGTGGGTCATGATTATGCATTGCATAGTGTCGTTGTTATTATACATAGTAGATCGTCGAAGTTAAATTACAACCACAACCCATGTCATCTTCACGACGAACCTACCATGTAATCCACGACCAAACCTCGCTAGGACCCGTTCGAGAATATTGTTGTTATTCATATGACATGAAAAATACATCCCGTATTACATTACAAACCATGACCCCCCTTGGGATCGGAGTATCATCCTCACCCGGTTATCATAAGTGTCTCCTAGTCCACTGGGCGACAAATCAATCGCCACTACTCCTACTCACCTACCTGCGTCGTTCATCAATGACCATGCCTCGATCTGTTATAAGGTAAGTTCTCAAGCTTACTCAATTTGTTGCCTCTAATTGTCGATTTATAATTTTTAGCTCTTTTCTTTCTCGTGCGTAGCCGGTGTTACTATTGATCCGGGAGAGGCTAAAGGCAATGACTAAGATTAAAAGGAGAAGGCCAGGCTGGAAGAGCTGCTGAAGACTTCTGCCGAGGAACAAGAGAAGCTGAAGGGCCTAGTAAGAGAAGGCCAACTAAGGGACATGATGCTCCAGGAGAAGGCCAATTCAGTCTCGTTTGGACTCGACTGAGTCCCAACTGACCACCATAACAGCTCATCTTCAATGGGTGGAGGATGATAATACGCGGGCAGCTAAACTGGGGCAATCTACGCTTGACCCATATAACCTTAACATCACGATCCATTATAAAGTTAAACAAACGATCCATGATAACTACAATCCATATAACATGACAACCATGACCCATATAATATAGTGACTTTCAGAAGAGAAGCTTGGCATGCAAGCCAATACTTTATGGTTTCTTCCACCTTAGATGAAGCAAATGGGGATATCTTCGGCGCTCAAAAACTACGACCCTTTCCTTCGAATTCAGAGAGACCGTCCGAAATAAGCGCCACAGGCAGCATGTAAGCCACGACCCATTTAACGTGATGAACACCGTAAATGCATCTTGGCCTTCTTTCCAGCAAGACAGCCACGAGAGATTTAACATGACAACTATGACCATAATGACATTTACAATAGGAAGATCTCCCTTCAGCCGACAACCAGCGATGGTTGAAGAAACTGTTCTTCCTATTGTATTGTGATTATGGTCTTGGATGTCATGATATAGCGGTGGTGGTTGTCATGTTGTATGCGAAGTATTTCAGCTCAACGGTGATGATTCTGAAGAAATGCAAAAGCTGCAATGGACAGGGCAGAAGGAAATGGAAGTAACTAACCTTTTTTTTGATGGCTAGGTGCCCATTAAAATTGTCGAGTTGGCGGAGTTTTAAAATTTTCTTCAGAACTTCCTGTGGAGGTCGTTGAGCGTCAGGGAGATCGTGAGTGTCCCTGAGGAGGGAGAAGGGATCAGAAAAAAAGGAAGAACGTGATAGTTGCTCTATGGTTTCTTCGATTATCTGCTCCATTATTTTGAATGAAAGAGAAGTTAAATGCATGAATGCGGTCTGGCTCCCTTTCGCGTGACCACCAAAGTACCTCAGCTTGTCGACTCTGTTCTTCCTTTAGCTTGGCAGATGCCTACGGTTGAAACAAAATAAAATACAAACCTCGTAGTTGAAGAGGATTTCAGAGGAGCGAAGCGAAGAGGAAAAACGGCATCACTCTCTGGCTGTTGGTTCCTGGATCTTGGCTTCCGTAGGAAATCAAAAGAATAGGAAGGAGATGGCCTTTCAAAATATACATAAATGCCACAATTTCCCCTTCCGAAGTTCGTGGTGCAGGTGATCGGTGGTCTGTGGACCCCAGTATGATGTATGTGCTTCGTCCAAGCCATCCGTCCAGTTTAAAATATCCTTTTATGGCTCTAACCGAAAAATGAGGGTGATAGAACTCTCGGGTGGACCACACTGTGGGGAAATTAAAGGTATTAGATATTCACCATTAAAATATCCCTAGGCTCACCATGATAGGATCATGCTCATTTTTTATCTCTTGCCATAAAATGATCTGTAGAAATATATGGACGGGATGGATGAAACACTTACTTGATGGTGGAGCCCATGGAGCGCCGAGCACCAGCCATTCGCCGGTGTCCCGGGGAGTGGCTGATCCGTCCGTTTCTCGGGGGTTAAGACAGCGGGTGACTTATACTTCACGCCAGGACCGTACAATTTTTGAACCATGGTCAAGGGCATTTTCATCCGAAACAGGGTCCAAAAGCTGTCAGAAGGCCCTTTGGGGAATATGTGGAGTGTCGTAGTGATCGAGGTAATTTGCCCAAACTTCGAGGTGAGTACAGTCAAAATCCCTATTGTAAAAATAGGATTTTCATTATACTAGCATACTTGTTTGGTCAAATTCTCAAAAGAGATTCAACCTTTCAAATATTTTGAGGGTGGCCTTCTGACAAGCTTTAAAAACTTTTTTGGAGCAAAATGTCATTGTCCTTGGATTAGTAGTTGTACGGTTTAGAGTGTAGAAAAGGTCATGTGTTATTTCAATCCTGAGGAAGTGACATGGGCAGAAGTTTTTATTGTGCACAATGGAATGTATATCCAATCCGTTCATTTTGTTTGAAGCCATTTATTTTTATAGGAACATGTTAGGATTTTGCTGACACCATCTCTTTGTGGCCCACAAAACTTGATAAATAGTAAAGGTTTCCGTTCTATAAGAAATATTTTCTTGTGATGTGGTCATTTTGACTGGCAGATATGGATCATTCTTTTAACCATGATCATTCATGAAATTCTAAGGTTAATAGATGGAGTGAATGTAATGGAATCCACACATATGTGATGGAGTACCCCTACCTTCTTCTTTTTTTTCAAAAGATGGGGTCACGCCCCAATATCATTGAAATGAACAAAGGATATACAAGAGGCATTCGGGTGGGCCTGACAAAAATAGACAGGCCGTACCTATCATATCTACCAGCCAACAACATCAGAGAAGAGAAAAGGAAGAAAAAAAGGCAAACAGAGCAAACTTACCCAAAGCTAGCTCTACTCCAAGAGACCAAACACCAGTTGCCCCAAAGAAACAGAAAGCCACAACGCTCGAGTAGCAGATCGTGAGAATAAATGACGCCTTATCATCATCCAATCGAGCGCAAGGCTCCCAACCTCATTCTATCCAAAAGAACCTGCCCTCTGATGAGTTGGGGCAGAGAGGAGATATTGGATAAGAGTCTATTGGATTGCTATTTACTACCAATCTTCGCCAAACTATCTGCCAGGCCGTTGGCTTCATCAAGAATATGAGCTAGCGAAAATGATCCCTTGTCTAGTAAAGCACCGATTCTGATTAACCAATATGTCCATTTCCAGGAGGGGGAAGAATGATTCTACAGACTCTGGACAGATCAAAAGGAATCAAATTCAATAATGACATTATGGAGTCCAGGATCAATGTAATGTTTGATACCGTCGTGAATAGCCCATAATTCTGCAATGTTATTGGAGGCTACCCCATAACCATGAGAAAAGGCAAAAATCAAATTCCTGAAATGATCCTGACAAATCCCACCGCCACCAGCTGGGAAGGGATTAGAGAGGAGGAGCCATCAACATTCAGCTTAGCAGATCCCACGCACGGTCTTAGCCATTTCACAACCACGAATTTGTGTGTGTGTGTGGGGGGGGGGGGGGGGGGGGAGAAGACAATGGGAGCAGCGAGAACTAAACCGGGAAGAAGAGAGAGTCCGAACATTGGGGATAGGTAGACGTTAACCACGATTTCACTTTCGAGACAATTTCGAAAGGGGAGGGTGTTCTACCATCAAATCTAGAACCATTCCTCGCTTTTCATATCTCCCAAATAGCGAAAGTAGGAGCAATGCAAAAGGGAATTGAAATGGCCTTAGGAGGTAGGGGTGAAGTCCACCACTAAATAAGATGTTGATGAATAGAGGGGTGTTGAAAAAGGGGAGTACCAAACATGTTAGCTACACCATTCCACACATACGAAGCCACCTCACCATGTAGGAAAGGTGGGAGGTGGTCTCAACTTGAGGACTGAGGTTGGGAGAGATCATGCAGCAAAAGTATTTGGAGGTTAGATTGACTCCCTTATGCTGGATGAGAGAGTCAGTTAGAAGGGCACTATTCAACAATCTCCTAATGAATAAAGAGATTTTAGGGGGGACGGAGGAATGCCACGCAAATTTAAACCAGGAGATAGAAGGCTCCACTTGATGAAGAAGTTTTCAGGAAGTTTTAACGGAGAATCTGCCCGAAGTTCAAAGGGCGACAGAGTCCTGTCATCATGATCTGATGTGTAATATCCTCCATGGGAGATGAACTGGGAGAGTCAATCTATGATAGGCGAGGGCAAATTCTGCTTGAGGCCATTTTGGTCAATAAAGTCCACCACCAAGGCCGCACGAGAGTAGGCATGAATGATGATGGAGGAATAACCGTCTAATGGGCCAAGGATAGTCCAATTAGTTTTCCACATACTACAATCTCCCCGACCAATGATGACCTGCGCATGCCGATTTAGAAGAGCGAATAACTACAAAAGTGACTTCCAGATAGGGGAGGCGAACTGAGAGGTAGCGGATTGTAGGGCAGGCCTGTCTTGTTAATATTCTGAGTGTGTAAATGTAACACCTCGTACTTTCCAGTACTCGGGTGTTACCACGTGGGTCTGAATTAGCCTATATGTATGTGATAACACACGTAGCTCGATAATGCACGTCGAGTGGTCCCACAACCTACATACCTATATAATAAATAAATAAAGACAAATAAATAAATAAATGACAATGTATAGGTAATAATAATAATAATGATAACGATAACAATGATAATAATAGTAGTAATAATAATAATAATTATTATTATTATTATTATTACAATAATAGTAATACTAATAATAATAAATGACATTATGAAAAAAAATAGTGTAGCTTAATATTTAGTGTTATGAAAGCATAACAGTCCATATATCCATAATTTGACCATTGATGATCGAGTCGGAACTAATCCAACCGTTAGATTTTCTTGGACAACAATAAAGGATGCTAATTCAACTAGTATGGCCCACCTAGGAATTAGATCTGCCTGATCTTTGGGTATAGACCTTGATAGTCCTCCCCAAATTGAACGAACGAAGTGGATTAATCATAGACATCACTGTGGACCCCACTCACATGAGGCGTGTGCACAGGGTGTGTGCACATGCGGTGCATTGGACCACTGACTCGGGTCAGACGCAACTAACCCATGCCCCGTTGAAAAAGGGAGTTTCTCTCTCCCTTCGCTCCCGCATACAGGCCGTTTTTGAAAAACAAAGGGCGTTCATTTGATGCAAGTGTGGCCCACCATTGGTCACCATCCCAATGAGTCGAACCGTCCATTTGATGGAGAGCCCTCGTCTGACCAAACCATACCCTTTTCAGCTTGTTGGAGCACGCATGCACGGCCACAAACTCCGACAGAAACAACATGTGTGCAGCTATTTTTCCTCTAAAAATGAAAACTGTCAGCGCCTTAGCTAGCAATCCATGGGTGCGCGTCCCTTTCAATCTCAGCCGTCCAACAGTTGGGAAAAATCTGGCCCTCCACCAAAGTAAAGCGGTTTAGGGCTCTCGAGTAAACCAACAACCGGTCTTAGTCCCTACCCACCGTTTTGAGTGGCGATTTATCTGGACTAGATCCAGGCCCTCAAATCTTCATCTGATGGCTCTAAGAAGAGCTAGAGTTTGTATAAGGATGTAAGGATCGAGCAGCAGTGAGACTTAAATGCATTCCTAGTTTCCGCACTCAAAAACGGCCACCCCTTCTCCCAAGCTTAAACCCACTAAGGAAATCACATTCAAGCTTCGTTTCTTACATTCCCTGAGCTTCCTAAGACCCATACGAATCATCTAGAAGGAGCATATTGGAGGAAAGAACTTCCATTTACAATCCAGCATTGTCAGCAGTTCTTCTTCCTCGACATTCTACCACACCCAACAACTCGAAACGAGTCGAGTCTGGCCAGTTTGGCCTCCCTCCATGGGATGTTTCTAACTGGAAAGAAAGAAAGAGAAAAGAAAGGAATAAGGGAGAGAATGGAGGACAGGAAAATAGGGTGAAAAGGTGCGGCTATTGCACCGCACCATCTCGACCCAACCCGCTGCGCAACTGACTGGACTCGACCACTGAGTCCGAGGCAGGTCAGGTGAGTTCAACAAATCCCTGCTGAGCTGAGAATAGAAGAAGAATAGAGAGTGAAAGAAGGAAAAGAAAAGAAAGAAGAAAGGAGAGGGTGTTGTGGTGCAACTATCGCACCGCACCAATGCCATCTGCTCAAACTGAGCCATCCCGACTCGTTTTGGTCGGGCTTAACTTCATCCTATCACTGCTAAGTTTGAGCAGCTCCTCCCCCACCACACCAGAAGGACTTCTACTTTTGGCTAAGTTCTAGTAGCAAGGTGAGGTGTTCAGCTAAGTTTTTTTTGGGTCGTAACCAAAAATCGGGCCCAGCTCAGTTTTCCTATGCACGCCACGGTTGCTGCGCTAGACAAACTGACCATCTTTTGGGCCACTAATGAGCTGTTAATTGTTGCCAAAAATTAGGCCATGTAATGGCTGAAAATGGGTTGAAAATCAAGTTGTATAATGAGCTGAAACCGGGCCTTTTTTTGGCCCTTGCAACGGTTTGAAGATGGCTATCCAGTTGGGCTGTTATCTGGCCCAAGCAATCAGTCAGTGGGCCGCCCTACACATCGCTGTGGACCTTACTTGGATCTAGTGGGCCACACCATCTGAATAGGGTGTGCCACACTTGAGATTCCATCTCCGTGGTCCTCACCCAACTAGATCAATGGGCCGCACTTCAGCCCAACAATGGGCCAATAGGTGAACTCAATGGGCCACCTTTAGGACCACAAGCCTGAAACAGCCCAGCCCAGGTATTGGGCCATCTATGGGTAGCAAGGTATTGGGCCAGACCTAGCTAAGGTTAGGCCCAGTTCGGGCCTTGGTGTGAGAAATTTTGGGCCCAATGTAGGCCACTTGTTGGGACAGAAATTGATGGGCCTGTTCACTCTAATGCATGCCCAAATAACCTTATTCTTGGAATTCTTCAAATCCACACTAGGCCCATTTTAATGTATCATTGTAATTTTTATTATTAGGGTGATTAATATTAATAAGGATTAGCCATTAGTAAGTTATTCATGCTAGAACTAGTTAGTATAAACAAAGTTGTAATTATCGTATAGTAGTGTCCTATTTATTGCTCTTAAATATTATCCCTAATAGTAGATCTTAGTATTTATTACTATCATTAGTGTCACTATAATTATTCTAATCATTAAATGTGGCTAACCATTGATAGGTTAATTTTGCTAAGTATTGGTTATTATAGATATTAGATATTAACATTAATCATGTTATTCCTATTTTATCGTTGTAGGTTATTGATAATAAAATTAGCATTATTAGCATTAATAAGCAGTTATTAATTAATTTTACTCCATTCTAATATTATTACAATTTAATTATATGAGTTAAACTTTAAATCCTAAACCCAAGGTCTACGATTAGACCAATGAATAAAACCCTAAATCTAAATGATCCAAAGCATAGGTCATGATCTTAACCATAGATGACATATGAAACTTGGATCTAATCATACAAAAATTTATAATTCATGATAGGATTTGAATCTAAGGGCGGAAGCACTTAACAACTCTAGAAGGTGGTTCGGTTCATCAGGTGATGATTCTTTCCCTTGAGCTTTCCGTCTTCTCATTAGCTAAAGTTATAGTTTTTATTTAAATTCATAATTGATATCTCCCTTTTATAAGCACATGTGTTAGTTGGTGGAAATTGAATTTGTTATATTACATGCTTAATATTCATCCTGTATATTTATTCAGGTTTATGGATTATTTTTGGATTGCTCATGGAATGATTATGAAAATCAAGGTGGGCCATCAGTCACACCTAGGGTCTAAATTGAGATCCATACCATCAATCGATAGGCCTTGCTTGGCCCACTATCAAAATATGAAAATCTAGCCTATAAAACACCCACCGTTCGATCATCTTGGTCCGTTGGAAAGATGATCTCCTTGTTGTCACTTTGATGGTGCAAGATGAGAAATGAATGGCTAGGATGAAAGGTCTTGGGGTGGAAAGTGGGCCACACAAAACCACCTTCTCTCCTTAGAATGCATGGACGTCCACCCTCTCCTCTTGCTTGGAATATGAGAATGAGAAAGAGAGAGAGAGAGAGAGAGAGAGAGAGAGAGAGAGAGAGAGAGAGAGAGAGAGGTGGTTGTAAGGGAGAGGTGATGGATCTGAGGTGAGTGATGGGTGAGGTGAGAGACTTCTTGACTTTTGGGGTTTGCTTGACTTGTGGAGAAAGAATGCATGGGTTGCTCTTGTACTTGACAAGAGGTGATTGATTGATTGATTAGAGTGATTGATTAATGGGACATGTTGTAGAGATTCTCTTGGGATTGCAAATGCGTGGCGTTTCTTCAAAATAAATGCGGGCACACATCTTCTAACCTGGGTATCGGGTCGGTGCATGAGTCGCAATGTTGAAACTGCGACGAGGCGCGGTCACAATGGTACAAGTCTAGAATTAAACCGTGTAATGCTCTGAAAATCGGGGTTCGAGCATAAACTCCACTCCCGAGTTCCAACGCATCACTTATGCAACATAAATAATGATGATTGAATGTTGTTCATATTAGTACATTAAACATGAGTGAGATTAGACAGCATATCATACTCCAGAGATAGTTTAATTTCGCAAGCGAAAGACTGTGATAGATATATATATATAATATAAACTATTATAAGTCTTCAGAGTGTGAACATGATATCAGGTTAAATAGGTACATGTATACTTTAAAAATAATCAAAATGAATATATGAGGGTATTCCAAAAGTACAAAATAACAAGCATAATGACATCTAATCAGCATCCCTGTAACCCCGTTAATCAGAACATAGTCTACATAGACCCGCCTGATAGCTGCATATAGGAGAAACCCTCCTCATCATCATAAAAGTCTAGCTCCACTTCGCAAGTCATCATCTGAAACTAAAACAGGGATTTGTTGGTGTTTAAAACACCGTCCCGTAACATGGGAGTGAGTGATCAACTCAGTAGAACAATAGAGAAAAGGTTAACATATCATTAATTTAGTCAAGTAGTAATGATAAAGCAATATAAGCAAACACCCCTAAGTACTCTGATTAATACAAGAATGGTATGTATAAATGATGCATGTCATCGCCTGCACTCCCTCTGCGGTCTTCATCTCACGGTCGCGCATGTCAGTCACTTCCTCAATGCACTACCCAACGTCAAACGACACATGTAGTGCGGTGCATGAACATGATTACCAACTTCTTATTAATCCTTTTCATACAGCCAGATTAGAAAACTAAGGTACCTCCCTTATATTAATTTTCAAATAATGATCTATTCTAGGGTCATCAGTCCTAGTAAATCTCATACGATGTTGCAGTTCTAGGTCACTACAAAGGGCTCATCACCTTATCAGTGTAGGCCTAGTTTAAAATCTAGTTGTTATAGAAAGACTCGTCGCCTTAGCGCAGTCTCAGAGTATGCTCGAGGTCACTACAAAGGGCTCGTCACCTTATCGGTGTAGGTCGATAGCTCGAATACAGTGTCCCATACCACCGTATTCGGCTCACGAGTCTGGGTTGCTCACTGGTCACCACGGGGAGGCTCGTCGCCCCAACGTAGGCTGACAGCTCGACCACGGTGTCCCATACCACCATGTTCGGCTCATGAGTCTTAGCGGATCGAGGTATCAAGGTTAAAGGGGCTTTTCACAGGTAAGTTTGGTACCTTAGGTTCAAGCAGTAGGTCCATACATGGTGAACATACATTGGGCCAATCAATTTATTAGACGAGTTCGACTAGTACGAGCGTACGCTGAATTAATCGACAAGGTACCATTGTCAACGATCCTCATACAACTCGGATTCACCAAATGCATCAATTGTGGCGAGACTAGCTCGGCCACTCAAATAGGAATTGTTACCAATTGCTTGGACTACGTCATAGTCCCAATCATATTCAAATGCAACATATGGAGACATGTGATAATCATATAGCCATTTGAAAAACAATCCAAGTATAACACTTATGTGAGTATTCTATCAAACACGTAGGGCACATGTTAACATACAAAGACATTTTATCCATAAATCACGAAATAGTGAGATATGTTACATGAAGGAGATAGTAATTATAGTAAGGTAATCGAGAATCCTATCTCATTACCCTCATTAAACATATTTCATCAAGCATTTTCTCATTTAAGCATTTTATCAAACACTTAGAATACACATATTAATATACATTTATTAGACTAGTTATAACATATATCCCGGCAAGCCCTTTTTTAAAGAAGTTTCCACATAAACAACAAGTATATATTCATAGTTAATAATAATGGCAAGCACATATCCAAATTCTATATTCATTCAGACATTTTTACAAGCACTTAGACGATACATATTTCATACTTGTATTAAATTAGTTAAACCATATATTATAGTAAATCCTTCTACATAGGAGTTGTTATACGTATAACAATCATGTATTCCCACACATCAATCGCAACATGCATAAATCATAATTTCATATTCATTCAAACATTTCAACAAACACATGAAATGTATTATATTCAACATAGTCACATATATATGTAATAAATGGAAATCCTTGCATCTAAGCACATGTGACAACAATCAAGTCAATCATAAATTATTAGCTGACATTGAAAGCCTTGAAAACCATAACCTAAAATGTAACACCCTGAAAATCGGGGGTCGTGTATAAACTCAACTCCCGAGTTCCAGACCGTCACTTATGCAACAAAAATGGTTATGATTCGATGTTATCTGATTTAAAGCATTCACATGAGTAAAAGTATACCAAAACTGCAATTCATACTTTAGATCCAGTGATAAAAGCAAGCGGAAGACTAAACAAGATATATATCACTGTATGGAAAAACAAAGTAATCTCAACTGTCTCCAAAGTATGACTACATCTCTGAGTCTCATATACATGTACATAACAAAAGAATAATGTTCAAAAAAGAAAAGTCCCACTGATGTCCCCTCGATCCAGGTCGCCTACGGGAAGCCGTCATGATACTGCATATACGAGAACTCATCCTGGTCCTCGTCAATCTCCGGCTCCACCTCCTGGATCTCGTCGTCACCTGCAACTACAACAGGGTCTGGTGGGTGTTGCAAACACCATCCCGTAACGTGGGAATGAGTGATCAACTCAGTGGAATCATAGAGCAAAGATTAGCATGTTCACAATTCAATCACGCGATAATAGTAAAGCAGTAAATCAGACAAGTCCTAATACTGTTGTTAATGCAAGATGATATGACGTGATGTATGCCCTCACCGACGATCACCCTCATACGGCAACATCTTACGACCGCGGCATGCCACACTCCCTAGAGTGCTCCACATCTTCCAGGCACATGCAATGCTATGGTGATATGATTACCAAGTTGTTATTAGTCCATTCAAACAGCAGGATTGGGAAACTAAGGTACCTCCCTTGTATCAATCCCAACACGGATCCTGTCTAGGGTCGTCACTCCTAGTAATCTCATACGATGTACATTTCGTAGGTCACTGCAAGGGCTGTCAGGGCTGTTGCTCGCACTCGTTGTACCGCTCCCCCATCACCTTATCAATACAGGCCTACTGTACTCTACTGCACGGAAGGGTCGTCGCCTCCCGTGAACTCAGAATACGCTCGCGGTCACTACAAAGGGCTCGTCGCCTGATCAGTGTAGGCCGACAGCTAGAATATAGTGTCCCATACCACCATAATCTGCTCACGAGTCTAGGTGCTCACTGGTCACTACGGGGAGGTTTGTGACCCCAGCGTAGGCCGACAGCTCGACCACGGTGTCCTATACCACCATGCCCGGCTCATGAGTCTTCGTGGATCAAGGTACCACGGTTAATAGGGTTTACAATGGTAAGTTCAGTACCCTAGGTTCAAGCAGTTATGATACATACAAGGTGAACAAACATCGGCCAGTCGGGTTACTTGACGGGCTCGACTAGCGCGATCGCATCTCGAATTGAACGACATGAAGTGCGTAAAACACTTCGCGTGGCCTAACCACTGCCGCCAACTCTCAACACGAATCACATTCATCGACGCGTCGTTCGTGGCTATGACCAGTCAGCCGCGATTTCGCTCGGTTACCGACTGCCTGGACTAAGTCAAGTCCCACACATCTATGGAATTACATTAACACTATAAAAAGGTATTGGAATTGAAATACATCATGTGAGCATGTTAGCACATGTTATAACATTCAACTTAAGCAAATCTTCAAGGCATACTTCCCATGCATATTCAACTTAAGCAAATCCTCAAGTACATACATTCCATGCATGTAATGAAATCATGCATTTTGTCAACATGTAGAAAATCATTTAGGTCAGCATAATAATTGAAAAATCAATCACAAACTATCAAATAACATCATTTAATTCAATACATACTAATACAAGCATTTATACAAACACATACACTACACACTTAAGTCTACATATAGTATGTCGACCCAAAGTGTGCAACTAGGCGAATCTCTTCGCCAAACTAATTATGCACGCATTCCTAACTTCCTAATGCGACAACAAACCATGTCAATCACATCAGCAAAATATGAATGCAAACAGTACTTCCTACAAATGACTAAAATGCCCTAAATCTCATATTCTTCGTTAGCTTACGAAACGGGAAACGGAGAGCATTTTGTACATGTCAAACGGCGATGCCGTCAAGAATCTACTATTAAACGACATTGAAAGCATTGGGAACCGTCAATCAAAGCGTCTAAAATCCTCACCTAGTGTCTTGTAGACTCGGGAATTGAAGCGGAGTGTATATGCTTCGTCTACGGCGAGTAAGGAGCCTAATACATAAGATCCATAAGCTACATCGCTATGGAAACAAGAAAAACTCAAATCACCAACTATTTAGGGTTTTTACTTACCTAGGATTGCGGTGGAATCGCCGGGAAAGCGGTAGAGGAGTGTTGCTTAAGCATGTGCAACACGTAGCACAAGTGGTGGGAAGAACTCTCCCACTCTCTCACAATCTCTCACTCTTTTTCTCTCTCCCAAGCTAGGGCTTCTCTCAAATTCGGATGGGAGAGAGGAGTGAGGGTTTCAACCCCTTTTATAGCCTAAAACATTTCCAAAATAGGCTTGGGAACAATGTTTACTTGGTGCCTAACCAAATCGGGGCCGTTTCGGTCCAAAAGGGCATTTCTGGAGGTCCCCTGGCCAAATGCGGTCGGACTTAAGCTCATGCATACTAGATCTAGCATACATCCAGTTTTCAGACCGGTTGGGTTCCCAGATCGCACGTGGCGGCCCAGTTTCAGTTTAACGGTCACCGCACCAAGATCAGGCCTATAAGTCTCGTGATATATAATAGATATTTTTCCTGATCCAAGGGTGTAATTTGGCTGTATTCTGACGGTCAGAATGCTTAATACTGATGCGTCAATTTTGTGTGCCAGATTTGAATTTGAAATTCCAACTATGTCCCTATTCACACTCTCTTCGGTCCGGGCTCAATGAAATAGCCTGTGATCATCGGTTTGACTTGATTTTTGGAATGAGTGTCAAGTCCAGCTAGACGGTTCTAACGGTCTAAGATAGGAGGTATCGGACTTTCGACGCGCGGTCTAGATCCAATACAAAGTTTCAAGGAGGTCCCGAGAACAAACCGGCTTAGAGTTTGATTCGAGGCTTTAGAGCATTATAGCACCCTTGGTTCCACTCGCTTCGGGCCTCGTAGAACGTATTTAAAGTGATCAGGGACCATTTCCCAGCTATTCCAACGTTGCACTAGCTAACCTAGTCAAATTTTCCAAAGGAATGAATTCTACGCAATTTCGGGTCGAGTTAGTACTCGAGCCCAAGTATAGATTTTTCACGGGCGTTACAATCTACCCCCCTTAACAAATAATTTCATCCTCGAAATTTTGTACCTTTTCGTACTCCTCGAGAAGCTGTGGGTAGTTCTTTCTGATCTCGGCTTCTGTCTCCCAAGTAGCCTCCTCCTCAGTATGATGCGTCCATAGTACCTTCACAAGGGGAATCACCTTGCTACGCAGTACCTGCTCCTTCCGGTCTAAGATGCGTGTCGGTCGCAGGATATAAGTAACATCCTCTCCTAACTGCACCTGCTCCCATCTGATGATATGAGAAGGATCAGCAACGTACTTCTTCAGCATAGAAACATGAAATACGTTGTGGACGCTCGCGAGGGGCGTGGGTAAAGCCAATCGGTAAGCCACTGCTCCCACACGATCGAGGATCTGAAATGGACCAATGAATCGCGGTGCCAGCTTCCCTTTCTTTCCGAACCGAAGGACTCCCTTCATAGGGGAAACTCGCAAAAACACATGATCCCCGACTGTGAACTCTAGTGGTCTCCGTCTCGTATCGGCATAGCTCTTCTGTCTGCTCTGCGCTGTAAGAAGCCGACGTCGAATAATATCGATCTTCTCTGACGTCGCCTGCACCAACTCTGGGCCAATCAAGCTGCGCTCACCGACCTCTAACCAGCAATGCGGTGCGCGACAAGGTCGCCCATACAGCGCCTCATAAGGTGCCATGCCGATACTCGCCTGGAAGCTATTGTTGTACGCAAACTCCGCATATGCAAGACAGTCATCCCAACTGTCCTTGAAGTCCAATGCGCAAGCTCGCAACATGTCCTCCAGGATCTGGTTCACTCGCTCTGTCTGTCCGTCCGTCTGTGGGTGGAAGGCAGTACTGAACTTCAACTTCACACCCATAGCCTCCTGAATGCGAGTCCAGAAAATAGAAGTGAACCTCGTGTCTCTGTCCGACACGATCTCCAACGGAACTCCATGCAGACGCACAATCTCTCGGATATACAATCTAGCCAGCTCGTCTGCAGAGTTCGTAACTCTGATCGGTAGGAAGTGCGCCGACTTCGTCAATCGGTCGACGATCACCCAAATGGAATCATGCCCCTTCCTCGTCTTCGGCAACCCAGAAATGAAGTCCATGGAAATGAAATCCCACTTCCACTCTGCAATCGGCATAGGCTGCAAAAGTCCAGGTGGTCGGCGATGCTCTGCCTTCACCTACTGACAAGTGAGACAACGGGACACGAACTCAGCAATGTGGGTCTTCATACCTTCCCACCAGTACGTCCTCTTCACGTCACGATACATCTTCGTGCTGCCAGGATGCATCGCGAGTCTAGTAGAATGCGCAGCCTCGAGAATCTCTCGTCTCAAGTCAGGGACATCAGGAACGCATAGGCGGCCACGGTAACGTAAGCCCCCATCCATGCCAACTCGCCAGTCGGCGTCAGCATCATCACTGGCCTGCTCTCGAAGCTCAGTAAGATGCGCGTCGTCCCTCTGCGCCTCGATGACACGGTCATCGATCGGGGATCGCACCTAAACATGTGCGATGAACTCAAATGGCTCCTCTACGGTGAGTTTCTGCTCAAAGTCTCGCAAAAACTCAACCATATCCCACTCGGCAACCATCAGCGGAGCCGCAAACTCTATCGCCTTCTTGCGGCTCAACGGATCAGCCACAAGGTTCGCCTTCCCAGGATGGTAAGAGACTTCAAACTTGAAGTCCTTCAGCGTCTCCATCCATCGCCGCTGCCTCATATTCAAGTCCCGCTGTGTGAATATGTACTTGAGGCTCTTGTGGTCGCAAAAGAGCTCGAACTCCTCTCCATAGAGGTAATGTCTCCAGAGTCTCAGTGCGAATATCACGGCTGCCAACTCCAGGTCGTGTGTAGGGTAATTCTCCTCGTGCTTCCTTAATTGTCTCGAGGCATACGAAATTACCCTGTCCCTCTGCATAAGGACACAACCCAAACCAACGCTAGACGCGTCAGTGTATATAGTGTATTTAACCCCTTGCTCTGGCAATACTAGCACAGGGGCGGACGTAAGTCTGTCCTTCAGCTCTTGAAAAGCTGACTCCGCCTTATCATTCCAGGCGAACTTCACGTCCTTCCGTGTCAACTGAGATAAGGGTCTCGCGATCTTCGAGAAATCCTGAATGAAGCGCCGATAGTAGCCAGCGAGACCCAAGAAACTCCTCACCTCAGTGACAGAACCAGGCTGCTCCCAGTCCTGCACCGCAGCTACCTTAGACAGGTCAACTGCCATGCCATCCTTGGACACCACGTGTCCCAGAAACTTCACCTCCTGCTTCCAGAAGTCGCACTTCTTATACTGTACGAACAACTGATGCTGTCTGAGCGTATCAAGGACCAAACGCAAGTGCTCCTCATGCTCCTCTCGACTCCTAGAGTATACCAAAATGTCGTCGATGAAGAAAACGACGAATCGATAGAGAAAAGGCCGCAATACCCGGTTCATCAGATCCATGAACACGGCCGGTGCATTCGTGAGACCGAACGACATCACAAGGAACTCGTAATGACCAAAACTGGTCCTGAACGCTGTCTTCTGCACGTCCTCATCTCTGACGCGCAGCTGATGATATCCTGACTGAAGATCAATCTTCGAGAAGTACTACGCTCCTCTCAACTGATCAAACAAGTCGTCGATCCTGGGCAAAGGGTACTTGTTCTTCACTGTGAGTTGGTTCAGCCTGCGATAATCAATACACAATCGCAGCGAACCATCCTTCTTCTTCACGAACAAGACCGGTGCTCCCCAAGGAGATACGCTAGGCCGTATAAAGCCAAGCTCTAGTAGACCATCAATCTGCGTCCTCAACTCCTCCATCTCACATGGTGCCATGCGATACGTCGGCAGTGAGACGGGTGTAGAACCAGGAATCAGATCGATAGTGAAATCGATCTCACGTCGGGGCGGCAAACCAGGGATCTTCCTGAACAGATCCCCGAACTCAGAAACAACTGGCGTCTGCTCAAGTACCTGGGCACCAGCGTCGCGCAATAGAGTGGCGTAGCTAAGAATGCGGAAAGGAAGATTTACCCGCACTGAAAATGTGAAAGGCGTGCCCTCAGGCTCGTACACCGTCACCACACGAGCCTCGCAGTCAATCTCGGCTCTCGCTGCAGTCAACCAGTCCATGCCAAGAATGACGTCGAGATATACGAGCGAGGGATCGACGACCAGATCAAGAGTCATCGTCCTGCCTCCCAGATCAACTAAACAACCCTCACACATCTGGGTGACATCCGAATAATCTCCATGAGCTGCAAGGACTCGCACGCTATCCATAGTGATAGTCTGCAACCCAAGACGTCTGACTACGGCACGCGATATCAAGGAAATCGTGGAACCAGTGTCCACCATAACAAGAACGGGAGTACCTCCGATATGGCCCGTGACCTCGAAGGCTGAATGCTGGAAAGTCGGCGTCGTAGCTGCCTCAGCGGTCAGTGCATGAACTCGAGCCTGCTGTGGCCGGTTCGGCCGCTGTGTCAAGGGCCGTGGGGGCTGTCGAATCTGCGATACTGTGGGTCTGAAAGAGGACTGCGCAGGAGCTGACCGTATAGGCGGTGCTGATATCGCCTGTGGACGTACACGATCAATCTTCTGCGGCGGCGAGAACCCACTGTCCCGCATCCTCGAAAAGCAACTCTGCGCTAGGTGGCCCGTCCTCCCACAGTATGTGCATGATAGATCAGGGCGCCGAAACGGTCCTACTGGCGCCGTGGTCCTGGTAGGAGGATCAATGCGAGGCCTCTTGCCCGCGAAGGGCCTATCTGGCAACTCCGGTCGCGGCCTGGAAGTAGTCGGGCCTCGTGATCGCGCAAGTCGATCCACGTCCTGCTCTGCCCGCATGGACATGTGAACTAACTCCGCATAGGAGGAGAAACTGATGCAGCACATCTTCAACCGAATATCCGGTCGCAAGCCCTCCAAAAAGCGCCGTATGCGCATCTGCTCATCAGCTAGAATCGTCGGGACGTACCTGCCCAACTCTGTGAACCGATGCTCATACTCGGTGACCGTCATCACTGCCTGCCTGAGACGGAGAAACTCATTCTCCCTCTCGTGCCTGTAGGTCTGAGGATAATACTTCTCATGGAAGCGAAACTCGAATGCTGCCCATGTCCATACGAAGTCTGCGGTAACAGTCCGCAATACACTATCCCACCACATACTGGCCTCTCTCTCAAACTGGAAGGTAGCCAGCTCTACCTGCTCTGCCTCAGTACAGTGCAACATGCGAAGAATCTTCGACACTCGGTCGAGCCAAAACTCAGCCTCCTCGGGTCTGTGAGAACCCGTGAAAGTAGGAGGCCGCAAGCGCTGAAATCGCTCCAGAAGACCCCGTGTGTCGGCAGGATTCCCCGCAGGGAAAGCAGGCTGCGCAGGAAGTGCTATGCCCTCATCCTGGGCGTAAGCATAGGCATCCTCAGCTGGATGCGCAGGTGGTGCAGGCGGAGTAGATGTAGTCGCACCCCCACCCTGGGCTAACGTCCCAACTATGGTGGTCAGAAGCTGCTGCTGCTGTAGCATCATAGCCATCATCTGCTCGAATCTATCAGGTGGTGGAGCAGGCTGTGGCGGATGAGGTGCGGAAGTAGATGCGCGCTGTGGCTCTCTAACTGATGGTGTATATGGCGGTGGTCCATCTGTAGGACCAACAGCAGGCTGAGACGACCGAACCGTCTCAGGAATCGGGCCCACAGCAGGGTCCGGACGAGTGCCAGACGGAGAGGGAGCCTGATCCATCTGCTCTGACAATGAAAGCTGAACCGCGCTCCTCGTAGTCTTAGGTGGCATTCCCTATATTCAAAATAGGGCGCAACCTTGTCAGTCCCAATTGCTCAAATACACCACAATCATTCACTAAAGAGTCAAAGGCATTCCATGTATTTCAATTAATCAAAATTGTCACAATACAAGGGATATATCCTTACAAGCATCATGACTAGAATGACATGGAAATTAAGACAGTTAAGCAACAGCAACATAAGCAAAGCACTAGCCCTAATAGGCTTTACACACATAAAACAGAAAATGGCTAACTACTCATAACAACATCAAAGATCGCGTCGCTAGTCGGAGTCTGGCGACGGAGGAGGAGCACCCTTATCCTGTAAACAACACAGGATTGCCTTCAAGGTGCGAGTCACCTTGCCAAATTTCTTCTTCGTGACGGCCTTGGCATCAGCGACCTCTGCTCGAAGTTCTTGGACTTCCCTTCGCAAAGCGGTCTGACTCTCCTCCATCCGAGCAATGCGATCGTCAATGGTAGTCTGCGCAGAAGGAGGAGGGCTCTCATCAGTATCCTGAGCCTCCTCTTCTGCTTCTTCCTGAGTCTCTTCCTGAACCTCTGCACTAGGTTCTCCTTCACTTTGATCTTCCTCTTCATCAAAGTCGTCCCCACTATCCCTTTCAAGTTGATTTTCACGATATTGCGACCCAATCTTCATCTTAACCATCGTCGACTCATCGATGGTGTGAATCGATACCGGTAACTCGGGTCCAAGTCTATAGGCAAACTCAAGCGCAATCTTGCAAATGAGTCGGCCAAAGGGAAGGGATTCGGATGTTCTTCTCGACCTGGCTATGAGAACTATCTGCCGTAAGATGAAAGTGGCCATACATACGTTCTCTCCCTGGGCCACCAGAAATAAGAAATCGACCATAAGACGTGTACATTCAATGCGGTTCGTCGACCTAGGATAAACATTGAACGTGCAGATGTGATGCAGCAGACGCAAATCCTCAGACATGTACGTCACCTTGAGGCTATTATTAGGCTGCCATGGAACCAACTTACCGCACAGAAACCTGGTGCGGCGATCTCGTTCACGTCTAGTCCTCAAATTCTTCTCACTTGGATGTACATCACCTAGAGGCACGTTGAGAAGTCGCGCAACCAACCGGACGTCGATCGTAGCCATCCGATCTCTACCAAAAGGGATTTTGAACTGCAAAGGATCCAAGGTAGGACTCTGGATGCTAGCATAGAAGGCACGAACAGTGCTCACATTAGCACGAGCGCGAGCTTCAAAGATCGGTCCCCAGTGCGCAGCTTCAATGCGTTCGAACAACAGATACTCGCCGAACAATCGCCCATCTACGTCCGCCTCAAATAACACTCTACGATCAGTGTATTCACCATGAGGCATCTCTGATAGGATGGTTCGTCCAAGATGTGCATGGGGATCCAAATCCCGCTTTGTACGGCACTCCAGGACTGCAGCTGGACCTGCGGCGGCGCTTGAACTTGCGGCACCACCCCGCGGTCTTCTCAATCCAGCAGGGCGGCTCGGCCCAGCCTCGTCTGTTGCAGTTTTCCTCTTACCCATCAAAGACAGGATGGATGAGAGTGACAAAAGACCCAAAATAGCTTCCACGAAAGCCATGGAAAACGCCGAAAATGCGGAGAAATGGCTGCCCAATCTGACAAAAGGAAATCTAGGCATCGTAGAGGGATGCTTCAAGCTTCCCAAGGCTGTAGTTTCAGGGAAAAATAAGAACAAAAAGATGGAATGGAGCTGCTCACGATTTCAGCACTATTTGGGGGATTTTGGAGCTCCAAATGGGAAAATCTTCAAGGAAAGGGGCTGCCAACACCCAATAATCGATGGGTGGTGGTCGGTTTTGGCCAAGGAAGGGTTTAGGAGGGGTTTGGGTCGCCGGGGTTTGGAATGGAGTGCTGAAAATCAAATCTAGGGTATGCAAGGGGGCTGTTTGTGAAGGAGAGGGGTGTTTTAGGGGTTTTCGTGGGATGGGAGGTAGCTAGGAGTGATGGGGGGGTATTTAAGTGGGTGCGCCCAAAGGGCAGCACCAACCGAGGTGGCCGGCCGGCGATGCATCGCCCGGCCGGCGATGGCATCGCCGGCCAACCTTCAGGTTGGCCAGCGGGATCCCATGGGTCTGGTCCCCCATGGTCCCAGGGTCCCAAAAAAGTTGGTCCCACCCCTTGGTTCATTATATTTTGGTCCCTATGAGCCCAAACATGTGTTCAGGGCTTTCCGGGTCCACATCGCAATCCCGAATACCAAACCATATGATGCAGCATATTAATTTGGGGTAGAAGGATCCAGTACATCTTTCTAGCTCCTTAGTTGCTAAATAAAGTGAAGTTAGAATGGCCTTATGGCCATTTTTCATAAAATTTTACTATTCACTGTAAAATTTAGTGAATGTACTAATTTGTGTTATTTTCACATTAGGTTTGATGCCTAATATGAAATGGATAAGAAAGAACTGAAAGTTGAGGTGTTTAGAGAAGGAATTTTGAAGATTTTTGGTGAAACGGGGTTTTTAAACCCTGGCGATTGATTACTGGAGTCGTGGTCATCCCACGGCCCAAAGATTTACTTTTACGGTTCAAAACCGCCCATAGGACGTCTCCACCCGACTTCCTACAGCTTAGAAGTGATTCGGGTCGCTTTACGCGACCCGAGGTACGTTACAGACTCGATCTTGCGATCGATCCTTATAGACTTCGCCTATCGACGAATCTGTGATCCTAGAAGTGTTTCTAGACCCTTCTCGCACCCACCTAAGTCAAAGGAAGCGACAGCGTACGTCGCAAGACCATAACCCAGGCCCAGTATAATCTCATTCATGCTCTGATACCAACTTGTAACACCCTGAAAATCGGGGGTCGTGTATAAACTCAACTCCCGAGTTCCAGACCGTCACTTATGCAACAAAAATGGTTATGATTTGATGTTATCTGATTTAAAGCATTCACATGAGTAAAAGTATACCAAAACTGCAATTCATACTTCAGATCCAGTGATAAAAGCAAGCGGAAGACTAAACAAGATATATATCACTGTATGGAAAAACAAAGTAATCTCAACTGTCTCCAAAGTATGACTACATCTCTGAGTCTCATATACATGTACATAACAAAAGAATAATGTTCAAAAAAGAAAAGTCCCACTGATGTCCCCTCGATCCAGGTCGCCTACGGGAAGCCGTCATGATACTGCATATACGAGAACTCATCCTGGTCCTCGTCAATCTCCGGCTCCACCTCCTGGATCTCGTCGTCACCTGCAACTACAACAGGGTCTGGTGGGTGTTGCAAACACCATCCCGTAACGTGGGAATGAGTGATCAACTCAGTGGAATCATAGAGCAAAGATTAGCATGTTCATAATTCAATCACGCGATAATAGTAAAGCAGTAAATCAGACAAGTCCTAATACTGTTGTTAATGCAAGATGATATGACGTGATGTATGCCCTCACCGACGATCACCCTCATACGGCAACATCTTACGACCGCGGCATGCCACACTCCCTAGAGTGCTCCACATCTTCCAGGCACATGCAATGCTATGGTGATATGATTACCAAGTTGTTATTAGTCCATTCAAACAGCAGGATTGGGAAACTAAGGTACCTCCCTTGTATCAATCCCAACACGGATCCTGTCTAGGGTCGTCACTCCTAGTAATCTCATACGATGTACATTTCGTAGGTCACTGCAAGGGCTGCCAGGGCTGTTGCTCGCACTCGTTGCACCGCTCCCCCATCACCTTATCAATATAGGCCTACTGTACTCTACTGCACGGAAGGGTCGTCGCCTCCCGTGAACTCAAAATACGCTCGCGGTCTCGCCTGATCAGTGTAGGCCGACAGCTAGAATATAGTGTCCCATACTACCATAATCTGCTCACGAGTCTAGGTGCTCACTGGTCACTACGGGAAGGTTTGTGACCCCAGCGTAGGCCGACAACTCGACCACGGTGTCCCATACCACCATGCCCGGCTCATGAGTCTTCGTGGATCAAGGTACCACGGTTAATAGGGTTTACAATGGTAAGTTCAGTACCCTAGGTTCAAGCAGTTATGATACATACAAGGTGAACAAACATCGGCCAGTCGGGTTACTTGACGGGCTCGACTAGCGCGATCGCATCTCGAATTGAACGACATGAAGTGCGTAAAACACTTCGCGTGGCCTAACCACTGCCGCCAACTCTCAACACGAATCACATTCATCGACGCGTCGTTCGTGGCTATGACCAGTCAGCCGCGATTTCGCTCGGTTACCGACTGCCTGGACTAAGTCAAGTCCCACACATCTATGGAATTACATTAACACTATAAAAAGGTATTGGAATTGAAATACATCATGTGAGCATGTTAGCACATGTTATAACATTCAACTTAAGCAAATCTTCAAGGCATACTTCCCATGCATATTCAACTTAAGCAAATCCTCAAGTACATACATTCCATGCATGTAATGAAATCATGCATTTTGTCAACATGTAGAAAATCATTTAGGTCAGCATAATAATTGAAAAATCAATCACAAACTATCAAATAACATCATTTAATTCAATACATACTAATACAAGCATTTATACAAACACATACACTACACACTTAAGTCTACATATAGTATGTCGACCCAAAGTGTGCAACTAGGCGAATCTCTTCGCCAAACTAATTATGTACGCATTCCTAACTTCCTAATGCGACAACAAACCATGTCAATCACATCAGCAAAATATGAATGCAAACAGTACTTCCTATAAATGACTAAAATGCCCTAAATCTCTTCTTCGTTAGCTTACGAAACGGGAAACGGAGAGCATTTTGTACATGTCAAACGGCGATGCCGTCAAGAATCTACTATTAAACGACATTGAAAGCATTGGGAACCATCAATCAAAGCGTCTAAAATCCTCACCTAGTGTCTTGTAGACTCGGGAATTGAAGCGGAGTGTATATGCTTCGTCTACGGCGAGTAAGGAGCCTAATACATAAGATCCATAAGCTACATCGCTATGGAAACAAGAAAAACTCAAATCACCAACTATTTAGGGTTTTTACTTACCTAGGATTGCGGTGGAATCGCCGGGAAAGCGGTAGAGGAGTGTTGCTTAAGCATGTGCAACACGTAGCACAAGTGGCGGGAAGAACTCTCCCACTCTCTCACAATCTCTCACTCTTTTTCTCTCTCCCAAGCTAGGGCTTCTCTCAAATTCGGATGGGAGAGAGGAGTGAGGGTTTCAACCCCTTTTATAGCCTAAAACATTCCCAAAATAGGCTTGGGAACAATGTTTACTTGGTGCCTAACCAAATCGGGGCCGTTTCGGTCCAAAAGGGCATTTCTGGAGATCCCCTGGCCAAATGCGGTCGGACTTAAGCTCATGCATACTAGATCTAGCATACATCCAGTTTTCAGACCGGTTGGGTTCCCAGATCGCACGTGGCGGCCCAGTTTGAGTTTAACGGTCACCGCACCAAGATCAGGCCTATAAGTCTCGTGATATATAATAGATATTTTTCCTGATCCAAGGGTGTAATTTGGCTGTATTCTGACGGTCAGAATGCTTAATACTGATGCGTCAAATTTGCGTGCCAGATTTGAATTTGAAATTCCAACTATGTCCCTATTCACACTCTCTTCGGTCCGGGCTCAATGAAATAGCCTGTGATCATCGGTTTGACTTGATTTTTGGAATGAGTGTCAAGTCCAGCTAGACGGTTCTAACGGTCTAAGATAGGAGGTATCGGACTTTCGACGCGCGGTCTAGATCCAATACAAAGTTTCAAGGAGGTCCCGAGAACAAACCGGCTTAGAGTTTGATCCGAGGCTTTAGAGCATTATAGCACCCTTGGTTCCACTCGCTTCGGGCCTCGTAGAACGTATTTAAAGTGATCAGGGACCATTTCCCAGCTATTCCAACGTTGCACTAGCTAACCTAGTCAAATTTTCCAAAGGAATGAATTCTACGCAATTTCGGGTCGAGTTAGTACTCGAGCCCAAGTATAGATTTTTCACGGGCGTTACATAAAACATCTATAGTCTACACCTTACACCGATAGACAAGTAATGAATTCAGTTTAAACCATAAGTCTTTATCTACTGCACGATGGCAACCTATAGCATGAAATAAGTTAGATATTTTACCCTACACTCGATTTAAATCCCTAAAACCAATTAGGATTAGGATTCCTTACCTAATAACGAAGTTGGAATCGCTAAAATAGTGATCCAGAAGCGGTGATTTAACCAGTAGAGTGATGAGATCGAATCCCAGGAACTCTCTCCCACTCTCTCTCTCTCTCACTTTCTCTCTCTTTCCTTCTCTTTTTGCTCTCCTCTTTTCTAGGGTTGAAAAATCATATGGAATAGAAATAGGGTGGGTTTAGGCCTTTATATAGGTTCAGGACTGATGGAAATGGCCCCATGGCCAAGGTATACTTAGATTATAGTCAAAACTCATTTATTTTGACTCAACTGAGCATTTCTGGAGGCCCCTTTGTTGAATGTCTTCGGGATTAAGCTCCCTGACCATGGATCTAGGTCAAGCTAAGTTTTTAGTCCAATTGGATTTACAGATCAGACGCGGCGGACCAGTTTCAGTTCAACGGTCACCGAAACTCGATCAGGGCCATAGGTGCACTGAATGTGTGAGACATTTCTCCTGATTCAAGGGTGTAATTGGGTCAGATTTTGACAGTTAGAATCATTATATTTGTCCTGCAAGCGACACGACTCAGATTACTTAAATTCGAATTTAATTCTAAAGAAATTCACGTCTCTCACTCACTTTGCTGCAGGCTCAAGGAAATAGTTCTAAGATACCATCTGGACTTGATTTTTGACGTAGTCATCAAGTCCAATAAGATGGTCATAACCGTATAGTTTCGAGGTAATTAGACTTTCGACGTGTGGTCCAGGTCCGATACGAAGTTTCACAATGCACCTAAGAGCAACTGGGTTTAGAGATTGATCCTAGGTTTCTGGGTAACATAGAATTAGTGGTCCTACTCATTTTTTGTCTTGTAGTTTATATTTAAAGTAGTTTAAGCTAATTCTACTGAGTATTTAGTTTAGTACTTAACCAAATTCTTCTTTAATTATGGCAGAAAACAGTCCTAGGGCCATTCTATGCCCCATTTTTGGCACTTCTAGTTTGTATATTATTTTAATTATTTTTTTAGTAGTTCATCATCAAGTTTATCCTGTATCTACCAAATTTTAAGAGATTTTGTATTGTATAAAAATTCTAAAAAATCCTGAAGTAGCAACTGCCCAACGAATGATTTTCGGACAGTTATCACAACGACCTACTTTAAACTATATTAAATATTTTATTATATTTTTTACTTATTTTTATATAAAACTAGAATCATTTAGATTGAACATTTATCTTTAATCTAGTTTTTAAATCACCTAAATTAGAGTTATAACGATGGAGATATGATTTTTCAAAGTTGGACGAAACGCGTAGAAAAAATACAGAAAACGGGCCGCCCAACCGCTGTAGGGACGAGGCCTCACCAAACTAGCGAGCCCCTCTCCGGTCACTAGTTATTTTATCAAGGGATCACCCCAGGGATGATGTCCTCCCCCTCCCCCCCCCCCCCCCCCCCCCCCCCCCCCCTGGGGTGCTGGAAACATGCAGGACCCACCTCGAGTCCCCCTGAATTGAGTCGTTTGAGCCCACAAGTCCATCGAGGCATTATCGGGTCTCATTTGCAAACCGGAATGAGTTACGCAATGTATAATATATCATTTTAGGGTAGAAGAAGCTAATCTATCAAAATATCTTATCTATATCATGAAATTTTAAAACTTTAATAGTCGAAATCCCATTTTATTCATGTATTTACCATTTACAATAAGTTTTAGTTTAAGTATAGTTCTTCACCATTTAAACTTTAGGATTTGTGTCTAATATGAAAGTACTTGGAGAAATTTGAAGAATAAGGTGGTGAAAGGTGAGATTTTGAAGGAAATGGATTGAAAAGTGATTTTTAGACTTTGGGATAGAGCTCTGAGAGTGTTATGGTTGACCCATTGCCTAAGGACATCTAACTCCAAGTTAGCAAAAATCCAGGGTGTTACAATCTACCCTCTTTAAAAATAATTTCATCCCCGAAATTGGCTAAGGGTAATGAGTAAAGATTCTATTATTCATTTCGCCTAAGCTTTACTGATTTCAAGTTTATATGCATGGTGGGGTATATACATCTATACTAGTCTAGTACATTTTTATATATCTTCCTTAAAAATTTACTCTTTATCTCTTTCTTATGCCTTGATGGTTTGTTACAATTTAGTTCTTTATCTATTTGGAGTCTTGAAGATGATTCTCACTACTTAGATTAAAATATAAGTTTTCAATAATCGACCAATACGGAGAGACGGTTGTAGTGGGCTTGATCCCGATACTTTGATCACCTACTTGACCAAGGTAGAAGGCTCATCGTATCCCTTCCTAGTCCTAGTAGATCCTGGTCTTCTGCTCGGTCAAAGCAGTAAGTCCATTGGTAGTCTGCCAGGATTGAGAATTGGGTCAAGCCGCGAATACTTCACAGTTGTATATTTCAGTAACTCCATAGTCCAATCATTCTAAAAGCTTAGGGAATGCCCATCACTGAAAGGTTCAAATTTCTTATTTATAAGGTTGCCCTTTAGGTCTTGGTCTAAGAGAGTCCTCGTCTGAATCTATATCTAAGGTAAGGGTTAATAAGCACCTTAATAGATCATCCTGAAAGGATTTCTAATTATATAAAGTTGGCCAAGGCTTCTATTATGTTCGTATTTAACGAGTAGATTTGTGGATACATTGACCTCCATTCCTTCCCATTGTTAGGCCTATAATTTAATATGAATGGGTTTAACACTTAAGCCTTAATTGTTTCTCTTTAAAGACTTCATTATTAACATTCTAAGGAAGATTCGGATCCTATTTAATGACCTAACCTTACGTATAACCTGAATCAATTTCCTTCGATCTTGGGCCAGTGGGGAAGGGGCCAACCACGCTTCCACTAAACCACTTTGATCCAACGGTTGTATTAGCTGACCTAACTAGATTGCGCTCATAATGTTCTACCTCCCTTAAAAACTTATTTCTACTCTCAAGGCTCAAGAATCTATGTCCTGATTCGTATGTCGGAACAAGGTATAATTTAGGACATATCCTTGACATGGAATGGGATATGATCTCCCAATACATTAGTCTTCCTTTCATTGATGATGTGTACTATGGAATTGGTACCTATGGTTATAAAAATAAGTCTAATCTCTATTGTGGTTGATTCCAGGGACGGGTGTGAGTTGGTGGCAAGATGCCTAATTCTACCAAAGAAGGAGTCTTACTACGGTCCTGACTTACCCTCTTTAATCATGTCCAGTTTAATACCATAATATAATCTATACATTATTAGTACATAAGGAAGTTGGACAAAACAGGTTAATGGGCAAACTATTTCTCTAAGTTCATATGCACAATATATATGTCAAACTAGTTTGTGATTCGGGACCTAATTCCTAACTGTCTATTGCCCATTTGAGACATTTCTTAGGCCTAAAAAGATAAATCTCTATTGGCTATATGTTCTTAACACTTCTCAAAGACGAAGTAATAAACTTTTGGTTGTAAGTGGTCGAGCCAACACGGAAGAAAAGTCGTGTAGTGGGTCTGAGCTGAATACATTGACCTTCTGCCTAGCTAGGACAGAAAATTTATTGTATCAGTTCTTAATCCTAGTTGATCCTAATCTTTAACTTGATCAGAGCATAGAGTTCATTGGTAACTACTAGGAATGAAAATTCGATTCAAACCGTGAATACTTTGCTTACATACAGTTCTTTTACTCTGCGTTCCCGACTGTACTAAGTGCTTGGGAAGGCAATTCTAAGGGGTGTATTGATTTATCCTAGTGTTCAATCTGAGGGATATACAAGTGTTCTCTAAGCTTAACTAGTTTCTAAATCAAAACAGCTTTCCTAAGAGTTATTAAGGATGCCTATAAGTATCAAGAGAATCCAACAAAGGAACGAGGTCTCACTCTAACTAAATCAAGACAAATAAGTCTATATTTCAATTATCTTAGCAAAATCAGTCTTTTACATTTCTTAAGATAATCAGTATCCTAGTCTTATCTTATTTGTAGTGAAAATTCACTAGTTGTAATCTAAAGTCTATGTTTATATGCTAGATGATTTCATACCATTTATAATATATGAAATTATTTTATCGCTTAGGGTCAAAAGTTGTCTAATTAGGATTGAGTTGCTTGAACTTGAATTTAATTATGATCGAGCACTTCACATATGCTCATACCATCTAAGGAGGTCCTAGGGTTCACGTTAGTAATTTATTAGATTTCCAATACTGTCAGATTTTCTATGATCCTCATTCCCAAGGTCTTAGTTATCTCATCACTCCCCTCTAAATTTCTTGGTTTGGGTCCCTAGGCCCATAAGGTCCATTTTCCCTAACTGTTCACACACCAATCCACGACCTTTTTAGATTTGTCGACTAACGGTCTAAATGTGATTGAGATCCATTTGCATGATCTTAAACACGTATGGGCTAAACTATTATAATTAATCTCGCCTGTCGGTGAAACTTGGGATCTTAATGTCATTGCTAAATTCCATCGCCTCCTTCCTAAATCAGAGTGCGTCAGTGTATGTTGTGATACCATAACCTAGGTCTAGTTTAATCCAAATCATGCTCTGATACCATCTTGTAACACCCCAAAAATTGAGGGTCGAGCATAAACTCCACTCCTGAGTTCCAATGCATCACTTATGCAACATAGATAATGATGATTGAATGTTGTTCATATTAGTACATTAAACATGAGTGAGATTAGATCAAAATAGCATGTCATACTCTAAAGATAGTTTAATTTCACAAGCGGAAGACTGTGATATATATATATATATATATATATATATAATATAAACTGTTGTAAGTCTCCAGAGTGTGAACATGATACCAGGTTAAATAAGTACATGTATACTCCAAAAATGATCAAAATGAATATACATGGGTGTTCCAAAAGTGTAAAATAACAGGCGTAATGGCATCTAATCAACATTCCTATAACCCCGTCGATCAGAACATGGTCTATATAGACCCGCCTAATAGCTGCATATAGGAGAAACCCTCCTCATCATCATAAAAGTCCGGCTCTACTTCACAAGCATTGTCATCATCTGAAACTAAAACAGGGACTGGTTGGTGTTTAAAACACCGTCCCATAACGTGGGAGTGAGTGATCAACTCAGTGGAATAATAGAGAAAAGGTTAACATGTCATCAATTTAGTCAAGCAGTAATGATAAAGCAATACAAGAAAACACCCCTAAGTACTCTGATTAATGAAATATTGGTATGTATAAATGAAGCATGCCCTCTGTAGTCTTCATCTCACGGTCGCGCATGTCAGTCACTTCCTCAGTGCACTACCCAACGCCAAACGGCACATGCAGTGCGATGCATGAACATGATACCAACTTCTTATTAATCCTTTTCATACAGCAGGATTAGGAAACTAAGGTACCTCCCTTATATCAATTCCCAAACAATAATCCATTCTAGGGTTGTCAGTCCTAGTAAATCTCATACGATGTTGCGGTTCTAGGTCACTACAAAGGGCTCGTCACCTTATCAGTGTAGGCCGACAGCTCGAATACAGTGTCTCATACTACCGTATTCGGCTCACGAGTTTGAGTTGCTCATTGGTTACTACGGGGAGGCTCGTCGCCCTAACGTAGGCCGACAGCTCGACCACGGTGTCCCATACCATTATATCCGGCTCATGAGTCTTAACGGATCGAGGTACCAAGGTTAAAGGGGCTTTTCACTGGTAAGTTTGGTACCTTAGGTTCAAGCAGTAGCGTCCATACATGGTGAACATACATTGGACCAATCAGTTTATTGGACGAGTTTGACTAGTACGAGCGTATGCTGAATTAATCGACAAGGTACCATTGTCAACAATCCTCGTACGACTCAGATTCACCGAACACATCAATTGTGGCGAGACTATCTCGGCCACTCAAACAAGAATTGTTACCGATTACCTGGACTACGTCGTAGTCCCAATCATATTCAGATGCAACATATGGAGACATGTGATAATCATATAGACATTTCACAAACAATCCAAGTATAATACTTATGTGAGTATTCTATCAAACACGTAGGGCACATGTTAACATACAAAGGCATTTCATCCATAAATCATGAAATAGTGAGATAGGTTACATGAAGGAGACAGTAATTATAGATAAGGTAATCGAGAATCCTATCTCAATACCCTCATTAAACACATTTCATCAAGCATTTTCTCATTAAAGCATTTTATCAAACACTTAGAATACACATATGAATATACATGTATTAGACTAGTTATAACATATATCCTGGCAAGCCCTTTGAAAAAGGAGTTACCACATACACAACAAGCATATATTCATAGTTAATAATTATGACAAGCATATATCCAAATTCCATATTCATTCAGACATTTTTACAAGCACTTAGACGATACATATTTCATAATTGTAATAAATTAGTTAAACCACATATTATAGCAAATCCTTCTACATAGGAGTTGTCATACGTTTAACAATCATATATTCCCACACATCGATCGCAATATGCATAAATCATAATTTCATATTTATTCAAACATTTCAACAAACACATGAAATGCATTATATTCAACATAGTCACATATATATGTAATAAATGGAAATCCTTGCATCCAAGCACATGTGACAGTAATCAAGTCAGTCATAAATCATTAGCTGACATTGAAAACCTTGAAAACCATAAATTAAAACACCTATAGTCCGCACCTTACACCGATAAACAAGTAACGAATTTAGTTTAAACCATAAGTCTTTATCTATGGCACGATGGAAACCTGTAGCATGAAGTGGTTTAGCTATTTCACCTTACGCTCTATTCAAATCCCTAAAACCAATTAGGGTTAGGATTCCTTACCTAAGAATGAAGTTGGAATCGCTGAAATAGCGATTCAGAGGCAGTGATTTGACCCGTGGAGCGATGGGATCGAATTTTAAGAACTCTCTCCCACTCTCTCTCTCTCTCTCTCTCACTTTCTCTCTTTCATTCTCTTTTTGCTCTCCTCTCTCCTAGGGTTGCAAAATCGTATGGAATAGAAGTGAGGTGGGTTTAGGCCTTTATATAGGCTCAGGACTGATGGAAATGTCCATAGGGCCAATGTATACTAAAATTATAGCCAAAACTCATACGTTTTGATCAATGGAGCATTTCTGGAGGCCCTTTTACTGAAAGTGGTCGGACTTAAGCTCCCTGACCATGGATCTAGGTCAGGCTAAGTTTTTAGTCCGATCAGATTTACAGATCAGACGCGGCGAATCAGTTTCAGTTCAACGATCACCGGAACTCGATCAGGGCCACAAGTACACTGACATGTGTGGGACATTTTTCTGATCTAAGGGTGTAATTGGGTTAGATTCTGATGGTCTGAATCATTATATTTAGCCCGCAAGTGACACGACTCAGATTACTTAAATTCAGATTTAATTTTAAAGAAATTCACGTCTCTCACTCACTTTGCTCTGGGTTCAAGGAAATAGTTCCGGGATACCATTTGGACCTGATTTTTGAGGTGGTCATCAAGTCCGACAAGATGGTCATAACCGTATAGTTTCGAGGTAATCAGACTTTAGACGTGCGGTCTAGGTCCGATACTAAGTTTCACGATGCTTCCAAGAGCAACTAGGTTTAGAGATTGATCCTAAGTTTCTAGGTAACATAGAATTAGCGGTCCTACTCATTTTAGGTCATGTAGTTCATATTTAAAGTAGTTTAAGCTAATTCTACTGAGTATTCAGTTTAGTACTTAACCAAATTCTACCCTAATTATGGAAGAATACGGTCCTAGGGCCATCCTATACCCCATTTTTGGCACTTCTAGTTAGTATATTATTTTAATTATTTTTACTAGTTCATAATTAAGTTTACCCCGTCTTCACCAAATTTCATGAGATTTCGTGCTGTAGAAAAATTCTAAAAATTCCTGAAGCAGCAGTTGTCCAATAAATGATTTTCAAACAATTGTCACATCGACCTACTTTAAACTATATTAAATATTTTATTATATTTTTTACTTATTTTTATATAAAACTATACTCATTTACCTTCAATCTGATTTTTGAATCACCTAAATCAAAGTTATAAGAAGGGAGATATGATTTTTCAAAGTTGGATAAAATGCATAGAAAAAATACAGAAAATGGGCCGCCGACCGCTATACGGATGAGGTCTCACCAAACCGGCAAGCCCCTCGCCAGTCACTAGACATTTTGGTGAGGGCTCGCCCCAGGGGAGATGCCTCCGGGGGGGGGGGGGGGGGGGGGGGGGGGGGAGAGGGTGCTGGTAACATGCCCGAATTGAGTTGTTTGTGCCCACGAGTCTGTTAAGGCATTATCGGGTCTCATTTGCAAACAGGAATGAGTTACGCGATGTACAATATATGATTTTGGGGTATAAGAAGCTAATATATCCAAATTTCCTATTTATATCATGAAATTCTAAAAATTCAATAGTCAAAATCCCATTTTATTCATGTATTTACCATTTACAGTAAGTTTTATTTTAAGTATAGTTCTTCATCATTTAAACTTTAGAATTTGTGTCTAATATGAAAGTACTTGGAGAAATTTGAAGAATGAGGTGGTGAAAGTTGAGATATTGAAGGAAATGGGTTGAAAAGTGATTTTTAGACTTTGAGATTAAGCTCTGAGAGTGTTATGGTTGACCCATTGCCTGAGAACGTAACTCCAGGTTGGCAAAAATTTGGGGTGTTACTAGCTGACTCAAATCTATGGGATACGACTTAAGGTCATTCATAAACATCGATTATAGGTCATAAGTCAACGAAATTCATTAGGAAGGATCGCAAAAGTCGACGAAACAGTACAGACTAGGATATGGGTCTTAAAAACTTATACAGAAAGCATTGCCCACTTGAGATGAGATTGGTGAGCCTCGTACTAAGAACCTCTGCAGTAATAATAAATAAGGGGCCAAAGGATCCCCTTGTCGAAGACCTCGAGTCGACTGAAAGAACATACAACTCGAACCATTAACCAAGACTGAGAACCAATTGTCATTCTAACAGGCTTCCAGGAGTTGAATCCACCTCGAGTCAAAGCCAAAACACTACAAAACAAGCTTCAGAAAGGTCCAGTTTATCTTATCGTACACCTTCTCCATATCCAACTTCAAAACAATGTTTACCCCTCGAACCTTTTTTATCGATATCTCTAAAGATTTCCTGGGCAAGCGCTATGTTCTTGGCAATATAGTGACCCTTAGCAAAAGCCCCATGTTCCTGGGAAATCAGCTTGGGGAGAAGAGCATTCAATCTGTTAGCAAGAACATTGACAAAAATTTTATACACTATGTTACATAGAGTTATAAGTATATAATTAGTGAAAGAAACGACCCTGGTTTTTTTAGGATCAGGCAGATAAGAGTAACAGAGAAAGCTCTTGGCAGCACAACACAGGAGAAGAAATCCATGATCATAGCATAGACATCTTTTCCAATAATAGACCAGCAACCTAAGAAAAACACAGTTGAGAAGCTGTCTGGGCCAGGAGCGCCATCCTTAGGCATCTTGGAGGCAGCAGCTTGGACCTCGTCCAGAGGAGTACTAGGCAGTGCGATATTATCATCAGCAGAGATAAGAGCAGGGATTAGGTTCAACAGGTTTCCTTTTTTCACTTTTTACAGACCTTATTCTTCTTTTAGCTTTTTCCTAACAAAGTGAAGATAATCGGATTCACTGTCAGTGAAGATCGTTGTTTCTCTTATTTAAAGCTTCTTCCACCATGAGGTTAGCATTTTATTTTAGTCATTTGCTAAGGTAAAGGAGGATCCAAGTGGAGAAGTGGTTTCCATAGACTAAAGGTCGTTGTGATCAAAATGTGAAGGGTCGAGTTTGACAACTGGAAATTGATAACCTTGACCCTATACATTTGAGAAGGTGAGGGTTGTGGTTGTCACATGAAGGGAGCTTGCAAACCGAGGGATCAAACCACAACCAATGTCAATTGACAACCACCACCCTACTAACAGATGTCAACCTTGACCATTGACAATTGAAAATCATGACCCTTCATGTTTTGAAACTTCCACCCTTTAAGAATTCAAACCTCGACCATTAACAGTGACAACCACGATCCTTTACAGATGGCAATCTCAACCCTTCAACAATTCAAACACTGACCCTTTATATTTTACAACCACGACCCTTTTCAGATGACAACCACGACCCTTTACGTATTCAATCTATGACCCCTCATAGATGACAACCATGACCCTTCACGTTGTCAAACCACGACCCTCCATAGTTGACATCCACGACCACAACCCTTAATAGATGACAACTATGACCATTCATACATGACAACCACAACCCTATACAGATGCCAACCATGACCATTCATGTAGTTAAACTACGACCCTTCATAGTTGACAACCGCGACCCTACACGTATTCAAATTACGACCCTTCATAGATGACACAACCATGACCCTTCACGTTGTCAAACCACGACCCTCCATAGTTGACATCCATGAACACAACCCTTAACAAATGACAACTACAACCATGACCCTATACAGATGTCAACCATGACCCTTCATGTAGTTAAACTGCGACCCTTTATGTTGTCAAACCACAACCCTCCGCGTTGTCAAACCATGACCTTCCATAGTTAACATCCATGACCACGATCCTTAATTAATAGATGGCAGCTAGGACCATTCATATATGACAACCACGATCCTATACATATCTCATTTAATCATAACAAAGAAAATAGAAAGAGAACATTCATCATATTTATTCATACTGCGTTCATTTACATCTTTAATTTTCCTTGATTCTAAGATAGAATATTCAGAATATAAGTATAAAAAGATTTTGAATATCAAATCCGATAGCATTTTAGCTTGTAATTTGTTCATCTTATTGAGAGGAACGTTGTGTGGATATGACCATCTTATATCTCCCTCTTAAAGTCATATTCCTATAGGGAAGAAAGATCGAATTTCGTCCAATCATTCCGATAGTATTCTGACTCCCTTGGGTTTATTGTTGTGTAACAACATGTTGTTGTGGGGACCTGCGCAACATCATGCTGTTGCGCAGTCCGGTGCAAAGCTCCTCCTTTCTTCTTGATACCTTCAGATCTCTCTTCTTCTCTGGATCTCTGATCTTCTTCTGAATCTTCAACGCATGCAAATGAGAGGGGGAGTGGGGTATTTACAAGCCTCCACACATGTGAACCCTCGATCTTCATGTTATGGAGCCCACCTTTCATCAGATCCCATCTATTCCATTCATCCTGGTCATATTGATGTTGTGCAAGTGCACACAACCCATGAGGGCATTTACGGGGACCAGCGCAATCAATACACCTTGCACGGGTTGGCACAACACCATGGGAATGAGGGGGTTTTGTGTCAACTTGCGTAATTGGGCCAGCATAAAGCCATGGTCCCCTTCTTCTTCATTTGTATGTTCTTTTCTTCCGTAGTTTCCTTTCTCTTTTATTCTTCTTTCTTCATTCTTCCTTGTCACTGATATCTTCTCATCTCTCAAAATTAACTGATGATGGAAAATTTATACATTTTTTGTGTACTCACATTGTGCTTGCAAGCTGATGGAGTATTCACAGTTTCTGCATGTAAGTTGTTAGAGTCTTCACAGTTTGTGCGTGTAAAGTGTTTGAGTCTTCACAGTTTGTGCTTGCAAGTTGTTGGATTCTTCACAGTTTGTGGGCGCAAAATTGTTGGAGTCGTCACAGTTTCTAGTCGCAAGCTATTGGAGTCTTTATAGTTTTGCGCGCAAGCTATTGGAGTCTTCATAGATTGTGCTCGCAAGCCATTGGAGTCTTCACAATTTATGCTTGTAAATTGTTGGAATCTTCATAGTTTGTTCTTGCAAGCTATTGGATGTTCACCAACCCAAGTATAGGGTTGCGAAGTAGTAATAAACTCGGTCAGACCAAGGTCAAATCCACCGGAACTGAAACCTGTACGTAATCTGAAAATAACTCGAACTAGAACTAGAATAAGATGTAATCTAAATTAGGAAAATTAAGAGAGTAATGGTGAATAGATTAATTAAAAACTAATAAATTTAAAGGAGGTAACTAGGGTGCCAAGGTTCCATTTGTAGCAATTGGGAAGCTACCTTGCATAATTCAAGGACACAATTGGAATAAGAGTCCTATCTTATCCATTTGGTAAGAGGAGATTTATCAAATCTCTAAACTTCTCATGGATCTAATCATCAATAGATAAGAGTGGTGAAGATTTGGAAGTGATTCTGTCACCAAACGATGCCCAGGAGGGAAGGCAAACAACAACAATTTACCAAACCCACAACCAATCGTAAGAGAATTGAGAAGATTAGGAGGATTCCATCACCCAACCATGCCCATGAGACGATGGTGAACAATGAGATTGCCTAATTTCAGAATCTCAATACAGGAAAAGAAGATATCTCAAGCTATCATAGATCTATTGTAATTTGAGTCACAATAAACCATTAAAAACTAAAAATATTCCTTCATAATCAAACTAAAATATAAGAGAGTTCAATAATACATGAATCAAAACAAAGAAAGCATCCTAATCACGCTACAAGCTTCACCTCCTAGCCCTAGCTAAGAGATTTAGCCTATAATAATCATGATTAACTAAAGTCTCTTAAGAACATTAAAGGAAAGAAAACTAAAGGAGGAGGAAAAAGAACTTGACACTGGCCACGCTCTGATGCTCTCCCGTCTGGATCTTCACACCTCCAATGATGCCTCCATGGCTGCTTGGATCTGTTCTCATCTAGAAGAATGATTGACCGGCCCTCTCTTTCTCCCCCTTTATAGATGTACGACAGTAGGTCGGTTTGCATTTAAACAGCCGACTCTGTTTTGCAGTAAGAGAGATGGAAGTACCCCTTACGTAGGTCCTTGTTTCCTTGCGCAACAGCATTGGGAACAGCGTGGTGGCCCGCTATGATAACTATGAGAGGATTTGAACCATCTATCCATTTTTCTAGGTTGCGCTGGGCCACGACCCAAATTAGAGATAGATTTGAGCCTTTATTGGGCCACACACTGTGAAAACGTGTGAGTGAAACTCATCGCTAGAACATCCATGAAACACTCTCCGTGCATGTGAATTTTGATTTTCATAAATATTTAGGGCAATAGGTGGGGTCCAACTTGATTTTTGGTGGGAAATCTGCTCCATTCATTGGCTCTATAGGCCCATGTTAGGCCGTGGACCGAAAGATGAGAAAACACCGAGTCTTTGGTGGGCCACACATGGCGTAGGGAGATGGGGTGAAACCCCTTGCTGCACTTATTACGTCACCTGCTGTGTTGTTGCACGTGTCTTCCGCTTGTTGTTTAAAATAGGTGGGGGCCACTAGTGGTGATCTTCTGGGGGATCCACTTCCTTCACTGCCTTAAGCACGTAGTGCTAACCCATAGTCCCAAATCTGAAGTAGATCCAATCTTTAGGTGGGCCGCACATGGTCCTCCAATGCATGAAATGTATTCACCGTTAAAATAACCTTCAGCCTTACGTATTCACTTGACATTCTTTAATTACAAATTTTCCATTCATTTTCCAATCATCTTCCGACGTCTGTTATATCATTGTGCACTACCCAAATTCCCTGAAATGTAGTGGGTATCCCCCATTTTTCATGCTCTTTCAATCAGTCCAGTTCGGGTCCCGATCTCCCAAGGATGTCCAAGATGCTTTCTTAATGGTTATTGTCTGATCTTGCCCATCGAGTCACTTATACACTGATCGAAGGGCTGAATTTTGACATATACGGTTAATTTATGCTCCTCGGACCAGATATAAAGTTTTGAGCCGAACGAATGGTGGGAACCCTGTGATCTTGCATTCTAGATGACTTTCAGGCTCGTTTAAACCCAATCACTTAATCTTCTCAGATGTTTGACGTGTAAATTCCTCGATCTTAGTCCCCTAGGTCTGTCCCTTGTCGTAGTGATTTTAGAGCGTTAAATCCATGCTTTTAATACCTTTTTTAGTTTTAGCTCTTTAAATTCACTTGCAACAAAAATAGGATTAAAATAGGACGTTAAGCATTATCATGTTCATAAAATCAGGTAATAATTGAGGTCTAATATGCAATATTTGACCCTAAACACAATCCCCAACCAACATTTTGCTAGTCCTGAGCAAAGTATGTGAAAAATAAGTTGAAAACTATAAGATAATTTCTATAAACTCGAGTGAATTTTGAAAAATAATCCAGATATTAGAGTTATAAGATTCATGAATGTTGGGCATTACTTTCTCTTGGACTCAAACGCACGGTAAACTTCATAGTCAACCTCAAAGTATTAATCCATCAATTAGAACAATATTAAACATCGAGTTCCATGGGTGTATAGTGAAACCTAAACTTATCACAATTAAAAACTCAATTCTTTATTTTCATGATAACATAGATAATCACCAGATCATTCAGGATAACCATAACATAAACCAAAACTTATCTTACAGTTTAACTTTTCATTCTTACAACTTTTAATTTTTTCATCAATGGCTTTCACATTATGTTAATCTTTTAAAGGTAAAGCCAAGGAGGGAAAACGAACCCTCACTTATTGGGAGCAAAGCGATGGTTAAGACCATTCACCCAACCCTTTCTGAAGATAATTATTTTTTAGTTGGGTATTCATTCCTTCTTTTTTTTTTTACTTTTTTCCTTTTTCAATGAACATGATGGATAAATTCCCTAGGTTGGCTCCTTCCATGCCTAATGATTACCCGGTTAACAATTCAATATTGAATTGAAGCCTTAATATGTAAGCTAGGTGTGACATGTGAAATCATGCTTCAATCAATGTTTTAAAACTTCTAATCATGGATTAACAATTCGACTTAATTGTGAAATTGAATAGATAGCTGAATCCAAGAGTCATAAATTACCAACATTACGTATCTTATACTTCTAAAATCAAGAAGGCCTTCAAAATCACTTCGAATTCCGTAGAATTTCCAGAAAAATATTTAAAAAAAATTCACAATTTTTGCTCAAGACTGAGAAAACACTTATTAGGTAACCTAATCTCCCATCCCCAATCTAAAATCTACATTATTCTCAATTCAAAAGAAATAAGCATGCAATGCACATAGGACAATGAAAGTAAAAGAGAAGTGATAGAAAGATAGTACCTGACGAGGAAATTGAATGGCCTTTTCAAGGAGATATCAGCGTGAGATCGGGTCAGCACAAGAGTGAAAACAACGAAAGCAACCTATCCTAAAATAACTTAGAAAACAGACTAACTGTAAGACCCATGTCTTAGTCCGTACCATTCCGTAGGCTTCCGCGATCTTTCCGGTCGAATTCCGACAACCTTTGACCCTTAATCAGCATTTGCGCGCAACCCTGCATCACACTCCGTCAACTTGAATCGACTCAAACCGAGACTTGTACCCTTGCGACCGTGCTGTCGCCGCAGTTCCGATGCCGCGACTTGTGCGCTAATCCGATACCCTAGTCAGGAGATGTGGGCCAGCATTCGGTGCGAGGAAAACGCCGCGCGTGTGAATCCCGAGAGAATCTCTACGATATGTCACATCAATCAATCCTATCAAGGGTTAAGTACATGTCAAGTACACATCACCTCACACCCATCCCCAAGCAACCCTATATAAGTCAATAAAGCCTTACACACCCCATACCTTTCTTACACAAATTACCTCAAAAGTCAAAAAAGATCTTACACACCCATCATTCACTACATCTATCACCCATCTCTCTCTCTCTTTACAACCCTCTCTCTCTCATTCTCAAACCATTTTCCAAGCAACCCCAAAAGATCACACATCCAAGCATTTGCTAACCTCTAAGGCAACTTTGTGTGCGGTCCACTTTCCCACTCTCTCATCTCTCATCTCAACCCCACTCTCTCATCTCTCATCTCAACCATCAAAATTCCATCTCCTCCGTTAGGATCGAAGCTAAGGAGCAAAGGAAGTTAAGGGAACAAGGATAAGACGGTGGATGATTTTGGATTTTATCTTTCATTTATTTGTTTGATTTAAGGGTCCATATCTATTGGGACCCACCTTGATGTAGCCTTTGTATTAAAGAGGTGCCCATAGTGGCGGGGCCCCTCCATCCTTACCGATGTCTCTCTCTGATCTCTTGTGTATGATGGCTTGTGGCCCACCCTGATGCATAAGATCGTCCACCCTATCCACCCATCTCAAATGGTGTGGCCCACCTTGATCATGCCCTTTAATTGGCGCCAATCATCCATTTTATCTAGGTCATCTAGTGGGCCTAAAGGATAAGATACCCAAATATTAAGATCAAGTGGGCCACATCTGTGTGGAACCCACCTTGATTTGTACGTGAACACAGTTCATCCAGTGTCCCTGGACGCTGGACGTGTTCACTAGAGTGTAAGCCAACAGTGAGGTGTACTCACAGAAGGTATTTGATTTTTAGGCTTGTGGGTGAGCCACTTGTTGTAACACCCCAGATTTTGGCTAACCTGGGATTTGACGTCCTTAGGCAGTGGGTCAATTAAAACACCTGAAAAATCGTTCAGAACCCAATTCCATAACCAAAGAAACCACTTAGGATAAATTTCTTTAGAAACTAAGCATAAGTTAGCTAGCGCAACGTTGGAGTGGCTGGGAAACAGTCCCTGATCACTTTAAATACGTTCTACAAGACCCAAATCGAGTAGAACCAATGACTCTAGAATACTCTATAACCTCGGATCAAACTCTAAGCGGGTTTATCCTCTGGACCACATTGAATTTTTATATTGGATTTAGACCGCGCGTCGAAGGTCCGATACCTCCTATCTTAGACCGTTAGAACCGCCCAGCTGGACTTGACAATCATCTCGAAAATCAAGTCAAACCGATAATCACAGACTATTTTGTTGAACCCGGACTGAAGCGACCGCGAATAGGGACGGATTTGGAATTTCAAATTCAAATCTGGCACACGACTTGACGCGTCAGTATTGAGCGTTCTGACCGTCAGAATTCATCCAGATTACACCCTCGGATCAGGAAAAATTTCTATTTATTATCATGAGACTTTCAGTCCTGATCTACGTGCGGTGACCGCTGAACTGAAACGGGTCCGCCACGTGCGATCTGTGAATCCTGCCAGACTGAAAACTTAATACGTGCTACATCTGGTACGCATGAGCTTAAGTCTGATCGCAATCGACCAGGGGACCACCAGAAAGCGTCTTTTGGACCGAAACAGCCCCGATTTGGTTACCCCTCAAGTGAAACTTGTTCCCGAGCCTATTTCGGGCAAGTTTAGGCTTATAAAAGGGGTTGAAACCCTCACTTCTCTCACCCATCCGAATTTTCTAGAAACCCTAGCAAGAGTGAGAGAGAAAGTGAGAGTTTGTGAGAGAAGGTGGGAGAGCTTTTCCTACTACTGCTGCACGTGCTTAGGCAACGCACTCCGATCACGTTGCCGGTGATTTCTCCGCGTTTTCAGGTAAGAAAAACCCTAGAAAGTTGCTGATTTGCTGATTCCTTGGTTCCATAGAGAAATAGCTAATAGATCTTGTGTATTAGGTTGCCTAGTCGCCGTAGACGAAGCGTATACGCTCCGTTCGAATTTCAACATCCATAAGAGACAAGGTGAGAATTTTAGACGCTTTGATTGACGGTTTACAATGCTTTCAATGTCGTTTAATAGTAGATTATCGACGGCATCGCCGTTTGACATGTACAACATGCTCTCCGTTTCCTGTTTCATAAATTAACGAAGAATATGAGATTTAGGGCATTTTAGTCATATGTAGGAAGTACGGTCTACATGCATATTTTGCTGACGTGATTGACATGGTTTGTCGCCGTATTAGTGAGTTAGGAATGCTTGCATAATCAGTTTGGCGAAGAGATTCGCCAAGTTGCGCACTTTGGGTCGACATACTATATGTGGACTTAAGTGTGTAGTGTATGTGTTTGTATAAATGCTTGTATTAGTATGTATTGTATTGAATGATGTTATGTAGTAGTTTGAGATTGATTTCATGATTTAAAATGCTGACCTAAATGATTTCCTACATGTTGACCTTATGCATGATTGTATTACATGCATAGGAAGTATGCCTTGAAGATTTGCTTAAGTTGAATATGCATGGAAAGTATGCCTTGAAGATTTGCTTAAGTTGAATGTTATAACATGTGCTAACATGCTCACATGATGTGTTTCAATTCCAATACCTTTGTATATAGCGTTAAGATAATTCCATAGATGTGTGGGACTTGACTTAGTCCAGGCAGTCGGTAACCGAGCGAATTCGTGGCTGACTGGTCATAGCCACGAACGACGCATCGATGAACGTGATTCGTGTTGAGAGTTGGCGGCAGTGGTTAGGCCACGCGAAGTGTTTTACGCACTTCATGTTGTTCAACTTGAGATGCGATCGCGCTAGTCGAGCCCGTCAAGTAACCCGACTGGCCGATGTTTGTTCACCTTGTATGTATCATAACTGCTTGAACCTAGGGTACTGAACTTACCATTGTAAACCCTATTAACCATGGTACCTTGATCCACGAAGACTCATGAGCCGGGCATGGTGGTATGGGACACCGTGGTCGAGCTGTCGGCCTACGCTGGGGCCACAAACCTCCCCGTAGTGACCAGTGAGCACCTTGACTCGTGAGCAGATTATGGTGGTATGGGACACTATATTCTAGCTGTCGGCCTACACTGATCAGGCGACGAGCCCTTTGTAGTGACCTCGAGCTTATTCTGAGTCCACGGGAGGCGACGACTCTTCCGTGCAGTAGAGTACAGTAGGCCTGTATTGATAAGGTGATGGGGGAGCGGTGCAACGAGTGCGAGCAATAGCCCTGGCAGCCCTTGCAGTGACCTACGAAATATACATCGTATGAGATTACTAGGAGTGACGACCCTAGACAGGATCCGTGTTGGGATTGATACAAGGGAAGTACCTTAGTTTCCCAATCCTGCTGTTTGAATGGACTAATAACAACTTGGTAATCATATCACCATAGCATTGCATGTGCCTGGAAGATGTGGAGCACTCTAGGGAGTGTGGCATGCCGCGGTCGTAAGATGTTGCCGCATGAGGGTGATCTTCGGTGAGGGCATACATCACGTCATATCATCTTGCATTAACAACAGTATTAGGATTGTCTGATTTACTGCTTTACTATTATCGCGTGATTGAATTGTGAACATGCTAATCCCTGCTCTCTTATCCCACTGAGTTGATCACTCACTCCCACGTTACGGGATGGTGTTTCCGGACACCCACCAGTCCCTTTTGTGATTGCAGATGATGGCGCGGCCTGTGAGGCGGAGCTGGACTTGATGATGGGGAGGAGGATTCCTCCTTTATGCGTGTTCTGACTGACGGGATTGCAGGGAGGTTGATTAGATACTTTAACATGGTCATTTTGTATTTTTAGTGCCCTCATGTATATTCATTTTGTTTACTTTTGAAGTATACATGTATGTGTATAACCTGGTAATCTATTCACACTCTAGAGACATACAACTGTTTCTATACGTTATACATACTATTACAGTCTTCCGCTTGCAAATTTAACTGTCTCTGGAGTATGATATGCTGTTCTGGCTTAATCTCACTCATGTTTAATTCGTTATCACAGACAACATTCAATCATACATATCTATGTTGCATAAATAACATTTTGGAACTCGGGAGTTGGGTTTTTGCTCGACCCCCCGATTTTCGGGATGTTACACTTGTACAGGCGCCACCCTGATGTACGGATTCAATCCATGTCGTTCATCCTTTTTCCCAACTCATTTTAGGCGTTGAGCTGAAAAATGAAGCTGATCTGATAATCAGGTGGGCCATACCATAGAAACCTATGCTTTCTTATCGTTCAAGGATGTTGGGACCCACCCTGCTGTTTCTATACACCAAAACGCCCTAAATATTGAGCTTGTTGGGTGTGTTTTGAGCCCTGGAATCCATTGGACGGAGTGGACTCTCAAGACGTGGGCCCTACATGTGAAATACTGCGAAAAATCAAAAAAAAAAGAAAGAAAAAAAAGATGCAGCAGCAACAGGCACTACTACTGTCAGAAGGCAGTAGGCGCTGCCTATACCCTGGCGGATGGACGGACGGGCAGCAGCCCACGGGCCCAGTTGTGGGCCCCACCATGATGTATGTTGATTATCCACACCGTTCATTGGGTGGCCCACTTCCTGAAGTGGGCCCCCTCCAAAAATCAGCTTCATCCGTAACTCATGTGGCTCATACGGTAGTAAACAGTGGGGTTGAGCGTCCGCAATTGAAACCCTTTGGGTGTAGAAGTTTTGAATCATTCTGAAATTTATTTTTCCTATTCACCAGGGCCCGTGGGACCCATCCACACCGTTCATTCATTTAGAGTGGGCTATATCACCATGCACATGTGGTGCCCACATCTTTGGACGGTGGGACCCACCCCCACGTGTGGGGCCCTCCCTGATGTAGGTAACCGTCCAGGGCCTGGACGTGGTTGGGATGTTAATATTATATTATATTATATTAGTATATATAATATAAGATATTATATATTATATTATAATTGTATCTTGTGGAGGGCCCTACGTGGGACCCACCTCTGCCCCCTTTTAATGGTAAGGCTGCACTAGCAGCAGTTATATAAATACATTAAATATATATAGTATATTATATACTTTATGTATATAAAAGGGTGGGCCCTACTTGAGACCCACCTTTGAATCTCTTAAGCAGCAACAACTGCATGTACTCGGTGGCTATGCAACAACCCTATTGCTGCTGTGCATGGAGCAAGTGGACCCCACCACCAGCTGTTGTTCACCGTGGTAAATTTCGTGGGTCCCACCTATTCCATCAACGCCGTCTATCTATGAGACCCGCCATGATGCAAGTGTTGTATACACGTCGTCCAACCATTTGTGAGATCATTTTTGGGGCATGAGTGAAAGAATGGGTCAAATTTAAAGTGCAAGTGGACCCCACCATTCAAATAGTGGACCATGACATCCACCTTCAAACTTCTAAGGGCCGTGGTAGTTTCCCATTTAAGCTGGTAGTGTTTTCACTTCATTTATCTCTATGATTAACCTATGAGTAGGTTGGCTCTCAAATATACATAAGTTTGGGCCCGATTTGATATAACTGAGGCCCATCAGTGTGGCCTATTTGATATACATGAAGCCTGAAGCCTGTTGGTGCAGCTCATGTAATGTGGCCTATGTGATGTGGCCCGCTTAACATAAGAGGCCCATTGTGATTTATTTGAGGCCTCGGTGTAAGGCCCACCTGATGTGTATTCAAGACCCGATGCTATGTATGTGAGGCCCATGGGTTGTAGCCCATTGTGATGTATTTGAGGCCCATGGTTGGTGGCTCATTGTGATGTATTAGGGGTCCATTGGTGCGACCCATTAGTGCGGCCATTGATGTAACCCACTTGATGTGTATGAGGCCTGTTGTTGAGGCCCACCTTGATGTATTTATGGCCCGTCCATTAAGGCCCCCCTGTTGTATATATTTGAGGCCTAAGCGTAGGGCCCACCTATTGTGTATTTAAAGCCCATGGGTTGTGGCCCATAGTGAGGTATATTAGGCCCATGTGATGTAGCTCATAGTGAGGCATATTAGGCCCATGTGATGTAGCTCATAGCGATGTGTATTAGGCTCAGGTATGTGGCCCACCTGTGAAGTATATCTAAGGCCCACTTGTTATGTATTTAAGGCCCACGTGCAGGGTCCACCTATTATGTATTCGAGGCCCATGGGTTATGGCCCATTATGATATATTCGAGGCCCATGGGCGAGGCCTGATGTGATGTATGTGTGTGGTCGTTATGTTGCGTATGAATCCCTTATGGGGGCCACTCCTTGGGAGCAATGTTGGTTAGATGTCCACAATGATGGACAATGATGGTTAGATGTCCTCATTGTGACCTTTCCCTAGGCCTTGTTAGGCCCATTCTTACCGATTTCGATTATCACGACCGATTGCCAATTTCGATTGACATGACCGATTTGCTGATTCTGATTATCGATCGATTTCGATTGTCGTGACCGATTTTTGATTATGATTGACATGACCGATTTACTAATTCTAATTATCAATCGATTTCGATTGTCATGATCGATTGGTGTGACTGACTACCGATTCCGATTGACATGACCGATTTGTCGATTCTAATTATTGATCGATTCCGGTTGTCATGACGGATTGGCGTGACCGACTGCCGATTCCGATTGACATGACCGATTTTTCGATTCTGATTATCGATTGATTTTAATTGTCATGACCAATTGCTGATTTCGATTAACATGATCGATTTATTGATTCTAATTATCGATGTCGATACCGATTGTCGAGGCCGATTTCGATTATCAAGGTCGATTGTCGAGACCTATATGATGTACATGCGACCTGTAGTTGAGGCCCATTGTGACTCATATTAGGCCCATGATGCATGGTCCATTTGATGTTTATTAAACCCTTAAGTAAGGCCCATCATGTTGTATATTAGGCCTTTGTATGAGGCCGTAGGCCCATTATATGTTAGGCTCTACGTGTGTCATTTCTTGGGGGAAATGTTGGTTAAATGTCCACATTGTCGAGGTCAATCATCGATGCTGATTATTGATACCGATTATGAGTATGTGACTGCATAGTATCATGATACATGCCCATATGCATCATCTGCATGTTTGTTATGAGATGTGATTGACCATTGCATATGTCATTGGGTAGGATGATATGAGACTCCCTAATAGGCGGAGGTTATCTCACATGAGTGCACGGTATGCGCATGATTGATGCATGATTAGATTGTATGACTCATGCATCTTGTATTGTGTTGTGATTACTGTATGCCCTAGTGACATCAGGGCCGTAGCCTCCACAGGCATATCGTGGATGGCCAGATGGGACACCAAAAATCTATTCGAGCATCGGGCTGCCATAGATGGCCCTGGGTGAAAATTCATAAACACCCTCTTGGTACCAGAAGACACCCCAACGTCGAGACCAAATGGATGCATGAGCGCCCGAGTATCGAATACCAGGAGGCCGCGTCTCCCACTGTGCCATGGTCGGTTGGGAGGGGGTGTGGCCTTACCAGCCCGAGCGTAGGGGGCATTGCTAGGCTGAGTTTGACTAGCACATGAATGGATCCGCTATCAACGTGCCGAATAGGTATTGGCAGACTATTGGCCAGGCGGATAGTGAGGTTTCTTACGCTTACTTGGACTGTACGGCTAGGGAGAGCGGTGATGCCATTTGGAGTGTACTAAACCCCGCTGATGATCCCAGAGATGAACAGTATTGATATATGGACTTATTGAGTAGGAGTTGCATAATCATTCATTCATTCATTCACTATCTACTCGGGCTGGTGGTGCACAATTAATTATTGTGTACCTTCATATGGCCAGGATTTCAGTTGGGCGCGTGACTAACTTGAGATCAGGAGTTTACCACATTGAGTCTGACTATCCAAATTTAGGTATGAGACTGGTTTGGATAGAAGTCCCTTGTGATGGACCGCATAGCCTGCGATACTATGTAATATCATCCCGACTTCATCCAGCTTGGTCATTTCATTCGCACCGCATATTACATTGCATTCATAGTACTTAGCATTTTAGGTTGCCATATTTCTGCATTGATATGGCCATTAGTACTCATGCCTTGCATCGTATAGCCTTGGTACGGTTGATGGCACTCATAGACTAATCAGTTAATTTTCACATTATTTTGATATTGTATGATTTGTGGCATTGTATCCTTGACATCTAATATTTGACTCACTTTGACTCCTCATTTACATAACTGATTTGCATTGTGTACCCTGATATTGTATAACTCTTGGACTTGTCGGTACTTCCTCTTACTCTGATTACTCTGATATTGCTTACTTGGCACTTACCTTGTGCACACACTTTCACCACTCACTAAGCTTTCTATAAGCTTATACATGATAGATGCGTGCAGGTGGCATCAGGTTGCAGCAACATTGAGCTTGGAGCATGCAGCGAACTTATAGAGCTTTGATTTTTGCCATATGTACTTCCCTTTCAATACTGTATTCAACTATTTATATTAGTGAATATGTGATAATGATGTTGCCTTTGTGACTTGGGTAAACTTGTAGTTATGCTTATCATGAGCTAAATGTACATTGTAAAATCCTCCTTGTAGGATCCCAAGATCGAAATCTGGCGTATGGACACTGGGGGCCGAGAATGGGGTACTACGGAGGCTGTCGGCACTAGATTCGGCGATTGGAAAATTTGTGAGCCCGGTTTCTGAGTTTGGGGCGTGACACTAACCTAATGGCATAAAGCCGACTATCCTAGAACAACATAAAGCAAACTAACCTAGTCCTATGAAAGCAGGGGAAAAGCTATAGCTATGCCGCAAGGTTCCTCTTCCGCCCAATATCTGGATAAATTTCTCAATAGGTTTCTCAACAGGATCATCCAAAAGCCCTTTTTATAATAGGCTTCGATACCCTACAATAGGCTTGGATACCCTGTAGCATGAATGTTTAGAGAAATTTATGGACCTCATTAAAAATTTGTCATTAATTCTCCTGAGGCATCCAAAGTATATATGATTTACCTATGATAGAAAAAATTTCAAAATTAGTATCCCATGGTGAATTAGAGACTAAATAAAACTCAGAAAACTTCTCAGAAAGTGATGAAGTCTCGATACATTCCAAACTTTCAGACTTCGGTTGAATTTTCACCTCCTCCTCCCTTAATGGTAAACAGTCAGGGTCTGGGGAAGGAGGGGCTTCAGAATGAGGGTTCTCTCAGTCCATGATAACTACCGAGGTATTGTCTTGTGAGGCATCTACTTTTTCTTTTATCATAAGATTGTTTGAACCTGCAAAGTGTGCCAAGGAATCATCCAAAGAGGTGGGAGATTTGGCTGAGAGTGACTTATTTTCTACATTAAAGTTTGGGATGATCTGCCCAAGGATTTCACTAATTCTGAAAGTGGATGGATGCACGCTCTCTTGCTCTTGCCCTACACAGACAGATTGAAAATCAACAAAGTAAGCATTGATGTAAACACTCTGTTAATTAAAACTAATCACTTGAGGCATTAAATCGTCAACCGTGTATAGCTCAGATGATGGCCTCAACTGGATGGTTTCAAATTCCAGAGTCGTATTGAGCAACTCGTCCTTCTCCCGAAACATATCATCATTCAATTCATGGGAGTGGTCCAAACATGTCTACAAGAGTTAGAAGAGTCGGTTGTAAGGGGTTCATCCTCCAGATTTAAATCAGGCATGCCAAATGAATGGAGTAGATACTTATGACCAATCACTTCATTTACTTCTTGATCACTGACCTGGACCACACTTGAGATTGATTCCAGTGGAATTTAGGCTGAACATTTATAATCATCATCCCAATATGCATCATTGTCTAATTTCATACAGTGCACACTTGGGATGGGATCTCTTTCCTCACTTTCTATTCCTAAATTCGGTTGAGGTTAGAATAAACTAACCTCTACCTCATCATTGAAATCATGTGTGTCATGTGAGTGCAGTGTGTCACTATCATTATATATGAAAGACACCCACGTCTCTTGAGCATTCTTTTGGATTGTCATCAAGATTAACTCATCAAAAAGTTGAACCATATGCTCATTAATGGTGTAACGTCCTGGATTTTTGTCAACTTGGAGTTGGATGTCCTTAGGCAATAGGTCTATCATAACAACTTATAAACTTAGGAGGGAGCGATCAAACTTAGCAACGTTAAAGGACCCTAAGATCAAGCCATCTCGCTAATCTAAACATTGAAGTCTTAGCCTAAGGTTTACCTATAGAAGCGACCCCTCTTTGCTCTCATGAATCACAAAGAAGCCTTGGGGGATTCACCTAGGGCAATTTCTACTTCCCTTACACCCCATTTTTAGTCCGTTATACCCTTTTCACTCTCAAGTCATCACCCCATTCTCTTCCCAAGATCTCAAAACTCAATCCCAAAGCCTCAAATCCCCCTTTTAGCTCATCTCCTTCAAAAATCTCACCTTTCACCATATTATTCTTTAAAATTTTCTAAGTACTTTCATATTAGACACAAATTATAATGCCCTGAAAATCGAAGGTCGAGTAGAAACCCAACTCCTGAGTTCCAAAACATCACTTATGCAACATAGATAATGATGAATGCATGTTGTCTGTAGAATGACATTAAATAAGATTGAGACTAAGCCAAAACGGCATATCATACTCCAGAGACAGTTAAATTAGCAAGCGAAAGAATGTAATAGATATATAGAATATATAAACGGTTGTAGGTCTCCAGAGTGTGAACATGTTACTAGGTTAAACATATACATGTATACTCCAAAAATGATCAAAAATAATATACATGAGTGCTCAAAAAAAAATAAAAAATGACTAGTGTCATGGCGTCTAATCAACCTCCCTGTAATCCCGTCGATCAGAACCTGCATATAGGAGGAATCCTCCTCATCATCATAAAGTTCAGCTCCGCTTCACAAGCATCGCCATCATCTAAAACTAAAATAGGGACTGGTGGGTGTCCGGAACACCGTCCCGTAACGTGGGAGTGAGTAGCTAACTCAGTGGAATCATAGAACAAAGGTTAACATGTTATCAAATTAATCACGTGATAATGGTAAAGCAAACAATCAAACTTTTCTAAACACTGTGATTAATGCAAGAATGAAATGACATGATGGATGCCCTCACCGACATACTCCCTCATGCGACACCATCTTACGTCCGCGGCATGCTTTCTTCCCTCAGTGCTCCACATCTTCCAAGCACATGCAGTGCGATATGAATATGATTACCGAGTTGTTATTAGTCCCTTTCATACAACAGGATTGGAAAACTAGGGTACTTCCCTTATATCATTCCCAACAAGGATCCTGTCTAGGGTCGTCACTCCTAGTAGTCTTATACGATGATATATTTCTAGGTCGCTGCAAGGGCTGCCAGGGCTGTTACACGCACTCGTTGCTCCACTCCCCCATCACCTTATCAATACAGGCCTAGTTGTACTCTTGTTGCTACGGAAGGGTCATCGCCTCACGTAGAATAGAGTACGCTCGAGGTCACTATAAAGGGCTGTCAGGGCTGTTGCTGGCACTCGTTGCACCATTCCCCCATCACCTTATCAGTGTAGGCCGACAACAAGAATATAATGTCCCATACCACCATAATCTGCTCACGAGTCTGGGTTGCTCACTGGTCACTATGGGAAAGTTTGTGGCCCCAGCGTAGGCCGACAGCTCGACCACGGTGTCCCATACCACCATGCCCGGCTCATGAGTCTTAGTGGATCAAGGTACCACGGTTATCAGGGTTATCACTGGTAAGTTCAGTACCCTAGGTTCAAGCAGTTATGATGAATACAAGGTGAACATACAATGGTCAGTCGGGTTACTTGATGAGTCCGACTGGCACAAGAGCACGTTGAATCGACCGACATGAAGTGCACAAGCACTTCGTGTGGCCTAACCACTGCCGACGACTCTAGTACGACTCGGGTTCGTCATACACATCCTTCGTGGCGAATAGAATCCAACCACGAATTCTAAACTGTTACCAACTGCCTGGGCTAGAGTATAGCCCCAAACACTTGTAATCTAAATCAATAATCATATGAGAGAGACAAAATTGAAATACAAGAAATTCCAGCATGTTATCAGCATGTTATAACATACATCATAAGCAGTTAACGATACACGAATACTTCACACATAAGGTAATCAATTGAAATACCACAAGCATGGAGGAAAACATGTACATCATCAAATTAGTTGAGAATCCAGTCTCAACACTAATCTACAACACCATATACTCAATAGTTACTAATACATACATTTACACTAACACTTAGACTACACAACTCCAACGTACTTGACGTATGTTGATTTCAGCATATAATAAGATAGATCCTTATATCAAGGAGATGTCTAATACACAATAATCATGTTCTTACATTCAAAACATATGGCAGGTATAAATCATATTGATTTAGGCATTTCAACAAACACTTAGTCTACACACATTAGTCTACATAGCATACGTCGGCCAATATGTACATTAGGGCAAATCTCTTCGCCAAACAGATCATACACATATAACTAGTATAGGTACACGGTAAATATTCATGGCAATCATATCAACAAAATACGTACGTATACAGTATTTCCTACAAATACCTAAAATACCCTAAATCTCATATTCTTCGTACGTATTCGAAATGAAAAACAGACAGCATGTTGTACATATCAAACAACATTCTTTTCAACAATCTACCATTAAACGGCATTGAAAGCTTTGAAAAATGGTAAACTAAGCGTCTAAAATCCACACCTTAAACCAGAAATTGTGAAACAGAGTTGATTCAAACGATAAGTCTTTGTCAACGGCTCAATGGCAACCTATCCCATGAAATAGGTTAGTTACATCATCATTTATGCTATTTGGAACTCTAGAATAGGTTAGGGTTAGACTTTCTCACCTAAGAACGAAGTTGGAATCGCCAGAATAGCGATGCAGGCGGATTGCTTTGGCACGTGGAGCAGCAGGGAAGAATCCCTGGGAGAAACTCCAACTCTCTCTCACTTCTCTCTCTTTTCTCTCTTCTCTCTCCTAGGGTTTTCCCCAAATTCGTATGGGTTAGAAAGCTAAGGGATTAAGGCCCTTTTATAAGCTAAAAACTCACAAATACAGACTTAGGTCCAAGGTATACTTATGTTATATCCAAATCGGGTCTGTTTCGATCCAACGAAGCACTTCTGGAGGTCCTGTTACTGAATACAGTCAGACTTAAGCTCTCTAATATTGGATCTAGGTGAAGCTAAGTTTTCAGTCCGGTCGGGTTTCTAGATCGACAGTGGCGGACCAGTTTCAGTTCAGCGGTCACCGAAACTCGATCAGGGCCACAAGTGCTATAACATGAGTGGGCCATCATCCCTGTTTTGAGGGTAAATTTGGATCAGATTCTGATGGTCAGAACGCTTAGAAAATGTCATGCAAGTGACGCGTGCCAGATTTCATAAATTTTATTTAATTTCTAACATTTCTCACACTCTTCACTCTGGACTCAAGAAAATCGTCGTGGGACATCATCTGGACTTGATTTTTGGGGTGATTGTCAAGTCCAACTAGGCGGTCAGAATTTTCTAAGTTTGGGATAATCGGACTTCTAATGTGTGGTCCAGGTCCGATACAAAGTTTCCGAATGCTCCCGTGAGCAACCGGGTTTAGAGTTTGATCATAGGTTTTAGGGTATTGCAGCGTCAACTATTCTACACGTTTTGGCTCTAGCAGATCGTATTTAAAGTGATTGGTGACAATTTCACAGGTCATCCAGTTTAGCGCTAGTTAATTTCATCTAATTTCTAAAGGAAGTAGCCCCTAATGATTTCTCCTTGAGGTGGGATTTGAAGGGTGGAGTGAGTGGTATATGAAAATGAACAAGGAAGTGTTTGGAGAAGGATTTTGGGAGAGATTCGAAATATTTTTCAAGAAACGGAAGGCTTGGAGGGGTGGTTTGTGAAGGAAGTACCAAAATGAAAAAGAAATAGGAGTTGAACCCTATACCATAGGGTTCCACTAGGCCCTAAATGCAATCGGCCTGAAGGTCTTGCCCAACTGGGCCCGTTTACCAGCGAGGCCTCACCGACAACTGGTGGATTTGGCAAGGCCTCGCCATTTGTCCAAGGTTCTCCTGTCCCCTAGGCCCCAAAAAAGTATGGGGCCCACCCTGGGTCCCCCTGTAAGTTGATCGTTTGGCCCCCGACTCCATTTGAGGCAATTTTGGAGCCAATTTGCAAACTGGAATGAGTTTATGCTGAGTATAACATATGATTTTGGGGTAAGAGACGCTAATCTATCCAACTAACCTATTTATTTTGTTATATTCCAAAAGGTTAAGGGTTAAGACCCATTTTATCCATTTATTTACTATTCATGATAAATTTTAGCTTCGGTAATGTTCTTTATCATTAATACCCTAGGATTAGTGTGTATTATGAATGTGTTTAGAAAATAAATGAAGAATAAAGTGGCGGAGGGTGAGATTTTGAAGGAATTGATAAAAAGAGATTTTAGGCTTTGAGATTGAGTGTAAGATGTTGGGATTGACCTACCACCTAAGAACATTCATTTTTAGGTTTGGAATGGAATGAAACATGGCCTGAACCCTTCGATTGACGGTCTAGAAGTGATTTAGGGTCGTTGGGTGTGATTAGAAGTGTGCACGGACTCAATCTCGACGACCGTTTACAGTGAGTTTTAGTTTAAGTATAATTCTTCACTATTTAAACTTGAGGATTCATGTCTAATATAAAAGTACTTGGAGAAGTTTGAAAAATGAGGTGGTGAAAGATGAGATTTGAAGGAAATGGGTTGAAAAGCGATTTCTTTGGCTTTGGGATTGAGCTTTGAGAGTGATAAGGTTGACCCATTGCCTAAGGACGTCTAATTCCAGGTTGACCAAAATCTGGGGTGTTACACAAATCTTAAAGTTCAAAGGATGAAGAACTATAATTAAACTAAAATTTACTATCAATAGTAAAAATATAAATAAAATAGACTTTAGACCATTAAATTTATGGAATCTTGGGAAATAACTATGTTATGTGGATATCTTAGCTTCTCCTACCCCAAAATCATATATTGCAAGTCGAATAACTCATTCCAGTTTATAAGATACACTCATTTCAAAAATTGAATGATGGAACCACTACCAGGACCACCAGACGGCCGCGGCGGCACTGCCGGTGCAGCGAATTTTGATAGACCCTCGCTGAAATTTTTTACATTTTCAAGCTGACTTTAAAAATTCATATCTCTCTCAATATAACTCTGATTTAGGTGATTTATAATCCAGATTAAAGCATGATAAGTCTAGTTTCATATAAAAATATTTAAAAAATAAAATAAATTTTTTAATATAGTTAAATCTAGGATGATGTGACAACCATCCAAAAATTTTTAGTTTGGACAACTGCTACTTCCAAAATTTTTAGAATTTTTCTAGAACATGAAATTGAATGAAATTTGGTAAAGATAAAGTAAACTTGATGATGAACTACTAAAAAATGATTAAAATAATATACTAACTAAAACTATCAAAAAAAATATAGAATTAGTCGAGGACCGCATCCTGTAGTATAATTTAAGCGAAATTTAGTTAAGTACTAAACTAAATAATCGGTGGATTTAACTTAGACCTAAAATCATGAGTATCACTAACTCAATGTTATGTTAATACCTGGGAGAAATTCAAAGAGTCTGTCACTCTCGAGAGTACATTGAAACCCGGTATCGGACCTAAACCGTGTGTTGAGATTCGATAACCGCGAAACTTTAGGATTATGTCCGTCTTACTGGGCTTGACAAAAATCACGGGAATCGAGCCCAGATAGTGTCCCAAAAGGCACAACTTGAGCCCTAAGAAAAGTGCGTGAGAAACTCAAATATCGTTAGAAAATGTAATGAAACTTGAGTAAATTGGGTCATTCGTTCTTGCATGAAATTGAGGATTTTAGACCATTAGTTTCTAACCAAACTTCACCCAGGGAAAAAGGAAATTTCCATACTCATATCCATATACTAATGGCCCTGATCGATTAAGCATGACCGTTAATCTGACACGGGTCTCCCACGGTCGATCTACTTATCAGATCATACTGAAATCACATCCTAGCATAGATCCATTGTCAGGAAACTTATCCTATGACACATGTGAGTACTGAGCCTCCCTAAAAGCCCTATTTATTAAAAACAGTTGCCCTTTGGATATAAACTAAGTATACCATGGCCCTGGGGCCATTTGCATCACTTCTGGGCCTATATATAGCCCTTAAACCACCTCATCTCTCTCCTATACAAATTTCTCCAAACCCTAGGAGAGAGGAGAGAAAATAAGGGAAAAGAGGAAGGAGAGAAGAGAAATTTTTGGAGATTGCTGCAGTGGTTCTCACTCACTATTCTATGTACTGATTCACCTCCCCACTTCACTGCATAATCATTTTCAGTTATAATTTGGGTAAGAAAACCTAACCCTATTATCATTGTAAAGATCCAGATTGAGTAATCAACACTAGCTAACCTATTTCATAATTTAGGTACCCATCATTCCATTTTTGGGAACGTTGAATTCAAATCATGTCTGAATTGAGTATTCCAACGAAAGGTGTTGACTATAAACGTTTAGGTTATAGTTTTCAATGATTTCAATGTCAGCTAATGAATTATGTCTAACTTAATTGCTACCATATCGTCTTAGACATGCCGATTTCGATATATTTTACATGTATGAACTATGTTGAACAAAATATGCATCCTATGTGTTTGTTGAAATGTTTGAATGAACATGTAAACATGATTTGTGCTTGCCATGACTATTAATTTAGGATTCATGTTTGTCATATGCATGATGACCTCTTTGTGTAAGAATTTGCCATAATATATGTTGTAACTAATTTAGTCTATGTATTTTTGGTGAAGTGTAAGTTAAGTGTTTGATAAATTGTCTAAATGAGAAATTGTTGATGATTTGTATTCATTAAGGGTATTGAGATAGGATTCTCAATTACCTTATTCATACGTGTAGTTTCCTTCATTTAATCTTATTTGCCTCTACGCGATTTATGAATAAAATGTAAGTCTTAGGTGATATGATCAATGTGTTTGATGAAATACCCAAATGAGAAATTTATTTGGATTAGTTGTTGAATGTTGACATGATCATCACAAGTGTCTACCCATTGCATCTGAGTAAGATTGGGACTACAATGTAGTCCACGCAATCGGTAATAATCCTGGTTAGGCGGCCGAATTAGTCTCGCCACATTGGGTAGAGTCAACGAATCCGGGTTACACGACGATGGTCGACAGTGGTTAGGCCACGAGGCTTTTACGCTCCATGTCAATTAAGTCATTGTGTGCTTGTACCAATTGAACCTGCCTAATAATTCGATTAGCCTATTGTGTATTTACCATGTATGGACACTACTGCTTGAATCTAAGGTACCCCTTACCAATGTAAAGTCTCATTTTAACTATGGTACCACGATCCGCTAAGACACATGAGCCGATCATGGTGGTATGTGATTTTGTATTTGAGCTGTCAGCGTGTCAGTACGCTGGGGTGACGAGCCTCCCCGTGGTGACCAATGAGCAACCCAAACTCGTGAGCCAGACATAGTGATATGGGACACTGTGTTCGAGCTGTTGGCCTATGTTGAGGTGACGAGCCTCCCCATAGTTACCACGAGTAAAAACTTTGAACTTGCCTATTGACTGCTTTTCATTAGGAGTGATGCCCTACAACTTGCCTATCGTGTGTGATTCACTACATGAAAAATGAAAAAAAATGACATATTTCGAGATGATTCTGGACTGTCTCTAAAATTGCTTGGTTTAAAGACGCTTTAGAGACGGCCGTAAACCATGTCTAAAATTTTAGACAGCCCCTGATCGTCCTTAATATTGTCTTAAAAATTTAAATGTCCACAAATCATTTAAGGCAAACTTGAGTTCTTGAGTCTTTAAAGTACTGAACCTTGAAGATTAAACTTGAACTTGTACTTGAGCTTGAAATCTTGAACTTCGACAATGCTTCTTAAACTTGAATACATAGAGAAGTTCAACAAAGACTTGGACAGCTTTAAAATGCACGGAGTTGATCAATTCAACTCATCAATACATGATATAGATTCTAAATGATTTGGCACAACAAAATTTGACAACACTAGGTGCTAGATTTACAATATAGCATTTACAATCTCCCCTTTTGTCAAATTTGTGAGAAAATCAAATAAATTATCATGCACCAGTTACCATAAAAAAGAATCATGCACTAAATGTGCAACAAATACTCTCCCCCTCAATCCATTACTCCCCCTCAATCCAGGCGAGATGATATATAATACATGTCCAATCTAAAAAAATACACCATATCTACAATCACACATCCCCAATCATCATAAAGCATTAATAACATTCCACATTTCTCCCCCTTTTTATCACAATATGACAAAGGAAAGAAATATAATCAGATGATATAATCAAAGAGATATGAGAAGTATAAGAAATAAAAGAGTAAATAACATAAACATGATCAACAAAATATATTCAGGAAACATAAAGTCATGTTTACATGCCCAAATACTATCCAAGTGCAAATAAAATTTAAAAGTTAATACATGCCCAAAACTAACAGAGTCTAATCAAAACCAGAAGAAGGAGCAGGGATAGAAGGATCAATCTGATGTAATCCCTTGTTAATGCACCTAATGTATTTGCACATATATTTAAATTTGAGTCTCTTGGGATACATGCAAACCTTCCACCTTTTCCTCTAAGGTTCTCAATCGCTCATCAAAATCAATAGGCTAAAAGTCAGGATCAACCTCAGAATCAGATTCTAACTCATTAAATAAATCATCCATGTTTACATCATCAGGAGGTAAATCATCTTCCTCTCCAGCTTCTTCAGCAACTCATACATCATCCCTATCAACTTAGCCGGGTACCAACCTCAGATCCATCTTGTTAATGTTGGAATTGTTGAAGGGTAGATAAGAAATATGAATTCTCCAATAGGCATAACCACAAGGCTATGAATAGCTAGTGTGGTCATCAGATATGTAAAAGGAATATCACTATGGTCAGGATGGAGATGAAACTGAATAATTATATAACAAATAAGAGAAGGAAGACATATTTGAACACCAGAAACAACTGAGTGAAGTATGCGAGTCATGAAAGAAGTTAACTCAGTCTTGTTACCAAATCGAGGATACACATTAGAAATGAAAATACAATGATGAATCCTGTATCTGGGTAACATATTTTTGGAACTAAGTGCAATATCAGAGTTCCATTCCACATTCATGTTGCATAACACTCTAGTTAGCATACGTTTTTCAGATTCAGATGGTCTCACAATTAACATAGAGATAGGTATTCCTTCATCATTCATAGGAATATCCATCAAACTAGATATTAAGCGATGATCTACATCAACTAGACCTTCTCTAGTTATCACAGTAAAAGTTAAATTTTTCCAATAGAAAAGTCACTTATACAGGAAAACATGGCCTGTGCAATGGACTGGTATGAAGGACCGCCCCAATTCAAAATGTTAGACCATCCTATAGCTTCAAGGAGGGGAACAATATTAAAAGGACTCAAATGATTAGAGTTAACATTCCGCTCAACAATTATAATATGGAGACGAATATCCTGCATGTATTCAGGGTCCTTGTCAGGTGGTCAAAGAGTACGCACCGTAATCGATGTAAAATGGGAAGAAGAGGGACCACAACAGGATCTCTTCTTGTATCTACTCTCCATTACACAATGCAAAAAGAGGAATAAAATAAAGGAATGGAGGGTTTCTCTCAAATTATATTTTAAGTTAAAAAATCAAAGAAACCATAAGAAAATTTGAAATAAACTTCAAAATCAAGGAAATAGAAGTGTAAAGATCCTGAAAGTGCACCTGTTAATGCCTTGGTCTGTTAATTATCGAGTGTGTTGAGTCAGTCAGTTTGTAGAGCCTCACAGGAAGAATAATTCAAGTGTCTGCCTCAACCGGATGTGTGGAAGCTCGCCATAGGTAAATAATAGCCTCACATCCCATGTCCCAAAACACCAGGTGAATAAAACCCTTAAAAACTTGTTAGACATCTTAGGGTTTTATGATGAGAAAAATTTCTATCAAACAGAAAAATCTGTAAGTTTTCTTACCTTGTCACTTGTATCGATACACATTTCGATATGATCGACCTGTACTGTCGATGTCCTCGACACTTGATAGATATTATCGATAAGAGGACCGCACCTGAGCTTGTAACTCAGTGGGCTGCACCATGTAAAACAGTTGGTGGGCCACGTTCAAATTCTAGTGGGCCTCACCACTAGCTGTTGTAGGGCCCAGTCCTTGGGCCACCCAGGAGGCCAATAAATTGGGCCAAATCAGGGCTTAAGTTTAGCCCAGATTGAGTCAAAGCCTTGGCCTAGTCAGGCCTCTAGTCGGAGCTAACATGGATGGGCCTGATTCTCTTGGTGAAAGCCCAACAACATTATTAAGGGCTATCAAACCTTCCACCAACCTCCACGCTTAATGCCTTAAAATGTATTATCTAAATGCAAGAAAAGAATTTGTCCAAGGATCTGTTCAAGTAATGTGGAGGTGCCAACTTCTCAGGGGAACTCGCGCCAAGGAACGCCCTTCAATGTGTCTAGTGATGATTCTTTACCTTAAGCTTTTTATCTTCTTATTAACTTAAGTTTTAGTTTTATCTTAATTTATAAATGATATCTCCATTTTATAAGCATATGTGTTAATTGTTGAAATTGAATTGCTATATTCCATGCCTGACGTTCATCCTGTATATTTGTTCGTGCTTGTGGATTATTCGTGGATTACTTATGGACTTTAAACTGGTACATTAGTGGAAAACCCCCACCTATAAATGTACACCCATACTTGGGATGTAACTCAACTGGTCGTGATTGAAACGGACCTTTGGCTTAGAGGTTATTGAAGGGTGGTTTAAATTGACCAACGATGTGGGCCTACCATCCAAGGTTGTTGTGTCCAATGGTTTTCAAGGATGGTTTTTTATCGCATAGTTTTGACATTCGCCATATGTGGCCTATTTTGAAAATCGCGCTATGTTGCTTTGTTCTAGAATTTTCTCTATATGGGTTCGATGTTTTATACCGTGCAACCATATGATAGTAAGCCCCCATATATTGTAATATGATTGGCCATTAGCCGAGGGATTTCCATTTAACATCCTAAGGTAGTAGTCTCATGGGTCAGGTATGGTGGTAATGGGACACTATATCCGAGCCGTCAGCCTACGCCAAGCCATGTGCTCCCTGTAGTGACCGGGGCTTATTTAAATTTGCTGGTTGCAATTAGATTAATAATGGATTGGCTAATCATGCATACATGGCACAGACTAGCATCTAATGCTATCGCATGTGATGTACGTATTGTTCTGATTGGATGATGTTTCTCAGGTTCGATGATTCCGACTGGATGATGTTTTCCAGGTTCGATGATTGCATGGGTGACAGCCCACTGTCCATATGGATGTGCATTCCCGGGGCGATGATTGCATTCACACATCCATGTATCTAATAAGACCTACATCATATATTGTTTTGTATGCTTTCGTTTTATAATTATACTTGCCTAATGCGGCAGTGTGTAATCTTGAGAGGAATTCACACTAAGTTGGTCACTCATCCATCAAATATACAACCATACAGGTAGTATTGGTGGCTTTAGTGATATGTATATTCAGATTTGATGAGGAGCAGGGTATGATCGCCAGGGATGCTTGACTGTATTTTTCTGGAGGAGCTGCATGATCTTGTGGCTTATATTTATATGCTTTCTGTTATTCTTTATGTATTAAATTCTTATAAATCTTGTACTTGTTAAATTCTGAGACATTAGTTTGTATAAGTTATTATGGGCAGCTTCTTGTATATTTGAATGATAATGAAATTTTTCTTTATGTCGATTTGTCCATACTACCCTCATTTGCTTGCTCTGATGAAAAGAAAAAAAATGTACACTCAAATTTGACCATCCTTTAAGGTTAACACTCGAGTTTTTGGAAAACAAGTTATATACTTGGCTCCTGAAAAGTCAGGGCGTTACATATGTGTCGTGACTTCGAAGGCCAGTGGTGCTGTGACTGCCGTCTCGGATGCCTCAGGTGAAAGTGAGTGCACACGAGCCTGTTGGGAACGGTTCGGCTGCAGTGCCATAGGCCATTAGGCGACCTAAATTGAGGTATAGGTGGCCTGTAAGAAGGCTGTACAGGCGGTGTTAATCGTAGAGGTGGAGCTGAGATAACTGGTGACATCTAACGATTAATCTTCTGAGGGGGCATGAAGCCGTTGTCCCTCATCCTGGTGAAGCAGTAAGTGTCAGCATGACCAGACCTCTTATAGTAGGTGTACCATACATCAGGTCGCCTAAGCTGTGTCGGTGGAGCCATAAGCTGAGGAGGAGAATCTGCTCGCAGCCTCTTGCCAAGGAACGGTCTGCTCGGTAAGTCTGGTCGAGGCCTAGGACCCATGGGCACACGTATACAGGACAACCTGTCCCCGTCTTACTCAGCTCGCAGAGACATGTCTACTAGCTCAGCATAGTTGAGTATGTTAACGCAACACATCTTCGAGCGTATCTTGAGTCACAGACCCTTAAAAAATCACCGCATTCGCATCGGCTGGTCTAGTAATATCAAGGGAGCATATCTGGCCAGCTCCGTGAACCTATTCTCGTATTCTACCACTGTCATCACTTCCTGTCGGAGGCGAAGGAACTCTCCCTCCTCATTACGATAGGTGAAAGGGAAATACTTTCCGTGGAAGCGTGTCTTAAAAGCATCCCATGACCACACGTAACCAGGAGCAACGGTCCTAAAGACGCTATCCCACCAAAGACTGGCCTCCTTCTTAAACATATAGGTGACCAACTTTACCTTCTCTGCCTTAGTGCAGTGTAGTGGCTTCAACATCTTAGAGATGCAGTCAAGCAATACTCGGCCTCCTCGAGTCTGTGAGTATCTACAAATGTAAGAGGTCGGAAGATTTAAAATCTCTCAAACAAGCCATAGCACCCATGTTTTCAGCAGGGTGCACAGGTGGTGCAGGTGGAACCGCGCTCATGTTTTGAGCAAGGGCCCCAACTATGGTGGTCCAAATATGCTACTGCTGTTACAAGAGAAGCATCATTTGCTTCGACCTATCAGGAGGATAAGCCACCTGAGGCATGTGAGGCATCAAAGTAGACGCACGGTTCTGTAGGAACCGGTGGTGCAAAACGAGTCAGCCCATTTGTATGGCCAGTGGCCGGCTGAGAATCCAGCATAGTCTTGTGAGTCGGGCCTAAACTGGGGTCCATATGGCTATTGCTTAGGGGAGGTGCCCCATCAATCGAGTCGCCAAGTGTAAGACGTGTCGTACTCCGTGTGGCCTTAAGTGACATTCCCTATATACAACATAGGGTACAACCCATGTAAGATTTAGCATACAACACTCAAATTCTCAAGCATTCCACACATCTCATAAACAAAAGGAGCTACAAGCATTTCATTTAACCAAAATTGTCACAATGCATGAGATGTAGTATTACATGGATCATGAAAGAAGATGCATATGAGCTAATCTAAGTAAGGTTTCAAACACTAAAGCATACCTACTACTCTACAATATTACTAAGCCTATTAAGGCTATAAAATCGAAAACAGAAAAGCAAAGGAACCCCAAAGAGGACTACAACATAGGACTGGTTGTCCGAATCTGGTGATGGAGGAGCACCCATGTCTTACATACAACATAGGATAACCTTTAAAGTGCGAGACACCTTAAATTTTTGTTTCATAAACATCTTATTCTCTTCAAGTTTGGCCTGGGTCTCACTGACCTCCTGTCGTAGGGAGACTTTGCCCTCCTTAAGTTGAGCTAACCAGTCTTTTAAAGCAGCTCGATCATGGTGGGGCTCATGCATAGCAGGAGGAGAGCCCCCATCAGAGTCTTGGGCCTCCTCTTCTTCCTCTTCCCACCCTTCCTCTTCTTCGTTTTCTTCTTCTATCTCATCTCCACCTTCTTCACTTTCCGTCTCATCCTCACTCTCATTGAGTCGGGCTTAACGTTGTCGTGGCCCAATATTTATGTTGTTGAGAGTAGTGTCGTTGACGAAATGGATCGGCGCAAGCCTTTCTGAGCTAAGTCTGTAAATGAATTCACGAGAAAGCTTGCATATAAGTCGGCCGAATGGGAATGAAATGTCTGTATTGGGAGAGCGTGCGGTCTGAACTATCTGTAGTAGTACATACGTAGGCAGGCATAACTTGTCTCCTTACCCAGCTCGGTATAGGAAGTCTACCATTAGACACGTGCATTCACTGCGATTGCTCCATCTGGGATACACATTGTGCGTGAAGATGTGGTGGAGCAAGCGAAAGTCATGAGTCATTCTGGTCGCTGAGAGGAGTTGCCTCGATTCCAGTGGACCAGTCGGCCACAAAGAAATCGCATACGTCGATCTCTTTCACGCAAACTCCTAAGACTCTTCTCGCTAGCATGAACCTCCCCACGTGGCATCCCCATGACTCAAGCTATCAAGTCCACATTGACAATGGCTTCCCGCCTTCCCATGGGGATAGAGAATTGCAGACGCTCTAGCAATGACTCTCGTATATGGGCATAGAAGGCTTGGACAGTGCTCTCATTTGCATGAGACTTGCCTTCAAATATGAGACCCCGCCTGGTGTCCAACAGGAGATTCATTACCGGATAAAGCCCAAATAGTCTCCTGCACGTGTGCTTCAGAGAGGACCCTACGGCCTTAAAACCTTCCATATGCCATATCCACCAGTAGAGCTCTTTCGAGAGGAAGCTGGGGATCGAGATCCTGCTTCATTGTTATTGCCCGATCAATGCTTTTGTTAGCCTCGGCGCCTTTCTGTCTCCTTGAACAGATAGGGCGGCTAGGCCCAGCTTCATCCATGAAAGCCCTCTTCTTCCCCATGAGAGAAAGAAGTGTGGAAAGTGAAAACATGGCCGCCACGAGCTCGAAAAGAGCCATTTGAGTGAAACAAGATAGAGGGATATGATGGGTTGTTGGACCTTGAGATTTTTTTTTGTGTGATCAAATGGGAAGAAATGAGGGAGATATGAGATGGATTTGAAAGAAATGATGAGAGGTGTGTATGTAGTGATGAAGAAGAAGAAGATTTGAGATTCAATGGGAGATTTGAGAGAGAAAGATGAGATTTTGAGAGATTTGGAAAGCTTGGAGGAGTGTAAGAGGAGGTAATGAAGTAAATGGGGGGGGGGGGGGGGTTATAGGGGTCCCCACACAATTTCGTGGGCCCCACATGCATGTATCATGGCATGAGGCCTTGCAAGTGGTGCGATGTCATCGCAGTCCGTTGGACTAAGCCCGGGGTGCTGTATGTGTGTGGGGACCACTTTGGTCCCCCCGATTTGGGTCGTTTGGGCCCCTAAGTCCATTTGGTGCAATTTTGGGTTCCATCTCGCGTATATTCACGCTTTTAGGGTTATTTGAGTGTGAAATACACCGAACCATCATCTAAACTCATCGATTAACGGTCTAGAAAAGGATTGGGGCTATCTCGCATGGTCGCAGATGCCTATGGGTTCGATTTCAACGGTCAGTTTCATCTATCTGTGAAAATTGGAATCCTACGAATATTTCTAAGTTTTATCACTCCCTCTTAGATCAAAGTATGTCAGTGTGCATCGTATTACCATAATCCAGGTTCATTTTAATCCAAATCATGCTTTAATACCAACTTGTAATGCCCTGAAAATCGAGGGTCGAGCAGAAGCTCAACTCCTGAGTTCCAACGCATCACTTATGCAACATAGATAATGATGATTAAATGTTGTCTGTATTAGCACATTAAACATGAATGGAATTACACTAAATCAGCATATCATACACTAGAGAAAATTAGATTATGCAAGAAGAAGACTGTGATAGATATATAAAGCATATAAGTGGAAAGTTCTCAGAGTATCAACATGTCGCCACGTTAAATAATTGCATGTATAGTTCCAAAATATACAAAATAAAAAGTGTAATGTCATCAAATCCATATCCCTGTAGCCCTGGTGATGCAACTCCAAATCTACATAGACCTGCCAAAGAGTTATAGATAGGAGAACTCCTCCTTATCATCATAGAAGGCAGGCTCTATCTCGTAAGCCTCGTCATCATCTGAAACTACAATAGAGTCTAGTTGGTATTTTAAAACACCATCCCAGAGTGGGAGTGAGTGATCAACTCAGTGGAGTTATAAGGAAAAGGTTAACATGTTATCAATTCAGTCAAGTAATAATGATAAAGCAGTACAACAATCATGTCCTAAGTACTCTTGTTAATGAAGAAATGATATATATTAATGATGCATGCCCTAGATTGCACTCTCTCTGTGACATCATCTCACAGTGGAGCATGCAACACTCCAGCTGTGCTCAATTCCAACGCCAAAGGCACATGCAATGTGGTGTATGTACGTGATTAGCCAAGTTCTTAATTAGACTTATTCATACAGCAGGTTTGGGAAGCTAAGGTACCTCCCTTTATATCATTGATCCAAACATTAATCCATCTAGGGTCATCAATCCTAGTTAATCACATACGATAGGGAAGTTCGCGAGTTTACACTATAGGTTGTTACGGGAGGCTCGTCACCTCAGCGTAGGCTTAATTCACACTCGAGTTATTATGAGAGGCTCGTTGCCTGATTGTAGGTCTATTTTATATTTGAGGTCATTGCGGGAAAGGGTCATCACCTTAACGTAGGTTGACAACTCGAATACAGTGTCCCATACCACCGTATTCGACTCACGAGTTTGGGTTGCTCACCATGTATGGCCAACAGCTCATGAGTCTTAGCAAATCGTGGTACTAAGGTTGAAACGGGCTTTACATTGGTAAGTGGTACCTTAGATTCAAGCAGTAACGGCCATACATGGTGGACATACATTTGACTAATTGGGTTACTTGGACAAGCTCGACTGGTACGAGCACACGTTGACTTAATCGACCTGGAGCGTGTAAGCACTTCACGTGGCCTAATCACTGTCAACAAACAACGTACGTCTTGGATTCATCGAACGTATCTTGTGTAGCGCAACGACCTCGGCCACTAATTCGGGAACCATTACCGATTGCCTGGACTACGCAATAGTCCCAATCATATTCAAACATAATAGGCATTCATGTGTGATAGTCAAAATAGCATGTAATAATCAATTCAAATATAAATCACATTTGGACATTTTAACACACACATAGTACTTATGTTATCATATATAGACATTCATCCATAAATCACATAATAACGAGATAAATTATAAGAAGGAAACTGTAACTATAGATAAGGTTATTAAGAATCCCATCTCAATGCCCTCATTAAATGAATTTCAACAACCGTTTTCTCATTCAGGCATTTTATCAAGCACTTAGACTACACATATCAACATACGTGTAATAAAGTAGTTATAACAAGTATTATAGCAACTCCTTTCACAAAGAATTTTCCACATGACAAGCATAAATTATAATTCTCAATCAATAATCATGACAAGCATAAATTATAATTCCATATTCATTCAAACATTTCAACAAATATATGGAATGCACTATATTCAACATAGTTTATATATATATGTAATATACTGAAAACATCACATCTAAGCACATGTGACAGAAATCAAGTCAGTTATAAATCTTTAACTGACATCGAAGGATTTGAAAACCATAACCTAAACGTTTATAGTCCGCACCTTTCATCGGTAAACCCATTTGTACTCAGTTTGAACACTACATTTTTGTATACGACACAACGACAACCTATAACATGAAATAGGCTAGCTATTTCACCATTTAATCTATTTGGATACCTAACATAGATTAGGATTAGGATTTCTTACCTAAGAATAGAGTTAAAATCACGGGTATAGCGACATAGGTAGGATGAGTTGGCACGTGGAGAGGTGGGTTTGAATCTCAGCAATAATCTCTCACTCACTCTCTCTCTTCTCCTCACTCTTTCCTTCTCTTTTCTACCTTCTCTCTCTTAGAGTTTTGAAAATTCGTATGGAATAAGAGAGGGGTGGGTTAAGGCCCTTATATAGGCTCAGAACTGATGTCAAGGCCCCAGGACCATGGTATACTTAGGTTATAGCCAAAGAGTGGCTGTTTCGGGTTAACGGAGCTCAAATGGAGGCCCATTTTTTGCATACGGTCCAAAGAAAGTTTTCTAACAATAGATCTATGTTAGGTTAAGTTTTCGATCCGATTGAATTTACGGATCGACCGTGGAGGACCAGTTTCAGTTCAACGGTTATCGTTACTCGATTAAGGCCAAAGTACACTGACCTGTGTAGGGAAATTTTTCTGATCCGAGGGTGTAGTTGGGTCAGAATCTGACGGTCTGAAACCTTAGATTTAGCCTACAAGTGAACGGTCCAAATCACTTAAGTTTTAGTTTATTTTCTAAAGATATTTGTGTTTCTCACACACTTCGCTCCGGGCTCAAGTTATGCGTTTTGGGATACTATTTGGACTTGATTTCCCAGATGGTTGTCAAGCCTAGTAAGGCGGTTATAACCGTATAGTTTCGCGGTAATCGGACTCTCGATGCGTGGTCCGGGTCTGATACTGAGTTTCATTGTGCTCCCGAGAGCAACTGAGTTTTGAGATTGATCCTACATTTTTAGGTAATATTGGGTTAGCGATTCTACTAGATTTGTGGCTTGCATTCATATAGAAAGCAGTTCAAGCTAATCTGCTTATCAATTCAGTTTAGTACTTAATTAATTTTCATCTAATTTTTAAAGGATTCGGTCCTTAGTGATTTCTGCCTGAGGTGATACTCGGGTCTTTGTACGGATTTTTTCGAGACGTTCAGACCCACATAGCATATGCAATGAATATGACCTAATTCATACATTGTTTATGAGTTTGAACAATTGAAACATCGTTTGCTCTGCTAATTCATACGCTTGAAATACTTGAAGCTTGTCTTCAAATCTTGAATTTGAGCTTGAGTAAAGACTTGAGTTCTTGAGTCTTTAAAGTATTGAACCTTGAAGATTAAACTTAAACTTGAGCCTTGAACTTGTACATGTACTTAAGCTTGAAATCTTGAACTTCGACAACGCTTCATCAACTTGAATACATAGAGAAGTTCAACGAAGACTTGAATAACTTTAAAATGCACGAAACTTATCAATTCAACTCATCAATACATGATGTAGATTCTAAATTATTTGGCATAATAAAATTTGACAACACTAGGTGCTAGATTTACAATACAGCATTTACAATTTTCTCGAGATATACGCGGGCCCACAACTCTTAGCCTGGGAGCATTGGTATATAAGACGCGGCGTTGGAACTACGGCAACGGTGCGGTTGCAGGAGTATAGGTTTCAAGTTGAGTTAATTCAGAGATTCATGATGTAACTTAGGGTCGCATACATTTATTATCTACAGGTCACAGGTTACTAAAATTCGAGGGGGAGGATCGCGGGAGTTGGTGGAACAGTATGGTACTACGATACGGGCCTTACAACTAATGCTCCTTATGTGGGCTCTCCGAGCCCATTTCAAATCTCCTCCACTGGAGGGACCTCCGAAGATGGTGTGAATTTCCTTGGTCAATTCATTATTAATGGGTTGTTCATCTTTCAAAATAGTTCGATCTCCCCTTCGAGTAATGTATTCCCTAAGCTGCCTGCTGTGGATGAGCGCCTTAATCTCCTCCTTGAGGTCAAAATAATCGCTCATCGAATGGCTGTGATCTCGATGAAAAATTTAATATTTATTTTTACTCCTTTTACCAGGTTTAGATTTCATCTTGTTCTACCATTTAAAGAGGTGTTTGTCCTGAATCTCCATCAAGACATGTTCGGGTATCTTGTTAATGGGAGTGTATGACTTGAACTTATTATTGGGTCACTTATTCGGACGTTGATTATCTCATGATTGGTCATCCTTCCTTTTCTTGCTCCCACTGGTCGAGCTGGGCTCTACCTTCAGTTGTTGTTCTTTGGCTGTCGTTCCTTTATTCTGGACGACGTTTCATAGGGTAGAGGCTTCCTCGACATTATAATATTTTTGTAACCTATTCAGTAGGTTAGCCATTATTGTCGACGGGTTCTTATCCAGTGAGAAGAGGAACATGGGATCCCTTAATCCTCCCATTATTGCGGTTAGAGTAAGTTCCTTGAAGTGTTTTCGTACTTGCATCGTTTCGAGATTGAATCGCTTGATGTAATCTTTCAACACTTCTCCTTCTTTTTGGATGATGTGGAGAAGGCGAGAGGTCTGTTTGAGTCTCTCCTTACCCCCAATAAAATTTGTAATGAAAACTTGATCAAGTTGGGAGAACAAGTTAATGGAGGTCGGCTTCAGCTGTCTAAACCGTAGTCAGGTAGCTCCAGTTAGGGTTAATGAAAATACTCAGCACATCACTATAGTGGACGTGTTGTGGAGCTTCATCCAGACCCCGAAGGACTCTAGATGTTTAAACAGGTCGGTAGTTCCCGAAAAGGGAGTGATTTGTGGCATACGGAACCTGTCCAATAGTTGTGCCTACATAATATCACTAGTTAGCGGAGGCTCGGTTTCCTCCATTATTACTTCCATTGGGGTCAGAGCATTTGCACGGTAGGCTTATTGTATGTCCCCAATTTGACCATGCAAGTCCTTTAGCTCAACTTCCCATAGTTCACCGCTCTTTACCATAGCTTTGACTAGAGCTTTGTCCAGCGCATAACGTAGATCAGAAGCAGGTAGAGCTATGGTCCCAGAAACGTAAGAAGGGGCCGGCCTTGCCGATCTGAGTTGTCAGTTCCTTTAACAGGTGGTAGGCACTTTGGAGGGCTGTGGTGGATCGTGAACTACTTGCTTAGCTTCCTGGGCGATCCTCTATACTTTTTGGGGCTGTAATTGTTTCAATAACTGTCTTATGGAGTTCATGTTAATATTCAGCATTTCAACTTGTTGCTCAAGGGAGTTCAGCCGCCCTCCTCTATTATGAGATTGTTGAGCTTGCTTTGTAGGAACGGAGTCAACTTGTTGTTGGGAGGTGGAGCCCCGATGACTGTCAGGTTGCTCCAGTGGTGTAAGATCAAGCGCAACAGGGGAGACTCACCCTTTCTTCTTCCCTCTAGCCATTATAGTTATTCAGTAAAGTAGGAAACGACCTTGATGTCGACCTCCCACAGACGGCGCCAAATTGTTGATATAGTTTTTTGGTAGATTCTTCTTAGACCCTCGAGTGCCTACATATAAAACAAACAAGGAGGACCCTAGCTAATGTATGGGACCCTCTGATACCAAAGTCAGAGATCTGGATCTTTGTAGAAATGATTTCAGAGGAAAGTGGTTATCAGTGTGAAAAAGACTATGTAACTTTCACCATTGGGGGTTCTCCATATTTATAATAAAGGGAAGATCACGCAGTCGAACGATCTTTTTTATTTGATGGATAAGTATCGTAGTTGAATTACAGCTCCTAATGTGTCGGAGACCATCCCGAGATCTTTGATATCCAAGATCTCCAGGATTTTGAACTTATTCCTCGGGATCTCTAGAGAGAACTTCGAGTTGTTTTCCTTAGATAAGATTGAACATTAGTCGGAAGCTAGTAAACCCGTCTGATCCTCGGATAAGGTCGGACGATAGAGGTAACAATGCCTCAGAGATAAATGATGTTGAGCTATCAAAAGGTCGATGTCGTTCCGATGATAATACCAACAAAACAAGCTTATGATGTCCTTGTGATCAGTAACTTCGGTAGCCCTTAGCTTCTTCACCGGGCTTGACAACCCTACTAAGTTGTTCTTCTAGGAAGCCCATTAAAGCTCGTGCTGACCTATAGTCATCCCTCTTTGACCTTACTTATATGTCGAGTAGTTTGGCCCATTAGTTCATGCTGGTTGCTGGTTCGACCTTCTCTCATGGATCAGCCCATTTTTCCTATAACAATTATCAAGCAGGAGTTCCCTTAATTTACATGGCAAGGATGACTTGCATCAGTGTTGATATGGCAAAGATGATTTATTTAAGTGAAATTATCAGGTGGATTCCCTTAACCTGTATAACAATAATGATTTATTTTGGTTAGATTATCACTGCCATAATATGTGTTTTATCCCTAGCTTCTACATGTTTCACCTATTCATTCCAAGGCGTGATCCTAAAAATGAGGCAGATCTAAAGTTTAGGTGTGGAGACACCGTGCAATGATTATTTATGATTTAACCTGTTCATAGAGTAACGTGACCTGGATGAAGGAAAAACATAAATATCAACTTAATAAAAAAACTTCCATGGTCCATAAGATTCTTATGGTGTGGTCCACTTTAGCTTTAGATCTACCTCATTTTTTGGTTCGTGCTCTAAAATGAGCTAGAAAAATTGATGGACTGCATGGATAAAATACAAGAGTCTGGATCCTCTGTTATTAGGCAAACAGGGGCTCCCTGATTTCCTAATCCTCATTAGTCCACGTCACCACTCTGTTAAGACATAAAATAAAGGACCAAGAATGAATCAAAGAAGGGAAAAACTATGAAAAAGAATGAACAAAGTAAAAAAGGAAGGTGCAGACTCATTGCGTTGTGCAGACTCGCGCAAAGCACACTGTTTGAGCGGGTCGGCACAAATCCTCATTTTGGTTGTGTGATTCCTACACAAAAGTATGCCTGATTAGGCTTATTGTAGTCTTTGTGCCGGACCGTACAACACCATTGTGTTGTGAGGACCTGCGCAAATGGTATGAGCTGTTGCATGAACAGGCTCAAGTGATGATTCGGGTATGCTGACGTGGATGGCTGAGATTTGGTGAAAGGTGGGCCCACAACATAGATTTCGAGGCTTCGCATGTGTGGAGACCTACAAATACCCCACTCCTCTCATTTGCACACATTAGGGATTTCGAAGAAGATCAGAACTTTGGAGAAGAAGAGTAGAACCAAGGTAAGATGGGTTGAAAGAAGGAAGAAGAAGAAGAGGTTTTGTGCCAGGCTGCGCAACACCATAGTGTTGTGTGGCCATTAATGCTCACAAGTTGAAATGCTGCTAAAATCCCTATTGATTTGATCTTTGAAGTCTTCACAGTCTTTGATTTTCCTTTTACACAAGGACATGAACTCAGGAAGGAGAGATCAAATGATCAGATTCACACAACATTCCTCTTGATGAGATGATCAATTCACAAGTTGAAATGATGTCGGATTCGATATCTAGATTCGGTATTCAAAATCTTCTGATTTTTGTATTTTAAGTAATTTATCTTAGAATCAAGAAAAATCAAAGGATGTAAATGAACTCAGCATGAATAAATATGATGATTGTTCTCTACACACTCTCTCTGTTATGATTGAAGAAGATAATCTCCTAAATTGAAATGCATTTGTTTCTTGTCGAAATAAAATGGTGACTCTACTGGGGATTTTATCTTATATAAGATTAACATTGAAAAGGTAACGGGAACTTTCGTCGTAGTTTGGCATCTTTTTGATGCCAAAATGGCGACTCTCAATGTGAACATCCTCCCCTTCATCTCTAAGATAGAATACTTTACCATTTGGATTCTAATTGTAATTTTATATTTTGTTTGAAGGTAAGAAGATAAAATTATAAGTCACGATCAATCGCAAACCTAACGAAGAAAGTGAATTTCTATTTCACCGCGACCGGATTCGCGGTGGAGTATGCAACGAATTACTCCTCAGATTATAAGGCCCAATCTCTCACAAGCAAGGTTGATAAAACCCAAGTGATGGCCAGAGTTATATCTGCTTCACCTTCAGCACAAGAAAGTGATAACAACTAGGTTGTCGTGACATCTCGAATAATGAGGGCCCGAAATGTAGTAATAGCCAGAGTGAATTCACTTTCACAAAGAGTCAGGGGCCATTAACGTGAAATGCTGCTAGAAAGAACCTCGAACTCGTTCCTCCCACAATATATCCTGGGAAAACCGTTCCTCCATTGACATCGCATGATTTCTCAGCCCTGCCTGCTGTGAGTGCTCAATGGATAAAGGAGCAGAACGGTAAGGCACTACTCGCAAGCTCACCAACTCGTGTATCGCTCCAATCAACCGATTTCTGTGGAAGTACAGGAAAGTTAAACGACACTTCTCTCTTCATAAGCCCCAATGCATCGACATATTCCCATTCTACCCTGACTACAGCTTTATCGAGAAATGGAGAAGCCGCCGTATGCATGGCCAGAACAAGTTAAGTACCCCCACCGACAACAGAGGACCATATAACCGAAATGGCACAAGCGCAGAGAACACTAATGGAAGAATGCAGGAATCTCTGGGAAGCTTTAGCAAAGCTCGCGCACAATGTGGCCCAGATGGTAGTGCCCCCGAAGATGGGTACCATGAACGGACATCCCGTAGGTTCCCAGCCACCAAGAACTGGATCACTCGGATCCGTTCCTGCAGCAAGAGCTATAACTCAAGAGGAAGTGCGATAGGTCGTTGAAAAAGCCATCAGAATGGAAAGAGAACATGAGAATGTTGGTCGATTTAGATATCGAATGCCGTATCTAAGAGAAGTAGAAGATGTTCCTTTTCCAATTAACTTCAAGCAGCCAGATTTTCAGAAGTTTAACGGAGACGGATCGCCAGAAGAACATTTGATGCATTTCATTACCAGCATAGGAAATTTCTCTATAGTACCGCAATACTGCCTTTGGTTGTTTGGTTCCTCCTTGATAAGTATGGCATTCGATGGTACTCAAGTTTGGCACCATGATCGATGCGAACTTGGGAATAGATGTAAGACGCCTTTATGTCAAATTTCTTCTCGTCAGAACGTGATGTCAGCATCACAGAGTTAATATCAGTATGGCAGAGAGAAGGGGACTGTAGAGAAATTCATAGACAGATGGAAAACATTGGGAGCTTCTTACAGAATTACCAAAAGAGAAAGAGCAGGTGAAGATGTGCTTAAACTCCATGGAGATGGGGATTGCGTTTGGCCTCACTAGTGCTGATATCAAGACCTTCCACGATTCAAAAGCTCACGCCTTGGAATTGATGACCAGAAAAATGCCAGTGTTTCACTATGAAACGGCTATAAGAGGGTCCAATAGGTTAATTACAAATGTTGTCGATCACAAAAAGAGAAATCAAGATACGAGAGAAATGAGAGGAAAGAAGACCGAGCGAAAAGAAGAGTCAATTCGTATTAGAGGTAGATTCGGTGATAAAAGGCCTAGGTCGCTTAATTCCCATGAAGAGTTCACATTTAAAAAGGAAGATGTGGTCCCTATGATGAAACAGTTCTTGAAAGCTGGTACGATAGAGTTACCTCCATCTAAAACACCGTGAAGAGGCAACAAGAATAAGAGAAAGAGATTTCTGTCATTATCATCGTTTGGTAGGGCACCTGACAAAAAAATGTTTCACATTAAAATGCATAATACAAAGAATGATAAAAAGATGTGAGATAATAATTGGAAAAGAAAAAGAAAGAGATGTAAAAGTAACGGTGAATGTATTAACTGTCACTAAACCAAAATATCAATTCAGGAATGAAATATGATTTTGGTTCTGGAACGGCTTAACGTTTTAAGCTGTTTCAGATTTTGAACCGTACCAGAAGAAAAAAAATAATAATAAAACTCTCTCCCGTTCCCTCACCCCTGCCTCCCTCTCTCTCTTGCTCCCTCCCTCCCTCCCTCTCTCTCTCTCTCTCTCTCTCTCTCTCTCTCTCTCTCCCACTCCATCACTCCCGATCTCTCTCCAGCTACCTCACTCCCTCCCTCTCAATCTCTATCCCTCTCTCTCCCGCTCCCTCACACCTAATTTCCCTCTCTCTCTCTCTCTCTCTCTCTCTCTCTCTCTCTCTCTTTCTCTCTCTCTCCCCCGCTCCCTCACTCCAGATCTTCCTGCCTCTCAATCTTTCTCCCTCACTACAAGACAACATAGCATAACTAACACAAAGATCCATATAAATTCAAAACAAAAAACCCTGCGCACGCAGCATTGGATGTTGGATATGGCATGGCGTCAACACTGAGAAGTGAAGCATCTCTCCCTCTCTCTCTCTCTCTATCTCTGTACTAGATCTGGAAAGGTTATTTTTATTTTCTCTTTCATTATTCTATCTTTTTCGGCCCTAATTTCTTTGATCTTTGTTTACAATGATTTGAGGAGAGGATTTCATTCTAATTTGGGAAATCTAACATGGATTTTGTTTATTTTCTGATGACTTTGTTTCTTGCTTGGGATTTCTGAGTGTTTTTATTGGAGGTTCTTTTCAAATTAGTAGATTTGGATGTGCTACTGTCTATATTTTTTTTTTAAGTTCTTTTCAAATCTCCATGGGCTTGACGTAAGCCTGTTTGTACAGACCAGGCTGTTGAATTTCTATGTGAAATACAAAGAGATTGCATGTGCACGTGGGGTGTTTGATGAAATTCTTGAGAGGATATTTATTATAAATTTATATATTTTACCTTATTGTAAATATTTATTCGAGAGTGGATAACTACTGCTGACTTGACTATCGGGCCACCTGAGTGTATATGCAATCCAGGCCATCCAGACAGTTCACCTAGCTTGGATGAAGGGTTAGGCTAAAAATTTGGTTGTTTTAAAACTCATGAAGTTCCAAGATATTCTTTAGTTTTATTCAACTACTACCAGGCTAATGATGATTTTGTTTCCTATATAAAGCATGTGTGGATATACCTTAGGAAGTGGGGCTGACAGGATGCCTTTCTACCCAAAAGGATGGTCAGTACTTCGAATGCATCAACCATTGTTTCGGGGCAGAAAGGGATCAAAACCCATGCCTTTCTGTATGAGCTTGGGCTTTGTGCCACCCCAAATGGTTGTGAATTACCAGACCTTATTTAGGGTGCATCGAGGCAGTCCCTTTGCCATTTGAGATGTTTAGAGAAGTCTTTTGACTTTGTTCTACTACTTACAATTTTGCATTATTTTTCTTCACATATCATTTTACTTTCTTTCTTCTTCTTCTTCTTCCTTTTTGTTGTTGTTATTGTTGTTGGTTGATAAGTTGGGTTAGACTTGCAACCTCATGGTTGAGGCGCAGACTGCTACAGACTTGAAGCTTTACCATTACTTCCATATGGTTTTCCTATTCAACAATGCAGGGTTGTATGTATTGCACCTTTCTCCAATAGATTGGCTCATGTGGTTCCCTCATATATTCAGGGCTTGAGATGCTTAGCTAATTATGAAGCATTAAGGTTTTCAGAACCTAAGAACTCTTGTAGAAAATATGGTTGATCAAATGGTTAAAAATAGCACTAACAGCGGTGGCTGAGGGGTTGCTAAGGTGTAGGTTGTCTCAACAAAGTTCATGACATTATATGCTGGAATCTGGACACCTAATCTCACCTTCTTCCTTTTCCATCTTAATAAAGTTCTAGATTTGTTTCAAAAAAGGGAAAGAAGCGATTATATGAATGTGAAAAGAACAGGTGATGCTCATACTAGTATTTCTTAGGATCACCATGAAAAAGCAATTTTATTATGCAAAAACTTGTTTTTCATGAACTAAAAAGTTGAACAATCTCTTTGGTTTCTTTTCTTGTGGATTTGATGCATGCCATTTTCTCCATAAATTTGTTTGCTTGGTGGTTGCAAGCTTGAAATATTTTTGATGTGCCTTTATTATTAACATCTATGATATGAAACCTGTTCGTAACTGTTAAAGTCCCTTGATATACATTGATACACCATCCTCTAACGGCTCGAGTTTTTAGATCATGTGGTGATTTAACATGGCTCAAGCTTTTAGATTAAGTGGTTCTTTGCCATGGTATCAAAGTGGAGGGTCTTGTGTTTGAATCCTGGGTGAAGCAAATATGTCTCCCTAATATGTTCCCATCCAGAGTTCCACTCCTCACGTGTGGGGGAGTGTTAAAGTAACCCTTTCTCTCTTTTATCCATTAGCTCTTCTAATATCTCGTTCTTTTACATGTTGCTTCATATGAATTTACCACATTAACTTGAATACCAGGTGTGATCACGTACAGAGGTGCTAAAATTCAGGTATACTCTGGTGCCTCCAAACATGTCTGGAAGGTTGTTATACTGTAATATGTCTGCTTATTATTTGTTCTAATTTCTGTAATTTTTATCATTTTGGGGCTTTTAGTGATGTATGAAAGAAATTATTAAATCTATCAAATAGGAAACTCAAGTGCTATAAAGGCTGTCAGCTTTAATTATGGTGTTCACGAGAAATCTTGAGTTGTCCACAACATTTTCCCTTCCAAATTGAATTTTTCTACAATATGATTTATTTCCACTTCAATTTGATAATAGGTTGTTATAGAAGTGATCTAAGCATATAAACTGTCTTTCGTCAGTCTTAGTTGACATTAGATCTAATTTTAATACTACACATTGAGAGCAAAACTTCAACACCATGTGTGACATTTGTGATTTTATTATCAGCAGCTGGAACCCTTTCTTTTGAGCATCTTGAAAACAATTTAAAACTCTGTTTGCATCTTCTCACTTATTTTGCCACCAAGTCTGAATAACTTAAGATTGTCACTCATATTTGGATTTGCTTGTCCACTGCTAAGCATATGAAAGCTTGGAAGAAGTTTTTTTTTCCTTTCCTTTCGCTTTCTTTTTCTTTTATGTATTTAGTATTATTATTTTTGAATATTTAAACTTGGAAGAAGCATGGGGAGCATATTGCAGGAAGGCAGCATGTTTTGACAAAGCAAAACCGTTGTAGTTTTTACACTTGTGGCCCTGTGAGTAGTCTCTTAGAATCATAGTTCTAGAAGTCGGTGACTTGGTTGGAAAATTGGTCGAGCTAAATTGGTGAGATTTTGAGCCAAGTCTCAGGGATCTTACTTGTAACTCTGACTTGGATGGGACTCAATGAGACTCATTGAGTAGGTTCATCACTGACTATGCCCAGATCAACTCGTGGAAACCCAAATGGAGTCACTTGGTCTATAGTGTAAACTGTTTTGTTCGCTAAAAGTGGGGTACTGGATTATGAACCTATGACTTTGAAAGTACACATCATATCGACCATGCCATCGATGGCTTCTTTCTACTTACTACGAGTATTTTAAAAATTTAACTATTTGAAACTATTTTAGTTATTTTTGTTTGATTATTAAATACCGAGTATGTTCTGTTTTAACAATGTATTGTTACCATTTAGAAAGAAAAATTAATAAATAAAGATTGTGTGGAGTCAAGTGAGGGCTCTTTCTTATAGACCAACCCATTGGACATTGAGTTGAGGCAAGTTGGGGTTTCTAAATTGTGATCGGAGTAATGGCTTGTAAGTTCATTACTTACCTTAAATCAAGCAATTATGGTTTGTTTTTGCTATCTAGATTGATTGATTATTATGGTAATCCTACAATTTTAATTATTAATAAACTGATGAGAAACATGCAATCAGAACTTAGGTTTTCTACAAGTAATGTCACATAAATTTGGATGCTTGATGCTTAAGCATTAACTTGTTTCTACGTTCTTCATGTAGTCAATGAATTAGCGTTAATTTTTGAATAATTTGGTGTTTGTTTTATCATATATAAGGCTTCCTGTTTCTCATTTCTTTCTGTCTTATTTTGGTTACTTTCTTTTGTGATCACTTTCTAACCACTTAAATTTCATAAATGATTTTGTATTCTTTCCATTTCCAAATCTATAATATGTAAGGTTTACTTCTAGAGATAGGCTTTGCAGTACTGATATTATTTTCCTGACAGTTGTTGGATCTCTCAGGCATTATTGAGGGTGCAAAAGATGGGAATGCCAGAGGAAGCAGGTAATTGGTTTTATTTGTAAATCCTGCTCCCAAAACCTATTTAGATACATCAGGAACATTTCTTATTGGAGATTATTTTATTTTATTTTATTACTTCTTGTTTCAATTTTTACCAATGTCTTCTTGAAGATGTTAAATGTATGAGTCCCTTTTTTGTACTAGTTTTGTTCATGATTGCCTATATGGGTACATTATCCAACAATGATCGATGAATGGTGTATGGCAGACTTTCAAAGTCTTGGGCAATTGCTGCTTCACTCTAGCAATTGCCACACATCAAATTGGTATGTCTCATCTCAATGTCATTTACTAGAGATTTCACAACTTCCGTCCGGATGGGTAGGTATTTAGGTACTACATATCGTAATCAGTCTATACAAGGGAAATCTCAAAAATTATTAGTGAGATTCTAAAAAATGTGAGGATCCCAAATTTGTATTCTTATTTAGTTTTGAACATGTATTTGATGGTGTAACAGGCCGTTATTTGGTAAGTTTGCTATTTGTTGGGCAATGTCAGCTGAACCTGCTGAAAGTTGACAAATATGTCCTACTCGAATGCAAAGCAAGCAGGATTTAGTGGATTAAGGCCCGTTACATACAAATACAATAAAAAAGATGAAAAGAAAATTGATGGTTCCAATGGTTTTGTTTTCCATCTTTTTTCCTGAATGAGATCTACATTCAAGCAAACATAAGTTTTCAGTGCAAGAAACAGATATATTCTTTAGTGGCTGCAACAGATTCTGCGGCTATTTCTTTGGCTATCTTAGCTGGAAATCAAGGGGATCAAGTGTTGTATTTAAAATTATGATCTTAGGTTTTTATTAAACAGCAATTACATTTCAATTATTTGATCGATCAAATTGATAACTTAGTAATAGGTTGCATCTATCCTGATCTGCTAGTTTGCTTGAAATTCTGAAATTTCTGCTCCTTTGTAACCAAGGCGATCTTGTGAAGTGGCTGGCCTATCCACATGGCATGACACCTTTCCTTTTCTCAATAGTAGCATTACTGGGTCCCAGATCTGAATGGTTGGGATTGAACTGTCAGGACATGTATCTCAAACGGGCAAGATAGGAATAACATTGATTTCCCACTGGATGGTCCCCTTCTCTGCATCTAAGGTGAATGATGATGTAGCTCAAAGAGCTATTCACTTCATGTTGGGATGGTGAGTCATGGAAACCCTCACATTTATGATACTAGCAGAAAAATGCAACATTATGAGATGAACTAGTTTTCTTGTATGGTTGGTATATTCAGGTTTTTGCATCCCTTAAACGTATTGTGAATATCCAAATAGCATGAGATCTAAAGTAGGAAATCGGCTCCCAAAATTCATCAAAAAGAAATCTAAGATGGTGAAAGCATCATTCGATTTCATTGGATTGAATTACTATACAGTGAATTACTCACATTATATTCCTCAATCAAATAACGTTCCCGCCAGCTACAATACAGACACTCATTGTAATCTCACAAGTAAATTTCAATAAACGCCATTTCATCTCAGTTTCTCTCTTCTTCTTCTTTTTATTTTTATTTTTATTTTTTAAGGAACTTATTCATTTCATTTTTATTTTTGTATGTTCTTAAAAATATATTTTATGTAAAGGCCTTCTTGGATCAAGGGCAGTTGATTATTCTCACTGATGAACAAATTCTATCTGATGAATGCAAGGCTTGGCTACAATTTCTACCATCCTTGATTTTTCCTTGTTTGACACTTCATACTTTTAGACCATCTAATTTGTTAATTGGGTAAAGGGTTGTTGCTCAAATGTCTTATCAACACACTTCATGAATTGGGAGGTATTAAAATTACCAAATTCATGAATTACATGTTGACACTTCATGAGCATCATGACTGTCAGTTAAAAAAGAACGGCGAATATTGTTTATGTTAAATTGGACTCAATCTCCTAAGGTGATCTGGTGAAATTGATGAATAGAGCTTCTATTGTATGCTGGGGCATAGGAAAGTGGCATCAAATGCAAATTGCCTATAATCAGAGGTTAGTGAATCTACTCTTAACCCACACTCTATGAGGAAGTGGATCCAAACGGGCCCTAAATCACCAAAGAAGAATCTATTTTATGCATCCCTATATCTTTAAAAAAAAAAAAAAAAAAGAAAAAAAAGAAAAGAAGAAGTGGTGTGCGGTCATATCCCACGTTATGAACAGTTTTTTTTTTTTTTTTTTTTGGCAGCTTCAATTATATCTATTTTACATGTATTTGTGCAGCACATAACATTCTCATCAATAATGAGGGATGTTTAAAGCTTGCAGATTTTAGCCATGTTGAGTTGTTTGGAAGTGTTTTCAAACATAGGTCGAGGTTTAAAAAATAGTAAAAACCATGCCACATTACTAGGTATGTAAATTAGTAAAAACTTGCACATTTAAATAAGCAGTCTTTGTGCGTGTGTGGCTGACCTGATGATGTTTGAACAACCTTAGATTTGGCTAGATTTGGCCATCTATTTATTTTCAAAAGTTTCAAAAGTAGCTCTGCTGATTGTATAGAGCTGTGACCAACTGTATACACTACTAAAAATAGCATCTGTTGAATTCTACTGAAGATGGAAAATTTCTTGCTATGAATGGGTTATATACACTTGAAGATATCTTGCTCGGAATATGACCCAATTGGATTTATTGTCCCACGTCTAACTGTTTACCAATATCAGCCATCAAGATAAGTCTAATTTCAACGTGTGCCACTCCAATCAGATGACACATGGGGCCTACTCTTGGACCCGGGATGCTTCTCTTCTACTCATTAGATATTTGCTATGTTTCAGGACTTGCACATTTTTGCAAGGACAATGGATTTTCAATCTTTAAATTATCATCATTGTCATTCCCTTTTCATTTCCAAGAAGGTTTGACCCACCCACAACATAGATATATGCACCAAAACTTGTGCTAATAAAGGTGTGCTCAAGTGGTACAGGGCAGATATTGGTATAAAGAGGATTGAGAATCTTCTTTGAGGCACATCCATCAAGTAAGCGCACCAATGTGAACATTACTTTGTTGGTCTTTTCTTTCTTCCTTGAAGATATTGATCACGGACTTTGTGTTTGGGCAATTAGAAAAGCGGGAAGCTACAAGGAGATCGCAGGATTTGTGGAATGGGAATATGGATCTCTGCAAGCAGATGAATAGAAGCCTAAGGCCAGATATGAGACTGTCTAGCTACAAGTTCCCATTTTAGGGAGATGTTAGGATATTTTATCATAAAACAATATGTTTCTAAAGTTATGAGTGTATAGGTAGATGTGATGCTTTCATTAACTTGTTGAATTTTGCATGGATCATCAGGGGTCTTTGGTTTCCATGAGGAGACAGTTACTCTTATCTTGGTTTTTTTTTTTAAAAATTATTATTATTATCGTAAGCTATTATGTAAAAACTTATGAATTAGATCATATCAGTACTTACCGTATCGATCCTTTAAGATTCCATTAGCATGAATAATTTTGCATTGTGCAGCTTGCTTCTTTCTACATACTGAGCAAAAATTCATTATGTGAAGAGATAGGGCCTTCTAATTCTAAATGGTTGTGATGTTTCTGCATAGGTCTGCACCATGAGAGTAGACAAGCGCCTGAATGAGATAGTGAATAGGTTGAATAAGACAAAAGTTGAAAGGAAGCCTAACTAGACACTACTAAAAAATAGGGCAACGCCGACAGCTAAAAGCCGTCAGCAATGACCTTCCGCGATGGCTTTTAGCCGTCGCAAGGTCTGTCGGTAAAGGGTGCGTCGACATTGTTCGTCGATGGATTAAAACCGTCGGCATTTTCGACGACTAAAAACCGTCGGCGTTGCCGGCGACTAAAACCGTCGGCGTAGTCAGCGGCTAAAACCGTCGGCATTTTCGATAGCTAAAAACCGTTGGTCGGCGGCTAAAATCCGTTGGCATTTTTTACGGCTAAAAACCGTTAACGTTTTCGGTGGCTAAAAACTGTCGGTGTCTTCGATGGCTTAAAACCGTTGGCGATTCTCATTAATTTAAAAAAATACAAATTGAGAATTTGGATGATATATTTGATTTTGGTTTCTTCCTTTTCTATTGTGTAGACTTTTCCTTCTCAAATAAGTTGGTTCATTAGGGATTTGGAGAAATTGGTATATCTAGTTATGGATGTGTATTAATCAACGCACACATTCAAAACTAGATATACCCATTGCTCCAAAGCTCTAAACGAACCAACCTATTTGAGAAGGTAAGTCTACACAATAGAAAAGGAAGAAATCAAAATCAAATATATCATCCAAATTTCAAATATTTGGATTGGATATTTGCTTTTTTTAAAAAAAAAAAAAAAAAAAAAAAACAAGAGAAGTTTAACAAAATTGCATTATTTTAATCCCTTTGGACTTTCCACCAAATATCAGTGCTGCAACCAAACGTGGCCAAAAGTCCTAATGCAGCCCAAATGGAATAAGCTAATGAATAGAATCAATCTCCCAACTTAGTCTGATCAAGCTCAAAACTCTAATCTCCATCTAAAAACTTCTGATCAAGCTCAATACTCTAATATCCATCTAACAATGAGACTTTTCAGCTTCAGTTTCTCTTTCATGCAATTACACAATGTGCAGCACTGAGAAGTAGATTGGTGTAATTAGAGAAGTTCACCAAATGGACATATATGAAATGAATGGATAAAAAGTGGCGCAATATGCAATATAATCAAAAAGTAGGAGAGAAGGCATGCATTTCAAACATGAGTATGCATTTGGAAATACCACTATCATTGTGCTTTTATGTATTTCACCTCAACTTCTGGATCTGTAAGGTGAGCCACAAGTTTCCTGCTTTCAGCCCTGACTTGATCCTCATCAGTTATCACCTACAAAAACATAAAACAAAACATGTTACAGATAAACCTTAGTTCTTACAAGTAGCACTCAACAATCCAGAGCAACTCCTATTTGAACTTAATAATTTTAGGACACCAAATGTACCTCAATGAGATTAAAGGTAGGCTGCCCATGAGGAAGAGTCTTGTTCACACTTCTTCCAGGAAATTCTTTTGTGATAGGTGCATTAGTGTTGAGGTAAAATACTCTAGGGACATTTATAGGAACCTTAAGCATGATTCCTTTAGAAACGACCCAAGCAAAAAAATGCCAAGGTTGTGGACTTGGGATGAGTTGTATTATCTAAACCACGGAATTAATTAAACTATCTAAATTCCTGACAACAGAAAAATGTCATCACCTACTAGTTAGAGCGAACAAGGGCTAAGTCATGTCTCTTGAAGAATGAATTAATCCCATTCCTACCCTGATCTTGTTTATGACTTATCACAGAACCAGGAAACTTTCCCACCAGACTGACGTGACCTCTTTAAATCACCTTACCTGAAAAGTATAAATTCTGCTTACAAGAAATTTGGCCACTAATACTTGTCTGAGATATCAAGTATCGATATCATAAACCAAAGTTACAATTAGGAAAGAAGAAAAGCAATATGGAATCAGACCTCATATAAACCAAAAGCAACATCGAAGAGCAAAGCGGTATCTTTCCTAATTCATTTTTCCCAGTGCAGGAAATCATTTTGTCCAAGGCATGATTAGAGATATCCTGGGTAAAGTCTTTTTGCAAACTTTTGTCTTTGTTCAAGGAGCTAAAAATATAAATCAGCTTTTGTTGGCGAAACTTATCCTCCTTTTCCCAGACTTTTTTATGCAGCCAACCAGGATGAATTACTCTGGGGACAAGATTAGCAACCTGAAAAAGTTTACTAGCTCATAAGAATGAAAAAAGAAGAAAATAAAAATACTTGATATTCATGGATTTACAAACAAAGTCTTAGAGTTAGCACCTTCTGCATCGCTGCAAGAATAGTAATAATTTTCTGAACAGCTGAACCAAGGCGTTGCCTGTAATAGGACCAATCGACAATGGATCTAATTGCCACTTCAGATGAAATCTTGCACCATTTCCACAAATAGAATTTCGCAAATAAAAGGAAAAGAAAAATATTTTGCGATTAGTTCTAATGAAGTGCTAGCAGAAACATATAGCCCCAACAATGGCAATAATAAATAACTGGTACCAGCATCAGTCTCAAATATTACAACAGGTATTACACGCTCACTCACTGGCGTTCCCTGCATGAATAGAGATCATTGACAAAGAGTAAGTAGTGAATTTGAGAGAAGCAAATGAATTTCCATGAATTTGAGACCATCCAAGTGCTAAAGCAGGCTTCAACAGTAACCAAGTGTTTCAAATAAATGCAGTTTTTTCATATTAAGGTGGGGAACATGTATACCATAGGGGATGAAACAAGAAGAATAGCTCCCTCAAATGCCATGACCTTGCATTGTAGGTGATCTCCAACTAGTAATCTTAGCAGGCTCCCTATTGATAAGATTCTGCAAGAAAGAAGAAGTAGAAGAAGAAGAAGAAGAATGAGAAGATACTTGTTAATAATTTCAGTCACTGAAAAGGAAAAAAAAATAGCCAAGCTAATATGATGCTTATGCATTTATCAACTTTAAGACTCAATGTTGAATGTCAATAGAGTGAGACACTACAACATTAAACAAGTAACTGCTTGATAGATGCCAATGACAGCCCAAGTCCGGCCCATCAACAACCCAATTTTTGTTATGGTCAGGCTTGATAGATGCCAATGACTAGCATCCATAACACAGGTGTGAGACTAATGCATTTCCTGGTTCAATCTCTTCTTCCCATACCCCCACATGACTGTTATTAGTAACTGCTTCACAATTTTTATTGCTGCAACAATACCCAATTATTCAAAAATACCCATTAGAAAAGATGATAAATTTCTGCCCTTTTTTATGGTACTTTCTGGTATTGTAACAAAATAGCAAAGGCAACAAGGAAAAAGGACAGTAATTTTTCAATCATTCAGACGGAAGAAAAATGGATTAAGAAAATAATGGTTGTGTTTACGATGAGAAACATTGAGATAGATGTCTCTAGTCCATACTACCAATCAGGCAGGCTTGAGATTGATTTTTTTTTTCTTTTTTCTTTTTTGAATGACACAAAAATATCCTCATTCTCCTGTAGCCTGAGTGGCAAGGCTTTTATTTCGCTCCGTTTTTTTTTCCCTATGAAATTCCCAGATACATTAAAATAACAAACAATGAAAATAACCCTTGTTTCCAACAAATAATGCATTAGAAATGCAAACATTGTAACATTCACCAATGCATAACTATTGAAGTTTGTCCTCAATTTACCAATTACCCATTCTACAAAATACAGTGGTAACAGCACATGACTGAATTTTCTCAAGTTGAAGATTTGAAGACAAACAATGTTCCACGACATAAAGCAACATAGACTTAATTTACATTTAACTTGAAAGCAAGAAAGGAAGACGAGAACTTACGTCAATGACTTCCCATGAAAGACAACTGGAGGAGCAATGGCAGAAAATATGCAAAAACCAATGTGGAACTGCACCATGACCATGTCAGTAGCAGGAGAAGTTAGTTGATAAAGGTAACAGTGCTTACTGTGCTTAATAAGAAATCATGTCTTTCACTGACACATCCATAAAACATTTGAATGTATCTGGGAAGTATTCCAATGGTTCGGTTCGCTGATACATGGCCCAAATGAGCAGGTGTTGCATTGCTAGCCTACACAGGCCCATTTGGAGGAGAAAACCAACTATGAAGCAACCGATTGTATGGTAGAACACATGACATCTTCTATGATTTCAAGCACTAACAACAAAGTGAAGTTCACATTGCACCATTCCACAACCTCTTTGATCCAAAATTTCCAAATGATCAAGAATAGAGTGAGATCACAAACTGATTTGGCCCCACTCACTAACTGATTTTTGACAGGATGTGCAACACTGAACTAAAGTAGAGGAAATTGTAGTTATACAAATTGGAACCCTGGCCCATGCCTGGGCCACTCACCAAGAGAACATGGTTTTTTGTTCAAGGCCAGCAAAATTGCGCGCAGATGGAGCATATCTCAAAAATAACCGATCAATCCATCCTAACCATTCAATTGATGAGCATGAGATGGAAAATTAAAATTAGCATACTGATTGTTCCAAACAGTAAGTTGTTTAAGATATAACACACCCATCCAAAAAGTTTCCTCGTTTGAAGTGTTGTGAAGGAGACCTTAACGTGAAACAAGAAGCGTTCCATAGACCTCTTTGTAGCCGGGAGTAGGATTTGATTGATAGAGCTAACCTTGGCCTCAGAACAGAGGGTCTGTATGGTTCTTGTTGCCTTTTTACGCTCTTTGACCTATGAAAATTTACAACAGTAGGAGGCATGCATTAATTTACATGTTTAAAGCGAACAAATCATCACTAACCAACGGAAGCTAAAGAGCATCTTACCACTTAAAGTATGATGTCATTGTGTGCACGAAAGTGGGTTTGAAGGAAACCAAAACCTGGAGAAAATATCTATATTCAGCACATAAAACATTTTCAGATAGAATATGAACCAAGATAGACACAATAAATCTACCTTTTAGGATAGAATCAACAAACTTCCCACCATACTTCACTGCCATTGCATGCACAACGACCAATTTAAATAATAGAAAAAGGCCCAATCTGAAAATGGAACCCACAATAATGCACATAAAGATCTTTCAAAAAACTATTCACTGTGGTTCATAATAAATAAATAAATAATCACTCTTCAAATAATACCATAGATGATCCAATCCATCTTGTTGCATTAGTATTCCTAGAGCTCTCAGAGCTCCAAGACTCCTTGCATCAGTACATTTGGATAGTCCGATTGACTGATTTGAACTATCCATTAAGTATGAAACACATTTCATGGTCCACCATGCAAAAATCTCATTGATTAGATGATCCAATCCATCATGGTTTATTTCTCCTTTTTTACATCTACACATTTGCTAAAGATGGATGACATGGTCATGATTGCCTAATAAGAGTGATTCGTTGGAATCATATGTAAGGGTTAAAGATGAACAGTCTAGATCAATGGATTGGACTAGGTGTCCCAAGGCAACTACGTGCACTATAACTTACATTACTCTGAAAGCAATGGAGCATCTCTCCATCTCCTTCACTTTCTCTTCTTTCTTGGCCTCAGCAGTAGGTGCTTCAATAGAAGCAGCTCCACCACCGGCACTTGCAGCCACAACAAAGCCACCACCACCAGAAGGCACTGAAGGAAACTTCTCCTTACATAATGATAATAAATTAACAATAATATCTATCTATCACATAATGATAATCCAAACAATAGCAGGGAACTACAATTACAACTCACATAGTTAATGATCTCATTCTAAAGCCCTTCTCCCTCCTTTACCTGGGCTTGGGACCGACAATGCAAGGAGTTACATTGACGGAGATAAAAAAGGGCCTAGGCTCCATTTGGTTTGAAAAATAATAATAATTTATATTCATAAATACTAATGTGATGACCAAATGGAGCCTAAGACTATAAATATGTTCAAATAGAGTGCAAAATCATTCAAAGGTAAAAAAATAAAAATAAAAAATAATAATAACAAAAATAAATAAAAAAAATAAAATCAAATAACCCATAGAAAGAACATGCAGACTATAACTATGTTGAACTATAGAGTGCCAACCTACACCAATATGCATGCATCTTTCTATGTTACTGTATAGTTTAAAAACAAAATTTAATTGTGTTAGTTATTATAATGTCTAATATTCATAAACATCATGGATAGATGGTTATAAATATCTTGGGCCAGACGACAAATCCTCCTACACCGACCTCTCCAAGCGTATCATGATAACCATCTTCCTTCCATAGCTCTGATTGCGGACCTATAATCTCCATCAGGATGACACTAAAATCTCCATTGCCCATTTCTACTCCATGGACACGGGTATTTGGATCCACTGCATGCACCTCACCACGAGCAATTACCCATTTCTTCCAATCACAGAGATCGCATCTCTTACCAAGATTTACCAAATCAGGCTACATGTACACATATAACATGTCATTAGTATTTTTAAATGGAGGTGCATATAATCATAAGCTTAAATTTGTATTAGAGAAATGCATACATACTGACGATGCATGACTAGATTTAAATGGAGGAATTGTCAGTGGAGCCTCATCCATTTGTTCCCCTTGCTTATCTGCAAAGCAATTAAACTTCTGGTGGAGATCTCCCAGGCTTTTCTTCATTTAATCTAATTCATCTACCATCTTATCTCGTTCCCGCGACACCGCACCGAGCTTATGTGCAATAGGCATTGTCTTCTTCAATGCAATCTTGCCTACATTTCCACCTATCCCCTGCGTGTGCCCTCTACTATCACTCCCAATTGACTGTAAACAAAATTACATTTAGATTTATCAGAGAATGCATAAGTCTAAATAAACTCAAGTATTTGAAGGATATGCATATATACCTGTGTAAGGGCATCATCTACACTGGTCATCCGAGATGTAAGATTACTACTTTGAATCGAGTTTATTTTTTCCCATGAAAACATCTAAAAGAAAATTATAGTGCGGGAAAGAAGCATTTAAAATTTACATGGATGTACGAGGGTTGCACTTACAAAGATTTCTGGAAACTGCACTTTGCTATCCTTTGTTGTATGGGCTTGGATGTACACCTCAGACCTAACAACCTCGGCATAAGTAGTAAGATTCCTCTCAATTGCCTTTCCCCCATAACATCCATGCCAAAACACATAAATAATGGAATTAAATGACTAATAAATTGAAATAATCATCATAAATAAAGTAGAGCTATGTTATTTTAGGACATGTACCATCTCATGATGTGTGGCAGCCATGCTATGCCGACCAAGTGTAGAAGGGCCAACTTGTTTGGCCTGATTGGATGCATTTCTTACACTTGATTTCTTGAATTTATCAGTATTGCAATAATCCACGAAGCTCATCCAATCCTTAATAGGGAGACCAATAGGGGCGGGATATGATTTCACAAATGTAAGATCCTTGTCCTTTACATACTTTGTATGTAAAGTTTTCTTGAAATTTCTCCAAGCAGCCATACAGCGGTCACGAACGTATTGTGGCCATGCTTCTTAGATATCACTGACCCTCAGAATATACTATGAAGGCACCAACCGAAAGTCTGTGTAGGTGATTAGAATGTGTGCATGGGTGAGAACACCAATGCTTGAATTGAATGCGATCTGATTTGCATCCCCTATATTTGGTTGTCCAAACTCATTAATCCCAATGACCCTTTCAATGAAGTCTTCTCATGTAATTCTGAACCTCGCGTAGGACCTCTCTTCCTAGAGATGAAGATGACGACCTACATGCATAAAAAGAAAAATAGCTACACACATGTTTCATCATCGTCAATATAAAAGATATTTTAAATCTAGATAATTAAGTAAGACTATCTTATTATCTCTAGCATCTTCAGGGGCTGCATCTACAGGGACTGCATCCCCTAGCGGCTCTGCGCCGAATGACTCTGCCTTTGAGTGAAAGATCATTTTAAAAAATTTTTTAAATCTAAACAGCTAACGAGAGCTATGTTATTACCCTTGGCATAAAAAGAAAAATAGTTACACACATGTTTCATCATCGCCAATATAAAAGAAATTTTAAATCTAAACAATTACGGAAGGTTATCTTAATACCTCTAGCATCTTCAGGGGCTGCATCCCCTAGTGACTCAGCGTCGAATGACACTGCCTCTAAGTGAAAGATCATTTTAAAAGAAATTTTAAATCTAAACAACTAACGAGAGCTTTGTTATTACCTCTAGCATCTTTATGGGATGCATCCCCGAGTGGCTCTACCTCTAGATCCATCTTCAAGATCTAATTTGTAACGTAATTACTATAAAAAATTTCTATCCAAATAGCAAAGTACCAAGTATAATAAAGAGACAAGTAAATTAATTCAAAAATTTTTTCTAACACATTAATATGATAATGGAAAAATCAAAAAGGGCATAAATCAAAATCATTTTGTTACATGCATAATATAACCAATAAATTAGGTTTCTTTTTCCCTTCTTTCTTTCTTTTCTTTTTATTTTCAACAACCACACAAATATCTTCAATATCATTGAATAACAACTCACCACCCATGTCTACTTTGGTAAGATCAGGTCCCACTTTAGCCTCAGTTACAACCCGTGTTTCTGATAAAAGGCTTGTCTCATCTTCAATGAAAATCTTTCTTAGAACCTCCAAGACCACATGCCAATCAGGATTTTTTGGATCTCTAGAATAGAAAACCTACACGACATGATTTACAAGAATAAATGGCTCATCACTCACTTGGTCTAAACTAAGAAGATTAGACAAATTCACCAATCATAAATTCCCTACCGCATCGAAAGAAACACCTTGGTGTGTCACCTTCACCCAATCACACTTTAGTAAGACTGGCTTGTACCCTTCTCGATATTCTAGTTGGATGATTTTGCGGAGGACTCCGTAATGAGGTACGGATTCATCCTCTGGATTCTTATCCTTAGCACTAGATCGGAAGGTGGTCATACTCTTTGTGCTAACCCCATTGTTCTAGTTCATTTTATTCTCTTCGTATTCCTTGGTAACGAAGAGGAAACCATTGATACAATACTTATTGTACTCCATCGTAAAAGCCTTTGGTCCCCTAACTATATCTCTGAAGACTTCATTACTTGATTCATTCAAGTCTAGCTGTTTCTTCAACCAAGGTATGAACTCATCATCACTCGCCACCTTGGTCTTGGTCCCGGCAACTACATTGCGTTACTTTAAGAAATTTGCATATTTCCTGCAAGTTAAGAAGGTTGTTACAAAATTGACAATTTTTTTCATAAATGTTGTTACAATGTTGTTGAATCAAATTTGAAATTTAAAAAAAAAAATAAAAAATGAAGAAGACATATACATACAAGCTAAGTCCAGTTCATACCCTTGCCATGTCTCATAGTTAGGATGACTCTTCAGTACCCAGGTGCGAGCTTGTTTGTACTCAATACCTTCTAAAATAACACTTTGCCAAGGCCAACTGGGCCAACCGCATCAACATTGAAGTCGTCAACAATATCTTGTAACTTCGGCATGAGTGAAATTGATCCGTCTAATCGCTTTTCAGTTTCTCCAAGAAGCTTGCGTTATTTTTCCCTCTATATTAGTTGCAGTATATAAGTGTCTCCTCTTGAATGTATCATTCTACTATACAACCTTCAGGTCATGTCATATTATGGACATATGCCTTAAACATCTTCATGAACCTAACAGAGTTAACGACACATTAGAAAATGTAATTGCAGATGTTGGATCGATTTATTCAGATTAAAATCATATCATACCTTTCGAATAGATACATCTATCGATAGTAGACAGGACTACATACGCAAGCCTCGTAAGCCAAGTGGATAGGCAGATGCATCATCACAACAAAAATTGAAGAAGGACATGTAATCTCGAGCTCACATAAAGTCCTAGCCATGCCCTTCTCGAGAGCCATTAACATTTCAATATCTATGGTTCGCGAGCATAGGGCATTGAAAAATGTACTAAAGCTTCTAATTATAGTGCGCACAGGCTTACTATCCCTGAATGCATGTTGGATCAAAATTGGAAGAAGATGTTGTATCAATACGTGATAATCATGAGACTTCATTCCCTTTAAATCGACACTATCTTCCTTTACAATGTTCTTCCAATTCCTACTAAAACCAACTGGAACATGAAGCTCACGTAAAGTCTGGATGAAAAGTTTTTTTTTTCTTTTCAAAGTAAGGACCTCATTTTTAGATCACCTTGCCATCATATTTTCTAGCCATAAACACTTCTTAATTCTAAGCCATTTAAAGTCTTTGCATGCATTAGCATCATCCTTGGTTTTGCCCGTTGTGTTCAACATCAACGCAATAAGGATTTCACATACATTCTTCTCAATGTGTATAACATCAAGGTTATGGCATATGGGAATATCCTTCCAGTACTCTAGATCATATAACATGGATCGCTTCAAGATTCTACATCATCATTTTGTTCCCATCCTCCTCTACCACTTTGTTTCCTCTTTCCGATCTTATCCCACCACACATTTAGTTTTGAAATAATGCTTTCCACCTCAATCCCAGTCAGACAAATCAGTTGTGGTCGCAACTCCACCTTCTTATTGAAGGTAACTGCACTTATATCTTTTCTGGCCTTATCGTTTAGAGGCAACCACAATTTGTGACCCATATAAATGTGTTTCTTTCCATGGTGTAATCGCAAGGAATCTGTGTGGGGAGCATATGCAGGACAACCATACTTACCCTTAGTCCTACAACTAGAAACATTACCATATGTGGGAAAGTCATGAATTGTCCAGAACAAGATAGCATGCATGTTGAACATGTTTTCATGGTATGAGTCGAATGTCATGATCCCTTTCCGCCACAAGTCTTGTAACTCAACAATCAATGGCTCCAAATAAACATCAATATCCTTCCCGGGCTATCGTGTTCCCTCAATGAACAAAGTGAGCATAGTAAACTGCGGTTTCATACATAACTTTGGTGGAAGGTTATACATCACACACATAACAGGCCAAGAACTATACGACATGCTGAAAGTGTCAAAGGGGTTAAACCTCATCTGTAGCTAGACCCAATCGAACATTATGAGACTCTACTGAAAAATCCTTATACTTGTTGTTAAAAAACTTCCATGTGCTGGAGTCCACCGGATGCCTCATCTTTCCACTGCATTTTTCCGATTGAGTACCAGGTCATCTCCTTTGCCACCCATGGCACACTGTACATTCTTTGTAGCCTTGGTGTTAATGGAAAATAACTTAACACCTTAGCAGGTACATTAGCTCATTTCTATTTAGAATCAACATGGGTCTTGTACCTAGAAGTACCACAGTTTGGACAACTCATCTTCGTCTCATGCTCTCTCCAGTATAACATGCAGTCATTTGGACATGCATGAATTTTTTGTAATCAAGACCCAACTTTGTAATGATCTTCTTTGCTTGGTAGGTATTAGTTAGAGTCTTATTACCGGTTGGTAAGACATTCTAGAGTAGTTTAAGAAGAGCCGTAAAGCTTTGTTCACTCCATCCATGGTTCACCTTTAATTTTAAAAGTTGTACAATGAAAGTCAACACGGTGAATTTGTAACAACCAGGATGGAGCTCAATCATCGCATCTCGTAAATTCGCTTCAAACTCATTGGTTGAAGCATCTTCGAAAATGTCTTCAGCTTCGGGGGCTACATTGGTTTCATCTTGAATAACTTGGTTTAGGTTATTACAATAGAGGTCTTCAACAACCGGATTGACAATGTTATTTATGTCTGCCACACTATGATACTGGTGAGAAGTGCATTCGGTACACTTGGGTGATTCAGGCTCACCGTGCTTGTTCCACACCCTATATGTTGGATTAAATCCATATTTAATCAGATCTATCACCACATTATCGATTGTGCAGGGTAAACGTAAACATCTGCATCTGGTACATGGACAATGAATGGTTCTCTACCAGGAAGATGTTCTTTTACGAACTTCACAAAGCTCATATACCATCTATAAATTATGGGTCCGGGTAATGTAGAATAATCCACTCCCCAGAGTCCATTGGATACCACCTGTAGGTAGGCACACATTTATACACCTAATTCATCATCCAACTAACTATTGACAACATTTATAAAAAATAAAAGATATCTAACCAACTTTATGTAACAACTTGCAACTTAACCTACTGGGAACCGTCATGCATCGTAATATCTTATGGCAGAGCGGGTTTTAAGGAGTTACAAGTTGAATTAAAACAAAAGAATATAAATGAAGAAATATAAATATAAATTAAGCAAGCTTGTAGGTAGGTACACGTTTATACACCTAATTCATCATCCAACTAATTATTAACAAAATTTATAAAAATAAAAGATATCCAACCAACTTTATGTAACAACTTGCAACTTAACCACTGGGAACCATCATACACTGTAATATCTTATGGCAGAATGGGTTCTGAGGAGTTACAAGTTGAATTAATACAAAATAATGCAAATGAAGAAATATAAATATAAATTAAGCAAGGCTATAGGTAGGCACACGTTTATACACCTAATTCATCATCCAACTAACTATTGACAACATTTATAAAAATAAAAGATATCTAACCAACTTTATGTAACAACTTGCAACTTAACCTAATGGGAACCGTCATGCATCGTAATATCTTACGGTAGAATGGTTCTGAGGAGTTACAAGTTGAATTAATACAAATTATACCTGATGAAGTAAGTTCTTATCTGCAGTAAGAGAAGTGGACTTCTAACAAATATGATTATATTCCTGAAACAAAACAAGCACCATCTTTCAATTCAAGCTATATCAAAACATCACAGATATATGGTTGATTTGATTAAAGAGGCATTTAGCATTCTATGGAAGCATTTAATGCACCACATAATCCATTGCGTTGTTAGAATGTATCGTTAATATTTGAAATAAGTTGACCACTTTGCTAAAAAGAAAAGAATTAGGGATGATTTCATTTTGTGAGATGAAGGAAATACAATCATGGAATAAATACTAGTCATAAGGGCATTGAGTAAAAGAATACATATTTTTGTTATCTTCTCAAGTTAGAAAAGAAGTTTGTACCCTCCCTATCTTTTTGTGCATATCAATAAATTGTTAATCATACTTGCTTCTACCTAGACGAGCTAATTGTCTCTATCTACAGGTGTTAATTGTCTCTATCCCATTCAGTAACATACCATGTACTGTCCTCATACAGTTTACATGCGAGTCAAAATTTCGGTAGCATCTCCCCATATTCTCCAGATATATGTAAAATTCAATACTAACTAGTTGCCACTTATAATCCATTATACATGGATAGAGGAAACTGATTAGTAAAGAACCACATATCCGAAGAAAATATAGGGAGACACTACCAAATTTTCAACTACATGTAAACTGAAAATGATGATAACCTAAGTACGTGGTATGGTACCGAACTGTCCAAAATGGGACAATTTAGGAATCCATAAGGAACAAGCATTTTCAGTCAAATGAATATGCTTATTCAATATAAATTCCTAAATGGGGGGGATGCATTGTAAACCACTAGGTGGCATAAATACTAATTGTAATTGTATCATGATGGAACATCTAAGAAGAAATGGGTTATAGTGAAACACAATCAATTATTTCAACAATTTTTGAAGCATAACTATAAATAAGTACAGAAAACATATTTATCTCAAAAACATCATACACAGTCTAACATATTTGTACTTCATGTGTAAGAGCTTCACCAAAATGACCCAAGTCATTTTGTTTGTATGTTGCTTGCCTAAGCAATCCAGCTGACAACCCCTGGAAAAAAAAAGAAGACGAAGAAGAAGAAGAAGAAGAAAACCACTACATCTTAGACACCTTAAAACAAAAGGCCTCAAACAAAAATAGGGCATAATACTCTGAAACCTTTAATAGGTTGATAAAGCCAAAAAATAGTTAAAAATGATAAATTACAAAAAGAAAAACCAATATCTAGTCACAGAAAGGGCATCTCTAAGCCTCTAACAATGAACTTGCAGATGAATTGTGAAAGCTTTTACTACTTGCATTAAGAATCCAGAAATCATTTAGAGAAACATTTAAAATAATAATAATAATAATAATAATAATAATAATAATAATACAAGTGGTTAAAAAATAACTCCTATAGAACATTCCTCCATTCATCTTTAAAGAGAAAACCAAGAGCATCAGAGGTTATACTCTTAAACACTTATAAACATGTAGCAAAAAGATTAATTCAGAAGGTAAATGCATATTGCTTATTAATTTGGGTCTAATACTATTAGTTTTCTAAGGCACAACTGCAGTAGGTTATCCCACCATGAAGCTCAAAAATCAACTCAATTCAACCATTAAATGTCCCTTGTATGAATGTAGTGCTTTTAGGGTGGTTGTTTGTTGTTTTCTATTGTGTACCCCACTTGATAGTTGGATCCACCTGATTTTTTGGGTGCTTGTTTTACACTAACCTGAGTGAAGCATTTAAAGGAGACAAACAGGCTACTAATAAGACTATCTAAAGATTGCAGAAAATTTTACTTTTTTACTTTTCTTCTTCTTCTTCTTCTTCTTTTTTTATAAAAATATTACCTTTAAAAAAAATTTATTATTTATTTTTTTGCACTTTCACTATAAGAACACTTATGTGCATATTGTAGTAATTAAGAATGTTCACAAGGACAACAAATCAATACCCAACTACTATACCACCCTTCATCCTATTTATGTCCATACTAGCCACCAGCTTTTGCCAACTCTGAAGTGCAATGCATAAAAATTATTAAATAAGTACTAATAATACAAGGTCCAGACCTTCCTATTTGATTATTATACCTTTACAATAAATGCATGTTCGGGCATTTCATTCTCATATCTTTCTTTTATTTAAATAAGAGGGATTGTGATCTCAACCCAAGGATATTCATATTTCTTAGTATCCTTTTTGTTTCAGTTTGTACAAGTGGGGCCAGTGGTGAGTAGTACACTACAGACAACAATCTGTTGGAACCATAGTAGATTTCAAACCTAAAAGATCCCAAATCGGAATATCTAAAGCATCTAATCTTCAAATAAATGTGCATTGTACATGTACTTTTTTCATAATTGTCCATTTGCAGGCCACTAATTGATTGAGTTGGGATCCTCCCATCGACGAGATTTTTAATACGTAGTCCATCCACTAAGGCCCATCAGGTCATTGGTTTGCATCACCCAAAATTTGGCCCCAATGTGTAAACTGAAGATTCTAGGATACACATATCCTTTGGTCAAGGACCCTTTTGATGAAGTTGTTGCTTATCAAAAAGAACAGTAGAAAAGGAATATGTAGCCATAAAGGTTTCTCTATCAAGATTTGCAAGTTCTCAACATAATTCCAATAAAAAAAAGATTGGTACAGTATCAAACCTTCCAACACCAGCAACAACAATTTTTTGCTTTGGGAAATCTATCAATTGTCTTCCTTGCCCTCTTACAGCTCCTAAAAGACCAGCTATTACAACACTAGTAGTACCTTGTTGAGAATAATGAATATGTTAGAATCAAAGATGAGTATTTTCTTGTAAATGTTATAGTTAAATAATAGAAAAAAAACATCTGGTTCATGGTTTATGTGTAAAGTTCAGAATCAAAGATGAGTATTTTCTTGCAAATGTTATAGTTAAATGATAGATACAAACATAAAATGTTATAGTTAAATGATAGATACAAATAGTAAAGAGAACTTGACACTTCAGAACATAGAATGAAAGCCTAACATTCAATCCCATAAATAGCCATTACGACCATTTCAATTGTGGAGTAAAGTCCTCCATCCAAAAATCATGATTGTGTGTTGTGTTCACAAGATAAGGAAATGAAAAATTAAAAATAGGGGCTGAAACCCCTGCCTCAACACCCATCTGGTATTTTAAGTATCATTTTTTGGAACACATTAAGGCCCGTTTGGTAGATGCCTAAAAATGGGATCATCTTATTTTAGTTAAACAGTAATTACACATTAGAGATCTTGTTGTTGGTTATCATGATTATTTTAATCCTAAAGACCCTGTTTGGTAGACACCTAAACATGAATTCATCTCAATTTAGCTGACACTAACATTAATTGACCTCTAATACAAAATGTGATCCTCTCATTTTAGTTAACAACAATCATTATCTCCAATACATAATTACTGTCAGTTGAAATGAGATGAACTCATTTTTTAGGTGTTTGCTAAACAAGGCCTCACCTAAAAAGCAATATGACCTCTAATACATAAACACAGTTAACTAAAATGTGATGAACTCATGTTTAGGCATCCACCAAACAGGGCAGCCCTAGAAAACATGTTATAGTAGGGAAGTGGCACAGTATTTCTAATAAAAACAACAGAAAAGGAGGTGGATGCATTATGAGGGGGGCCTGTCGATATCAATATGAAGAGGTAAATATCCAGTCAGAATTTTTGTGAAGGAACATCAAATAAATTAATCTTCTACATCACCAAAAAGCATGTGTCAATGCATGCATTCATAACGAATAAATTAGCATACATGCATGCGGTATATCTGCTGGGATGGAACCCATGAAATTGCATATCACCAGAGGCTTACACAACCTGAGTAATTCTTTTTCTCCATGGGAAATATGGGTGCAGGCATTGATTTTGCTTGAATACAAAACTACAAGCTACACAAACAAACAACATATGCATGAACTGGTATGCCATTCAACCAAATGTCAATCTATATATGAATCCCAACTTGGAGCCAAAGCCTCGACTTGGACCCTAACCAGGAACCAAATCCTCAGCTCGAACCCTAACCCGAAACTGAAAACCCCAAAACCCACATCCCAAAAACCCCCGACCCAATCCAAACCAACCTTTCAGACCATCCAAACACCAAAATAGGGCCAAATGCCCTCTCAGCATAGGAAAAAAATTCAATTTTCACCTAAACATCTTTCCAATACCAACACCCTATCACAACAATGGAAGATTGTTGTCCGTGATACAAAATGTCTACGGTACCTTGGGCCTTGACTATGGCAGTGGAATTGGAATATCGCCGCTGCATGTTCAACCTAAACCCCAACACCCTATCGTAACAATGGAAGATTGATGGAAGAAGATGCCGCTCAAAGGAAGAATACACTGCTCGAAGATGTCGCTCGACGGAGGAAGAACGAAAATGGGAAAAGGGGGGAAACGACGCTCGTTATTTTAAAATTCTCTAAGTAATATAAAATTTTTAAATCTGAAATAGTGTGCGTTTACCACTGTTTATAACAAAATTCTGTTAGCAATCATACATACAAGAGGGATCATTTTCTGGATGGTTAAGATTGTATTATATAAGAAAATTATAAATATTGAATATTTACAACTAGAAGGATTATTTCAATAGTCTGGATAACTTTATATAAATTCCACTATTTTCATGAACGAGTCATCACTATTTTTCATTCTGTACAAAACTCAGAGTCTTTTTTCCAAAACAAAAAGCGGTAACCATAGCTTTGGAAAGGGGAGGGCTCTATGGGCCCCACAAAGATGGATATGTTTCATCTACGCCGTCCATCCATTTCTCCACATTATTTTAATATTGAAACCCAAAAATGAGCCTTAAATAAATTTATTTTGGACCACAAAATGAGAAAACGTTGGACAGTTGCACATCCACCATTGAAAACATGTGGAATGGCGACGGATTATTGGGTTATGCCAATGGATTTTAGCCGTCGACCTTATCGACGGATTTTAGCCGTAGCAAAAGCTATCCCAAGTCTGTCGACGTTGCTTTGTTTTCTGGTAGTGTGAAAGGTATGATGGTCTATCCTAGATTTCATGTCTGAAGATCATATAAAGATTGTCTTTTGATTCTTGACCTTCCAGTTGATGGTGCTTGCATTTTTGAGTTCATCTACATGTAATGGAATGTGCACATTCTACATAGAATATACTCCAATCTTTTCTTCTTCTTCTTCTTCTTCTTCTTCTTTTGCTAGGAAAGTGCCTTTCCTTTCTCCTGTCTTCTCTATTTTTTGAAGAATCTATATCTTTCCTTTTAAAGAAAAAAAATATTATTCTAACAAGAGACTGCTTTTTCCATTTACCCTCCAGATTTGAATTTTTTTTGAAGAAACATGGGAAGATTTGCAGAATCTCAGCTCCCTGCACCTTGGAATACATTTCCCAGCCCCTTTTTGACAGTTTTTTCAGCAATGCTCCTCACTAAAGTGTCATTTTTACTAACTGTACTATTTTATAGATTGCATTAGTATACAAACTATATTTGATCGTGGTGTTTCTCTTATTTAGAATGTTTATGTTAAATAACTCTGAGACATGGTTTCTTACTTCTTCGGAAGCTGGTACATGATAGCACAACAACATTACTAGTTTGTGTATGAAGCATTACTTTTCATCTACTGAATTTTACTTTATTGGCCCCTTGAGTACAAATCTCTCAAGTCTAGGAACTACACCAACCATATGGTGTTGGAAAGTAATCTTGTTGATGGGATTTGTCAAACTAAATTACAAAATAGTTGTTGTAAAAATTCATGGTTTTAGTTTCTGTTTGTGTTATGTTTACTTATTCGTTGTATCCATTTGATATATTTTCTTAGTGGGTATAATTTGGATCTCATGATTGGAAAGTTGTTCAATCCGTTAGTGAGTACAAGATTGGCAATGTGGTTTTCTATCATTGTGCTTTGTTTACTGCTTGTTCAATCCCATGATTCCAGGTTCCCATCTTACCCTTATGTCAGTCATACTTAACGTTTCATGAACTTAACATGCAATGGTTTATGGCCATGGTTCAAATTATTAATTGGTTGAATGTGACATGGGCAAAGTACTTTAATGAGGTTTTATTGGAAGTGTTGAAGATAATTAATTGGTTGAATGTGATATGCAATGGTCTATGGCCATAAAATTCAAAGGTGTGAAAATTTCAAAATGTAGAGGTGTTCGTGTTATATATCTTGGCATATTGTATAGAATTTAGATCACACATGATGCATTTTTTCTTCATTCTATATTACCAGGTTAGTAGTAACTATAGGTTTGTGCCATCAAAGCTCCTGGTTTTAGAGAAGATAGGAGTAAACTTGGAAGAGTTGGTGTGTTTTGTGGCACGTATTGATTCTATATTTTTTGTATATACCTTTGTAGATGCTGAAAATCAGAGCCCACGCTGATTTGTATTATATGGTTTTTTGTGATGGGGGTGATTAGGCTGATTTGTGGATTTTGGAGTCACCACTAGACGAATAATCTCAAAATCCTGCGGTCGGCTAGAACCGCGGAATAAGTAAGGTTGGATAAATCCAAAAACTCTCCTACCTTAGGGTGACTCCTGATTTTCTATTCGGGATTTTGGGTAAGGGACCTCAGTTACAAAGAGGAAAGGTGTTAAGAACCCTCTCTGCCTGTATAAATGTATGGTCTCTACTTAGTGTAGTAAAAAATCTCAAGGGATGAATGATATGATCAGATTAAGACTAGGCACACACGTGAATTTCTGATGCAGTAAGATCTGAGATTTTCGTAAGCCACAGAGCATACGTCCAACAATGTGTCTAGAAAGTAGATGTGATAATTCTTATATAAAAAGGTAAAAAAAAGTTGACTAGATTACCAGGAGTTTCTGATATGACAAGATCCACTGTATGACAAGTCACAAAGCATACATTCATTAGAGACCTAGAGAAGCAGGGGGCTTGAGAAAGGAATAGATGTCATGATGAATGATTGTATATAGAACAAATGGATCATTGGCTTAATTTCTAAGTAGGGTAGGATATGGGTTGAACCATGATCAATTGGGCTAGATTGGGAGGTTAGGATGGCTGGGAAAGTAGGGAGTGGGCTAAGGAGCTAACTGAAAAATCTGAACTTAAAGGCTTGGGGGCACCTCCTCACCCTCACTCTCTTCCTCTCCCTCTCCCTCTCTGTCACACTTAGGCTTAGAAGTGAAGAGTTGATGATGGAAATGTGAAGAGGAGAGGGCTATTTATAGCCTTCTCCAATGGCATTGTTGTAATTATTAGTTTGAGAGGGGTAAGAGATGACATGACAGCATGTGAGCGGTTGAGGAGAGAGGAAAGGTATGGATACAGTCATTTGGACAAGCATGGATCTTCACATAATCAAGACGTAACTTTGTAATGATCTTTTTCGCTTGGTAGGTATTAGTAGGGGACTTGTTATCGGAAGGTAACACCTTCTTTAGTAGTTGAAGGAGCTCTGTAAAGATTTTTTCACTCCATCCATGGTTCACCTTTAACTTGAAAAGTTGTATAATAAAAGTCAGCATGGTGAAATCTTGGGCCCCTGGGTATAGCTCAGTCATTGCGTCTTGTAATTTTCTTTAAACTCATCAGCTTCATTTTCCCCAAAGTCGCCTTCGACTACAGGGGTCACATTTGGCTCATCTTGTACAACTTCATCTAGGTTATTACCACCGAGTTCTTGAACAATCGTGTTGTGAACCTCATTTAAGTTTAGGACATTATGGTACTTGTAACACCCTGGATTTTTTACCAACCTGGGTTAGACGTCCTTAGGCAACGGGTCAACCATAGCACCTTGGTAACCTCTCAAAATTCGATTCCAAAGCCAAAAAAATCATTTAGAACCTAATTCTTTAGAATTTAACGTGAATTAGCCATCGCTACACTAGATTAACTGTGAAATTGTCCCTGATCGCTTTAAATACGTTCTGTAAGACCCAAAACTTATAGAATCAATGATGCTATGATACCTGAAATCCAGGATCAAACTCTAAACCGGTTTGTTCTCAGGAACCCTTTGAAGCTTTGTATTGGATCTAGACCGCGCGTCAAAAGTTCGATACCTACAATCTTAGACCGTTATGACCGCTTAGCTAGACTTGACAATCGATTCGAAAATCAAGCTCAACCGATGCTCTGAGTCTATTTCATTGAGCCTAGAGCAGGGAGTGTGAGAAAGAGTGAAATTCATTTAAAATTAAATGGGATTTAAATAAATTTGGCACGTTTCGCTTGCGCGATCAATATAAGCATTCAGACTGTCGAAATCTGACCCAAATACACCCTCGGATCAGAAAATATTTCTCACTCAGGTCAGTGTACTCAGAATTCTCGATCGAGTCTTTGCGACTGCTGAACTGAAACTGGACCGCCACATGCGATCTGGGAACTCTATCGGACTGAAAACTTGGTGTGAGCAACATCCAGTGACCATGAGCTTAAGTCCGATCGCGTTCGGCCGGGGGACCTCCCGAAACGCTCTTTTAGATAGAAACAACTCCAATTTGGTTATAACCCAAGTATACTTTGTTCCTAAGTCTAAAAAGGTGAGGTTTTAGCCTATATAAGGGCCTTAAATCCTCACATATCTCTCCCATCCAAATTTGCTAGAAACCTTAGATTGAAAGAGAGAGAAAGTGAGAGATTGTGGGAGAGTTTTTCCTGCCACTTGCTACGGTTGTTACACGTGCTAAATCCCAGCATTCAAATCACTTTTCGGTGATTTCCAACGCACTTTTAAGTAAGAAAACCCTAACCACTTGCTGATTTAGGGATTCCTTTGATTCAATAGCGAAGTAGCTTACGTATCTTGTGCATTAGGTCACCGTAACGCCGTTGACGAAGCGTATACGTTCAAATCAAATCGATACACGTCTAGGGCAAAAGGTACGGATTTTAGACGCTTTGATTGACTAATTTCAAGTCTTTTAATGTCGTTTAATAGTAGATTATCGACGAGCATGCCGTTTGACATGTAGAACAAGTTGTCCATTTTTCGTTTCGTAAACGTACGGTAAATATGAGATTTAGGGTATTTTAGGCATTTATAGAAAATACTGTATATGTCCGTATTTTTCTGAAATTCTTGACATGTAAATTTATCATGTTATAATATTATATATGCGTGTATAATCTATTTGGCGAAGAGATTCGCCCTAATATGCACTTTGGGTCGACATACGCTATGTAGACTAAAGTGTGTAGACTAAGTGTTTGTATAAATGTTTGTATTAGTATGTATTGAGTAAATAGTGTTATAAATTAGTTTTGAGAATGAATTCTCAATCCACCTGATGTTGTATATGATTTCCTACATGTTTGCTATATGAATTGATTTCCTTATATGTATGGAATACATGTGATGGTTGATTTACTTACTTTGTATGCTATATAACATGTGTTAACATGCTTGTATTGTTGAACTTCAATTCTATTACTCTCATATGATCACTAGTATGGATTACACATGTTTGGGGCTATGCTTTAGTCCAGGTAGTCGGTAATGGATTGAATTAGTGGTGGGCTTCTATTTGCCACAGAGGACGCGTCGATGAACGCGAGTCGTGTTTTGAGTTGGCAGCAGTGGTTAGGCCACACGAAGTGTTTTATACACTTCATGTCGTCCAGCTTGAGATGCACCCGTACTAGTCGAGCCCGTCAAGTAACCCGACTGGCCACTGTATGTTCACCCTGTATGAGTCATAACTGCTTGAACCTAGGGTACTGAACTTACCATTTGAAACCCTATTAACCATGGTACCTTGATCCATAAAGACTCATGAGCAGGGCATGGTGGTATGGGACACCGTGGTCGAGATGTCGGCCTACGCTAAGGCCACAAACCTCCCCATAGTGACCAGTGAGCACCCTACTCTAAGCAAATTATGGTGGTATGGGACACTATATTCTTACTGTCGGCCTACACTGATCAGGTGATGAGCCCTTTGTAGTGACCTTGAGTTTATCCTGATACCGCATGGGGGCGACGAGTCCTGATGCAGTCTTAAGGATATAACTAGTATTGATAAGGTGATGGGGGAGAGGTGCAACGAGTGCGAGCAACAGCCCTGACAGCCCTTGCAGCGACCTAGAAATATAACATCGTATGAGATTATTAGGAGTGACGACCCTAGACAGGATCTGTGTTGGGATTGATATAAGCAAGGTACCCTAGTTTCCCAATCCTTCTGTATGAAAAGGACTAATAATAACTCAGTAATCATTATCCATATCGCATTGCATGTTCCTGAAAGATGTGGAGCACTGAGGAACGCAAGCATGCCGCGGGCGTAAGATGGTGCCGTATGAGGGAGTATGTCGGTGAGGGCATCCATCATGTCATTTCATGCATGCATTAACAACAGTATCTAGGAATGTTTGATTGTTTGCTTTACTATTAACGCGTGATTGATTTGATAACATGCTAATCTTTGCTCTCTTATCCCACTGAGTTGATCACTCACTCCTACGTTACGGGATGGTGTTTCGAACACCCACCAATCCCTATTTTAGTTGCACGTGATGGCACTGCTTGTGAAGTGGAGCCGGACTTATATGATGATGAGGAGAACTTCTCCTCCGTGTTTTGATTGACGGGATTACAGGGAGGTTGATTAGATGCCTTGACACTTGTCATTTTATATTTTTGGAGCACTCATGTATATTCTTTTCTTTCCATTTTTAGAGTATACATGTATTTAATTAACTTAGTAACATGTTCACACTCTGGAGACTTACAATCAATTATATATTTTATGTATTTATCACAGTCTTTCGCTTGTTAATTTAACTGTCTCTGGAGTATGATATGATATTTTGGCTTAGTCTCAATCTTGTTTAATGCCCATTCTATAGACAACATGCATTTATCATTATCTATGTTGCATAAGTGACGTTCTGAAACTCGGGAGTTGGGTTTCTACCCGACCCCCGATTTTTGGGGTGTTACAGTACTGTTGGAAACTTGATGCATATTCAGTACGCTTAGGTGATTCATGCTCGCCATGCATGTCCCAAACCCTATAGCTTGAGTCGAATCCATATTTCATTAGATGTATTTCCAAATCATCATAAGAAACCGGTAATCGTAAACATCTGGAAGTGGTGCATGGACAAAGAATGTTTTCTCTACCAGGAAGGTGTTCTAGTGCAAACTTCACAAAGCTTTTGATTCCAGAAATAAAATGAGTGTTCGAAAAACTTAGTGTCATCCGCTCCCTATCTATTATAGCCAGATCTTGATTAACCACGGGGTTCATTTTGAACCTGTACCTTACAAAAAAAATTATTATTATTATTATTTTTCACCCATTCACGGATCTAATTCTAAACACATGCATCTATGACTATAATTGGAGTTTAGTCTTTGAATAGATTTAGCTTTTCATGGGCATATCAGGAGGGACTTGGATTGCCTACTGATGGTAATGTGTGGGCCACCGCATGATGTATGTGTTTCATCCATGCCATTCATCCATTTCTCTATGGCATAAGCTTTTCTTTATTGGTTTTTATATTTTAGTAATTTTAAGTGTGGTTTAAGACATGATGGTGAAGGATATTAACTTATTTTTTATTTTTTTTTAAAAAAGAAGGTACAAGGCATGTTCATGTATATGTACTTCTAGACTTGGCACTAGGCTCATATGTTGGACATAAATGCCATTTTGACACATGTGGGGTCGACCTCTAGCATGGCATGTTCATGGGTTTGTATCAAGGATCCTTACTGCCTAAGGTCAAGAAGGTTATACAGCTATCTTCAATTATAACCACGACACCACTACATGGCTACAAGAGATTAGTAACGCCCAATAATAACAACATGCTTGAAGTCCATGGCTGAGAAGACGCCGCAACATCCTCAGAAACTCCTAGGTAATAAACACCTATCTTGCATCAAACTACAACAAACAAGAATCCAAACACAAATTTACCTCAAACAAAATTAATGGCTTGACTGGAGACAACAATACACCTCAACTTTTCCTCAAGTCCCAATCATGGATTGTTTAATCTATGCAAGATTCATGGTTGTGCGGTGCAAAAACACAGTCTAATCCAGATAATACCGTTGGTGTTCTAACAATGGTAGGTAAAGGAATTCATGTTTTGGTCACTCCTACAAGTGATCTCGACAAAATTCTGGCATACATGCATAGTCTAGAAATTGGTGGTGAGATAAACATGACTGCTGGGATCTAGGAAGCTCAATTGGCTCTTAAACATCGCTAAAATAAAAAGCAACAACAAAGGATTATAGTTTTTACTGGAAGTCCTAACAAATATGATAAGAAGGTACTTAAGACGATAGGAAGAAAGTTGAAAAAGAACAATGTTGCTCTTGATATTGTTGATTTTGACGAAGAAGATGATGGGAAATCGAAAAAGCTAGAGGCCCTTCTTTCTTCCGTAAACAATAATGACAACAGTCACATTGTTCATGTTCCTCCTGGACCCTGTGCTCTTTTAGATGTTCTTAATAGTACGCCCATATTCACTGGAGATGGGGAAGGAGGAAACAGTTTTGCTACAGTTGCAACTGCAGCAGGTGGTGTGTCTGGATTTGATTTTGGCGTGGATCCTAACTTGGATCCTGAGCTGGCTCTTGCCCTTGGGGTTTCAATGGAAGAGGAGAGGGCAAGGCAAGAAGTTGCTACTAAGAAAGCTTCAGAGGATGCTACTAAATAAGAAAAAGGAGGGGAGCAACATCTACTTCTCAAGATGCAACTATGGCTGAATCTGTAGTAGTTCAGGTCCTGGGGCTGATAACAAAAGAGCTGATCTCACGGAGGATGAAACTGCCTTGCTTGAGAAATCCCTAGCAATGTCAATGGATGATCCTAGATCTAGTCAATCTAGTGGTGTGCCTGTGGAAGATACAGATATGTCAGAGGTTACTACAAAAGACCAAGAGTTGGCTTTTGCCCTTCAAATGTCTGTGCAGGACAGTGCAAAAGAAACAGCTAGCCAGAATGACATGAGCAAGGTGCTTAGAGACCAATCTTTTGTGTCATCTATTCTTGCTTCGTTTCCTGGAGTTAACCCTAATGATCCTTCAGTTAAGGATTTGCTGGCATCTCTCCAAGTTCAAACAGAGCAAAAGAAAGATGAAGATAAGCCACCAAGCGAGGGCGAAAAGTGATGGTGCTCTATAAGCTGTCCATGCCTCCACATGCTCTCCAAAGGTCAGGTTTGTGATATACATACAGAAGGCTCCTAGGAAAGTTTGTGAGAAGTAGACATCTCTTTTCAACCATGAATGAAAATGATTTAAATAGTTTCAATGTTTCCAAATTATGATGACTTGAAGTGAAGCTCTTGTGGTGCAATCTATTCTTGTTTGGGACTTTGATGGTGGCAGCAGCAGCAACAATCAGGGAGGTTATTTGTGCATTCAATTAGAGGCCTTGGTAAATTCCTCCTAGTTTAAATTAATCAAACAACCACCTGCTGTAGGTTATTTATTTCCAAAGCACTGGTTTAAAGTGGATGCATGCCTGTCATCGAATTCTTTGACACGAACCATGCAAACATGCCATCAAAAAATAAAAATAAAAATGGTTGCAATGCTTCTAATATCTAACTTGTTGTCAAGTTGAGTTTGAATTTGTAAACTTTGACAGAGTGCATTTAAATTATTATATATAAATAAATATAAATGTATATAGGGAAAAAAAAATTCAAAGTATGGAAACTGATTTCACAAACTAGTCCCAATGCATGCCTTGTGGCATTCTCAAGCCTTCTAGGGTTGAACTGCTTCTAATCTTTAACTTGTTGTCAAGTTGAGTTTGAATTTGTAAACTTTGACAGAGAACATTTAAATGATTATATATAAATAAATAAATATAAATATATATACATACATATATGTGTGTGTGTCCGCTCGCACATGTGGACATCAAAAAAGGCATCGGTCCCCACTCAGAACAAGAACCCAAGCCTATAGAACCATCAATGCATATATATGATATGTACATCAGAGCATACAACGCCTTGTTTGGCTAGAGAGTCTACTTCAGAGTTTGCCTCTCCAGAGATGACCTTTAAACTGATTGGATGCACTCCGCACAAGTCCTGTGCTTCCTCAAATGCTCATTATATTGAGATTATGAATGTTCTATCACAATTATAAAGAATTGCTTGGATTGAGAATTTGTATTCCAGATTTGTTGCATTGAGTGCTATAAGCATAAACCAGACCATCTCTTTCTTATGTTTGCATTTCTTTTTATTGGCTTATAACTAATTGGTAGAGTTTTTGTTGTTCATTTTCTTCTACACAGGTGTGATGATTGTGCCCACCACAATTGCGTCACAATATATTCCACAAGTGTACTATAACGCCCTGAAATTCGGGCGTCGAGCACAACTCAACTCCCGAGTTCCAAAACATCACTTATGCAACATATTTGATGATGATTGCATGTTGTCTGTATTAATGCATAAAACATGAAATAAATTAAGCCAGATTAGTAGACATAATTCAGGGATATTGAGGAAATGCAAGCGGAAGACTTCAATACATATATAATTCAAAATAAATCCCCAAATGATGCGTGCTCTGACCAGGGCAATATACATACATTTGTGTCTCAAAATACATACATGAACTGTTCAAAATGATCCAATACGTATCCCAAAAAACCCCCGCTGGTCAGGACAAGGCTCACATGAACCCGTGTGAGAACTGCATGTATGAGAACGCCTCCTCGTCCTCATCGAAGTCTGGCTCTGCCTCGCAAGCATCGCCATCTCCTGTAGCTAAGTCAGAGTCTGATTGGTGTTTAAACACCGTCCTAGAATATGGGAGTGAGTGATCAACTCAGTGCTACTATATAGCAAAAGTTAACATGTTATCAATCCAATCAAGCAGTAATGATAAGGCAGTACAATCAAACAAGTCCTAGATCTCTTGTTAATGCAAGGATGACATGAAGAATGATGCGTGCCCTCACCACAATCTCCTCTGCGACATCATCTAACGATCGCGGCATGATTCACTTCCTCAGTGCTCTATCACCAACTCCGTTAGCACATGCAATGCGGTGTTATGAATATGCTTACCAAGTTCTTATTAGTCCTTTTCATATAGCAGGATTGGGAAGCTAAGACACCTCCCTTGTATCATTTTCCAATGTTGATCCATTCTAGGGTCGTCAGTCCTAGGGAATCTCATACGATATTATGGTTCTAGGTCGCTGCAAGGGCTGTCAGGGCTGTTGTATGCAATCGTTACACTACTCCCCCATCACCTTATCAATACAAGCCTATTTATATCCTTAAGACTACAATAGGACTTGTCGCCCCTATGCAGTGTCAGGATAAACTCAAGGTCACTACAGAGGGCTCGTCACCAATCAGTGTATGCCGACAGCAAGAATATAGTGTCCCATACCACCATAATCTGCTTAGAGTAGGGTTCTCACTGGTCACTACGGGGAGGTTTATGGCCCCAGCGTATGCCGACAGCTCGACCACGATGTCCCATACCACCATGCCCGGCTCATGAGTCTTAGGGGATCTTGGTACCATGGTTAACGGAAGTTTCACTAGTAAGCTTAGTCCCTTAGATTCAAACAGTAGCGACCAAACATGGTGAATAAGCATCGGTCAATCGAGTTAGTTGATAAGCTCAACTAGGCCAAGCGCACGTTGAGTTGAACGACATGGAATGCATAAGCACTCCGTGTGGCCTAACCACTTCGGACACCCTAAGAAGGACTCAGATTCACTAAATTCATCCTGTGTGGCAAAAATAACCTCAACCACTATTTACAGAACGGTTTTCGATTACCTGGACTGTAGTACAGCCCATTCACATAAAAATCTAATAACTAGCATATGATTCATATCACGCATTCATATAAACAATCATGAAGTATAACTTAAATGTAAACAATACATACAGGAAATCATACATACATTTAACATGATTCAACTAAGCACACAACCCATGGAGGAAATCATACACTCATTTAGCATGGATAACCTAAGTTACATGATTCAAGAAGGAAATCATACACTCAAGCATTGTGATGGAGATCCATATCTCAACCACCTTACCAATCACACTTTACTAACTACTAACTCACTTAGGCATTTATTCAAACACTTAGGTTACACTATTCAACATACATCATGTATATCGTCTCTATTGCATATTAGGGCAAGTCCTTTTGCCAAGGAGTTACCGCATACATATTAGGCATATGACAACGATAATTAATCATGGCAAGTAAATTAACAGATTTCATACGCATACATGTATTCTAACATATACATGAAATACAGTATTTACAATATAAAGTATACGTATACGGAAATCAAAACGGATAGCACATTTAGCATGTGTAATTGCATTCACAACATGAATAAATCATTATCTAACATTGAAAGTCTTGAAAACTATAACCTAAGCTTATATAGTCCGCACCTTAAACCAGAAAAGATGTATTCAAGATGATTCAGATGATGTGTCTGCGTCAACGGTAGATACGCTACCCATGGCATGAAACAGGTCAGATATATTGTCACTTAAACTCTTCTAAGTCTTAAATCAGGTTAGGGTTAGCTTAACTTACCCAAAAATAGAATCAGATTCACCGGTAAAACGATCCAGAAAAGCTGGTGTAATGTATAGATGGGTTAGGAAGAATCCTACGGAGTTTCAACTGATTCTCAAACACATTCTCCCTCTTTTCTTTCTCTTAAAACTCTAGGGTTTGGGAAATTCGTATGGGTTAGAAAGCTAAGGGTTTAAGGCTTTTTTATAAGCCTAAACATGACGGAAACGGACTTTAAGTCAGGGTATACTTAGGTTATAACCAAATTGGGATCTTTCTGATCCAACGGAGCACTTCTGGAGGTCCTCTTATCAAATGCGGTCGGACTTAAGCTCACTAGCATCGGATCTTTAGTAAGTTAAGTTTTCAGTCCGATCGGATTTCCAGATCATCTGTGGCGGACCAGTTTCAATTCAACAGTCACCGAACTTCGATCAAGGCCACAAGTACTTGGACATGTAAGGGCCAACTTTCCTAATCCGAGGGTGAAATTTGGTCGAAATCTAACAGTCAAAATGCTTAGAAATGTCACGCAAGTGACACGTGCCAGATTACTTAAAAATGTATTAAATTTTCTAAATATCTTCCTTTTCTCACTCTCTTAACTCCAAACTCAATAGAATGGTCTCAAGATATCGTTTGGGCTTGATTTTTGAAAGGATGGTCAAGTCCAACTAAGCAGTCATAATGGTCTAAGATCATAGCTATCAAACTTTCGATGTGTGGTCTAGAATCAGTACAAAGTTACAAAGCATTTTCTGGAACAACTGAGTTTAGAGTTGGATCCTAGATTTCAGGGTATTATAGCGTCAACGATTTCACAAGTTTTAAGTCTTGCAAAATGTATTTAAAGAGAACAGTACTAATTTCACAGCCAATCTAACTTAGCGCTAGTTAACTTATGTTTAATTTCTAAGAGAATTCATCCTAAGTGATTTTTGATCGAGGTGGTACTCGAGTCTTGGTATGGAATTTTTCGAGTCATTACAATCTACCCCCCTAAAAAAAAATTCATCCTCAAAATTCGTACCTTCTCATACTCCTCGAGAAGCTGTGGGTAGTTCTTTCTGATCTCGGCTTCTGTCTCCCAGGTAGCCTCTTCTTCAGTATGATGCGTCCATAATACCTTCACAAGGGGGATGACCTTGCTACACAATACCTGTTCCTTCTTGTCTAATATACGCATCAGGCGCAATTCATATGTGGCATCCTCGCTCAACTGCACCTGCTCCCATTTGATAATATGGGAAGGATCAGGAACGTATTTCTTCAGCATAGAAATATGAAATATATTGTCTACACTCGTGAGAGGTGTAGGTAAAGCTAGATGGTAGCTACTGCACCCACACGATTAAGTATCTAAAATGGGCTAATAAATCTCGGCGTGAGTTTCCCCTTCTTCCTGAACTGAAGAACTCCCTTCATAGGGGAAACCCTCAAAAACACGTGATCTCCAACCCGAACTCCAGCGGTCGCCGCCTCATATCGGCATAACTCTTCTGCCTGCTCTGCGCTGTAAGAAGTCGACGCCTGATGATGTCAATCTTCTCTGAGGTCACCTGTACTAACTCAGGACCAATCAATTTTCGATCGCCAACTTCAACCCAGCAATGCAGTGCTCGACAAGGTCGCCCATACAAGGCCTCATAAGGTGTCATACCAATACTCGCCTGAAAAATGTTATTGTACGCGAACTCTGCATATGGAAGACAATCATCCCAACTGTCCTTGAAATTTAACACGCAAGCCCGCAACATATCCTCCAAAATTTGGTTCACCAGCTCTGTTTGTCCATCAGTCTATAGGTGGAATGCAGTACTGAACTTCAACTTCACACCCATCACTTTCTGGATACGAGTCTAAAAAATAGAAGTAAACGATCTCCAAGGGAACCCCATGTAGACGAACAATCTCCCTAATGTACAATCTAGCCAACTCGTCTGCAAAGTTTGTAACTCTGATCAGTAGAAAGTGCGCCGACTTCGTCAAGCGGTCGACGATCACCCAGATAGAATCATGTCTCTTCCTCATCTTTTGCTATCCTAAAATGAAATCCATAGAGATATAGTCCCACTTCTACTCAGCTATAGGCATAGGCTGAAGGAGACCAGGAGGTCGGCGATGCTCTTCCTTCACCTGCTGGCAAGTGAGACAATGGGACACAAAGTCTGCAATGTGGGTCTTCATGTCATCCCACCAATACGTCCTCTTCATGCCACGATACATCTTCATACTGCCTGGATGCATCGCAAGCCTAGAACTGTGCGTAGCCTCGAGAATCTCTCGTCTCAAGTCGGGGACATCTGGGACGCATAGGCGGCCACAATAATGTAAGCCCCCATCTGTTTCAACTTGCCACTCGGCATCTGTATCATCACTGGCCTGCTCTCGAAGCTCAGTAGATGCTCATTGTCCCTCTACGCCGCGATGACCCTGTCATCGATAAGAGGTAGCACCCGAACGTGTGCGATAACCTTGAATGGATCCTCCACAATGAGTTTTTGCTCGAAGTCTTACAAAGACTCAACCATGTCCCACTTGGCAACCATCAGCAGAGCCACAAACTCTATCGCCTTCTTGCGGCTCAATGCGTCAGCCACAAGGTTCGCCTTGCCCGGATGGTAAGAAACCTTAAAATTAAAGTCCTTCAAGGTCTCTAACCATCGTCGCTGCCTCATATTCAGGTCTCGCTGTGTGAATATGTACTTGAGGCTCTTGTGGTCGCAAAAGAGCTCGAACTCCTCTCCATAAAGGTAATGTCTCCAAAGCTTCAATGCGAAGATGATAACTGCCAACTCTAGGTCATCTGTAGGGTAATTCTCCTCGTGCTTCCTTAATTGTCTCGAGGCATATGCAATCATCCTGTCCTTCTGCAAAGGACATAACCTAAACCAATGTGAGACGCGTCCGTATAAATCATATATCCAACCCCTTGCTCTGGCAATACTAGCACAGGGGCAGACGTCAGCCTGTCTTTTAGCTCTTGAAAAGATGCCTCTGCCTTCTCGTTCTAGGTGAACTTCAGATCCTTCAGTGTCAACTAAGACAAGGGTCTGGATATCTTGGAGAAGTCTCGAATGAATAGTCGATAATAGCCAGGAAGTCCCAGGAAACTCATCACCTCGGTAACTGAACCAGGCTGCTTCCAGTCCTGCACCACGGCTACCTTAGCAAGGTCCACCGCATCCCATCCTTGGACACCACATGTCCCAGGAACTTGACTTCCTCTTTCTAGAAGTCGCACTTCTTATACTGTGCGAACAACTGATGCTATCTCAGAGTATCCAGGACCGATCGCAAGTGCTCCTCATGCTCCTCTCGACTCCTGGAGTATATCAGAATGTCGTCTATAAATACGATGACGAATCGATAGAGGAACGGCCGAAATACTTGGTTCTTCAGGTCCATGAACATGGCTGGTGCGTTCGTAAGACCGAACGACATCACGAGGAACTTATAATGGCCAAAGCTAGTCCTAAAAGCCATCTTTTGTATGTCCTCATCCCTGACGCACAGCTGGTGATACCCTAACTATAGATTAATCTTTGAGAAATACTGCACTCCTCTCAGTTGATCAAACAGGTCATCTATCCTGGGCAAAGGGTACTTGTTCTTCACCGTAATTTGATTCAGTCTGCGGTAATCAATACACAACCGTAATGAGCCGTCTTTCTTCGACACGAATAACAAAGGTGCTCCCCAAGGAGACACACTGTTTCCTATGAAGCCAACCTCTAACAAATCGTCAATCTATTTCCTTAACTCCTCCATCTCACACAGGGCCATGCGATACGTCGGTAATGAGATGGGCGTCGAACCGGGTACCAAGTCGATAGTAAAATCGATCTCGCGCTGAGGTGGCAACCCAGGTATCTTTTTGAACACATCCTCATAATCATGGACTACTAGCGTGCTTTCAAGTGCCGGGACATCAACATTCCTTAATAAGGAAGCGTAACAAAGTGTAACGCCCGTGAAAAATCCATACTTGGGCTCGAGTATCAACTCGACCCGAAATTGCGTAGAATTCATTCCTTTAGAAAATATGACTAGGTTAGCTAGTGCAACGTTGGAATAGCTGGGAAATGGTCCCTGATCACTTTAAATACGTTCTACAAGGCCCGAAGCGAGTGGAACCAAGGGTGCTACAATGCTCTAAAGCCTCGGATCAAACTCTAAGCCGGTTTGTTCTCGGGACCTCCTTGAAACTTTGTATTGAATCTAGACCGCACGTCGTAAGTCAGATGCCTGCCATCTTAGACCGTTATGACCACTTAGCTGGGCTTGGCAATCGTTTCGAATATCAAGTCCAACTGACGATCACAGGCTATTTCATTGAGCCCGGACCGAAGAGAGTGTGAATAGGGACAGTTGGAATTTCAAATTCAAATCTGGCACACAAATTTGACGCATCAGTATTAAGCATTCTGACCGTCAGAATACAGCCAAATTACACCCTTGGATCAGGAAAAATATCTATTATATATCACGAGACTTATAGGCCTGATCTTGGTGCGGTGACCGTTAAACTGAAACTGGGCCGCCACGTGCGATCTGGGAACCCTACCGGCCTAAAATCTGGATGCGTGCTAGATCCAGTATACACGAGCTTAAGTCCGACCGCATTTGGCCAGGGGACCTTCAGAAATGCTCTTTTGGACCGAAACGGCCCCGATTTGGTTAGGCACCAAGTAAACATTGTTCCCAAGCCTATTTTGAGAATGTTTTAGGCTATAAAAGGGGTTGAAACCCTCACTCCTCTCTCCCATCCGAATTTGAGAGAAGCCCTAGCTTGGGAGAGAGAAAAAGAGTGAGAGATTGTGAGAGAGTGGGAGAGTTCTTCCTGCCACTTGTGCTACGTGTTGCACGTGCTTAAGCAACACTCCTCTACCGCTTTCCCGGCGATTCCACCGCGATCCTAGGTAAGTAAAAACCCTAAATAGTTGTTGATTTGAGTTTTCCTTGTTTCCATAGCGATGTAGCTTATGGATCTTATGTATTAGGCTCCTTACTCGCCGTAGACGAACCATATACGCTCCGCTTCAATTCCCGAGTCTACAAGACACTAGGTGAGGATTTTAGACGCTTTGATTGACGGTTCCCAATGCTTTCAATGTCGTTTAATAGTAGATTCTTGACGGCATCGCCGTTTGACATGTACAAAATGCTCTCCGTTTCCCGTTTCGTAAGCTAACGAAGAATATGAGATTTAGGGCATTTTAGTCATTTGTAGGAAGTACTGTTTACATTCATATTTTGCTGATGTGATTGACATGGTTTGTTGTCGCATTAGGAAGTTAGGAATGCGTGCATAATTAGTTTGGCGAAGAGATTCGCCTAGTTGCGCATTTTGGGTCGACATACTATATGTAGACTTAAGTGTGTAGTGTATGTGTTTGTATAAATACTTGTATTAGTATGTATTGTATTAAATGATGTTATTTGATAGTTTGTGATTGATTTTTCAATTATTATGCTGACCTAAATGATTTTCTACATGTTGACAAAATGCATGATTTCATTACATGCATGGAATATATGTGCTTGAGGATTTTCTTAAGTTGAATATGCATGGGAAGTATGCCTTGAAGATTTGCTTAAGTTGAATGTTATAACATGTGCTAACATGCTCACATGATGTATTTCAATTCCAATACCTTGGTATATAATGTTAATGAAATTCCATAGATGTGTGGGACTTGACCTAGTCCAGGCAGTCGGTAACCGAGCGAATTCGTGGCTGACTGGTCATAGCCACGAACGACGCGTCGATGAACGTGATTCGTGTTGAGAGTTGGCGGCAGTGGTTAGGCCATGCGAAGTGTTTTTCGCACTTCATGTCGTTTAATTCGAGATGCGATCGCGCTAGTCGAGCCCGTCAAGTAACCCGACTGGCCGATGTTTGTTCACCTTGTATGTATCATGACTGCTTGAACCTAGGGTACTGAACTTACCATTGTAAACCCTATTAACCGTGGTACCTTGATCCACGAAGACTCATGAGCCGGGCATGGTGGTATGGGACACCGTGGTCGAGCTGTCGGCCTACGCTGGGGCCACAAACCTCCCCGTAGTGACCAATGAGCACCTTGACTCGTGAGCAGATTATGGTGGTATGGGACACTATATTCTAGCTGTCGGCCTACACTGATCAGGCGACGAGCCCTTTGTAGTGACCGCGAGCGTATTCTGAGTTCACGGGAGGCGACGACCCTTCCGTGCAGTAGAGTACAGTAGGCCTGTATTGATAAGGTGATGGGGGAGCGGTGCAACGAGTGCGAGCAACAGCCCTGGCAGCCCTTGCAGTGACCTACGAAATGTATATCGTATGAGATTACTAGGAGTGACGACCCTAGACAGGATCCGTGTTGGGATTGATACAAGGGAGGTACCTTAGTTTCCCAATCCTGCTGTTTGAATGGACTAATAACAACTTGGTAATCATATCACCATAGCATTGCATGTGCCTGGAAGATGTGGAGCACTCTAGGGAGTGTGGCATGCCGCGGTCGTAAGATGTTGCCGTATGAGGGTGATCGTCGGTGAGGGCATACATCACGTCATATCATCTTGCATTAACAACAGTATTAGGATTTGTCTGATTTACTGCTTTACTATTATCGCGTGACTGAATTGTGAACATGCTAATCTTTGCTCTATGATTCCACTGAGTTGATCACTCATTCCCACGTTACGGGATGGTGTTTGCAACACCCACCAGACCCTGTTGTAGTTGCAGGTGACGACGAGATCCAGGAGGTGGAGCCGGAGATTGACGAGGACCAGGATGAGTTCTCGTATATGCAGTATCACGACGGCTTCCCGTAGGTGACCTGGATCGAGGGGGACTTCAGTGGGACTATTTTGAACTTATTCTTTTGTCTATTTACATGTATATGAGACTCAGAGATGTAGTCATACTTTGGAGACAGTTGAGATTACTTTGTTTTTCCATACAGTGATATATATATTGTTTAGTCTTCCGCTTGCTTTTATCACTGGATCTGAAGTATGAATTGCAGTTTTGGTATACTTTTACTCATGTGAATGCTTTAAATCAGACAACATTGAATCATAACCATTTTTGTTGCATAAGTGACGGTCTGGAACTCGGGAGTTGAGTTTATACACGACCCCCGATTTTCAGGGTGTTACAAGTTGGTATCAGAGCGTGAATGAGAGTATACTGGGCCTGGGTTATGGTCTTGCGACGTACGCTGTCGCTTCCTTTGACATAGGTGGGTGCGAGAAGGGTCTAGAAACACTTCTAGGATCACAGATTCGCCGATAGGCGAAGTCTATAAGGATCGATCGCAAGATCGAGTCTGTAACGTATCTCGGGTCGCGTAAAGCGACCCGAATCACTTCTAAGCTGTAGGAAGTCGGGTGGAGACGTCCTATGGGCGGTTTTAAACCGAAAAAGTGAATCTTTGGGCCGTGGGATGACCACGACTCCAGTAATCAATCGTCAGGGCTTAAAAACCCCGTTTCACCAAAAATCTTCAAAATTCCTTCTCTAAACACTTCAAATTTCAGTTCTTTCTTATTCATTTCATATTAGGCATCAAACCTAATGTAAAAATAACACAAATTAGCACATTCACCAAATTTTATAGTGAATAGTAAAATTTCATGAAAAATGGCCATAAGGCCATTATAACTTCACTTTCTTTAGAAACTAAGGAGCTAGAAAGATGTACTGGCTCCTTCTACCCCAAATTCATATGCTGCATCATATGGTTTGGTATTCGGGATTACGATGTGGACCCGGAAAGCCCCGAACACATGTTTGGGCTCATAGAGACCAAAATATAATGAACCAAGGGGTGGGACCTGACTTTTTGGGGCCCTGGGATCATGGGGGACCAGACCCATGGGGTCCCACTGGCCGGCGAGCACGGTTGGTGCTGTCCTTCTGGCGCACCCTCTTAAATAGGGTCCACATCACCCCTATGCACCTCCCATCCCACGAAAACCCCCAAAACCCACCTCTCCTTCACAAACAGCCCCCTTGCATACCCTAGATTCAATTTTCAGCACTCCATTCCAAACCCCGGCGACCCAAACCACCTCTACAACCTTCCTTGGCCAAAACCGACCACCACCCATCAGTTATTGGGTGTTGGCAGCCCCTTTCCTTAAAGATTTCCCCATTTGGAGCTCCAAAATCCCCCAAATAGTGCTGAAATCGTGAGGTGCTCCATCCCATCTTTTTGTTCTTATTTTTCCCTGAAAGTACAGCCTTGGGAAGCTTGAAGCATCCCTCTACGACGCCTAGATTTCCTTTTGTTAGATTGGGCAGCCATTTCTCTGCATTTTCGGCGTTTTCCATGGCTTTCGTGGAAGCCATTTTGGGTCTTTTGTCACTCTCATCCATCCTGTCTTTGATGGGTAAGAGGAAAACTGCAACAGACGAGGCTGGGCCGAGCCGCCCTGCTCGATTGAGAAGACCGCGGGGTGGTGCCGCAAGTTCAAGCGCCGCCGCAGGTCCAGCTGCAGTCCTAGAGTGCCGTACAAAGCGGAATTTGGATCCCCATGCACATCTTGGATGAACCATCCTATCAGAGATGCCTCATGGTGAATACACTGATCGTAGAGTGTTATTTGAGGCGGACGTAGATGGACGATTGTTCGGCGAATATCTGTTGTTCGAACGCATTGAAGCCGCGCACTGGGGACCGATCTTTGAAGCTCGCGCTCGTGCTAATGTGAGCACTGTTCGTGCCTTCTATGCTAGCATCTAGAATCCCACCTTAGATCCTTTACAGTTCAAAATCCCTTTTGGTAGAGATCGGATGGCTACGATCGACGTCCGGTTGATTGCGCGACTTCTCAATGTGCCTCTAGGTGATGTACATCCAAGTGAGAAGAGTTTGAGGACTAGACGTGAATGAGATCGCCGCACCAGGTTTCTGTACGGTAAGTTGGTTCCATGGCAGCCTAATAATAGCCTCAAGGCGACGTACATGTCTGAGGATTTGCGTCTGCTGCATCATATCTGCACGTTCAATGTTTATCCTAGGTCGACGAACCGCATTGAATGTACACGTCTTATGGTCGATTTCTTATTTCTGGTGGCCCAGGGAGAGAACGTATGTATGGCCACTTTCATCTTACGGCAGATAGTTCTCATAGCCAGGTCGAGGAGAACATCCGAATCCCTTCCCTTTGGCCGACTCATTTATAAGATTGTGCTTGAGTTTGCCTATAGACTTGGACCCGAATTGCCGGTATCGATTCACACCATCGATGAGTCGACAATGGTTAAGATGAAGATTGGGTCGCAATACCGTGAAAATCAACTTGAAAGGGATAGTGGGGATGACTTTGATGAAGAGGAAGATCAAAGCGAAGGAGAACCTAGTGCAGAGGTTCAGGAAGAGACTCAGGAAGAAGCAGAAGAGGAGGCTCAGGATACTGATGAGAGCCCTCCTCCTTCTGCGCAGGCTACTATCGACGATCGCATTGCTCGGATGGAGGAGAGTCAGACCGCTTTGCGAAGGGAAGTCCAAGAACTTCGAGCGGAAGTCGCTGATGCCAAGGCTGTTACAAAGAAGAAGTTTGGCAAGGTGACTCGCACCTTGAAGGCAATCCTGTGTTGCTTACAGGATAAGGGTGCTCCTCCGTCGTCAGACTCCGACTAGCGACGCGATCTTTGATGTTGTTATGAGTAGTTTGCCATTTTCTGTTTTATGTGTGTAAAGCCTATTAGGGCTAGTGCTTTGCTTATGTTGCTGTTGCTTAACTGTCTTAATTTCCATGTCATTCTAGTCATGATGCTTGTAAGGATATATCCCTTGTATTGTGACAATTTTGATTAATTGAAATGCATGGAATGCCTTTGACTCTTTAGTGAATGATTGTGGTGTATTTGAGCAATTGAGACTGACAAGGTTGCGCCCTATTTTGAATACAGGGAATGCCACCTAAGACTACGAGGAGCGCGGTTCGGCTTTCATTGTCAGAGCAGATGGATCAGGCTCCCTCTCAGTCTGGCACTCGTCCGGACCCTGCTGTGGGCTCGATTCCTGAGACGGTTCGGTCGTCTCAGCCTGCTGTTGGTCCTACAGATGGACCACCGCCATTTACACCATCAGTTAGAGAGCCACAGCGCGCATCTACTTCCGCACCTCATCCGCCACAGCCTGCTCCACCACCTGATAGATTCGAGCAGATGATGGCTATGATGCTACAGCAGCAGCAGCTTCTGACCACCATAGTTGGGACTTTAGCCCAGGGTGGGGGTGCGACTGCATCTACTCCGCCTGCACCACCTGCGCATCCAGCTGAGGATGCCTACACTTACGCCCAGGATGAGGGCATAGCACATCCTGCGCAGCCTGCTTTCCCTGCGGGGAATCCTGCCGACACACGGGGCCTTCTGGAGCGATTTCAGCGCTTGCGGCCTCCTACTTTCACGGGTTCTCACAGACCCGAGGAGGCTGAGTTTTGGCTCGACCGAGTGTCGAAGATTCTGCGCATGTTGCACTATACTGAGGCAGAGCAGGTAGAGCTGGCTACCTTCCAGTTTGAGAGAGAGGCCAGTATGTGGTGGGATAGTATATTGCGGACTGTTACCGCAGATTTCGTATGGACATGGGCAGCATTCGAGTTTCGCTTCCATGAGAAGTATTATCCCCAGACCTACAGGCACGAGAGGGAGAATGAGTTTCTCCGTCTCAGGCAGGCAGCGATGACGGTTACCGAGTATGAGCATCGGTTCACAGAGTTGGGCAGGTACGTCCCGACGATTCTAGCTGATGAGCAGATGCGCATACGGCGCTTTTTGGAGGGCTTGCGACCGGATATTCGGTCGAAGATGTGCTGTGTCAGTTTCTCCTCCTATGCGGAGTTGGTTCACATGTCCATGCGGGCAGAGCAGGACGTGGATCGACTTGCGCGATCACGAGGCCCGACTACTTCCAGGCCGCGACCGGAGTTGCCAGATAGGCCCTTCGCGGGCAAGAGGCCTCGCATTGATCCTCCTACCAGGACCACGGCGCCAGTAGGACCGTTTCGGCGCCCTGATTTATCATGCACATACTGTGGGAGGACGGGCCACCTAGCGCAGAGTTGCTTTTCAAGGATGCGGGACAGTGGGTTCTCGCCGCCGCAGAAGATTGATCGTGTACGTCCACAGGCGATATCAGCACCGCCTATACGGTCAGCTCCTGCGCATCCCTCTTTCAGACCCACAGTATCGCAGATTCGACAGTCCCCACGGCCCTTGACACAGCGGCCGAACCGGCCACAGCAGGCTCGAGTTCATACACTGACCGCTGAGGCAGCTACGACGCCGACTTTCCAGCATTCAGCCTTCGAGGTCACGGGCCATATCGAAGGTACTCCCGTTCTTGTCATGGTGGACACTGGTTCCACGATTTCTTTGATATCGCGTGCCGTAGTCAGACGTCTTGGGTTGCAGACTATCACTATGGATAGCGTGCGGGTCCTTGCAGCTCATGGAGATTATTCGGATGTCACCCAGATGTGTAGGGTTGTTTAGTTGATCTGGGAGGCAGGACGATGACTCTTGATCTGGTCGTCGATCCCTCGCTCGTATATCTCGACGTCATTCTTGGCATGGACTGGTTGACTGCAGCGAGAGCCGAGATTGACTGCGAGGCTCGTGTGGTAACGGTGTACGAGCCTGAGGGCACGCCTTTCACATTTTCAGTGCGGGTAAATCTTCCTTTCCGCATTCTTAGCTACGCCACTTTATTGCGCGACGCTGGTGCCCAGGTACTTGAGCAGACGCCAGTTGTTTCTGAGTTCGGGGATCTGTTCAGGAAGATTCCTGGTTTGCCGCCCCGACGCGAGATCGATTTCACTATCGATCTGATTCCTGGTTCTACACCCGTCTTACTGCCGACGTATCGCATGGCACCATGTGAGATGGAGGAGTTGAGGACGCAGATTGATGGCCTGCTAGAGCTTGGCTTTATACGGCCTAGCGTGTCTCCTTGGGGAGCACCGGTCTTGTTCGTGAAGAAGAAGGATGGTTCGCTGCGATTGTGTATTGATTATCGCAGGCTGAACCAGCTCACGGTGAAGAACAAGTACCCTTTGCCCAGGATCGATGACTTGTTTGATCAGTTGAGAGGAGCGCAGTACTTCTCGAAGATTGATCTTCAGTCAGGATATCATTAGCTGCACGTCAGAGATGAGGACGTGCAGAAGACAGCATTCAGGACCAGTTTTGGTCATTACGAGTTCCTTGTGATGTCGTTCGGTCTCACGAACGCACCGGCCGTGTTCATGGATCTGATGAACAGGGTATTGCGGCCTTTCCTCTATCGATTCGTCGTTGTCTTCATCGACGACATTTTGGTATACTCTAGGAGTCGAGAGGAGCATGAGGAGCACTTGCGTTTGGTCCTTGATACGCTCAGACAGCATCAGTTGTTCGCACAGTATAAGAAGTGCGACTTCTGGAAGCAGGAGGTGAAGTTTCTGGGACACGTGGTGTCCAAGGATGGTATGACAGTTGACCTGTCTAAGGTAGCTGCGGTGCAGGACTGGGAGCAGCCTGGTTCTGTCACTGAGGTGAGGAGTTTCTTGGGTCTCGCTGGCTACTATCGGCGCTTCATTCAGGATTTCTCGAAGATCGCGAGACCCTTATCTCAGTTGACACGGAAGGACGTGAAGTTCGCCTGGAATGATAAGGCGGAGTCAGCTTTTCAGGAGCTGAAGGACAGACTTACGTCCGCCCCTGTGCTAGTATTGCCAGAGCAAGGGGTTAAATACACTATATACACTGACGCGTCTAGCGTTGGTTTGAGTTGTGTCCTTATGCAGAGGGACAGGGTAATTTCGTATGCCTCGACACAATTAAGGAAGCACGAGGAGAATTACCCTACACACGACCTGGAGTTGGCAGCCGTTATATTCGCACTGAGACTCTGGAGACATTACCTCTACGGAGAGGAGTTCGAGCTCTTTTGCGACCACAAGAGCCTCAAGTACATATTCACGCAGCGGGACTTGAATATGAGGCAGCGGCGATGGATGGAGACGCTGAAGGACTTCAAGTTTGAAGTCTCTTACCATCCTGGGAAGGCGAACCTTGTGGCTGATGCGTTGAGCCGCAAGAAGGCGATAGAGTTTGCGGCTCCGCTGATGGTTGCCGAGTGGGATATGGTGGAGTTTTTGCGAGACTTTGAGCAGAAACTCACCGTAGAGGAGCCATTTGAGTTCATCGCACATGTACAGGTGCGATCCCAGATCGATGACCGTGTCATCGAGGCGCAGAGGGACGACGCGCATCTTACTGAGCTTCGAGAGCAGGCCAGTGATGATGCTGACGCCGACTGGCGAGTTGGTATGGATGGGGGCTTACGTTACCGTGGCCGCCTATGCGTTCCTGATGTCCCTGACTTGAGACGAGAGATTCTCGAGGCTGCGCATTCTACTAGACTCACGATGCATCCAGGCAGCACGAAGATGTATCGTGACGTGAAGAGGACGTATTGGTGGGAAGGTATGAAGACCCACATTGCTGAGTTCGTGTCCCGTTGTCTCACTTGTCAGCAGGTGAAGGCAGAGCATCGCCGACCACCTGGACTTTTGCAGCCTATGCCGATTGCAGAGTGGAAGTGGGATTTCATTTCCATGGACTTCATTTCTGGGTTGCCGAAGACGAGGAAGGGGCATGATTCCATTTGGGTGATCGTCGACCGATTGACGAAGTTGGCGCACTTCCTACCGATCAGAGTTACGAACTCTGCAGACGAGCTGGCTAGATTGTATATTAGAGAGATCGTGCGTCTGCATGGAGTTCCGTTGGAGATCGTGTCGGACAGAGACACGCGGTTCACTTCTATTTTCTGGACTCGCATTCAGGAGGCTATGGGTGTGAAGTTGAAGTTCAGTACTGCCTTCCACCCACAGACGGACGGACAGACAGAGCGAGTGGACCAGATCCTGGAGGACATGTTGCGAGCTTGCGCATTGGACTTCAAGGACAGTTGGGATGACTGTCTTGCATATGCGGAGTTTGCGTACAACAATAGCTTCCAGGCGAGTATCGGCATGGCACCTTATGAGGCGCTGTATGGGCGACCTTGTCGCGCACCGCATTGCTGGTTAGAGGTCGGTGAGCGCAGCTTGATTGGCCCAGAGTTGGTGCAGGCGACGTCAGAGAAGATTGATATTATTCGACGTCGGCTTCTTACAGCGCAGAGCAGACAGAAGAGCTACGCCGATACGAGACGGAGACCACTAGAGTTCACAGTCGGGGATCATGTGTTTTTGCGAGTTTCCCCTATGAAGGGAGTCCTTCGGTTCGGGAAGAAGGGGAAGCTGGCACCGCGATTCATTGGTCCATTTCAGATCCTCGATCGTGTGGGAGCAGTGGCTTACCGATTGGCTTTACCCACGCCCCTCGCGAGCGTCCACAACGTATTTCATGTTTCTATGCTGAAGAAGTACGTTGCTGATCCTTCTCATATCATCAGATGGGAGCAGGTGCAGTTAGGAGAGGATGTTACTTATATCCTGCGACCGACACGCATCTTAGACCGGAAGGAGCAGGTACTGCGTAGCAAGGTGATTCCCCTTGTGAAGGTACTATGGACGCATCATACTGAGGAGGAGGCTACTTGGGAGACAGAAGCCGAGATCAGAAAGAACTACCCACAGCTTCTCGAGGAGTACGAAAATGTACAAAATTTCGAGGACGAAATTATTTGTTAAGGGGGGTAGATTGTAACGCCCGTGAAAAATCCATACTTGGGCTCGAGTATCAACTCGACCCGAAATTGCGTAGAATTCATTCCTTTAGAAAATATGACTAGGTTAGCTAGTGCAACGTTGGAATAGCTGGGAAATGGTCCCTGATCACTTTAAATACGTTCTACAAGGCCCGAAGCGAGTGGAACCAAGGGTGCTACAATGCTCTAAAGCCTCGGATCAAACTCTAAGCCGGTTTGTTCTCGGGACCTCCTTGAAACTTTGTATTGAATCTAGACTGCGCGTCGTAAGTCAGATGCCTGCCATCTTAGACCGTTATGACCATTTAGCTGGGCTTGGCAATCGTTTCGAATATCAAGTCCAACTGACGATCACAGGCTATTTCATTGAGCCCGGACCGAAGAGAGTGTGAATAGGGACATAGTTGGAATTTCAAATTCAAATCTGGCACACAAATTTGACGCATCAGTATTAAGCATTCTGACCGTCAGAATACAGCCAAATTACACCCTTGGATCAGGAAAAATATCTATTATATATCACGAGACTTATAGGCCTGATCTTGGTGCGGTGACCGTTAAACTGAAACTGGGCCGCCACGTGCGATCTGGGAACCCTACCGGCCTAAAATCTGGATGCGTGCTAGATCCAGTATACACGAGCTTAAGTCCGACCGCATTTGGCCAGGGGACCTCCAGAAATGCTCTTTTGGACCGAAACGGCCCCGATTTGGTTAGGCACCAAGTAAACATTGTTCCCAAGCCTATTTTGGGAATGTTTTAGGCTATAAAAGGGGTTGAAACCCTCACTCCTCTCTCCCATCCGAATTTGAGAGAAGCCCTAACTTGGGAGAGAGAAAAAGAGTGAGAGATTGTGAGAGAGTGGGAGAGTTCTTCCTGCCACTTGTGCTACGTGTTGCACGTGCTTAAGCAACACTCCTCTACCGCTTTCCTGGCGATTCCACCGCGATCCTAGGTAAGTAAAAACCCTAAATAGTTGTTGATTTGAGTTTTCCTTGTTTCCATAGCGATGTAGCTTATGGATCTTATGTATTAGGCTCCTTACTCGCCGTAGACGAACCATATACGCTCCGCTTCAATTCCCGAGTCTACAAGACACTAGGTGAGGATTTTAGACGCTTTGATTGACGGTTCCCAATGCTTTCAATGTCGTTTAATAGTAGATTCTTGACGGCATCGCCGTTTGACATGTACAAAATGCTCTCCGTTTCCCGTTTCGTAAGCTAACGAAGAATATGAGATTTAGGGCATTTTAGTCATTTGTAGGAAGTACTGTTTACATTCATATTTTGCTGATGTGATTGACATGGTTTGTTGTCGCATTAGGAAGTTAGGAATGCGTGCATAATTAGTTTGGCGAAGAGATTCGCCTAGTTGCGCATTTTGGGTCGACATACTATATGTAGACTTAAGTGTGTAGTGTATGTGTTTGTATAAATACTTGTATTAGTATGTATTGTATTAAATGATGTTATTTGATAGTTTGTGATTGATTTTTCAATTATTATGCTGACCTAAATGATTTTCTACATGTTGACAAAATGCATGATTTCATTACATGCATGGAATATATGTGCTTGAGGATTTTCTTAAGTTGAATATGCATGGGAAGTATGCCTTGAAGATTTGCTTAAGTTGAATGTTATAACATGTGCTAACATGCTCACATGATGTATTTCAATTCCAATACCTTGGTATATAATGTTAATGAAATTCCATAGATGTGTGGGACTTGACCTAGTCCAGGCAGTCGGTAACCGAGCGAATTCGTGGCTGACTGGTCATAGCCACGAACGACGCGTCGATGAACGTGATTCGTGTTGAGAGTTGGCGGCAGTGGTTAGGCCACGCGAAGTGTTTTTCGCACTTCATGTCGTTTAATTCGAGATGCGATCGCGCTAGTCGAGCCCGTCAAGTAACCCGACTGGCCGATGTTTGTTCACCTTGTATGTATCATGACTGCTTGAACCTAGGGTACTGAACTTACCATTGTAAACCCTATTAACCGTGGTACCTTGATCCACGAAGACTCATGAGCCGGGCATGGTGGTATGGGACACCGTGGTCGAGCTGTCGGCCTACGTTGGGGCCACAAACCTCCCCGTAGTGACCAATGAGCACCTTGACTCGTGAGCAGATTATGGTGGTATGGGACACTATATTCTAGCTGTCGGCCTACACTGATCAGGCGACGAGCCCTTTGTAGTGACCGCGAGCGTATTCTGAGTTCACGGGAGGCGACGACCCTTCCGTACAGTAGAGTACAGTAGGCCTGTATTGATAAGGTGATGGGGGAGCGGTGCAACGAGTGCGAGCAACAGCCCTGGCAGCCCTTGTAGTGACCTACGAAATGTACATCGTATGAGATTACTAGGAGTGACGACCCTAGACAGGATCCGTGTTGGGATTGATACAAGGGAGGTACCTTAGTTTTCCAATCCTGCTGTTTGAATGGACTAATAACAACTTGGTAATCATATCACCATAGCATTGCATGTGCCTGGAAGATGTGGAGCACTCTAGGGAGTGTGGCATGCCGCGGTCGTAAGATATTGCCGTATGAGGGTGATCGTCGGTGAGGGCATACATCACGTCATATCATCTTGCATTAACAACAGTATTAGGATTTGTCTGATTTACTGCTTTACTATTATCGCGTGACTGAATTGTGAACATGCTAATCTTTGCTCTATGATTCCACTGAGTTGATCACTCATTCCCACATTACGGGATGGTGTTTGCAACACCCACCAGACCCTGTTGTAGTTGCAGGTGACGACGAGATCCAGGAGGTGGAGCCGGAGATTGACGAGGACCAGGATGAGTTCTCGTATATGCAGTATCACGACGGCTTCCCGTAGGTGACCTGGATCGAGGGGGACTTCAGTGGGACTATTTTGAACTTATTCTTTTGTCTATTTACATGTATATGAGACTCAGAGATGTAGTCATACTTTGGAGACAGTTGAGATTACTTTGTTTTTCCATACAGTGATATATATATTGTTTAGTCTTCCGCTTGCTTTTATCACTGGATCTGAAGTATGAATTGCAGTTTTGGTATACTTTTACTCATGTGAATGCTTTAAATCAGACAACATTGAATCATAACCATTTTTGTTGCATAAGTGACGGTCTGGAACTCGGGAGTTGAGTTTATACACGACCCCCGATTTTCAGGGTGTTACACAAAGTACTCGAGAGGGGTGACTAACCTGCAATGAAACTGTCAAGGACGTGCCCTCTGGCTCGTAAATTGTCACTAAACGGGTCTCGCATCAATCTCAGCGCTTCCTACAGTCAGCCAATCCATGCCAAGGATGACGTCAAAATGATAGAGAGGGAGACGACGGTAAGGTCAATGACCATCGTCCTATTCTCTAGATCTAGTAAATAACCCTCACACATTGTAGTGGCATCAGTACAGGTTCCGTGTACTGAAATAACTCGTACCCCAACCATCTGAGTAGTCTGTAAACCAAGGCGCTTGACTACTGAAGAAGATATGACTGAGACTGTGGATCCCGTATCCACCAACAAAAATATAGGAGTACCTCCAATATGGGCCGTGACCTCAAAGGCCAAAGGTAGTGCAGTCTCTATCTCGGATGACTTAGCTGTCAGTGCATGTACCTGAGCCTGCTGAGGACAGTTCGGCTGTGGTACCATAGGCGTTGCAGTGACCTGAACTGAGGTGTTGGAGGTCTGAAGGACGGATGTGCAGGCGCTGTCCGTAGAGGTGGTGGTGAAATAGTCTAAGGCATCGGATGACCAATCCGCTGAAGCGGCGAGAACCCACTGTCTCGCATCCTGGAAAAATATGTAGTCTCGGTGTGGCCAGACTTCCTACAATAGATGCACCACACATCAGGATGCCTCATATAGGCAGGAGATGCAAAAGACCCCTGCGGTGTCTCAAATTAAGGCCTCTTAGCGAGGAAAGGCCTACTCTCGAACTCAGGTCGCGACCTAGGAACCATAGGTGCTTGTGCTCGGACCGACTTGTCCCCGTCCTACTCTGCACGTAAGGACATACTCACCAGCTTTGCATAAGAAGAAATACTCGCACAGAACATCTTCGATCTGATCTCGGGCCGTAAGCCCTTAGAAAAATACCCCATCCTCATCGGCTGATCATTCAGAATCAAAGAACCATACCTCCCTAGCTCCGTAAACCTATTTTCATACTCCGTCACCGACATGCCTCCCTGGTGAAGGCAAAGGAACTCACTCTCCTTCTCGTGTCAGTACGTGATAGGAAAATACTTCTCATGGAAGCGTGCCTCAAACACTGCCCACGACCACTCAAATCCCTTTGCCACAGTGCGGAGAATACTGTCCCACCATGGGCTAGCCTCCTTCTCAAACATGAAGGTGGCCAGCTCAACCTGTTTCACCTCAGAACAGTGCAATGGTCTCAGCATCTTCGAGATGTGGTCTATCCAATACTCAGCCTCCTCAGGTCTGTGAGTACTTAAAAATGTGGGAGGCCTCAAGCGCTAAAATCGCTCGAAAGATCGGCTCGCACTAGCATGCCCAACAGGGTGGAGAGGCAAGGCAGGTGGAGTCGCCACCATCGACTGAGCAAAAATGCCAGCCATGGAGGATAAGAACTGCTGCTGCTGCTGCATCAACAACAGCATCTGCTCTAGCCTATCAGGAGGTGGAGCGGACTGTGATGTAGAAGACATCGACGCAGATGCACGATGCTGCTCAGGGGGCACAGGTGTGACAGGAGGCACCACAGAAGGTATCACAGGAGGTGGCTTAGCAGCAGGGCCAGAAGCTGGCTAAGAACTCGGCCTAGGATCTGATCGAGATGGGCCCGAATGAGGGTCCATAGGAGTATCGCACAGGGCAAGGGCCCCGTCGAGTGAATCTCCCAGAGAAAGACGGGCCGAAGATCTCGAACCCTTAGGTGGCATACTCTACACACAACAGAGGGTAGCAACCCATGAGATCAGGCATTTACACAGTCCATCCACAACATTAACTCCACAAGGCAAGAAACAACATGCATTTCATTAACAAAATTATCACAATACATGATTTGCAGCATTACATGAATCGCGATAGAGAAAGCATGTGAACAAAACACCTAAGCTTCACACATAAGGCTTTAACACTAACAACTACCAACTGATAAACGAAAATTAAAACACACATAAAAACAAACATCAAACAAGCAAACTATGACTATATAAGTCTATACATCAGAATCTGACGACGGAGAAGGGGCACCCTTATCCTTCATGCAGCACAGGATGGCCATCAAGGTGCGAGTCACCTTGTCAAATTTTCACTTCATGACGGCCTTGGTCTCTTCAAGCTCTTATTTTACCTCGGCCCGAAGTTTTTAGACTTCTTGTCGCAAAGCAATCTAACTCTCCTCAAGTCAGGCTATATGAGCATCCCTAGCAGCCCGAGTCGCAGGAGGAGGACTCTCATCAGTATCCTGAGCCTCCTCTTCCTCTTCTTCCTAGACTTCTTCCTCTATCTCTGCCCCACCTTCTTCTTCACTTTTCTCCTCTTCACTATCATACTCACCCTCGCTATCATCATCAAGTTGGGCCTCAAGCTGCTGAGGTCCCATCTTCATCTGGTTCAAAGTAGCCTCGTTGATATAATGAATCAGGCAACTCTGCCCCAAGCCTATAGGCAAACTCGAGCGCAATCTTACATATGAGCCAGCCAAAGGGAAGCGACTCAGGCATTCTTCTCGATCGTGCTATGAGGATGATCTGTCGCAGCACAAACATAGGCATGCACACATTCTCTCCCTGCTCCACTTGATACAGAAAATCTACCATGAGACGCGTGCATTCACTGCGATTGCTCCACCTGGGATAAACATTGAACGTACAGATGTGATGAAGCAGACGAAAATCACCCGACATATGGGTCGCTAGGAGGCTCTTGTTACGCTGCCACTCAAATAAACAACCACATAGAAACCTAGTGCGGCGATCTCTCTCACGAACACTATTCGAGTTCTTAGCACTTGGATGTACCTTGCCAAGTGGCATGTTCAGAAGTTAAGCTATCAACCTAACATCGATTGTGGCTTCTCTATCTCTGCCAAAGGAAATCTTGAACTGTAGTGGCTCTAGTGTAGGGTCTCGAATATGAGCATAAAAGGCACGAACAGTGCTCACATTAGCACGAGACTCACCTTCAAATAGCGAACCCCACCCGGCAGCTTCAATATGCTTAAACAACAAATACTCGCCAAAGAGCTGCCCATCCACATGTGCTTCAAAAAGAACCCTGCGATCTGTATACACGCCATGAGCCAACTCTGCCAACAACGCCCTTCCAAAAGGTGCTTGGGGATCCAAATCCTGCTTCGTATGTATTTCTCTCCCAACACTTGAACTCGTAGGAACTCCTCTAGGTTTCCTCGAACGAGCGGGATGACTAGGCCCAGCCTTATCTACAGGGACACGTTTCTTGCCCATCAGCGAAAGGATAGTGAAAAAGTAGAAAAGGGCCACAATAGCCTCTACAAAGGCCATGGAAAAGTGATGAAAGGGAAGAGAAAGGGCTGACCTAATGGGTTCCCATGAGTTTGGGTTAGATACAGGGGTGCAATGGGCCAAGAAAAGAAGAAATAGAAGAAGAGAAAGGCCAAAGACAAGAGAGGTTGAGGGTTACCATGTCTTGGAGCTTCAAATGAGAGCTTGGGAGCTCCAATCATAGAAAATGGAGAGTGTAGGTGCTAGGTATGATTGAGAATAGTAGAGGGATGAAGAAAATAATGAAAAATGAAGGAAGGAGTGATTGGAAGGGAGGTTTGAGAGAGAAACCAGCAAGTTTAGAAGGAAAAGAGAGCTTGAGGGGCTAATTTGTGAAGGAAGTAGAGAATTTAGAATAAATGGAGGGTCGAACCCTGTATAAGGGGGTCCCATTAGACCCCAAACACCATCAGCCTGGGCGGCCCAGCCCGCCGAGCCCGTTGATCGGCGAGGCCTCGCCGAACCGGCGAGGTCCTCGCCACTCTCTGGACAGTCTGGCAAGGCCTCGCCAAATGGGCAAGGTCCTCACCCTTCCCTAGGTCCAAAAAGGTTAGGGTCCCACCTTGAAACCCTCTAAAACATGATCGTTTGACCCCCCTCATCCGATTTGAGTCGTTTCAGGTCATTTCAGAACTAATCTGATCTCTATTCAAAATTAACAATTTCTAACGCCTGGAATGGAGTGAAATGCGGTCCATACCCATCAATTGAAGGTCTAGAAGTGATTTTGGGTCACCGTGTGTGATCAAGAGTGTGCACGGACTCGATCTCGACGATCATTTTCAGTAAACTTTCGTCGAACGACAAACTGGGAGTCCTAGTTCTGTTTCTAAATTATTCTCACACCCTCCTACATTATAGTGGCATCAACGTGCGTTGTGTGACCCTAACCCAGGTCCAGATTAATCCAAATCATGCTCTGATACCAACTTGTAATGCCCTGAAATTCAGGGGTCGAGCACAACTCAGCTCCCAAGTTCCAAAACATCACTTATGCAACATATTTGATGATGATTGCATGTTATCTGTATTAATGCATAAAACATGAAATAGATTAAGCCATATTAGCAGACATAATTCAGGGATATTGAGGAAATGCAAGCGAAAGACTTAAATACATATATAATTCAAAATAAATCCTCAAATGATGCGTGCTCTGACCAGGGCAATATACATACATCTGTGTCTCAAAATATATACATGAACTATTCAAAATAATCCAATACATATCCCAAAAAATCCCCGCTGGTCAGGACAAGGCTCACATGAACCCGCGTGAGAACTGCATGTATGAGAACGCCTCCTCATCCTCGTCGAAGTCTGGCTCCGCCTCGTAAGCATCGCCATCTCCTGCAGCTAAGTCAGAGTCTGGTTGGTGTTTAAACATCATCCCAGAATGTGGGAGTGAGTGATCAACTCAATGGTACTTTATAGTAAAGTTAACATGTTATCAATCCAATCAAGCAGTAATGATAAGGCAGTACAATCAAACAAGTCCTAGATCTCTTGTTAATGCAAGGATGACATGAAGAATGATGCATGCCCTCACCACAATCTCCTCTGCAACAACATCTAATGATCGTGGCATGATTCACTTCCTCAGTGCTCTATCACCAACTCCGTTAGCACATGCAATGCGGTGTTATGAATATGCTTACCAAGTTCTTATTAGTCCTTTTCATATAGCAGGATTGGGAAGCTAAGACACCTCCCTTGTATCATTTTCCAATGTTGATCCATTCTGGGGTCGTCAGTCCTAGGGAATCTCATACGATATTATGGTTCTAGGTCGCTGCAAGGGCTGTCAGGGCTGTTGTGCGCAATCGTTACACTACTCCCCCATCACCTTATCAATATAGGACTATTTATATCCTTAAGACTACAACAGGACTCATCGCCCCTATGCAGTGTCAGGATAAACTCAAGGTCACTACAGAGGGCTTGTCACCAATCAGTGTAGGCCGACAACAAGAATATAGTGTCCCATATCACTATAATCTACTCAGAGTAGGGTGCTCACTGGTCACTATGGGGAGGTTTGTGGCCCTAGAGTAGGCCGACAGCTCGACCACGGTGTCCCATACCACCATGCCTAGCTCATGAGTCTTCGGAGATCTTGTTACCATGGTTAACAGAAGTTTCACTAGTAAGCTCAGTGCCTTAGATTCAAATAGAAGCGACCAAACAAGGTGAATAAGCATCGGTCAATCAGGTTAGTTGATAAGCTCAACTAGGCCAAGCGCACATTGAGTTAAATGACATGTAATGCATAAGCACTCCGTGGGGCCTAACCACTATCGGACACCCCAAGAATGACTCAGATTCGCTAAATTCATCCAGTGTAGTAAAAATAACCTCAACCACTATTTACAGAACGGTTTCCGATTACCTGGATGTAGTATAGCCCATTCACATACAAATCTAATAACTAGCATATGATTCATATCCAGCATTCATATAAACAATCATGAAGTATAACTTAAATGTAAATAGTACATATAGGAAATCATACATACATTTAACATGATTCGACTAAGCACACAACCCATTGAGGAAATCATACACTCATTTAACATGGATAACATAAGTTACATGATTTAAGAAGCAAATCATACACTCAAGCATTGTGATGGAGATCCATATCTCAACCACCTTAGCAATCACACTTTACTAACTACTAACTCACTTAGGAATTTATTCAAACACTTAGGTTACACTATTCAACATACATCACGTATGTCATCTCTATTGCATATTAGGGCAAGTCCTTTCACCAAGGAGTTGCCGCATACATATCAGGCATATGACAACAATAATTAATCATGGCAAGCAAATCAATAGATTCCATACGCATACATGTATTCTAACATATACATGAAATACGGTATTTACAATATAAAGTATACGTATACGGAAATCAAAATGGATAGCGCATTTAGCATGTGTAATTGCATTCAAAACATGAATAAATCATTATCTAACATTGAAAGTCTTAAAAATCATAACCTAAGCTTATATAGTTTGCACCTTAAACCAGAAAAGACGTATTCAAGATGATTCAGACGATGTATCTTCATCAACGGCGAATACGCTACCTATGGCATGAAACAGGTCAGCTATATTGTCACTTAAACTCTTGTAAGTCTTAAATCAGGTTAGGGTTAGCTTAACTTACCCAAAAATGAAATCGGATTCGTCGGAAAAATGATCCAGAAAAGCTAGTGCACTGTATAGATGGGTTAGGAAGAATCCTACGGAGTTTCAACTGATTCTCCCACACTTTCTCCCTCTTTTCTTTCTCTTAAAACTCTAGGGTTTGGAAAGTTCGTATGGGTTAGAAAGTTAAGGGTTTAAGGCTTTTTTATAAGACTAAACATGATGGAAACAGACTTTAAGTTAGGGTATACTTAGGTTATAACCAAATTGGGATCTTTCTGATCCAATGGAGCACTTATGGAGGTCCTCTTGTCAAATGTGGTCGGACTTAAGCTCACTAGCATCGAATCTTTAGTAAGTTAAGTTTTCAGTCTGATTAGATTTCCAGATCGTCCGTGGTGGACCCGTTTCAATTCAACGGTCTCCGAACTTCGATCAAGGTCACAAGTACTTGGACATGTAAGGGCCAACTTTCCTGATCCGAGGGTAAAATTTGGTCAAAATCTAATGGTCAGAACGCTTAGAAATGTCACACAAGTGACACATGCCAGATTACTTAAAAATGTATTTAATTTTCTAAATATCTTCCTTTTCTCACTCTCTTCACTCCGAAATCAATAGAATGGTCTCAGGATATCATTTGGGCTTGATTTTTGAAAGGATGGTCAAGTCCAACTAAGCGATCATAATGGTCTAAGATCATAGCTATCAGACTTTCAATGCGCGGTCTAGAATCAATACAAAGTTACAAAGCATTCCCTGGAACAACTGGGTTTAGAGTTGGATCCTAGATTTCAGGGTATTATAGCGTCAACGATTCCACAAGTTTTAAGTCTTGCAGAATGTATTTAAAGCGAACAGTACTAATTTCATGGCCAATCTAACTTAGCGCTAGTTAACTTTTGTTTAATTTTTAAGAGAATTAATCCTAAGTGATTTCTGATCGAGGTGGTACTCGGGTCTTGGTATGGAATTTTTCGAGTCGTTACACTTACAGAGGAGCAGTTATTCTTGCATTTGTATGATTTCTGCATAGGTGGAAGACAAATGTATTTACCCATGCTCTAGCCACCCAAAACATTACTGGGCTTGATCGAAAAAGGTTGCTAGCCTTAGACAAACTCTCATCCATGGGTCTCCTTGTAATAGGATTGATGGCTTCAACTGAAGCTAGTGGTGTGGTTATGCAATCTATTTTGACCGTTGGAGGCATAGGAGGTAAACTTCAAATGTCTGCTGCTAATTTTGGTGGAAAATTTCTATGATCATATGATTTCTCATCTGGCCATTTCAACAAACATATAGGATGCCATTTCAAATTAACTCTCCAATCATGTATATATTACAGAAGATTAAAAAAAAATCTTCTCCACCCATTTCAACAAACATATAGCATGCCATTTCATAAACAGTTAGCGTATATCAAATTTGAAAGATAGGAAAAGAGATACCAATAGAAGAAGATATCAAACCTATGGAGAGGAGCTTCATGGCTTGTGTTTCTTTAGGTAGGAGATTCACGACCACCGCAATCGAGAGAGAGAGAGAGAGAGAGAGAGAGAGAGAGAGAGAGAGAGAGAGAGAGAGAGAGAGAATGAGAGTGATGGAGCAGAGATCGGGAGGGAGAGAGAGGATTAGGGATGATTATGGAACGGAGAGAGAGAGAGAGAGAATGAGAGTGATGGAGCAAAGATCGGGAGGGAGAGAGAAGATTAGGGCTGATTACAGAACGGAGAGGGAGAGAGAGAGAGAGAGAGAGAGAGAGAGAGAGAGAGAGAGAGAGAATGAGAGAGAGAGGGAGGAAACAGAGAGACAGAGATGGAGGAACCGAAAAATGAGTAAGTTTGGGTGTGGCCCTGTTTGAGTGCGCGCCCAAATTTTATTTTTAATTAACGGAAAGATGTAGAAGTTGCGATCAGGGATACGTGGGGCCCACCTTGACGTATTTCGTTAATCTATTCCACTCAATACTTTTAATAAATTATTTTACGTTATGAAGAAAAATTTCAGGTATATAAAAGGCCAAAGTAGACCACAACATAAGAAGAAACAATAATTTAATATAAATGTTTCCTACCATGTGGTCCACTTAAGCCTTAGATCAAGCTAATTTTTTTTCTCATCCTCTAAAATAATATTTAAAAATATATAGACAGCTTAGATAGAACATATAGTTTTTCTTAGGCCTCATAAAGCCCCTTACAACACTATTAATTATTAATGTTGTAGCAACTTTTTAGCTATGGATTAAAACCGTAGCAATTCTAGCTAAGGTTTATGTCCGTAGTAAAAAAGTAACGTGGTCTGAATCCTTTGCCCCTTTTTTTGGTAGTGATGGGATTACTGGGGATGATGCCCGATGATACGGATTTTACCGGTCCTCGATTCAAACTTCTCTGGCTATCGTCAAACTTTACAAGGCGCATCCTGGAGGCCGAAGTTGTGGCTGTGGTGAAGGCGCGTGCCGTGATCTTATATATTATGGGTGCGATGATTTTCTACCATGGGAATGAGCTGGTGAGTTCCCACCTATTGTCGCTCGTGGCAGACATCACCTTTCCCACACCGTACAACTAGAATACGGCCCTCTTGGCCCATTTGTACGAAGGGATGGACAAGGCCAGCCGTTGCCTCAGCCGATCCTTGACTGGATTTTACCCAGTCATCGAGGTACTTTCTTGATCTCCATCTCTACAGTATTCTCCCTGGGGATGATCTAGTTTATTCTTTTTAATCGCAATTTTGTGCAGGTCTACTTTTTTGACCACTTTCCCCACTTAGCTCCCACCTCGATCGATTATTCACCTCCCTTTCCTCGCACGATGCTGTGGTATAAGGATAACTACAGCCGCACGTGCTTATTTTCTGATCTCGCCTGGAGGTCAAATATCGATGCCCTTGTTCTTGATGACGTGAGTGATCTGCCCTTTTCTTGCATTGCCCTTGTGTTGTCTTTTGCTCATTTCTCAGCTCTTGCCTCCTTTTGTAGTTCCATACCAGGCCATATCTCTGATCGAATGTGGCGCTTACTCCAGGAGCTCAGGAGGCTCTTTAGGCCTCATGGTGACTTTGCATTCTGGAGGATCCACGTGTGACGAAATGGTACCTGGGGGAGAGACTATTTTGACAGTTGATCGGTAGTCCCATGGTGCCACTTAACCCACTGTCCAGTCCATTCGACTAGAGATCAGTGCCCGAGAGAGAGTTGACCATTGCTTTGGAGGGTTTTTATGCCAGCACTTTCGTTGACCCAAGTAGGGAATACAGCTCTTGGTGTGAGGAGTATGACATTGGTCCGATCTTGCAGCCCAGCTATACTCCTGGGGGCAGTGCACGTTTTGCTGGAGGAGGGATCTTGGGGCCCCATTTTCATCCAAGGACACTGACGCTTATCTTCCTGATGATGATTAGTTAGTTGTATCATGCCATCTTGTATCCTTGGATGTGTAATCTTCATGTTTATATAAAATCTTAGTTGGCCAACATTGCTCCCTTTTGATCGTTATTTTTATTACCTTTGCAATCCCAATTGAGTGTACAGATGTTTGTTCCTGGGTTCTGGCCCTCCGGAGCGGACCCTGCCCAAAATTTACCCAAAAGTGGGCCCGGGCGGTAGTCGGGCTGCCACCCACTAACTTTTTTCCTCCCGTTCTGTCCTGTCAATGCTGCAGCGATGTAAAAATGTCAGTTCTGAGGGTGGTGATTGGAGTACCACGGGTGGTAATTGGAGTGCCGCCTCTGTTCATCTTTTCTTCCAGCGAGTACCCCTCTTCTCTGTTCATTCCCTTTGCCCCTTTTCGAATATTCTTTTGTATCCTTATCCGTCTGATCATCTCCTTTGTCCATTCCCTTTTGTCCCTTTCTCTTTCTCCTATTCTTCGTTTGTCCTCTTCTTTCTTTTTTTCTTTCTTTCTTTTGGACTGATTATGGCCAGCCATGATGAGGGTATTGATGGGTTCATGAATGGTGAGAAGGTAGGTGGGTCTATAAATGATGGAGGGAGTTCACTTGTGGGTAGGTTGATGGAGGTTGGTGGGAGAGTAATGGGCTCTTTTGAGGAGATCAATGCTATTTATGGCATTACTCCTACCACCATTAATGGAGGATGTGAGGTTAGGTTGGATAGGATGGGAGGTTTTGGTGGGTTTGAAGGATCCATACTAGATGGGCCACTGGGATTTATGGATATGAGGACGGATGGTTTGGGTGGTGAGGATAGTGTGATGATGGTAGGGGATGGCTTGATTGATGGAATGATGTCTATGGGTGGTGTAGACGGTAGCATGGTGATAGCGGTGAATGATTCGAACAGGATGGATCAAGTCTGGATGGGTGGTGGGCCCTATTTTGGTAGCTCGAGCGGTTCAGATTTGGTGGGTGATGGGTTTCTTGTGGATGACTTGGCTCAAATTTTTGGCACGGATATCGAGACAGTGTTGGGACAGGTAGCTATTGTCGAAGATCAGGGTGTCGGTCCTGTCAGCCATTGGGACACTTTGGGTGTTGCGGCTCCTAGGGCTTATGTGTTTCAGACAGCCCCTGATGTGGCGATCGTTGGCAGCTCAAACCCGCCCGTTGTGGCTTTCCAAGACACCTTGCATGATGCGATGGGTGATGCTGGCTTCTTTTACCACCACGAGATAGACTTGTTGGATGAGGGGATGCCTATTTTTGATGATTCTCCCGTTAACCCGGGGATTCAGATTATGGAGGGCGTGCCTGTCCGGACCTGTCGATTGCAGCCCCTCGATACCTGTTCAGAGTGTCTGCACCTTTGGATAGAGAGCTTAACCAAGTCTGAGATCTTCAAGTTGAGTTCCTTGGGCTTTCGGGAGGTTCTTCACTTCCACCGGGTTCACCTAGATTGGTAACTCTTGAGTGCGGAGTTGTATGACTGGATTCCTTCTCTGAACCTATTTTCCTTTACGATTTAAAGCTGGGTCCTTCACTGGAGGAGTTCTCACGCTTGTCTGGTCTTCCTCTCACCTGGGAGCCTTACATTCCATCCTCTGAGTCGGTTCGTTCTTTTGATCTGATTTTCTGGTTTGGGCTCCTTACAGCTCTTCCTATTGCGGAGGGTAGGGCTGATGAGCTTTCACTTATGATCCTGAATAACCGTTGTTCTACCTCTCGTGGTGACCCTGGATCAGATCACCAAGTCCACTGTTTGAATGCACTGATATTTTACGTTCTGGCTGAGTGGCTCTTCTCAGGTTGGCTGCAGTCTTCATTAACAATCTTGTTGGATGTATTCTGCCATGTCCTGTATCGCAGGAGCATTCCTCCGTGGTGCTGGTGGAGCTCTTTTTAGGGCTGAACGAGTGCTTCCTTGGTCGTACTCATATCCTCTGGGGCTGTTGCTCATTCCTTCAAGTTTTCCCATGTTTCATTTTCCCTTTGCTTGACGTGGTTATCTTCTTGCGACCTAAGCTTGACTCGTATCTTCTTGCAGGTTTGGTTGTGGGAGCACTTATTCATGACTCCTTAGCTTCTATGGCCGGACTCCCATTATGGTGACATACTGTGCTTGTTTCTTGACGGCCTTCCGGTTGGTGTTGAGACTATAGAGTCGCTTTATTGTCGCATCTCACCCAGATTCGAGGGTGGGAGATTAGTTGGGAGGCTACCTGGCTTCATCGCTCTCCTTTAATCTGTAGTGCTACTCGTACTCCTTTACTATTGCTAGGGTTTTGAGGATTTTTCTCTTATCATCCCATGTGCTTCCTCCTACAGTTCGGCTTCTAGGAGGATATTTCGTAGTTCACTTTCTTTGGATTTGGGCATGCCTCTCTTCCTTCTGATTTGACTCTTTGTATAGGCGAGTCTAGATTTCTTGGCAGGGCTCTTTAGATGTGACTATGCTGGAACTTGAGTCTTGGGCGCCTCCCCCAGCGACAGTACTGTATTAGCGATGGGTGGCAGAGCAGTCACTATATCGTTAAGTCCCGGGCTGGCACATGGCTGATGAGGCTGCTAATTAGGATATGGTGGGTGATACTGTTTCATCCTCTTCATGTGTCAATGATTCATTTGAGGCCTTTGAGGAGCTCTCTTTCATCGATCCATCCTTCTTGCTAGCCACACATGGTCACCTGATCTCTGAGATCGCTGTCCTTCGCCACACATGTGAGGACATGGCTCGTTGGCTGAGAATGGGACGACGGTATGATGAGAGTATGCTTGCGACACACCGCCTAGAGAGGGATGAGGCCTTCTACCTGCGCATGGAGATAGAGAGGTTCAGGCAGAGGTTGTCGATGTATGAGAGATATGAGCTTACTTGTGGTTCCTAATGTCGATCAACTGCTTCGTTATGTATGCATGAAATTTTATTTTTTTTTATGTTTTTGGATTTTGTGACAAAAGAAAACAATGCACTTGTAAGGAAATTTTAAAGGAATGAAAGAAAATTTTGTTTGTGTCAAATTTGCCAATGTTCGCTTGTGTTTCGATTTGTGCTTTGGATTATAGGGATCAAAATCTTGGGTTCAACCCATGTTGTATGCAGTATTCTAGATTGTGCTTAAACGTCTTGGTTCCCTGAGAGGGTGTCGGAGATCGCATTCCTGGATTTGAGCAGAGTTTGATAGAGAATTGATCAGCAGTTGGTCTTTTCTTTGTTTCTCATTGTGGTGGTTGTTGTCTTGGCTTTTTCTATATCTGCACTTTTATTTTATTCCTTGTTATTTTTACCCATAACGCCTTTTCAGGTTTTCACTACGTCCAGCTCTCCCCGTCATTTTTGCCCGTAGCGTCCTTTCAGATTTTCACTGTCCCGGGTTTTTTATCTTGCCTGCCCCTTGATAGTTGTGCTATTTTTACCCTTGGCGCCCTTTTAGGTTTTCACCAAGTCCGCTACATGCCCATTGTTTTTACTCAAGGTGCCCTTTCGGATTTTCACCTCGCCCTTCTTACTTAGGCATGACCCTTGTTTGTTTTTTTATTTTATTTTTAAGTGCCAGAAGAGATGGAGAGCTTTCCTTCATAGCCGGCCAATTGGTCACCTTCCTGTCCTTGTCTTTAAGTACAATCGTAAGCTGCTTTTGGTTAGTTTATTTGGCGATACGGGATAGACTTGTTTTCTTCTTCTCCTATTTTTTTTTTAGGGATTTCATGTCCTTTTCTTTCTTTTTTTATTTTCCTCTTTTTTTTTTTCTTTTTTTTTTTCTTCTCTCTTTTTCTCTTTTTTTTTTTTGTGGGAGAAATGATGAGTGTTTCCGATGGGAGATGGCCGATATTTTTTTTGTTTGTTTTTGGGTGGGAAAGTAGTGGACATAGCTTGGCAATTGTAATCATTGACAAGGTCGGGTATGGTTACTCATGATAGATTTTTCACATTATCGGCGTTGATGGGCTCGGGAAGATCTCCTTTCAGATTAGTGAATTGAAGAGCGCCTCCCGGGAGTACTTCTCGAATGATCAGTGGTCCTTCCCATGAGGGTTTGAATTTTCCTCTGGGATCTAGTAGGTGAGGTGGTAGGATGTGCTTTATGACCATGTCGCTGATTTTGAAACTTCTCTTCAGGACCCTCTTATTGTAGGCCCGACCGATCCTTCTCTAATAACACTGGGAGTGGCTTAGCACTCACATGCACTTTTCATCTGCCAGGTGTAGTTGACATTACCTTGCTTGTTGCCACTCGCCTTCCTCGACTTCACTTTCTAACAGCACTCGGAGTGACGGGATTTCGATCTCGACTGGCAATACTACTTCCATTCCGTATATGAGCTCGTATGGTGTTGCGTCGGTAGCAGACCGTACAGACGTCCGATAGGCCCAGAGTGCGTAAGGAAGCATTTCTGACCAATCACGATATGTCTTCACCATCTTCTCCAGTATACGGATGATAGTTTTATTGGCAGCTTTGACCCCACCGTTCATTTAAGGACGATAGGGGCTTGACTGATGACGTTGGATCTTGAACTTATCGAGAAAATTGTTTATCCTTTTATTAACAAATAGAGTACCGTTGTCAGTAATAATGGCTTGAGGGACCCCATAATGGCTGATGTTGTTGTTCTTCATATACTTGACCACATGAGATGCCGCGATGGTGGTGTAGGATGTTGCCACTATCCATTTGGTGAAATAGTTTATTGCCACCAGGATGTATTCATGCCCATTTGAAGCCTTGGGGTTGACCTTGTTGATGATGTGCAGTCCCCATATGGAGAAGGGCCACGGGGATGCCAAATTGTAGAGTTCAGAAGCAGGGGCATCGATCTGGTTTGCGTGCTCTTGACACTTGAAGCATTTCCTGACATATTTACAGTAGTCTATCTCCATCATGAGCCAATAGTAGCCAAGTCATAGGATCTTCTTTGCCATCATATGTCCATTCATGTGTGAGTCGCATAGTCCTTCATGGATTTCTGACATGACGTGCATTGCTTCTTTTTCATCCACGCAGCGGAGAAGGACTTGATTAAAGGATCGCTTGTAGAGGATGCCCTGGTAATCACGAACTATGCCGCCAACCTTTGTATGGTGCCACAATTGGTTGATGTTGCTTCTTTTCAAGTATTTCTGATGCTCGAGATATTCCTTGATGTCTGTGTACTATGGCCGATCATTTGAGGGTGGCTCAGCTTCGTCGATCTATAGGCAGAATGTAGGCTCCCTCTGAAATTCGATGGTGAGCTCCCATTCAGCAATTCCCCTTGGGATTTCTAGCATTGAGGCGAGGGCAGCCAAAGCGTCTACAAATTGATTCTTGACCCAGGGCATGCAAGAGAAAGTGCTCCTTAATTAAATTCTCCAGATAGACGTGATACAAGATCAGATTTTCATCCTTGGTCTTCCAGTCGTCATTTGTTTGATTGATGATGAGTTGTGAGTCCTCAAAGACTCATAACTTCTTTACATTGAGTATTATAGCCTCTCTTAGACCGGCAATACATGCTTCATACTCAGCTACGTTGTTAGTGTATTGGAATACTAGCCTCCTGGATATGGGAACTAAGACGTCTCCGGGAGAGTAGAGTATGGTGCCTACCCCACTTCCTTTCGAGTTTGCAGCCTCGTTAAAGAAGAGTGTCCACTCTCCTGCCTTTCTTTTTTCTTCTTCCTCGATCAGGAGGATGTCCTCATCAAGGAAGAAGGTCTTCAGTGGTTGATAATCAGGCAGAGAATGTGCTGCTAGATGATCGGCCAGTGCTTGCCTCTTGATTGCCTTCTGAGTGACATAGGTGATGTTGAACTCAGAGAGCAATAATTACCATTTTGCGATCTTGCCCGTCAGTGCTAGCATTTCAAACAAGTACTTCAACGGATCTGATGTAAAGCGGGTCGCAGACAATCTCATGGCCAAGATGGATCAAAAAAGGCACGGTTGATGATGAAAGTGATCCGGACCATCAGACCTTAGATCAGGCGTATCTCGCAACTGGAATGAGTTATCTGACGTAAAATATTTGATTTTGGGGTGCAACGAGCTACTTTAGCCAACCAATCCAGCTACCCGGGTTGCATAGCCTGGATTTGTGAAAATCCCCCTGCTCGACGGTTGTTTCCCTGTTTTATTTTTATTTTTACTATAAATAGTAAGTTTTAGTTTGATTATAGCTCTTCATCCGTTGGGCTTTAGGAGTTGTGTCCAACATGAAAAGTGCCTAGGATTATTAGGAGAATGGTTTGGTGAAGTCAAATAGGACACTTACTATTTTTGGCCGAAAACCTTGCGCACTAGTAGACATTACGACCGTTTATAAATAGTAAGTTTACTATTTATAGTAAGTCGTGGATTCTAAGAGTTTTAGTTGTAGTTTGCTTCTGATTTCTTTCCTATTGCTTGGTACCCTTATTTAAAGGGTTTTGAACTCATTTTTATTCATTCATTAATCAATTTTAAATTTATTAGAAATTCTTTTTATTTTCTGCTTTCTTTCCTCTTGGATTCGAGGAGTCTCTGTGAGGAGTCTAGAGAATTTCTGTGGATTCAGAATATTTATCATCTTGAGGAAGACGGTGCTCAACCTCACGTCCATCCCTGCATTAGGATCCATGTGAGCGAGTAGGAGGACTGAATGGGCATCACATACTGTCGTAGCCGTTGCATTACCCAAACTAGGGTGAGGCATGTCTTCTCTAAGCTGGAGTATTTGGCTTCGTAGCTCGTGAATCGTCTGCTTAGTTAGTAGATCGCTTGCTCCTTTCTTCCTGTATCGTCGTGTTGACCAAGAATGCATCCGATTGCTTCTGCTGTGACGGACATGTATAGTAGTAATGGGCGACCTGGAATGGGCGGCATGAGCACTGGAAGATTTAACAGGTAACTTTTGATCTTGTTGAAGGCCTCTTGACAATTTTCATTCCATTCCTTTGGCGAGATCTTCCACAGGAGCTTGAATATGGGCTCACAGACCGGAGTGAGCTGTGCGATGAATCGACTAATATACTAAATCCACCTAAGGAAGCCTCGAATTTCTTTTTCAGTTTTGGGCGGTGGCATTTCGATGATTGCCTTAGACTTTCTTTCATCCACACGAATACCATCTTCACTGACAATGAAGCCTAACAGCTTGCCTCTGGTTGCACCGAAGGCACACTTTTGGGGGTTGAGATGGAGCTTAAACTTTTCTAGCCTATCGAAGAGCTTCTCAAGGTCACTGAAATGTCCTTCGATTGTAAGTGACTTGACGATCATGTCGTCCACATAGACTTCCATTTCCTTGTTTATCATGTCGTGAAACAAGGCAGTTATGCCTCGCTCCTGCGTTCTTCAGTCCGAAAGGCATAACTCAATAGCAAAAAGTTCCCCATGATGTGATGAAATAAGTCTTCTCACAATCTTCAATGGCCATCTTGATTTGGATGTAACCAGAGAAACCATCTATGAAGGAGAAGATCTTGTGTCTAGTAGTGTTATCTATTAGTGTGTTGATGTGAGGCAGAGGGAAGTCATTTTAGGACTTGCTTTGTTGGGGTCCCTGAAGTCGATGCACATCCTGACTTTTTCATCTTTCTTTAGAACTGGTACGATGTTTACGAGCCATTCTGGATAGTTGGAGACCACCAGGAACCCCACGTTGTATTGCTTGATGACCTCATCATAGACCTTTAGGGCCCATTTTGGCTTCATTCTCCACAGCTTTTGTTTGACAGGATTCATGTCTGGCTTTGTTGGTAGATGGTGCACCACCAATTCTTCATAGAGCCCTAGCATGTCCTCGTATGAGAAGGTAAAGTTAGATAACCTCGATTTCAGAAATTCAATCATCCTTTGCTTGTATTCAGGGGAGAGTGATCTTTCGATGCACACCTCTCTGGGGAGTTCCGCTAACCCTAAGTTCACAACTTCAAAATCATCTGCCACAACATTAACCTTTGTTTCAAATTTTTTAGGAGAATCCTCAAATTCAAGAACCGTGTCATCATTTCCCTTATCCAGGGCTTCGTTCAAACCCACGAGCTCGAAGTCCAACTTTAGATCGATATTATATGAGTCGACCTCAAACTCTTGCAATGTGTGTGAGATATTTGGCACAGTGGTTTTTGAAAGTTTTTCTATTCTTTTGGTATTTTGAAAATTTTCTAATGCTTTGGGATTTTGAGAAATATTTGATTTTTTTGTACTTTTGGGAATATGTGATATTTTTTTGTTTTAAAAATTTTCTGATTTTTTTATGTTGCCTGGGGGTCTCGAACAAGACCGTGTTGCGAACCAAGATTGGTCTTGTCCTAATTTGGGATACCAATTCCTATTTACATTGGCCTTTTTTTTTTAGGTCAGCATCCATGGAGGGTTCACCGACCGACTCAATTGTCAAGGGGACAGCTGTCCATGGTGGTTCTTTCCTCCTTCCAATCTCGCTATCTTGTTCGTGTGTTCCTGTGGGTCACCTGTCTTGATGACCATGATGTTCACTGGGCTGGGCTCAGAGTCAGAATCTGGTTCAATCTCTTCGCTTAGGAGTTGAAGTTCTTCTGGTTCCTCGGACCCCTCTTGTGATGGGACCTTGACGTTTGTCCAGTCAAGGGCGAGACACTTTTCTTTATCAATCCAGTGGATGGGTTGCTTCTGCCCCTTATGTCGCTGAGCTGGTGGCAGGGATGTGTCTCCTTGACTGGGAATAGAAATGGGTGTCTCCCTGTTCTTGCCTGTACCTCCTTCAAGGGGCACTCATGGTTCTGAGTCCTTTGTGGGTGGATCATTTTCCATGCCCCTTGCCTCCTGTGGTGAGTTTAAGGGTTCTGTCCCTAGCGTTATATGTGCTCTTGATACCTTAAGAATTTTGTCCCACCTTATTCGTGGCCAGACGGACTTTAGGTGGGAATGTTCAGAGAGTTGGAGCTGCTGGAGCGTGTCTTCACAAACTGTCCCCCCTTAATGAACTTGATGGGTGTGCACTTAGATGGTTTCCCCTTCTTGGGCCTTTCAACTTGATCCTCCAGTGTGGGTTGATATCCCAGTCCTTGTCTCTACACGTTAGCATGTGCTGGCTTTATTACTATACCTTTCTCATGGACCTCGGTATGGTAGTTCCAGATTAGTCATTCAGCAGGAGGGATGACATACTCAACAGAGAGGGGGTGTGGATTAGTGATTGAGTTCATAATTTCGAACTCGAAACTGTGATATGATACATCACCCTCTGCGTGTGTAATACCTTGGATTTTTTCCAACTTGGAGTTATACGTACTTAGGCAATGAGTCGATCTTAAAACCTTATTAACCTCTCAAAAACTCAATCCGAAAGTCTCAAATCCCTTTTCAAACCATTTTCTTCAAAATCTCACCTTTCCTTCAAAATCTTACATTTCACCACCTTATTCTTCAAACTTCTTCAAGTACTTTCATATTAGACACAAATCTTATAGTTTAGGTGATGAAGAACAATCCTTAAACTAAAAATTACTATAAATAGTAAATAATAAGTAAAATGGATTTTTAACCATTAACCTTTTGGAATCTCATAATATAAATAGGTTATTTAGATATATTATCTTCTCTTATCCCAAAATCATATATTGTACATCGCGTAACCCATTCTAGATTGAAATATACACCAATTTCAAATATTGGATCGGCGAAACTACATCAAACGGAGTCGGGAGCCTATTGGAGCATGTCCAGGGGGGCCCACGGTGGGTCCCACATGTTTCTAGGGTATAGGGGGTAGGAGGACGTCGCCTCACTAGCAACTCCTCACAAGAAAGTCCAGTGGTCGGCGAGGCCTCGTCCGTACAGTAGGCTCAGTCGGGCCACATCGGGCCGGGCGGTCTATTTTTCACAAATTTCTACGATTTTCATCCAACTTTAAAAAGTCATATCTCCCTCGTTATAACTCTAATTTAGGTGATTCAAAAATTAATTGAAGGTAAATGAGTGTAGTTTCATATAAAAATAAGTGAAAAATATAATAAAATAATTAATATAGTTAAAAATGAGTCGTAGTGACAACTGTCCGAAAAACATAGTTTGGATAGCTGTTGCTTTTGGAATTTTTAAAATTTTTCTCTAACATGAAATCTAATGAAATTTAGTGGAGACGAAGTAAACTTGATGATGAACTATTAGAAAAATAATTAAGATAATATACTAATTAGAAATTCCAGAAAAAGGCATAGAACTGCGTTAAGACCTTATTCTGGCCTAATTAGAGCAAAATTTGGGTAAGTACTAAACTGAAAAATTAATAGAATTAGCTCGAACCACTTTAAATATGAACTGCAAGACCCAAAATGAGTATAATTGTGAATGCTACATTACCCTAAAAGCTAGGAGCAATCTCTAAACCCAGTTGCTCTCGAGAGCATTAAGAAACTCCGAATCGGACCTGGACCACGCGTTGAGTGTTCGATTACTCCAAAGCTATACGAATACAACCATCTTCTTGGACTCGATGAACACCTCAAAAATTAAATTCAGACAGTATCCCATGACTATTTACTTGAGCCTGGGGGGAAGTGTGTGAGAAACGTGAATGTTTTTAGAATTAAATCCGAATTTAAGAAATATGAGTCGTGTTGCTTACGGGCCAAATATAAGGATTCAGACCATCAGAATCTGACCCAAATACACACTCGGATCAGGGGAAATTTCCCACACATGCCAGTGTACTTGTGGCCCTGATCGGATATCGGTGACCGTCGAACTGAAACTGGTCCGCCACGGGCGATCTGTAAATCCGATCGGATTGAAAACTTAGCCTGACCAGGATCAAATTTCAGGGAGCTTAAGTCCGACCGCATTCAACAAAGGGACCTCCAGAAGTGCTCCGTTGGATCGGAACAGACCCGATTTGGCTATAACTTATGTATACCTTGGCCCTGGGGCCATTCCCGTCAGTTCTAGGCCTATATAAGGGCTTTAAACCCTCACTCTCTCATCCCATACGAATTTAAAAAACCCTAGGAGAGATAAGAGAGAATAGAGGAGGAAAGAGAGAGAAAATGAGAGAGTGTACTGCGTTTATTCCTAGGATTCGATCCCACCACTCCATATGCTTATCTACAGCTACCATATCGCTATTCCGACAATTCTGGTTCCATTTTCGGGTAAGAAATCCTAACCCTAATCTGGTTTAGATATTCACATAGAGTAAATGGGGAAATAGCTAACCTATTTCATCTTATAGGTTGCCGTTGTGCCGTAGACAAAGATGTAATGTTCAAACCGAGTTCATTACGAGTCTATCGGCGAAAGGTACGGACTATATACGTATAGGTTATGGTTTTCAAGGCTTTCAATATCGGTTAATGATTTATTATTGACGTGGGTGTTATTTCACATGCCAAATGCGATGTTTGTTTCATGTTTCAGTTATATATGAACTATGTTACGTTTAGTGTATTCCATGTATTTGTAGAAAGGATCGTATACGTATGGAATTTGAAAGCGTGTTTGCCATGATTAATTTTCATATGTTTATACTTGTTGTATACATGACAACTCCTCGCTGAAAGGATTTGCCCTAATACGTAATAAACCAACATCCGTCATGTATGTTGGAATGTGTAGTCTAAGTGTTTGTTAAAATGTTTGAATGAGTAAGTAGTTAGTAAATTATAATTTATAAGGGAATTGAGATATAATTCCTAACTACCTTAACTTTGTGTATGATTTCCTCCATGTACTGTATAGTCTGTTTATTCATATTTAACTGTGTGTGTGATTTCCTCCATGTACTGTATATTCATGTTTGAGTTATATTCCATAGCATGCTCAAATGATTGTAGGATTTGACTTAAGTATTCATTACTGCCTTGATTATCTCATATGCTTATTTGTTGTGATTGCATGCGGTTGGGACTATATCATAGTCCAGGCAATCGGTAATAAGCCTTGTTTTGGTGGCTGAAGTTGTTTCGCCACATAGGATGTGGTCGACGAATCTGAGCCGTACTTGGGATGTCGACAATGGTTAGGCCACACGGAGTGCTTATGCACTTCATTTCGATCAAGTCGATGTGCACTTGTCCTAGTCAAGCTCGTCAATTAACCCGATTGACCCGATGTATGTTCACCATGTTTGGACACTACTGCTTGAACCTAAGGTACCAAACTCTCTAGCGGAAACCCTGTTAACTTTGGTACCTCGATCCGCTAAGACTCATGAGCCATACATGGTGGTATAGGACACTGTGGTCGAGCTGTCGGCCTACGATGGGGCGACGAGCCTCCCCGTAGTGACCAGTGAGCAACCCAGACTTATGAGCCAAATACGGTGGTATAGGACACTGTATTCGAGCTGTCGGCCTACACTGATCAGGTGACAAGCCCTTTGTAGTGACCTCGAGCATACCCTGAGGCTGCATTGAGGCGATGAGTCTTTTTGTAGTAACTAGAGTATAAACTAGGCCTACACTGATCAGGTGACGAGCCCTTTGTAGTGACCTAGAACTGCAACATAGTATGAGATTTACTAGGACTGACGACCCTACAATGGATCATTGTTTGGAAATTGATATAAGAGAGGTATCTTAGTTTCCCAATCCTGCTGTATGAAAAGGATTAATAAGAACTTGGTAATCATGTTCATGCACCGCACTACATGTGTCGTTTGGCATTGGGTAGTGCACTGAGGAAGTGACTGACATGCTCGACCATGAGATGAAGATCACAGAGGGAGTGCATGCGAGGGCATGCATCATTTATACATACCATTCTTACATTAACCAGAGTACTTAGGAATGTTTGATTGTATTGCTTTATCATTACTGCTTGACTGAATTGGTAACATGTTAACCATTGTTGTATAGCTCCACTGAGTTGATCACTCACTCCCACATTCTGGGACGGTGTTTAAACACCAACTAAACTCTATCTTAGTTGCAGATGATGATACGACCCATGAGATGGAGCTGAATTTTGAGGATGATGAGGAGACGTTCTCCTATATGCAGCTATCAGGCGGGTATATGTAGACCATCTTCTGATCGACGGGGTTATAGGGATGCTAATTAGATGCCATTTACACTTGTTACTTTATACTTTTGGAACACCCATGTATATTCATTTTGATCATTTTTAGAGTATACATTTACCTATTTAACCTGGTAACATGTTCATACTCTGGAGACTTACAACAGTTTATATATTTTATATATCTATCACATCCTTTCACTTGTGAAATTTAACTATCTTTGGAGTATGATATGCTGTTTTGGTATAATCTCACTCATGTTTAATGCACTAATATGAACAACACTCAATCATCATTATTTATGTTACATAAGTGATGCGTTGGAACTCGGGAATGGAGCTTATGCTCGACCCCTGATTTTCAGGGCGTTACAGCGTGCTAGACATCAATCACAAGGATGTCAGTTTCTAAGATATTAACTGTCACTGGCAGGACAGTTTCTGGTTCGGCCAACACTGAGATGATTCAATTTCCTGAAGAGAATTTAACCCTTTAATGGAGAGTTGAAGGAATGACTCCAATAGCATGGAGCCCCGGCCGCCCCAACAGAAGGTTAAATGAGGCAAGGATGTCAATGACCTGAAACGTGACAAGGGTGACGTTTGGTCTGATTTGTAACTCAATGTCAATTTCTGCCTCGACCTGCCTTCAAAAATTATCGAAAGCTCTGATGCTCATGGTGCTAGAACTGAAAGAAGATGGTTCTATTCCCAACCGTTTGGCAGTCCTTATAGGGCAAACGTTAAGGCTGGATCCATTATCAATGAGTACGAGTGAGATCTTAAAATTTTTATAGAGGGCTACTATGTTTAGTGAGAACTCATGTTTACGACCCTTAGGTGGTAATTCATCATCAGAGAAAGTGATGGCTCGAGGTGCGAGGAGCTGTCTAATCATACTTGCCATCATTTCGGGGGGTATGCCAGGAGAGATATGTGCATCATTCAGTGTTTTTGCAAAGATCTCTCGATCTAATCTTGATGTATATAAGAGTTTTCAGGTGGATATTTGTGCAGGGATAGATTTGAGTTGGGCTGCTATGTCATAAGCCGTATCTTTTTTGCAGGTGGTCCCCAACAAAGTTCCTTGAATTTCTCTTAGGTTCTGATTATCTCTCCTGAAATACCTCCCATTGTTACCCACCTCTGCACATTCAAGGTAATGCCATAGGACTGCCTTCAGATTGTAGGACGGAACCATCCTTCCCTCCAAGTATACTAGTGGTTCCTGAGATTGAGGACTTGTGGTTGAAATAGTTTGTGATAGACTTGGTGGTTTCTCTTGAGGTACCATCGATTTTTGGTGAGATTTGACACTGGGGTTTTCTTCCTTTACTTGATGCGTGGGAAAGGCCCTCTGGCCATGTACCAGTTGGTGAGGCATCAGGAATCTTGAAACTTGAACCGAGGGTGCCCCTTGCAAAGTTAGCGAGGCTAGATCAGGGAGACCTATTGGGAGAATGACAAGTTCAGAATTCGACCTTTTTAGATGTACTGGTGTGTGGTGTGCCCCCTAGGGGACAGGATACTGCAAGTGTGACTTGTTAGATGTGGCTTCGAGGGTTATGAGTGGCTGAACTGCTGGTGCTTCTTCTAGGAATATGAGGGGTTGTGTTGCTGGTGCTGCTTCAAGGATTAGTTGTGGCCCAGGTGTTGGCATATGTTGGTGACCCCATGTCCGACTTGCTGTATCGGTCATGATTGCTTGTATGGAATGATGTGAAAAGGGGTATATGGATTGCCCTCCTTCAATGTGGTTAACGGTAGAGGTGCTAGATGTACTGGGCCCTACTTGATGTGATGGCAGGGGATTTTGGAGAATGTTGGCCTGAGCCGCATTGTTAGCCTGTGGAACGATCGCAATCTTATGACTTTTGATCAAATCTTAGACTGCATGTTTCAAAGCGAAGCAGTGGTCCGTCAAATGGCCAGGAGCCTGATGATATGCGTAGTATTGATTTTCATTGTAACTAGGTGGCAAGGGGTTAGGGGAAAGTCTTGGTTAAAGCAGTGTCAGGAGTTGCTTTTGCATTAACATTGTAAGAACCTGACTGTATGTCTGTGCTAAAGGGGTGAACTTCCTCCCTAACATTGCCTGTTTGTATGGGCTTGGTGCATTCCCCCGAGGTTGTTGTTATTGTTGTTGAGACGGCTGTCCATGATATCCTTGTTGGGCTTACTGTGGCTGATACTGCCTGTTTGACTGTGGGTGATACTGCCTATCTTGTTGTGGCTCCTATTACGGAGCGTACTAATTACCCTAAGTGTTAGTGACGATATTGTTAACCTCTGTTATGTGCTGTGCAAGAGCAATGCCATTTCCATTTCAGTATCCAATAGGTTTCCCTTCGACTTTATTTCTTCTGATTGTAGGGGTCTGATGTGGCCACGGGGAAATGGTTCCGGCTCTGATCCCGACCTCCACTTGTTCACCAGCTCGAATGAGTTGAGAGAAGTTTACGTGTGGATACGAGATTCGATGTAAGACCCATGTCTTAGTCCGTACCATTCCGTAGGCTTAAGCAGTCTTCTCGGTTGAATTTCAGCAACCTTCGACCCTTAACCGACATTTGCATGTAACCCTGTTTCACATGCCGTCAACCTGAATCGACTCAAATTGAGACTTGTAACCTTGCGACCGTACTGTTGCCACGGTTTCGATGCTACGACTCGCGCGTTGATCCGATACCATGGTCAGGAGATGTAGGCAAGCGTTCAGTGGAAGAAAAACACCGCGCGTGCGAATTTTGAGAGAATCTCTATAATATGTCACATCAATCAATCAACCAATCAATCCCATCATGACAAGTACATGTCAAGTACACATCACCTCTCACCCTTCTCCAAGCAACCCCTAAAGTCAAAAGTTTCTTACAAGCCCATACCCCTTCTTACACAATCTACCACAAAAGTCAAAAAAGGCTCTCACACCCATCACTCACCACATCAACACATCTATCACTCCATCACCCATCTCTCTCTCCCTTTACAAACCTCTCCCTCATTCTCAATCCACATTCCAAGTAACCCAAAAGTATCATACGTCCTAGCCTCTCCAAGCCCTCCCAAGAAACAAGTGTGGCCCACCTTCCCACTGTCTCATCTCCCATCTCAACCATCAAAATTTCATCTCCTCCATTAAGATCGAAGCTAAGGAGCAAAGGAAGCTAAGGGAGCAAGAAGAAGATGGTGGGTGATCTTGGATCTCCATTTCTTTATTTTTTGTGATGTAAGGGCCCACTTATGGTGGGACCCACCTTGATGTAGGCTTTGTATCAATGAGGGGCCCATAGTGGTGGGGCCCCTCCATACTTGTCGATGTCTCTCTTCCCTCTTCTCTCTCTCTCTCTCTCTCTCTCTCTCTCTCTCTCTCTTTCATGATCATGGCCCAGCCATGGTGTGTACATTTTACCCAAGCCATCCATTTTGGTGGGTCACCTTGATCCCTTTTTGAGGCCTGCATAACCGGCGGTCATACAGGCCCGAATGAAAGGGAAACACAAAGATCAGACTGATCCTAAACAAGTGGGCCATGTGTGACCCACCTTATTAAGGTGCATACCCACACCATGGTGGACGCACTAGTGGAGGGTGCGCTGACAGTGAGGTAGCTAACAGTGAAGTGTTAACTGACAGTGGAGGTGTACTGATAGTGGGTGTACAAGTAGTGAAGGGTGGGCTGACGGTGGGGTCCATGGGACCCATCCATGCCCTCCACTCCACCTATGGGGCCACCCTATAGTGTATGTGTCTTATCCAACCGTCCACCACCCCTGGACGGTGGGACCCACGTCCGTGTGGGCCCCTCCTTATCAGGTTTGTCCACGCCCATATCCATAGCTAAAGTGGTAGGATGAGTGAAAGATACCTCATTTCAACGTTAGGGTCTTGGCATTCCCTAGTATAGGTGCCTGCCACCTGGCGTGGGACCCAAATTCATAGCCTAACTGGCAAACTGAGTGGAGATACCTCATTTCAACGCTGAGGTCAGTGGGCCGTGGGACCCATCCACACCGTCCATGCATTTGGAGTGGGCCACACCATCATGTAAGTGTGGTGTCCACCATCCTTGGACGGCGGGACCTAACCCACGTGTGGGGCCCTCCTTGATGCACATGACTGTCCAGGCTGTGGATGGCCTGGACACTGATTTTTTTATATATAATACTATATCTGGTGGGTTCTCATGTGGTGACCCATCTGCTGTGATATTGTGTGTGTGTGTGTGTGTGTGTATATATATATATATATATATATATATATATATATATAAAATACTATATATATGGTGTTGTAATATTTATATAATATAATATATTATAAATATTAAATTATATGGGTGGGCCCTACATGGGACCCACCTCTGCTCCCTTTTAATGATGAAGTTGCACTAGCAGTGTCATATAAATATATTAAATATATATAGTATATTATATACTTTACGTATATAAAAGGGTGGGCCCTATGTGGGACCCACCTCTACATCTCTTAAGCAGCAGCTGCTACATGTATTCAATGGCTATATAGCAGCCCTATTGCTTCTATACACGGCAGCAAGTGGACCCCACCATTAGCTGTTGTTCACCGTGGTAAATTTTGTGGGTCCCACCTATTCCATCCACGCCGTTATCTATAGGACCCTCCATGATGCATGTGTTGTATACACATCATCTAACCATTTGTGAGATCATTTTTGGGGCATGAGTGAAAGAATGGGTCAAATATAAAGTTTAAGTGGACCCCACCATTCAAATAGTGGACCGTGACATCCACCGTTCAAACTTCTAAGGACCACTGTGGTTCCCACCCAAACTAATATTTGGTTTTCACATCATTTACTCTGTCTTAATTTATGAATTGGTTGAATCTTAAATGTACATGAGGTTGGGCCCAATTTGATATAAATGAGGCCCATCGATGTGGCCTATTTAATATACTTGAAGCCCGTTGGTGTGGCCCATATAATGCGGCCATGTGATGTGGTCCACTTGACATAAGAGGCCCATTGTGATATATTTGAGGCCCAGGTGCGAGGCCTACCTGATGTGTATTCGAGACCCAATGTGATGTATGTGAGGCCCATGAGGGAGGCCCAATATGATGTATGTGTGACTGCTACATTGTGTATGAATTCCTTATGTAGGCCACTCCTTGGGAGCGAGTTGGTTAGATGTCCACATTAATGGGAAATGATGGTTAGATGTCCACATTGTGACCTTCCCTTAGGCCTTATTAGGCCTATTCTCATCATTCCCTTAGTAGGTTAACCCAAATAAGTGGGCCCCATTTATCGTAGACGGATGGCTCCATGCTATCGGATTTGATATAACTACGGCCGAGTGTCGATCTTTATATTATGGTTGATCAACTAATCATCTATAAACCCCACTTTGTTTATCTACTGATTATCGGTACCGATTATCAAGGTCGATGTCAATTTTTTATCCTAATTATCGGTGCCGATTATTGATGCTATTATCGATGCCGATTGTCGTGGCCGATTGCCGATTAGTGATCGAGGCCGTTTATCATGACCGATTTCCAATTTCAATTGATGTGACTAATTTGTCGATTCTGATTATTGATCGATTTTGATTGTCATGGCCGATTGCCGATTAGCGATCGAGGCCAATTATCATGATCGATTGCTGATTTTGATTGATGTGACTGATTTGTCGATTCCAATTATTGACCAATTCTAATTGTCGTGACCAATTGCCGATTAGCGATCGAGGCCATTTATCATGACTGATTGCCGATTTTGATTGACGTGACCAATTTATCAATTTCAATTATTGACCGATTCTGATTGCTTATTAGCAATCGAGACCAATTATCATGACTAATTTTTGATTTTGATTAACGTGACCGATTTGTCGATTCTGATTATTGACCGATTTCAATTGTCGTGGCTGATTGTCGATTAGCAATCAAAGCCGATTATCCTGACCGATTGCCAATTTTTGATTGACATGACTGATTTTCTGATTTCGATTATCAATCGATCCTAATTGTCATGACCGATTTACCAATTTCAATTGTCATGGCCAATTGCCAATTCCGATCGACTTGATCAATTTGCTGATTTCGATTGTTAAGGCTGAGGGTATAGGTCAATTTCGATTGTCGAGGCCGAGTATCGAGGCTAATTCTGAGTGTCGATTCTGATTGTTGAGGCCGATTCTGATTGCCGAGGCCCATTGTGATGTATTCGAGGCCCATGGGACATGGCCCATTGTGATATATTTTTGGCCCATATGATAAGGCTCGACTTGATGTATATTTGACCCGTGAGAGGCGACCCACTTGATGTATATGTGGCCCATCAGTGAGGCCCATCATGATGTGTATTAAGCTCTTGAGTGAGTCCCATGGTGGTGTATATTTGGCCCTGGTGTGAGGCCATGAGTCCACTGTATGTTAAGCTTTATATGGGTCATTCCTTGGGGGCAATGTTGGTTAAATGTCCACATTATCGAGGTTGATTGTCGATGATGGTTATTGATACCGATTATGAGTATGTGACCGCGTAGCATCATGATATATGCTCATACACATCATTTGCATGTTTGTTATGAGACGTGGTTGACCATTGCATATGTCATTAGGCAGGTTGTTATGAGACTCCCTGATAGGCGAAGGTTATCTTACTTGAGTGCACGATATGCGCAGGATTGATGCATGACTAGATTGTATAACTCATGCATCTTGCATTGTAGGTTGTGATTATTGTACGCCCTAGCGACATCGGGTCATAGCCTCCACAGGCATATCGTAGATGGCTAGATGGGACACCGAAAATGTTTAGTTCGAGCATCGGGCTGCCATAGATGGCCCTGGGTGAAAATCCTTAAAACCCACTTGGAACCAGAGGATGCCCCAACGTCGAGACCGAGTGGATGTATATGAGCGCTTGAGTGTCGAATACTAGAAGGTCGCATCTCCCATTGTGTCATGGTCGGTTGGGAGTGGGTGTGTCTTTACCCACCTAAGGGAGTAGGCATAGCTAGGCTGAGTTTGACCGGCTCAAGGAATGGGTTCGCTATCGAAGAGCCATGTAGGTATTGGCAGACTATTGGCCAGGCGAATAGTAAGGTCTCTTCCACTTACCTAGTTGTGCGCTTGATAGGGCGACAGGTGGCGTGGAGTGTAATAGACCCCGGTGATGATCCCAGAGAGGAACCGTACTGATATATGGACTTATTGAGTAGGAGTTGCATACTCATGCATTCGTTTCATTCACTATTCACTCGGGTTAGTGGTACGCAACTAATTGTTGGGTACCTTCGCATGGCCAGAATTTCGGTTGGGCGCACGACTAACCTAAGATCAGGAGTTCACCACATTGAGTTTAACTATCTAAATTTAGGTATGGAACTGGTTTGGATAGAAGTCTCTTGTGATGGACCCCATAGCTTGCGATACTATGTACTATCATCCCAACTTCAGCTTGGTCATTTCATTCGCACCGCATATTACATTGCATTCATAGTACTTAACATTTTGGATTGCCATGATTCTGCATTGATATGGCCATTAATATTCATGCATTGCATCACATAGCCTTGGTACGACTGATGACACTCATAGACTTATCAGTATATTTTTGCATTATTTCGATATTGTATGATTTATGGCATTGTATCCTCGGCATCTAATATTTGACTCCTCATTTGAATAACTGATTTGCATTGCGTACCCTAATATTGTATAAATCATGGACTTGTTAATACTTCTGCTTACTCTGATTACTTTGATATTTCTTACTTAGCACTTACCTTGTGCACACACTTTCACCACTCACTAAGCTTTCTATAAGCTTATGCACGATGGATGCATACAGGTGGTGTCAGGTTACAGCAGTATTGACCTTGGAGTGTGCAGCAAACTTTTGAAACTTTAATTTTTAGCATATGTATTTCCCTTTCAGCACTATATTCAAATGTTTATATTAGTGGATATGTGATGATGATGTTGCCTTTGTGACTTGGGTAAACTTGTGGTTATGCTTATCATGAGATAAATGTACATTGTAAAATCCTCTTTATAGGATCCCAGGATCGGAATCTGGCGTACGAACGCTGGGAGCTGAGATGGGGTACTACGGAGGCTGTTCGCACCGGATTCGATGATTAAAAATTTTGTGAGCTCAGTTTCTGAGTTTGGGGCGTGACATTAGATATCCTGAAATGCTGGGATTTGTTAAATGTATGATCATGGATATCTCCTCCTTGTCGTCTATGGGGTTTCTCATTCGGGCTTCCATGGCCCACCATCGTCCCACGTATGTTAACAATGATTCGTCACTTTTTTTTCTCAGGGCAGCTAAGTTAGATCTTCTTGGAGCCATGTTCAGATTGTATGGGAATCTATCGATGAATGCCTGGGAGAGATTTTCCCAGGTTCTGATTTGATAATTGTCCAACGAGGTATACCAATCCAAAGCATCACCCTTAAGGAATTTTTAGAAAAGTCATATCAAGGCTCCATCACTCCCTGCTATAGCATTAAGTTCCCCACAAAATGCTTTTAGATGTGCTGTAGGGCACCCACTACGGTCATACCTTTTAAATTTTGGCACATAGAAGTTTGGAGGTACCCGGGCATTTAGGAAGGGACAAAGGTCCATGAAGTTGGTGGATGGGTGATCCACTCCTTGCTATCTCTGGAGATGATTTTGTACCATTTGTAATTGCTCTCATAGTTCCTTGATTTCTGACTTGCCTTGTTGTGGGTATCTTGCCCCTTGCTGTAGGGCTTGTGCTGCTTCTTCTTCATATGGATCAAGGATGGGGTGTTGTTGGAAAGAAGATGACTCCCGGTGGTGGGAGGTAGTTGGAATTAAACATCGCTCCCTTTCGAAGGAGGGTGTGATGTTTGAAAATGGCTCCTGCTTGGGGTATCTGTCAATTCCAGAATGTTACTCCCGTTAGAGGGAGTGAGTTGGACTCGAAAATGGCCCCCTTCGTGGGCATCCGTTAGTTCTTGTCGGTGGTTCCTGTTAGGGGGAACCTGTGTTATAACCTGATTGTTGTGGTATGTTGAGTAGAAATGTGTGGGAGGGTTGCTCTCGTTTGTTGGTTGTTGTTGATCTTATGCCGACTCTTCTGGGAGAGGGAGCGCGGGATTTGCTGGAGGAACGAGGGAGAAGGCAAAAGGAGTCTGAGGGAGTGAATTGTTTTGTACACTAGGTTGGGTTTCCTGTGTGTTTGGTGTGGTGTTTGATACTAGATGGTGTAGCAGCTCTTGCACTGCTCGTAGACTCTGGGCCATTTCTTGCATGGTGGTGTTGGCTTGTGAGTCTACCGGATCTGGTGGTGGTGGTGGCGGCGCGGGTGCTAATGTAGGTCTAGGTGTTGATGTTTCAGGAGCTAGCTGAGCTGCTGGCTTCTCTTCATGGGTAGCTTGAGAGGTCATGGATGTGCGAGATCGGGTGGTCATAGTTTGGACCTATGCCTAAACAAGTGCAAGCCAAGGACTTTTGTTTTGTTTATTTTTGTATAAATGCAAATGATGATTTCCCTCGAGATTAAAGTACCACACACTTTCGAGTCAGGTCTCAGCTAGTGCGAGCTAGTATTCTCCAGTGGAATCGCCATTCTGTAGATATTGAAAATCGGTGCCCATGCTGATTTGTATTGTATGGTTTTTAGTGGTGGGGGTGATTAGGCTAATTTGTGGATGTTGAAGTCGCCACTAGCCGAATAATCTCAAAATCCTGCAGTCAGTTAGAACGCGGAATACGTAAGGTTGGAGAAATCCAAAAACTCCCCTACCTTAGGGTGACTCCTAATTTGTGATTCAGGATTCTGGGTAAGGGACCTCGGTTACAAAGAGGGAAGGTGTTAGGCACCCTCTCTGCCCATACAAATGTACGGTCTCTACTTAGTGTGGTAAAAAATCTCAAGGGATAAATGATATGGTTAAATTAGGACTAGGCACACACATGGATTTTTGATGCAGCAAGATCTGAGATTTCGGCAAGCCACAGAGCATACGTCTAACAATGTGTCTAGAAAGAGGATGTGATGATACTTATGTAAAAAGGTAAAGAAAAGTGGACTAGATTACTAGGAGTTTCTGATGTGATAGGATCCAGTGTATGGCAAGTCACAGAGCATACGTTCACTAGAGATCTAAAGAAGCAGGAGGGGTTGAGAAGGGAATATATGTCATGATGAATGCTTGTATATAGAACAAATGGATCCTTGGCTTGATTTTTGAGTAAGATAGGATATGGGTAGAACCATGATCAACTGGGCTAGATTGGAAGGTTAGGATGGCTAGGAAAGCAGGGAGTGAGCTAAGGGGATAACCGAAAAATCTGGACTTGAAGGCTTGGGGGTTCCTCCTCACCCTCACTCTCTTCCTCTCCCTCTCCCTCTCCTTCACACTTAGGCTTAGAAGTGAAGAGTTGATGATGAAAATGTGAAGAGGAGAGGGCTATTTATAGCCTTCTCTAATGGCATTGGTGTAATTGTTGAGTTTGAGAGGGGTAAAAGTTGACATGGTAGCATGTGAGTGGTTGAGGAGAGAGGAATGCCACATGGCATGCCCTCATTAGCTGTTGGGGTTGGTAAAAAGGTAAATAATGAAGGCTGGATGGGTAAATTTAGAGGAAAGTTGACTTTTAGGCGTTGCCACAGCTGTCCACACACGGGTCGCAAGCGGCGACATTCGAAGTACCGCAGGTGGCAGTCGGACTATTTCCCGTGGCAGTCAGACTACTGCCTGCAGTAGTTAGACTACCTTCCGGGCTGCGTTCGGGACAGGTTTGCATATTGGGCTTCGTTGGTCTCTCTTTCAAATTTCGGTGGCTCGGATAGGTGGATTTGGGTTCGGTTAAAGGGTTCTGGCCATGGTATAAGGTATAGGTGGGGTTGTATGTGTGATGAACGGTTTGGATCACATTTTTGGTGTGCAGATTGGGAGTTTAAGGGTTTTTTTTTGGGTCAGGGTTCAGTTTAGGCTGGGATTAGGGTTTGGTTTAAGGTATGATCATGGTTCCTGGATAGTCTTAGCCTTCTCAAGATACGTCCTGGGTGGGGTGTCTACAACCTTTGACCTTTTTTTTCCTTTTCCCTTTAAACTTGTGGTTTTAGTCAGTGAACAATTATTTTGTTTTCATTTGACTAGCCATGATTAGAAGTTTTCAATAGCATTTAAAAATGACATTTCTGCATAGTAAGCGAATAAAGAAGCTTCTTACAATCTGATCTTTCTTCTATCAATTCTATTAATTGATAATGCATACATCTCTATCCCAGATGTGTATATGATGCATTTTCAGATTACCAATTGCCGAAAGTTCTGAGGACACCTCTATAATCTCTTTGCTTGCAAATTAAGAGTTCGCAGCTTGGAAGCATTTCAGAGTTCTTATCTAGGGCCTTACAATCGCCTGAACTGTTGTCAATATGTGTAGATTGTGATCTATTTTTCTTTCTGCTTACATATTTTCATTAAATCACCTGCATGGTAACTACGGTGCATCCTCAAAATTTTTATTTTATTTTTCTGAGGAATTTGGTAGTATTTCCTTAACTTCCCCTCCATTTCTGTTTACCCCACAGTGTTTGTCTACACAACTCATGTTGTAACAGTTACTGAAGGACATTTATCTTATAGGTCCAAAATGTTGTTGAATATCTAAAAATCATTGGAGCTCTTTGAATGAGAATGAAAATCTTACGGTTCTAGGTGCGTATGTTCTGCCTTATGTACATTGATGCTTTGTTACTCAACATTGTAGATATTTTTAGATAAATGAACCTAGTTGCAATCTTAAGATGAGCATACCTCTCTGCTTCTTATGTTTTTCTATGGATTAATCTCTATTTTGATGGAATGAAATAAACTTTTGTTAATTTATTTTTCTTGACCCTAAATTTCATGTTTATCAGGGTTTAAAATTGTTCGTCCTAAAATATGACCGTTGGAAACATTAAGAACGGTTTAAAACCGTTCCTAAAATTTTGTTCTTAAGACCGTTAGCACTAGAACGGTTTAGAACCGTTCCTAAAATTCCATTTCTAAAATTTGAAATGGTACACAAAACGATTTTGAACTGTTCCTATTTTTTGTGATGCCTCATTTAGGAACAATTTTAAATCGTTCTTGAAGCATTTAGGAATGGTTTAACCGTTCCTAAATGACGATTTTGGTGTAGTGTGTTCGAGAAGACACTCATAAAAGAGCAGGAAAAGAACTGCATATGATTACAAGAAAAGCCACAGTAATCACCCTACGATCAAGAAAATGAGTGACAAGTCCCCCCGGGCAGAAAACTAAAACGACAAAGGAAGAAATTATCTAGAATCATGTAACGTCCTGGAAAAATCTGTATATTGATCCGAGTACCACCTCTAGTAGAAATTCCTTAGAACCTAATCCTTTAGAAATTTAATGTGAATTAACTAGCGTTAAACTCGATTACTTGTGAATTTAGCACCAACCACTTTAAATACCATCTGCAAGACCCAAAACCTATAGAATTGTTAACGCTATATTACCCTGAAATCTAGGAACCAACTCTAAGCCCAGTTGCTCTCCAAAGCATTCGAAAACTTCGTATCGGACCTAGACCACACGTCAAAAATTCGATAGCGATAAACTTAGACAATTATGACCGCCTAGTTGGACTTAATAATCACCTCAAAAAATAAGACCAGACGATATCCTGAGACTATTTTCTTGAGTCCAGAGTGAAGAGTGTGAGAACGTGAAGGTTTTTAGGAAATTAAATAAGAATTTCAGTAATCTGAGTCGTGTCGCTTGCATGCCATTTATAAACATTCTGACCATTAGAATCTGACCCAAATTCACCCTCAAATCAGGGAAGATGGCCCATACATGTTAAAGTACTTGTGGCCCAGATCGAGTTTCGGTGACCGTTGAACTGAAATTGGTCCGCCACGGTCGATCTGGAAACCCGATTAGACTAAAAACTTAACTCGCTTAAGATCTAATATTAGTGAGCTTAAGTTCGACCGCATTTAATAAAAGGACTTCCAGAAATGTTCCATTGGATCAGAAAAAGCCCGATTTGGTTATAACCTAAGTATACCTTGGCTCTGGGACTGTTTCTGTCAGTTCTAGGCCTATATAAGGGCCTTAAACTCTCTCTCACATATCCCATACGAATTCTAAACCCTAGCTAATATAAGAGAGAGTAAAAAGCGAGAAAGTGAGAGAGTAGTTGGTGTTTTATTTTGGGATTCTTCCCAGTTCCTCTACGCATCAAATTCATCGTATCTGGTCGTTATTCCAGCGATTCTAATTCCATTTTTGGGTAATACAATCAAACCCTAACCTATTTTGGAGGTGGAATAGTCTAAGTGTTGTTGTAGCTAACCTGATTCATGCTTTAGGCTGCCTATCCTCCGTCGATGAAGACTTAGCGTCTAAATCATATCCGTTATGCGTTTTACGATTTAAGGTGTTTAGGTTATGATTTTCAAGACTTTTAATGTTAGATAATGATTTATTACTGATGTGGATGCTATTACACATGCCAAATGCGCTATCTGTTTTACTTTACGTATATATATAACCTATGTTGTAAATAGAGTGATTCATGTGTTTGTTGAAATGTTTGTATGTGTGAGAAATCTGATGTTGTGATTACCATGATTAATTGTCATTAGTACATGATTGTTATGTATGCGACAACTCCTTAGCAAAAGGATTTGCTCTAATATGTAATATGGCCGACATACGTGATGTATGTTGAATAGTGTAGTCTAAGTGTTTGTATAAATGCCTGAATGAGTTAGTATTTAGTAAAGTGTGATTTATAAGGGTATTGAGATATGAATCTCAATTACCGCACTTGTGTGTATGATTTCCCCCATGAACTGTTTAGTCTATTTATTCATGCTAACTGTGTGTATGATTTCCTCCATGTACTGTATCCATTTTGAAGTTATATTTCATAACATGTTCATATTAATGTAGGATTTGATTTAATTGTTTATTATTAAGATTGTATGTAGTTGGGACTGTATTACAGTCCAGGTAATCGGTAATTGTTCTCGAACTGGTGGTTGGAGTTATTTACGCCACGCAGGATGTGTTCGACGAATTCGAGTTGTACTTAGGACGTTCGACAGTGGTTAGGCCACATGGAGTGTTTATGCATTCTATGTCGATCAACTCAATGTGCGCTTGGCTTAGTTGAGCTTATCAACTAAATCGATTGACCGATGTATGTTCATCATGTTTGGACGCTACTTTTTGAATCTAAGGTACTGAACTCACTAGTGAAAATCTTGTTAACCTTGGTACCGCGATCCACTAAGACTCATGAGCCAGACATGGTGGTATGGGACACCGTGGTCGAGCTGTCCACCTACGCTGGGGCAACGAGCCTCCCTGTAGTGACCAGTGAGCAACCTAGACTCGTGAGTCGATTATGGTGGTATAAAACATTATATTCGTGTTGTCGGCCTACTCTGATTGGTGATGAGCTCTCTGTAGTGAACTCGAGTATATTTAGAGACTGCATTCAGGGGATGAGCCTTATTATAGTATCTAAGATATAATTAGACCTGTATTGATTGGTGACAAGCCCTTTACAGTGATCTAAAACTATAACATCGTATGAGATTGACTAGAACTGACGACCCTAAAATGAATCATTATTTGGAAATTGATATAAGGGAGGTACCTTAGCTTCCCAATCCTACTATATGAAAAGGACTAATAAGAACTTGATAATCATGCTCATAACATTACACTGCATGTGCGGTTAGCTTTGGTATAGAGCACAGTGGTAGTGATTCATGTCACGATCATCAGATGTTGTCATTAGAGGGAGTTTGTGGTGAGGGCATGCATCATTTCCTCATACTATTCTTGCATCAACAAGAGTATCTAGGACATGTTTGATTGTATTGCTTTATCGTTACTGCTTGATTGAATTGATAACATATTAACCTTCGTTGTATAGTTCTACTGAGTTGATCACTCACTCCTATGTTCTAGGATGGTTCTTAAACACCAACCTGACTCTGACTTAGCTACAGGTGATGGTGATGCCTTCGAGGCAGAGCCAGAGTTCGATGAGGATGAGGAGGCATTCTCGTTCATGCAGTTCTCAGGTGAGTTCATGTGAGCCATGTCCTGATTGACGGGGATTCAGGGCTATATTTTAGTGATTTATCACATTTCGATACATGTATTTTGAGACACGACTTGTAATTATAACCAGGCAGAGCATACATATCTTGGGGACTTATGTTGATTTATATATGTATTTTAGTCTTCCGCTTACAAATTTCAGATTGTCCCTGAATTATGTTTATTGATTTGGCTTAATTTACCTCATGTTTTATGCACTAATACAGACAATATACATCCATCATTAAATATGTTGCATAAGTGATGTTCTGAAACTCGGGAGCTGAATTATACTCCCCCGAATTTCTGTGCATTACAAGTTAGTATCAGAGCATGATCTGGATTAAACTGGACCTGGGTTATGGTCACACGATGCACACTAATTCCACTTTAGAGTAAGAGGGTGCGAGAAAAATTAAGAATCAGGTTTAGGATTCCCAGTGTCGTCAATTGGCGAAAGTTTATTGAAAATGATCATCGAGATCGAGTCCATGCACACTCCTGATCACACACGGTGACCCCAAACTACCTCTAGGCCGTCAATTGATGGGTATAGACCATGTTTCATCCCATTCCAGCTATTAAAAAATTGATAAATGTGAATATGTATCAGATTTGTTTTGAAACGATCCGAAATGAGTCGAATCGGAGTAGGGGCCCAATCGGGGCATTTTTAGGGGGACCCAGGGTGGGACCCACATCATTTTGGACCCAAGGGGGGGAGGACCTCGCTGAAGGGGCGAGTCCTTACCAGAATGTCCAGTGGACGGTGAGGCCCTCGCCGACTAGTGGGTCAGATCGGGGTGGGCAGTCGGGCCGGTGCCTATAGGGGCCTAGTGTGGCCCATTGGTCCATGGTTGCTCATTAGAACCCCTCCAAACATCCCCTCTCTTTACAACCTAACTCTCCAAGCTTTCCTTTTCCTTTCAAAACCTCTCATTTCCCTCTAAAATCTCCCTTCTAATCCCTCTTTCCCTCATTTTTCTTTAAGCCTTGCATCCCTCCACCGTTCTCAGCAATACCCATCTTTTAACCCTCCTCATTTCCTTTGATTTGAGTATCTCAAACCCTCTTTATGTCTCAAATTCATGGAAGACCAATACCCATCCCATTTCTTTCATTTTTCATGGCCCTATTTGAACTTGTTACGGCCATATTTTCCATTTCCACCATCCTCTCTTTCATGGGGAAGAAGAGAGCTCGCATAGATGAAGCTGACCCTAGTCGCCCAACCCATTCAAGAAGGCCAAGAGGTACCGCCGCTAGTTCAAGCACCACTCGTGAATTGCAAACAAAGCAGGATCTAGATCCCCATGCTCCCATAGGAAGGTCCTTATTGGCAGAGTTATCCCATGGTGTTTATGAGGGTTGTAGGGTCTTTTTTGAAGCTCATGTTGATGCGCAGCTATTTGGAGAGTTCTTATTGTTTGAGCGCCTAGTTGAAGCCAAGTGGGGTCCGCTATTTGAGGGTGATCGTCGTACTAATGTGGGTACTATCTTAGCTTTCTATGCCCACATTCGAGAGCCGACGCTAGAGCCCTTGTAGTTTAAAATTTCAATTGGAAGGGATCAAGTGGCTACAATTAACGTTGCTTTGATATCTCATCTTCTGAATGTGCCACTTAGCGAGGTTCATACAAGTGAGAAAAATTTGAGTAGTGCACGTGAAAGGGATCGTCGCACACAGTTCCTGTGTGGTCGTCTGGTAGAATAGTAGCCTAACGAAAGCCTCCTAGTAACAAATATGATAGACAACTTCCGTTTGCTTCACCACATCTGCACGTTCAACGTCTATCCCAGGGGGAGCAACCGCAGTGAGTGCATGCGCCTGGTGGTGGATTTCTTGTATCAGGTGGGGTAGGGAGAGAAGCTTTGTGTGCCTACGTATGTCTTACGATAGATAGTCCTTATCGCACGTTCTAATAGAAGGACTGAATCTCTCCCGTTCGGCCGACTCATATGCAGGATTGCACTTGAGTTTGGCTACAGACTTGGGACAGAATTGTCGGTGCCCATCCATTACATCACCGAGACTACTCTCAATCAGATGGAGATCAGGCCTCGGCAGCGGCAAGCCCTACTTAAGGAGAGTGAGGATGTGTTAGAAAGTGAAGAGGAAGAGAATGATGAAAAAGCAGGAGCCAAAATAGAAGAAGAAAAAGAGCAGGGTGAAGAAGAAGAGGAGGCTCATGATACTGATGAGAGTTCTCCTCCTGCTACTCCGAAGCATGATCCTGATAGGGCTGATAAAGAAGCTCATTTGGTTAGTCTTGAGGAGGGCCAGGCCACTCTTCGACAGGATATTATGGATCTATGGGGCCTCGTGAAGCATAAGTTTAAGAAAGTAACCCGCACTTTGAGGACGATCCTATGTTATCTGCAGGATAAGGGTGCCCCTCCTCTATCGCCAGATTCTGATGAATAGTCCTATATGTAGTCATTGTTTGTTTGTTTGTTACTTGTTCTTGTGTGTAGCCTTTCTTGGCATAGTTGTTTAGTAGTTGTTTAGTGTTTAAAGCTTAGTTGTTTTGCTCACATGCTTTCTCTGTCGCGATTCATGTAATGTTGCACATCATGTATTGTGACAATTTTGTTAAATGAAATACATGTTATTTTTTTTAGCTTGTGAAGTGAATGCTGTGAGGATGGTCTGGGTGAATGCTTAATCTCACCGGTTGTACCCTCTGTTGTATGTAGGGTATGCCACCTAAGGGCTCGAGGACTTCAGCCCGTCTCTCCTGGGTGAGTCACTTGACGAGGCCCTTCCCTTGAGCGATAGCCATATGGACCCCCATTCAGGCCCGTCTCATTCTGATCCTATGCCAAATTCTGGCCCTGATGCTGGGCCGACACCTGCGACACCTTTTGTGGTGCCTCCTGTCACACCTTCGGTTCCTGAGCAGAATCGTGTGTCTACGTTGACGCCTTATGCATCACTGTTCACTTCGCTTCTTGATAGGCTAGAGCAGATGATGTCGTTGATGCAGCAGCAGCAGATACAATAGCAGTAGTGTAGCAGTTCTTGACCTCCATGGCTGGTATCTTTGCTCAGTCAATAGGAGCAGCTCCACCTGCCCCTCGCCTATACACCCTGCTAGGAATGCTAGTGCCAGCGGCACATTTGAGCGATTCCAGTGCTTGCGGCCTCCTATATTTATGGGTACTCACAGACCTGAGGAGGCTGAGTATTGGATTGACCGCATTTCTAAGATGCTGAGGCCATTACAATGTTCTGAGGTGGAGCAGGTCGAGCTTGCCACCTTCATGTTTAAGAAGGAGTCCAGCTTATGGTGGGATAGCATTCTCAGCACAATTGCGGAGGGTTTTGTGTGGACGTGGGAGGCATTTGAGGCCCGCTTCCACTAGAAGTATTTCCCGGTGACTTATCAACATGAGAAGGAGAGTGAGTTCCTTCACCTCCGTCAGGGAGGAATGTCGGTGACAGAGTATGAGAATCGGTTCACGGAGCTGGGCAGGTATGCTCCTTTAATTTTGAGTGATCAGCTATTGCGGATGCGGCATTTTTCTGAGGATTTTTGGCCTAAGATTTGATCGAAGATGTGCTGTGCGAGCATCTCTTCTTATATTAAGTTGGTGAGCATGTCCCTGCAAGCTGAGCAAGATGGGAACAGGTTGTCTCGTATGTGTGCACCTATGGCTCCTAGGCCGCGACCTGATTTTTTGAGTAGGCCTTTCCTCGATAAGAGGCCTCGTGTTGACTCATCACCAAGGTTCTTGGCATCTCCTGCCCATGTGAGGTGACCTGATGTGTAGTGTAACTACTGCAAGAAGCCAGGCCACACTGAGGTGACTTATTTCTTCAGATGTGAGATAGTGGTTTCTTGCCTCCTCGAAGGATCAACCGCCCAATGCCTTAAGCTATTTCAGTACCACCCCTTCGATCAGCACTAGATCATCCTTCTTTCCAGCCTCCTGCACCTCGTTTTAGGCCGCCACAATGGCCCATGGTACCTCCACCGCATTGCCCACAGCAGGCTCGGGTTCATGCGCTTATAGCTGAGGCACCCGAGGCAGATTCAGCACCGACATCTTTTGAGGTTTCCACTCATATTCTAGGTACGACTGTCTTCTTATTGGTGGACACTAGGTCCAGTATTTCTATCATCTCTTGCGCTGCGGTCAAGCAGCTAGGTTTCGTTACGATTCCTATGAAGGGAGTGAGACTCACTGCAGCTACAGGGACCACTTCGGATATCACTCGGACCTGTGAGTCTTGGTCAGTAGATTTGGATAGCAAGACAGTGGTCGTTGACCTGATTGTCGCCCCACTATGTCAATATGACGTTATATTCGATATGGATTGTCTCACGAAGATGAGAGCAGAGATTGATTACGAGGCTAGAGTCGTGACAGCCTACGGACCTGAGGGCACGGTCTTTACATTTCCAGTTCAGGTCAGTTGGTCCTGTCAAGTTAGCAGCTATACTTCTTTGTTAGAGAGTTCTGATGATCTGACGTTAGGAGTTATGCCAGTGGTTTGTGATTTTTTCGATGTATTTCAGAAGATCTTGGGACTTCCTCCTCGGCGCGAGATTAACTTTACTATCGATCTTGTGCCTAGTGCAACACCTATTTCCTTACCGACGTATTGTATGCCTCCATGTGAGATGGAGGAACTAAGGAGACAGATTGATGTATTGTTAGAGGCGGGCATTATTCGACTGAGTGTGTCACCTTGAGGAGCGCCTGTATTATTTGTGAAGAAGAAAGACGGTTCCCTGTGGTTATGTATTGATTATCGCAGGCTGAATCAGGTGACAGTGAAGAACAAGTATCCCTTGCCCAAGATTAATGATCTGTTTGATCAGTTGAATGAGGCACGTTATTTCTCAAAGATAGATTTATAGTCTGGGTATCATCAGTTGCGCGTCAAGGATGAGGACGTGCAGAAGACTGCCTTCAGGACCAGTTTTGGTCATTACAAGTTCCTTGTGATGTCGTTTGGACTCACAAATGCTCTGGCCATGTTCATAGATCTGATGAATAGAGTGTTTCAGCCGTTTCTGTTCCGATTCATCATCATCTTTATCGATGACATTTTGATATACTCCACGAGTCAGGAAGAGCACGAGGAGCACCTGAGAGGGGTATTGAATACTCTCAGGGAGAATTAGCTTTTTGCGCAGTATAATAAGTACAATTTCTGGAAAGAAGAAGTCAAGTTCCTGGGACATGTGGTGTCCAAGGAAGGTATAGCAGTCGACCTCGCTAAGGTAGCTGCGGTTCAGGATTGGAAGTAGCCCGGTTCAGATACTGAGGTGAGGAGTTTTCTTAGGCTGGCAGGTTATTATCGACGATTCCAAGATTTTCAGACCGTTGTCTCATTTAACACGAAAAGACTTGAAGTTTACCTGGAATGAGAAGGTCGAAGCAACTTTTCGGGAGCTGAAGGACAAGTTGATGTCCGCCCCTGTACTAATATTGCCAGAGTAAGGGGTTAAGTATACTACATTTACTGACATGTCTCGCATTGGTCTGGGTTGTGTCCTTATGCAGAAGGATAGGGTGATTGCTTATGCCTCGAGACAGTTGAGGAAACATAAGAAAAATTACCCTACACACGACCTAAAGTTGACAGATGTCATTTTCACATTAAAGCTATGGAGACATTACCTCTACGGAGAGGAGTTTGAGCTCTTTTACGACCACAAGAGCTTTAGATATATATTCTCACAGCGAGACTTGAATATGAGGCAGCGTCAATGGATAAAAACCTTGAAGGACTTTGAGTTCGAGGTCTCCGACCATCCGGGCAAGGCAAACCTTGTGGAAGATGCATTGAGCTGCAAGAAGACTATAGAGTTTATGGCTCCGCTTATATTGCAGAATGAGATATGGTGGAGTTTGTAAGAGACTTTGAGTAGAAACTCATGGTGGAGGAGCCGTATGAAGTCGTCACACATGTTCGTGTACAGCCCCTCATTGATGGCAGGATTATCGAGGCTCATGCAGACGATGAGCTTTTAGCGAAGATGAAAGAGAGGGTGGGTACAGATGAGGACTCTAAGTGGAGTGTTGGTACGAATGAGGGCTTAAGTTATCGAGGCCACCTATGCGTCCCAGACATTCCTGACTTGTGACGAGAGGTTCTCGAGTCAACCCACAGTTTGAGGCTTGCGATGCATCCAGGTAGCACAAAGATGTATCAAAACATGAAAAGATCATACTGGTGGGACAATATGAAGGTTCACATTACTGAGTTCGTATCCTGTTGTCTCACGTTCCAGCAAGTTAAGGCAGAGCATCGCCAACCTCCTGGATTGCTTTAACCCATGCCCATAGCTGAATGGAAGTGGGACTTCATTTCTATGGATTTCATTTCTGGACTGCTAAAGACGAGGAAGGGACATGACTCTATTTGGGTGATCGTTGATAGGTTGACGAAGTTGGCTCATTTCCTCCCGATCAGAGTTACGAATTCTGTAGACGAGTTGGCTAGATTATACATCAAGGAGATTGTACATCTACATGGAGTTCCCTTGGAGATTATGTCAGATCGAGACACGCGATTCACATATATCTTCTGAACTCATATCTAGAAAGCGATGGGTGTGAAGTTGAAGTTTAGTACCGCATTCCATCCACAGATAGATGGGCAGACGGAGCGTGTAAATCAGGTGCTAGAAGATATATTACGAGCTTGTGTGTTGGATTTCAAGGACAGTTGGGATGACTGTCTTCCTTATATAGAGTTCGTGTATAACAACAGCTTCCAGGTGAGTATTGGCATGGCTCCCTATGAGGCACTGTATGGTCGCCCATGTAGAACACCGCATTGTTGGGCAGAAGTGGGTGAGAAGACTCTGATTGGCCCAGAGTTGGTTCAGGCGACCTTAGAGAAAATTGATATTATTAGACGTCGAATGCTTTCAGCACAGAGTAGGCAAAAAAGCTACGCCGATACGAGACGACGACCGCCTGAGTTTGATGTTGGGGACCATGTATTCCTTAAGGTTTCCCCTATGAAGGGAGTTCTTCAGTTTGGTAAGAAAGGGAAGTTCATGCTGAGATTTATTGGCCCATTCCAGATACTTGATCGAGTGGGGGCAGTAGCGTATCACCTTTCTTTGATCACACCACTCGCAGGCGTACATAACGTATTCCATGTGTCCATGTTAAAGAAGTACGTTCCTGATCCTTCGCATATTATCAGATGGGAGCAAGTGCAGTTGAGCGAGGATGCCACATATGAACTGCGACCGATGCGCATTTTGGATAGGAAGGAGCAGGTATTGTGTAGCAAGGTTATCCCATGTGTGAAGGTACTATGGACGCATCACAATGAAGAAAAGGCTACCTGAGAGACTAAAGCTGAGGTCAGAAAGAACTACCCTCAGATCCTCGAGGAGTATGAGAAGGTACAAATTTTGAGGATGAAATTTTTCTTTAAGGGGTGTAGATTGTAACGTCCTGGAAAAATCTGAATATTGATCCGAGTACCACCTCTAGTAGAAATCTTTTAGAAATTTAACATGAATTAACTAGCGCTAAACTTAATTACTTGTGAATTTAGCACCAACCACTTTAAATACCATCTGCAAGACCCAAAACATATATAGTTGTTAACGCTACATTACCCTGAAATCTAGGATCCAACTCTAAGCCCAGTTTCTCTCGAGAGCATTCAGAAACTTCGTATCGGACCTGGACCGTACATCAAAAGTCTGATAGCGATGAACTTAGACAATTATGACCGCCTAGTTGGACTTGATAATCACCTCAAAAATCAAGACCAGACGATGTCCTGAGACTATTTTCTTGAGTCCGGAGTGAAGAGTTTGAGAACGTGAAGGTTTTTAGAAAATTAAATAAGAATTTTAGTAATCTGAGTCGTGTCGCTTACACGCCATTTATAAGCATTTTGACCGTCAGAATTTGACCCAAATTCACCCTCAAATCAGGGAAGATGGCCCATACATGTCAAAGTACTTGTAGCCCTGATCGAGTTTCGATGACCGTTGAACTGAAACTGGTCCGTCACGGTCGATCTGAAAACCCAATCGGACTAAAAACTTAACTTGCTGAAGATCTAATATTATTGAGCTTAAGTTCAATCGCATTTAATAAAAGGACCTCCAGAAATGTTCCGTTGGATCAGAAAAAATCCGATTTGGTTATAACCTAAGTATACCTTGGCTTAGGGACTGTTTTCGTCAGTTCTGGGCCTATATAAGGGCCTTAAACCCTCTCTCACATATTCCATACAAATTCTAAACCCTAACTAATATAAGAGAGAGTAAAGAGAGAAAGTGAGAGTAGTTGGTGTTTTATCTTGGGATTCTTCCCAGTTCCTCTACGCATCAAATCCATCGTATCTGGATCGTTATTCCAGCGATTCTAATTCCATTTTTGGGTAGGACAATCAAACCCTAACCTGTTTTGGAGCTTGGAATAGTCTAAGTGTTGTTGTAGCTAACCTGATTCATGCTTTAGGCTGCCTATCCGTCGTTGACGAAGACTTGGCGTCTAAATCATATCCATTACGCGTTTTCCAGTTTAAGGTGCGGACTATATACGTTTAGGTTATAGTTTTCAAGACTTTCAATGTTAGATAATGATTTATTACTGACGTAGATGCTATTACACATGCCAAATGCGCTATCTGTTTTACTTTACGTATATATATAACCTATGTTGTAAATAGAGTGATTCATGTGTTTGTTGAAATGTTTGTATGCGTGAGAAATCTGATGTTGTGATTACCATGATTAATTGTCATTAGTATATGATTGTTATGTATGCGACAACTCCTTAGCAAAAGGATTTGCTCTAATATGTAATATGGCCGACATACGTGATGTATGTTGAATAGTGTAGTCTAAGTGTTTGTATAAATGCCTGAATGAGTTAGTATTTAGTAAAGTGTGATTTATAAGGGTATTGAGATATGAATCTCAATTACCGCACTTGTGTGTATGATTTCCCCCATGAACTGTTTAGTGTATTTATTCATGCTGTGTGTATGATTTCCTCGTACTATATCCATTTTGAAGTTATATTTCATAACATGTTCATATTAATGTAAGATTTGATTTAATTGTTTATTATTAAGATTGTATGTAGTTGGGACTGTATTACAATCCAGGTAATCGGTAATTGTTCTCGAACTGGTGGTTGGAGTTATTTACGCCACGTAGGATGTGTTCGACGAATCTGAGTCGTACTTGGGACGTTCGACAGTGGTTAGGCCACATGGAGTGCTTATGTATTATATGTCGATCAACTCAATGTGCGCTTGGCCTAGTTGAGCTTATCAACTAAACTAATTGACCAATGTATGTTCACCATGTTTGGATGCTACTGTTTGAATCTAAGGTACCGAACTCACTAGTGAAAATCCTATTAACCTTGGTACCGCGATCCGTTAAGACTCATGAACCGGACATGGTGGTATGGGATACTGTGGTTTAGCTATCCACCTACGCTGGGGCGATGAGCCTCCCCATTGTGACCAGTGAGCAACCTTGACTCGTGAGCCAATTATGGCGGTATGGGACACTATATTCATGCTGTCGACCTACTTCGATTGGTGACGAGCCCTCTGTAGTGACCTTGAGTATATCCTGAGACTGCATTTAGGCGATGAGCCTTATTATAGTATATAGGATATAATTAGACCTGTATTGATTGGTGACGAGCCCTTTATAGCGATCTAGAACTATAACATCGTATGAGATTGTCTAGGATTGACGACCCTAAAATGGATCATTGTTTAGAAATTGATATAAGGGAGGTACCTTAGCTTCCCAATCCTATTGTATGAAAAGGACTAATAAGAACTTGATAATCATGCTCATAATATTGTACTGCATGTACCGTTGGCGTTGGTGTAGAGCACAGTGGTAGTGATTCATGCCGCGATTGTCAGATGTTGTTGCAAGAGTTATTTTATGATGAGGGCATGCATCATTTCCTCATACCATTCTTACATTAACAAGAGTATCTAGGACATGTTTGATTGTACTGCTTTATCATTATTGCTTGATTGAATTAATAACATGTTAACCTTTGCTGTATAGTTCCACCGAGTTGATCAATCACTCCCACGTTCTAGGATGATGCTTAAACACCAACCAGACTCTGACTTAGCTGCAGGTGATGGTGATGCCTGTGAGGCGGAGCCGGAGTTCGATGAGGACGAGGAGGCATTCTCATTCATGCAGTTCTCAGGCGGGTTCATGTGAGCCATGTCCTAATTGACGGGGATTCAGGGCTATGTTGTAGTGATTTATCAAATTTCGATATATGTATTTTGAGACACGACTTGTAATTATAACCTAGCAGAGCATACATATCTTGGGGACTTATGTTGATTTATATATGTATTTCAGTCTTCCGCTTACAAATTTGAGATTGTCCGTGAATTATGTTTGCTAATTTGGCTTAATCTACCTCATGTTTTATGCACTAATACAGACAACATACATCCATCATTAAATATGTTGCATAAGTGATGTTCTGAAACTCGGGAGCTGAATTATGCTCGACCCCCTAATTTCAGGGCATTACAAATCATTTCGGCAACAATAAAAAGGAAGAGAAGAATGGGACAGAGAAAGTGACTTATGATGTAGTGAGTCATCTAAAAGGCATCCCAGCTCAGTTAAGCATTTAGGATGCATTAAGATTGTCAGAGGACTCCAGGCAAAGATTAATCCAAGACCTGTCCAACAGTAATGTTAAGGAAACATTGCTCATAGAAATGGAAAATAGGGAGCCTGAAGAGCAGAAAGACCGCATGCTAGTAATTTCCTTTTCTGATGATGATTTGACTTGTAATAAAGGGCACTACTAATGATCGTGGGCCATATTCGAGGTAAATAAGTCAAGTGAATAATGTTAGATAATGGGTCTGTAGTTAATCTATTACCATTAACAATGTTGAATAAGTTGGGATACCATCGCTCTAACCTATGTCCTAGTGGAATGATGATATAGGGCTTTAATTAAGATGGGCAACGTGTGCTTGGTAAAATCATAGTAACATTGGAAATAAGAGAGTTAACTACAAATGTTGTCTGCTATGCCATTAATGCAGTGACGATGTATAACGTCCTTTTGGGAAGACCATGGATGCATCAGTATGGAATTATTCCCTCCACCCAACATCAGTGTTTTAAATATTGTAAAGATAGGATACAACATAAGGTAATAGCCGATGAAAGACCGTATACAAAAGTCGAAGCCTTCTTCGCCGATGTTAGATACTATGATGGATTTGCTAGTAAAGAAGAAAAAGAGAATGATGAAAATAAGGCCCCAAGAAATCCTCATATGAAGGTGGCAAGAAAAGAAATTGCAGAGCCGAAATCATCCAAGATGGAAAATACGAGAAATAAAATTTACTTTGTATCCAAGCACCTGAGACAACCGGGATAGCCACTGTAACATTCCGAAAATCGGGGGGTCGAGCAAAAACCCAACTCCCGAGTTCCAAAATGTTATTTATGCAACATAGAAATGTATGATTGAATTTTGTCTGTGATAATGTATTAAACATGAGTGAGATTAAGCCAGAACAGCATATCATCCTCCAGAGATAGTTAAATTTGCAAGCAGAAGACTGTAATAGTATGTCTAACATATATAAACCATTGTATGTCTCCAGAGTGTGAACATGTTACCAGGTTATATACATACATGTATACTTCAAAAGTAACCAAAAGAATATACATGAGTGCTCTAAAAATATAAAATGACAAGTGTCAAGGTATTTAAGCAACCTCCCTGTAATCCCGTCAATCAGAACACGCATAAAGGAGGGATCCTCCTCCTCATCATCAAGTCCAGCTCCGCCTCATAGGCCGCGCCATCATCTGCAATCACAAAAGGGTCTGGTGGGTGTCCAGGAACACCGTCCCGTAACGTGGGAGTGAGTAGCTAACTCAGTGGAATATTAGAGCAAGGATTAACATGTTCTTAAATCAATCACGCGATAATAGTAAAGCAATAAATCAAACAATCCTAATACTGTTGTTAATGCAATTATGACATGACGTGATGTATGCCCTCACCGACGATCACCCTCATGCGGCAACATCTTACGACCGCGGCATGTCACACTCCCTAGAGTGCTCCACATCTTCCAGGCACATGCAATGCTATGGTGATATGAATTCCAAGTTGTTATTAGTCCATTCAAACAGCAGAATTGGGAAACTAAGGTACTTCCCTTGTATCAATCCCAACACAGATCCTGTCTAGGGTCGTCACTCCTAGTAATCTCATACGATGTATATTTCGTAGGTCACTGCAAGGGCTGCCAGGGCTGTTGCTCGCACTCGTTGCACCACTCCCCCATCACCTTATCAATACAGGCCTACTGTACTCTACTGCTACTGAAGGGTCGTCGCCTCCCGTAGACTCAGAATACGCTCGCGGTCACTACAAAGGACTCGTCGCCTGATCAGTGTAGGCCGACAGCTAGAATATAATGTCCCATACCACCATAATCTGCTCACGAGTCTAGGTGCTCACTGGTCACTACGGGGAGGTTTGTGGCCCCAGCGTAGGCCGACAGCTCGACCACGGTGTCCCATACCACCATGCCCGGCTCATGAGTCTTTATGGATCAAGGTACCATGGTTAACAGGGTTTACAATGGTAAGTTCAGTACCCTAGGTTCAAACAGTTATGACTCATACAAAGTGAACATACATCGGCCAGTCGGGTTACTTGACGAGCTCGACTGGCACGAGCGCATCGCAAGTCGAACGACATGAAGTGCATAAAACACTTCGCGTGGCCTAACCACTGCCGCCAACTCCAACACGACTCGCGTTCATCGACACGTCCTTCGTGGCCAAGATAAGCTAACCACGAATTCTTTCGGTTACCGACCGCCTGGACTAGGCATAGTCCCAAACAATCATAGAATCACATCAGTAGTTGTGTAAGGGTAATGGAAATGAAATGGAACCATGTGAGCATGTTAACACATGTCATTACATACAACTTAAGCAAGTCTTCAAACACATGCCTTTCATACATATAATGAAATTATACATATCGCCAACATATAGGAAATCATCACCATCAGCGTATTAATTGAGAATTCACTCTCCAACTAAGTCATAAGAAACTCATCAAGCACATGTTATAACATACCACTTAAATGAATCATTAAGCACATGCATTTCATACATATAATGAAATCGTACATATGGCTAACATGTAGGAAGTCATTCACATCAACATATTCATTGAGAAATCAATCTCAAACTAATCCATAACACCATTTAAGCCAATACATACTAATACAAGCATTTATACAAACACTTACACTACACACTTAAGTCTACATATGGTATGTCGATCCGACGTGCGCATTTAGGCGAATCTCTTCGCCAAACTAATTATGCACGCATTCCTAACTTCCTAATGCGACAACAAACCATGTCAATCACATCAGCAAAATATGAATGTAAACTGTACTTCCTACAAATGACTAAAATGCCCTAAATCTCATATTCTTCGTTAATTTACGAAACAGAAAACGGAGAGCATGTTGTACATGTCAAACGGCGTTGCCGTCAAGAATCTACTATTAAACGACATTGAAAGCTTTGGAAACAGTCAATCAAAGCGTCTAATATCCGCACCTTTTCCCTTTTAGGGATGAGAATTCGAACGGAGCGTATACGCTTCGTCTACGGCGAATAAGGAACCTAATACACGAGATCCATAAGCTACATCGCTATGGAAACAAAGGAAACTCAAATCAGTAACTATTTAGGGTACTTTCTTACCTAAAAAAGCGGAGAAATCACCGGCAACGTGATTGAGTTGCGTTGCTTAGGCACTTGCAACAGGTAGCACAAGCGGCAAGGAATTCTCCTCCAATCTCTCTCACAAACTCTCACCTTTTCTCTCTCCCAATCTAGGGATTTTTACAAATTCGGATGGGAGAGAGGAGTGAGGGTTTCAACCCCTTTTATAAGCCTAAACATGCCCAAAATAGGCTCCAAGTCAAGGTATACTTAAAGTATATCCAAATCGGGCCTGTTTCGGTCCAAAAGAGCATTTCTGGAGGTCCCCTGGCCAAATGCGGTCGGACTTAAGCTCGTGCATACTGGATCTAGCACGCATCCAGATTTCAGGCCGGTAGGGTTCCCAGATCGCACGTGGCGGCCCAGTTTCAGTTTAACGGTCACCGCACCAAGATCAGGCCTATAAGTCTCGTGATATGTAATAGAAATTTTTCCTGATCCAAGGGTGTAATTTGGCTGTATTCTGACGGTCAGAATGCTTAATACTGATGCGTCAAATTTGTGTGCCAGATTTGAATTTGAAATTCCAACTATGTCCCTATTCACACTCTCTTCGGTCCGGGCTCAATGAAATAGCCTGTGATCGTCAGTTGGACTTGATATTCGAAACGATTGCCAAGCCCAGCTAAGTGGTCATAACGGTCTAAGATGGTAGGCATCTGACTTACGACGCACGGTCTAGATCCAATACAAAGTTTCAAGGAGGTCCCGAGAACAAACCGGCTTAGAGTTTGATCCGAGGCTTTAGAGCATTATAGGGTCATTGGTTCCACTCGCTTTGGGTCTGGTAGAACGTATTTAAAGTAATCAGGGACTGTTTCCCAGCCACTCCAACGTTGCGCTAGCTAACTTATGCTTAGTTTCTAAAGAAATTTATCCTAAGTGGTTTCTTTGGCTATGGAATTGGGTTCTGAACGATTTTTCAGGTGTTTTAATTGACCCACTGCCTAAGGACGTCAAATCCCAGGTTAGCCAAAATCCAGGGTGTTACAATCTACCCCCCTTAAAACACAATGTCGTCCCCGACATTGGCGAAGGGCAAGGAGTACTTTCTCTAAGGAAGGTTCAAATCCTATTTAATAACCTAATCGTACATATAACCTAAATCAAATGTTTCGATCCTGGGCCAGTGGGAAACAGGCCAACCACTCTTCCGCTGCGCCACTCTGATCAAACGGTAGTGTTGACTAACCTAACTGGATTGGACTCAATACGTTCTACCCCCCTTAAAACTTAGTTTTACTTAAGGTTGAAGAATCTTAGCATCGATTCGTATATCAGAACGAGGCGCAACTTAGGAACTATCCTTGACCTAAAATGGAAACAACCTTTCTCTACATGGTTTTCCTTGCTAATGATGCGTTCTATGGCATTGGTATCTATGGTAATAGGGACGAGCCTAATCTCTATTGTGGTTAAGGTCAGGGGCAGGTATGAGTTGGTGGCAAGATGCCTAATTCTCTACTAGCTTTAAGTCCTCGCCATTTCCCAAAGACAATGTGATCCTGTTTGGTTATAGGTGGTCGAGCCAACACGGAAGAAAAGTAGTATAGTGGGTCTGAGCCGGATACATAGACTTTCTGTCTAGCTAGGACAGAAGAGTTATTGTATCAATTCTTAATCCGAGTCGATGCCGATCTTCTGCTTGATCAGAGCATTGGATTTATTGGTAACCACTAGGATTAGGAAATCGATTCAAACCGCGAATACATCGCTTACATGTAGTTCCTTTATTCCGCGTTCCCGAATGCAATAAGCCCTTGGGGAAGGCAATTCTAAGGGGCATGCTAGTTTATTCTAAGTTCAATCTGAGGGAGTTATAAATGTTCCCTGAGAGTGTATGGTTCCTTCCTATGGGCAACAACAGAAGTCTATAAGTCATAAGGGGATCTATCGAAGGAAGGGAGTCCCATTCCAACCAAATCGAACCCACTATCCCTTAGCATATATAGGCCTTACACTACCTAAGACAACTAGTAGCCTAGTCTATAACTCAATAGTTATAATCCAAAGCCGAAGTTTGTACGTTAAATGGTTCCATACTATTTCTACTACAGGGAAGTCTTCTATTGCTTAGGGTCAAGATTATCTAAATGAAATCGGATTTCTTATGTCGTCAGATCCTTCAAATCTAGGAGTACTAACACTAGGTTCCAAACGCCTAGGGCCTATGTGGCCGGTAGCGCTTAGTTGTATTAAATGGAACCGCATTCCTAGTCCCATGGCGGGATTGGAAGTGGCATGCTTGGTAGGAGGGTGGGGTGAGATAAAAACTAATTTGTAGGCTGAATCCCGGGAGTTACAATACTCCCGATCCAGGGACGATACCTTACAGTGAAATGAGACGGCATGCACTCCATTCCACAAATTTCGGCTACATTAAGCCCAAACCACAACACAAACATTCATATAACAAGTCGAAAAGCATCATGCATTTCATTAAACCCAAAATTGTCATAATACAAGGGATATCTCCCTACAAGTATCATGACAAAAAGTACATGGGAGCTATGTCAGTCAGCTTCTACAGCAACATAGGTAAACTACTAGCCTTATCAGGCTTACAAAACACAACTTAAAACAGGAAATGACTAACTACAACCCGCGATACCTGGATCTAGATTACTAGTTCGAGTCGGGCGATGGAGGAGGAAATGCAAAGAAATCATTGTCCAAATGGACAGAACGAAATCTAGGCATTGTAGAGGGATACTTCAAGCTCCCCTAGGATGCATTTTCAGAGAGAAATGGAAACGAAAAAGGGGAATGGAGCACCTCACGAATTCAGCTCGATTTGGGGGTTTTTGAAGCTCCAAATGACGAAATCTCCAAGAGGAAGGGCTGCAAACTCCAAAGAAGTGATGGATGATGGTCGGTTTTGGCCAAGGATGGGTCTAGGGTGGTTTGGAATCACGGATTTTTGGAGATAGTTGCTGAAAAACGAAAATGGGGCTAGGGAAGGGGCTGTTTGTGAAGGAAGTACCCCTATTTGGGGTTTTCTATGGACGGGACCTACATGGGAGGGGTACACTACCCAAAATAGGGCGTGCGCCCAACTTTCGTGCCAAATGGGCCCCACCGGTCGGCGATGCATCGCCCGACCGGCGATGGCATCGCCGGCCAACTTCCAAGTTGGCCGGTGGGACCACATGGGTCTGATCCCCCATGATCCCAGGGGTCCAAAAATATATGGCCCACCCCCTGGTTCATTGTACTTTGATCTGTATGGGCCCAAATATGTGTTCGGGGCTCTCCGGGTCCACATCGCAATCCCAAATACCAAACCATATGGTGCAGCATATGAATTTGGGGTAGAAGGATCCAGTACATCTATCTAGATCCTTATTTACTAAAGAAAGTGAATTTAGAATGGCCTTATGGCCATTTTTCATGAAATTTTACTATTCACTTTAAAATTTTGTGAAAGTACTAATTTGTATTATTTTCACATTAGGTTTGATGCCTAATATGAAATGGATAAGAAAGAAATGAAGATTGGAATGTTTAGAGGAGGAATTTTGAAGATTTTTGGTGAAATGGGGTTTTTAAGCCCTGGCGATTGATTACAGGAGTCGTGGTCATCCCACGGCCCAAGGATTTACTTTTGCGGTTTAAAACCTCTCATAGGACGTCTCAACCCGACTTCCTACAGCTTAGAAGTGATTCGGGTTACCTTACGCGACCCGAGATGCGTTACAGACTCGATCTTGCGATCGATTCTAGTAGACTTCACCAATCGGCGAATCTGCGATCTTAGACGTGTTTCTAGACCCTTCTCGCACCCACCTAAGTCAAAGGAAGCGACAACATACGTCGCGTGACCATAACCCAGGCCCGGTTTAATCCAAATCATGCTCTGATACCATCTGTAACATCCCGAAAATCGGGGGGTCGAGCAAAAACCCAACTCCCGAGTTCCAAAATGTTATTTATGCAACATAGAAATGTATGATTGAATTTTGTCTGTGATAATGTATTAAACATGAGTGAGATTAAGCCAGAACAGCATATCATACTCCAGAGATAGTTAAATTTGCAAGCGGAAGACTGTAATAGTATGTCTAACATATATAAACCATTGTATGTCTCCAGAGTGTGAACATGTTACCAGGTTATATACATACATGTATACTTCAAAAGTAACCAAAAGAATATACATGAGTGCTCTAAAAATATAAAATGACAAGTGTCAAGGTATTTAAGCAACCTCCCTGTAATCCCGTCAATCAGAACACGCATAAAGGAGGGATCCTCCTCCTCATCATCAAGTCCAGCTCCGCCTCATAGGCCGCGCCATCATCTGCAATCACAAAAGGGTCTGGTGGGTGTCCAGGAACACCGTCCCGTAACGTGGGAGTGAGTAGCTAACTCAGTGGAATATTAGAGCAAGGATTAACATGTTCTCAAATCAATCACGCGATAATAGTAAAGCAATAAATCAAACAATCCTAATACTGTTGTTAATGCAATTATGACATGACGTGATGTATGCCCTCACCGACGATCACCCTCATGCGGCAACATCTTACGACCGCGGCATGCCACACTCCCTAGAGTGCTCCACATCTTCCAGGCACATGCAATGCTATGGTGATATGAATTCCAAGTTGTTATTAGTCCATTCAAACAGCAGAATTGGGAAACTAAGGTACTTCCCTTGTATCAATCCCAACACAGATCCTGTCTAGGGTCGTCACTCCTAGTAATCTCATACGATGTATATTTCGTAGGTCACTGCAAGGGCTGCCAGGGCTGTTGCTCGCACTCGTTGCACCGCTCCCCCATCACCTTATCAATACAGGCCTACTGTACTCTACTGCTACTGAAGGGTCGTCGCCTCCCGTAGACTCAGAATACGCTCGCGGTCACTACAAAGGACTCGTCGCCTGATCAGTGTAGGCCGACAGCTAGAATATAGTGTCCCATACCACCATAATCTGCTCACGAGTCTAGGTGCTCACTGGTCACTACGGGGAGGTTTGTGGCCCCAGCGTAGGCCGACAGCTCGACCACGGTGTCCCATACCACCATGCCCGGCTCATGAGTCTTTATGGATCAAGGTACCATGGTTAACAGGGTTTACAATGGTAAGTTCAGTACCCTAGGTTCAAGCAGTTATGACTCATACAAAGTGAACATACATCGGCCAGTCGGGTTACTTGACGAGCTCGACTGGCACGAGCGCATCGCAAGTCGAACGACATGAAGTGCGTAAAACACTTCGCGTGGCCTAACCACTGCCGCCAACTCCAACACGACTCGCGTTCATCGACACGTCCTTCGTGGCCAAGATAAGCTAACCACGAATTCTTTCGGTTACCGACCGCCTGGACTAGGCATAGTCCCAAACAATCATAGAATCACATCAGTAGTTGTGTAAGGGTAATGGAAATGAAATGGAACCATGTGAGCATGTTAACACATGTCATTACATACAACTTAAGCAAGTCTTCAAACACATGCCTTTCATACATATAATGAAATTATACATATCGCCAACATATAGGAAATCATCACCATCAGCGTATTAATTGAGAATTCACTCTCCAACTAAGTCATAAGAAACTCATCAAGCACATGTTATAACATACCACTTAAATGAATCATTAAGCACATGCATTTCATACATATAATGAAATCGTACATATGGCTAACATGTAGGAAGTCATTCACATCAACATATTCATTGAGAAATCAATCTCAAACTAATCCATAACACCATTTAAGCCAATACATACTAATACAAGCATTTATACAAACACTTACACTACACACTTAAGTCTACATATGGTATGTCGATCCGACGTGCGCATTTAGGCGAATCTCTTCGCCAAACTAATTATGCACGCATTCCTAACTTCCTAATGCGACAACAAACCATGTCAATCACATCAGCAAAATATGAATGTAAACTGTACTTCCTACAAATGACTAAAATGCCCTAAATCTCATATTCTTCGTTAATTTACGAAACAGAAAACGGAGAGCATGTTGTACATGTCAAACGGCGTTGCCGTCAAGAATCTACTATTAAACGACATTGAAAGCTTTGGAAACAGTCAATCAAAGCGTCTAATATCCGCACCTTTTCCCTTTTAGGGATGAGAATTCGAACGGAGCGTATACGCTTCGTCTACGGCGAATAAGGAACCTAATACACGAGATCCATAAGCTACATCGCTATGGAAACAAAGGAAACTCAAATCAGTAACTATTTAGGGTACTTTCTTACCTAGAAAAGCGGAGAAATCACCGGCAACGTGATTGAGTTGCGTTGCTTAGGCACTTGCAACAGGTAGCACAAGCGGCAAGGAATTCTCCTCCAATCTCTCTCACAAACTCTCACCTTTTCTCTCTCCCAATCTAGGGATTTTTGCAAATTCGGATGGGAGAGAGGAGTGAGGGTTTCAACCCCTTTTATAAGCCTAAACATGCCCAAAATAGGCTCCAAGTCAAGGTATACTTAAAGTATATCCAAATCGGGCCTGTTTCGGTCCAAAAGAGCATTTCTGGAGGTCCCCTGGCCAAATGCGGTCGGACTTAAGCTCGTGCATACTGGATCTAGCACGCATCCAGATTTCAGGCCGGTAGGGTTCCCAGATCGCACGTGGCGGCCCAGTTTCAGTTTAACGGTCACCGCACCAAGATCAGGCCTATAAGTCTCGTGATATGTAATAGAAATTTTTCCTGATCCAAGGGTGTAATTTGGCTGTATTCTGACGGTCAGAATGCTTAATACTGATGCGTCAAATTTGTGTGCCAGATTTGAATTTGAAATTCCAACTATGTCCCTATTCACACTCTCTTCGGTCCGGGCTCAATGAAATAGCCTGTGATCGTCAGTTGGACTTGATATTCGAAACGATTGCCAAGCCCAGCTAAGTGGTCATAACGGTCTAAGATGGTAGGCATCTGACTTACGACGCACGGTCTAGATCCAATACAAAGTTTCAAGGAGGTCCCGAGAACAAACCGGCTTAGAGTTTGATCCGAGGCTTTAGAGCATTATAGGGTCATTGGTTCCACTCGCTTTGGGTCTGGTAGAACGTATTTAAAGTAATCAGGGACTGTTTCCCAGCCACTCCAACGTTGCGCTAGCTAACTTATGCTTAGTTTCTAAAGAAATTTATCCTAAGTGGTTTCTTTGGCTATGGAATTGGGTTCTGAACGATTTTTCAGGTGTTTTAATTGACCCACTGCCTAAGGACGTCAAATCCCAGGTTAGCCAAAATCCAGGGTGTTACAGCCACCGTTGACGCTGTTATCACTTGAACAACTAGAGCTTTTACAGTCAAATTACATTGTATCGTTGCCATATGCTGAAAGGAGTAAGTCATTCCTAGACATTCCAAAAAGATTTCATGTCAAATCTAGCATGAAATACCGAGAATCGATCGAATTTTACACCTCTCCGAAAATAAAAGTAGAAGAAAGAGCCAATTAGGCATAGAGGGATTAAAATCGATCCAGGAAAAGTCAAGGCCATCCAAAATATACCGCCTTGGAAAACGTTGAAAGAATTGAAAAGTCTACAAGGAAAATTGGCAACATTTGTTGTTTTATTTCAAATTTAGCAAAGAGGTGTCAACCGTTTTCTCATTTGATGAAGAAAGGAACAGAGTTTGTATGGGACAAGTCCTGTCAAAATGAGTTCAATTCGATCAAAGAATTGTTGAAACAACCTCCAGTATTAGAAGCTCCTGTGAAGGGAAAACCACTTTTATACATATCCACAGCTGAAAATTTGTTGGGGGCCTTATTAGCACAAGCGAATGAACACGGGAAAGAAATAGCGCTTTATTATCTGAGTCGAACTCTGATAGGTGCAGAATGCAATTATTCTCTGATCGAGAAAGTATGCTTGACACTAATATTTGCAGTACAGAAATTGAGACATTACTGCCTTTCCCATGATATAATCTTAATCTCATGAGCAGATCCTATAAAGTTCTTAATGAAAAGGCTGATGTTATCAGGAAGATTGGCTAAATGGTTGTTGTTACTTTCAGAATATACGATTCCTTATGAGCTGGCAAAAGCAGTTAAGGGGCAAGCAGTGGTAAATTTCTTAGCAGCCCATCCCTTGGCAGACAACGAGGTTATTAATGTTGAGTTTCCCAATGAATAGGTGATGATGTTTGGATCACCAAACCCATGGCAGATGTACTCTAATGGTGCTTCGCGAACGTCAGAAGTAGGCGCTGGAGTGATATTTATTACTCCTCAGGGTGACTTGTTGCCCTACTCTTTCACATTAGGTGCAACATGCATAAATAATGAAGTTGAATATAATTATAACGCCCTGGAAAAAATCCGTACTTGGGCTCGAGTACCAACTCGACCAGAAATCGCGTAGGATTAATTCCTTTATAAAATAAGTGTAAGTTAGCTAGCGCAATGCTAGAGTAGCTGGGAAATAGTCCCTGATCACTTTAAATATGTTCTACAAGACCCAAAGCGAGTAGAACCAATGACGCTATAATACTCTAAAACCTCGAATCAAACTCTAAACTGGTTTGTTCTCTGGACCTCTTTGAAACTTTGTATTGGATCTAGACCGCACGTCGAAAGTCTGATACCTACAATCTTAGACCGTTATAACCGCCTAGCTAGACTCGACAATCATTTCGAAAATCAAGTCCAACCGACATTCGCAGGCTATTTCATTGAGCCTGGAGTGAAGAGAGTGAGAATAGGGTTAGATTTGGAATTTGAAATTCAAATCTGGCACACGACTTGACGCGTTAGTATTAAGCATTCTAACTGTCAGAATTTAGCCAAATTACACCCTTGGATCAGGAAAAATTTCTATTTCATATCACGAGACTTGTAGACCTGATCTACGTGCGATGGCCGCTGAACTGAAACTGGACCGCCACGTGCGATCTACGAACACTACTGGTCTGAAAATGGGATGTGAGCGACATCCGACGTGCATGAACTTAAGTCCGATCGCGTTCGGCCAGGGGACCACCAGAAATGTCTTTTTGGACCGAAACAGCCCCGATTTGGTTAGGTATCAAGTAAACATTGTTTCCAAGCCTGTTTTGGGCGAGTTTTAGGTTATAAAAGGGGCTTAAACCCTCACTTCTCTCACCCATCCGAATTTGCTAGAAACCCTAGCTGGTGTGAGAGAAAAGGGGAGAGATTGTGAGAGAGTGGGAGAGAATTTCCTGCTGCTTGCACCACGTGTTGCATGTGCTTAAGCAACGCGCCTCAATCACTTTCCCAGCGATTTCGCCACGATTCTAGGTAAGCAAATACCCTAAATACTTGCTGAATTGAGGTTCTGTCATTTCCATAGCGAAGTAGCTTATGGATCTTGTGTATTAGGTTCCCTGTTCGCCGTAGACGAAGCGTATACGCTCCGTTCGAACCACTACACTTATAAGAGAAAAGGTGCAGATTTTAGACGCTTTGATTGACTGTTTCCAATGCTTTCAATGTTGTTTAATAGTAGATTATCGACGACAATGCCGTTTGACATGTACAACATGCTGTCCGTTTCCTGATTCGTAAGCAGACGAAAAATATGAGATTTAGGGCATTTTAGTCATTTGTAGGGAGTACTGTTTTCATCCATAATTTGCTGATGTGATTGACATGGCTTCTTGTCACATTAGAATATTAGGAATACGTGCATAATTATTTTGGCGAAGAGATTCGCCCAAATGCGCACTTTGAGTCGACATACTATATGTAGACTTAAGTGTGTAGACTAAGTGTTTGTATAAATGTTTGTATTAGTATGTATTGAATTAAATGGTGTTATGAATTAGTTTGAGATTGAATTCTCAATTAATATGCTGATGTAAATGATTTCCTACATATTGGCTATATGCATGATTTCATTATATGTATGAAATGCATGTGCTTGATGATTTACTTAAGTTGTATGTTATAACATGTGTTAACATGCTCACATTGTTGTATTTCATTTCCATTACTCTTACATGATTGCTGATGTGAATTCATAAATGTTTGGGACTATACTTAGTCCAGGCAGTTGGTAACTGAGTAAGTTCATGGTTGGCTTATCTTCGCCACGAACGATGTGTCGATGAACGTGAGCCGTGTTTTGGAGTTGGCAGCAGTGGTTAGGCCACACGATGTGTTTTACACACTTCATGTCGTTCGACTTGAGATGCGCTCGTGCTAGTCGAGCCCGTCAAGTAACCCGACTGGCCATTGTATGTTCACCTTGTATGAGTCATAACTGCTTGAACCTAGGGTACTGAACTTACCACTGTAAACCCTTTTAACCATGGTACCTTGATCCATAAAGACTCATGAGCCGAGCATGGTGGTATGGGACACCGTGGTCGAGCTGTCGGCTTACGCTGGGGCCACAAACCTCCCCGTAGTAACCAGTGAGCACCTATAACTCGTGAGCAGATTATGGTGGTATGGGACACTATATTCTTACTGTCGGCCTACACTGATCAGGCGACGAGTCCTTTGTAGTGACCGCGAGCGTATTCTGAGTCTACGGGAGGCGACGACCCATCCTTAGCAGTGAGAGTACAGTAGGCCTGTATTGATAAGGTGATGGGGGAGCGGTGCAACGAGTATGAGCAACAGCCCTGGCAGCCCTTGCGGTGACCTACAAAATATACATCGTATGAGATTACTAGGAGTGACGACCCTATACAGGATCTATGTTGGGATTGATATAAGGGAAGTACCTTAGTTTCCCAATCCTTCTGTTTGAATGGACTAATAATAACTCGGCAATCATATCACCATCACATTGCATGTACCTGGAAGATGTGGAGCACTGCGTGGTACGCAAGCATGCCGCGGGCGTAAGATGGTGTCATATGAGGGAGATCGTCGGTGAGAGCATCCATCATGTCATGTCATATCGCATTAACAACAGTATTAGGAATGTTTGATTTACTGCTTTACTATTATCGCATGATTGATTTGAGAACATGCTAATCCTTGCTCTATTATTCCACTAAGTTAGCTACTCACTCCCACGTTACGGGATGGTGTTTGCAACACCCACCAGACCCTATCTTAGATGCAGGTGAGGCGGCGATTCAGGAGGCAGAGCCGGACTATGATGAGGACCAGGACGAGTTCTCATATATGCAGTACCACGACGGCTTTGCTTAGGTGGCCTGGATTGGCAGGACTTCTCAGTGGGACTATTTTGGACATTTGATTTCTACTTATTCATATGTATTTGAGACTCAGAGATGTATTCATACTTTGGAGACAGTTGAGATCTACTTTGTTTTCCATACAGTGATATATATATTCTTTAATCTTCCGCTTGCTTTTATCACTGGATCTGGAGTATGAATTGCAGTTTTGGTATACTTTTACTCATGTGAATGCTTTAACTCAGACAACATTGAATCATAATCATTTTTATTGCATAAGTGATGATCTGGAACTTGGGAGTTGGGTTTATACATGACTCCCAATTTTCAGGGTGTTACAATAATGCTCTTATTATCGAATGGAGATAGCACAAGAGATGAAAATAAAAGCGCTGTAGATTTTTGGGGACTCCAAACTAATCATAAACCAATTGATAATAGAGTTCAAAATAAGGAAATAAGAACTCTTGCCGTGTTGTTGGAAAGCACAACAATTGCTAGAGCAATTCCATCATGTGGAAATCAAACATGTGGCATGATGCGAAAATGCAAAGGCAGACACTTTAATCAGCTTGGCGACAGCTTTATCCTATTCGAATCGGAGTCCTCTTCAGGTAACGATAGAAGAAATGAGGTTCTTGCCATCCTCAGAGATTATCGATGAAGTCGTTGAAGCACTCCCTATATCGTGTCTCAAGATGACAACTGACGATTGGCGCCAGCCTTTTGTTGATTACCTCAAATATGATATTCTACCAGAGGATTCAGCATAAAGACAGCAAATCAAGCAAAGATCAAGCAGATTTAGCATATGCAATGAAATATTATACAAAAGATCTTATAATGGAATGTTGTTGCATTGTCTGGATAAATAGGAAGCAAGTCAGGTGTTGCGAGAGGCTCACTCTGGAGAATGCGAGGCACATTAAGCCAGCCAAAAATTATTCTATCGGGTGCATCGAATGGGATATTACTAGCCAATGATGTTCAAATATGTTATAGACTATGCGAAGCGATGTCACGAATGTCAAATTATAAGACCTGTATCCTAGCTTGTAATGTTTCGTAGGTTTCCACGATCCTCCCGGTCGAATTTCAGTGACTTGCGATGCGTAGACAGCAGTTGCGCACGATCCTAAGTTGTATCCCGTTGATCTAAGTTGGCTCAATCTGAGACTTATACCATTACAACTGCACCGTCATTGCAGTTCCAACGCCACTTCTTGCAAATCGATCCAATACCCTATCCAGGAGAGGTGGGCCCATGTTCAGTTCGAGGAAAATAACGTGCGTTTGTAATCCCAAGAGAATCTCTATAACATGTCCCATAAATCAATCACTCAATCAATCAATTAATCACCTCATGTCAAGTATAAGAGCAACCCCAAAGTCAACTCTCTCACACCCTCTCTTACACACCCATACATGTCAAGTACACCTATCAACTCACCTTTTCACCCATCCTTCACTTCTCTTACATCACTCTCTCTCTCTCTCTCATCTCTTTCTCATTACTCCCAAGTAACCCCAAGGGAGAGCCAACGTCCATGGCCTAGCAAGGGAGAGAGGAGGTTATGTGTGACCCACTTCCTATCGCTCTCATCCTAGCCACTCAATTTTCATCTTCAACCATCAAAAGGAAGCCTTATGTAACACCCCGGATTTTGACCAATCTGGGATTTGACGTCCTTAGGCAATGGGTCAACTAAAACACCTGGAAAATCGCTCAGAACCCAATTTCATAGCCAAAGAAACCACTTAGGATTAATTCCTATGGAAATTTAGCGTAAGTTAGCTAGCGCAATGCTGGAGTAGCTGGGAAACAGTCCCTGATCACTTTAAATACGTTCTACAAGACCCAAATCGAGTAGAACGTATGACTCCATAATACTCTATAACCTCGGATCAAACTCTAAGCGGGTTTGTTCTCTGGACCACTTTGAATTCTTGTATTGGATTTAGACCGCGCGTCAAAAGTCCGTTACTTTCTATCTTAGACCGTTAGAACCGTCCAGTTGGACTTGACAATCATTTCGAAAATCAAGTCAAACCGATAATCACAGACTATTTCATTGAGCCCGGACTGAAGAGACCGCGAATAGGGACAGAATTGGAATTTCAAATTCAAATCTGGCACACGACTTGACACATCAGTATTAAGCATTCTGACCGTCAAAATTCATCCAGATTACACCCTCGGATCAGGAAAAATTTCTATTTATTATTATGAGACTTCCAGCCCTGATCTACGTGCGGTGACCGCTGAACTAAAACTGGTCCGCCACGTGCGATCTGCGAACCCTGCCGGACTGAAAACTTAATGCGTGCTAGATCTAGTACGCATGAGCTTAAGTCCGATCGCATTCGACCAGGGGACCACCAGAAAGCATCTTTTGGACCGAAACAGCCCCGATTTGGTTACCCCTCAAGTGAAACTTGTTCCCGAGTCTATTTCGGGCAAGTTTGGGCTTATAAAAGGGCTTGAAATCCTCACTCCTCTCTCCCATCCGAATTTGCAAAAATCCTAGATTGGGAGAGAGAAAAGGTGAGAGTTTGTGAGAGAAGGTGGGAGAGCTTTTCCTGCTGCTGCTGCACGTGCTTAAGCGGCGTATTCCAATCACTTTGCCGATGATTTCTCCGCATTTGCAGGTAAGAAAACGCCCTAGAAAGTTGCTGATTTGATGCTTCTTTAGTTTCATAGTTTGTTAGTTGATAAATCTCGTAAATCAGGTTCCTTAGTCGTCGTAGACGAAGCGTACACGCTCCGTTCGAATCACTTCACCTATAGGGGAAAAGGTGCGGATTTTAGACGCTTTGATTGACTGTTTCCAAAGCTTTCAATGTCGTTTAATAGTAGATTCTTGACGGCAACGCCGTTTGACATGTACAACATGCTCTCCATTTCCTGTTTCGTAAACTAACGAAGAATATGAGATTTAGGGCATTTTAGTCATTTGTAGGAAGTATAGATTTCATTCATATTTTGCTGATGCGATTGACATGATATGTTGTTGCATTAGGATGTTAGGAATACGTGCATAATTAGTTTGGAGAAGAGATTCGCCTAAATGCGCACTTCGGGTCGACATACTATATGTAGACTTAAGTGTGTAGTGTATGTGTTTGTATAAATGCTTGTATTAGTATGTATTGAATTAAATGGTGTTATGAATTACTTTGAGATTGAATTCTCAATTAATATGTTGATGGAGAGGATTTCCTATATGTTTGCGACATGCTTAATTTCATTATATGTGTGAAAGATGTGTGTACGATGATTTGCTTAAGTTGTATGTAATAACATGTGTTAACATGCTCTCATGGTTGTATTTCATTTCCATTACCCTTACACAACTGCTGATGTGATTCTATGATTGTTTGGGACTATGCCTAGTCCAGGCAATCGGTAACCGAGCGAATTCGTGGTTAGCTTATCTTCGCCACGAACGACGCGTCGATGAACGCGAGTCGTGTTTGGAGTTGACGGCAGTGGTTAGGCCACGCGAAGTATTTTATGCACTTCATGTCGTTCGACTTGAGATGCGATCGCGCTAGTCGAACCCGTCAAGTAACCCGACTGGCCGATGTATGTTCACCTTGTATGAGTCATAACTGCTTGAACCTAGGGTACTGAACTTACCATTGTAAACCCTGTTAACCTTGGTACCTTGATCCATAAAGACTCATGAGCCGGGCATGGTGGTATGGGACACCGTGGTCGAGCTGTCGGCCTACGCTGGGGCCATAAACCTCCCCGTAGTGACCAGTGAGCACCTAGTCTCGTGAGCAGATTATGGTGGTATGGGACACTATATTCTAGCTGTCGGCCTACACTGATCAGGCGACGAGTCCTTTGTAGTGACCGCGAGCGTATTCTGAGTCTACGGGAGGCGACGACCCTTCAGTAGCAGTAGAATACAGTAGGCCTGTATTGATAAGGTGATGGGGGAGCGGAGCAACGAGTGCGTGCAACAGCCCTGACAGCCCTTGCGGTGACCTACAAAATATACATCGTATGAGATTACTAGGAGTGACGACCCTAGACAGGATCTGTGTTGGGATTGATATAAGGGAAGTACCTTAGTTTTCCAATCCTTCTGTTTGAATGGACTAATAATAACTCGAAAATCATATCACCATAGCATTGCATGTGCCTGGAAGATGTGGAGCACTCTAGGGAGTGTGGCATGCCGCGGTCATAAGATGTTGCCGTATGAGGGAGATCATCGGTGAGGGCATACATCACGTCATGTCATAATTGCATTAACAACAGTATTAGGAATGTTTGATTTATTGCTTTACTATTATCGCATGATTGATTTGAGAACATGTTAATCCTTGCTCTATTATTCCACTGAGTTAGCTACTCACTCCCACGTTACGGGACGGTGTTCCTGGACACCCACCAGACCCTTTTGTGATTGCAGATGATGGCGCGGCCTGCGAGGCGGAGCTGGACTTGATGATGATGAGGAGGATCCCTCCTTTATACGTGTTCTGATTGACGGGATTACAGGGAGGTTGATTAGATACTTTGACACTTGTCATTTTATATTTTTAGCGCACTCATGTATATTCGTTTTGTCTAATTTTGGAGTATACATGTATGTATATAACCTGGTAACATATCCACACTCTGGAGGCATACAACAGTTTATATATGTTATACATATTATCACAGTCTTCCGCTTGTTAATTTAACCGTCTCTGGAGTATGATATGCTGTTCTAGCTTAATCTCACTCATGTTTAATGCGTTATCACAGACAACATTCAATCATACATATCTATGTTGCATAAATAACATTTTGGAACTCGGGAGTTGGGTTTTTGCTCGACCCCCCGATTTTCGGGATGTTACACCTTAGGAGACAAGAAGATCAAATGGTGGGTGTTTCTATAGGCTTAGGTTTCATTCTTTTGATGATGGGCCAAGTGGGACTTACCGATTGATGGTATGGATCTCACTTTGGACCCTAAATGTGGCCGATGGCCCACTATGATTCTCATAATCATTCCATGATGGGGCCAATCTTTATGGACCTCATCATGATGTTTACTTTCTAGCTTGAATGATGATTCTAGCTTTAATGAGGTCATTTAGACCTTCCATTTTGGTGGAGAAGGAATCTCCACCATTGATTTTTGATTTGGTGGGCCCACATGTATTGGGACCCACTGGATGTATGATTGAATGCATGGAAGGGAAGGCGCATAGTGTCGGGGTCCCTTCATCGGCATCCATTTCTCTCTCTCCCTCTCTTTTTCATTTTTTTTGTGTGTGATGATGTGATTGTGTGGCCTACTCGGATGGACCCCACCTTGATGTATGTCCTATCCACACCATCCAACCATTTGGTGGCCCACCTAGGCAACACGCCTATGGTGGGGCCCACCTTTAAATGTGATGTAAGAAAACTGTCCAGTGTCCAGGGACGCTGGACATGGCCGGGCCGTGAAGTGTGCACGGACAGTGTGGTGTTCTGGTGGTCAAAATAGAAATAAAAAATATCAGTTTGGTTTGAAACTTTAGGTGGACTGCTCTTGCAGGCCCCACCTTGATGTATGGATTTAATCCATGCCATCCATCCTATTTCCTAACTCATTTTAGGTGTTGAGCCAAAAAATGAAGCCACTCCGATTATCTAGCAGGCCATAGCATAGAAGACAGTAGATTTTACCGTTAAAACCCACTAATGTTCCTATGCACCAAAACACATCGAATATTGGACTCATTTTGACTGTCTCGAGCCATGGAATCTAATGGGTGGGTTGGATTTTTCAGATGTCGGCCCCACATACGAAAAACCACAGTAAAAAGAAAATTAAAAAATAACAAAGCAATGGGTGTTGCTGTTGACGTCCAGAGGACGCGCAGCAGCATCCTGCTGCACTATAGACGGATGAACGGACAGGAATGTGTATCCCAGCCATGGGCCCCACCGTGATGTGTGTTGAACATCCATGCCATGCATTTAGTAGGCCCCCTTAGGGCAGTGGACCACCCCAAAAATCAGCCATATGAGGAACTCAGGTGGCCCACGTCATAAGAAACAGTGAGGATGGAATGTTTGCCATTGAAATCCTTTTGGATTCCAGAAGCTTTGGATCATTATGAAATTTGTCTTTCCTCTTCATCTGAGTCTGTGTGACCTTCTCAATAGATTAGGTGGAAAATAAACATTATGGTGGGACCCACTGACATTGTGAGTGGGACGGCTGGTGTACCTCACTCAATCTACCTAGCTGCTGTAGTGGCGTCACCAAGTTCTGTGGGACCCACCTGCAACATCCACACCATGCATTTGGTAGGCCCCCTTAAGGTAGTGGGCCACCCTAAAAATCAACCATATGAGGAACTCAGGTGGTCCACGTCACAAGAAACAGTGAGGATGGAACGTCTACTATTGAAATCCTTTTGGATTCCAGAAGCTTTGGATTATTATAAAATTTATCTTTCTTCTTCATCCGAGTCTATGTGACCTTATGATCAGATTGGATGAAACATAAATGTTATGGTGGGCCTTGAGAATTTTAATGGTGGAAATCATCGTCATCACTGTTATTAGGAGTGCAGTCCAGTTGATCTTTTGATATGATTCATTTTTTATCTCTAAAAATAGATGAGTTAGGTTCGGCCTATTTGAACTTGGCCTATTCGACTTAGTCCATTTGATTCAGCCCACTGATTATGCTTGATGTGATATATGAGGCCTGTTGTTGAGGCCCACCTTGATTGATTAGGCTTGATCCTAGCCTGTATTGTTCCGTAGGTTTCCACGGTCCTCCTGGTCGAATTTCGGCGATCTAGGACGCATATACAGTAGTTGCGCGTGATCCTAAGTCGTATCTCATAGATCTGAGTTGTCTTAATACGAGACTTGTACCATTGCGACTGCACCATCGCCACGGTTCCAACGCCGCATCTTGCACACCGATCTGATACCCTGGCCAGGAGAGGTGGTGTAACGCCCCGAAAATTGGGGGTCGGGTAGAAACCCAACTCCCGAGTTCCAGAACATCACTTATGCAACATATATGATGATGATGATTAAATGTTTACTGTTAGTATAGTAAACATGAGTGAGATTAAGCCAAACAACAAATCATACTCCAGAGGCAATTAAATTATGCAAGTAAAAGACTGTGGTATGTATATAAATTATATAAAAATGATGGTAAGCTCTCAGAGTATGATTATCACCAGGTTAAATAATTACATGAAATGTGCAATAAGGAAAAGTAGTATTTTTTATCCAAACCCTATAGTCCCGCTAGCGTAACTCCAGGTCTGCATAGACCCGCTAGAGAGTTGGACATGGGAGAGCTCCTCCTCATCATCGAATAGTCCGGGTCTACCTCAAAGCATCGCCAATACCTGCAGCTAAGACAGAGTCTGGTTGGTGTGTACAATACCGTCCCGTAACGTGGGAGTGAGTGATTAACTCAGTGAAATCATAGAGCAAAGATTAGCATGTTATCAAATCAAACAAGCGATAATGGTAAGGCAAGCAATCAAACATTCCTAAACACTGTGATTAATGCAAGAATGAAATGACATGATGGATGCCCTCACCGACATACTCCCTCATGCGAATCCATCTTACGTCCGCGGCATGCTTTCTTCCCTTAATGCTCCACATCTTCCAGGCACATGCAGTGCGATATGAATATGATTATCGAGTTGTTATTAGTCCTTTTCATACAGTAGGATTGGAAAACTAAGGTACTTCCCTTATATCATTCCCAAATAAGGATCCTATCTAGGGTCGTCACTCCTAGTAGTCTCATACGATGATATATTTCTAGGTCGCTACAAGGGCTATCAGGGCTGTTGCACGCACTCGTTGCACCGCTCCCCCATCACCTTATCAATACAGGCCTAGTTTGTACTCTTGTTGTTACGGAAGGGTCGTCGCCTCACGTAGACTCAGAGTACGCTTGAGGTCACTACAAAGGGTTGTCAGGGCTGTTGCACGCACTCGTTGCTCCGCTCCCCCATCACCTTATCAGTGTAGGCCGACAACAACAATATAGTGTCCCATACCACCATAATCTGTTCACGAGTCTGGGTTACTCACTGGTCACTACGGGGAGGTTTATGGCCCCAACGTAGGCCGACAGCTCGACCACGGTGTCCCATATCACCATGCCTAGCTCATGAGTCTTAGTGGATCAAAGTACCACGGTTATCAGGGTTATCACTGGTAAGTTCAGTACCCTAGATTCAAGCAGCTATGACGAATACAAGGTGAACATAAAACGGTCAATTGGGTTACTTAATAAGTCCGACTAGCACAAGCGCACGTTGAATCGACTGACATGAAGTGCACAAGCACTTTGTGTGGCCTAACCACTGCCGACGACTCTAGTACAACTCGGGTTCGTCATACACATCCTTCATGGCGAACAGAATTCAACCATGAATTCTAATCTATTACCGACTGCCTGGACTAGAGTATAGCCCCAAACACTTGTAATCTAAATCAATAATCATATGAGAGAGACCGAATTGAAATACAAGAAATTCCAGCATGTTATCAGCATGTTATAACAGACATCATAAGCAGTTAACCATACATGAGTACTTCACACATAATGTAATTAATTGAAATACAACAAGCATGGAGGAAACCATGTACATCATCAAATTAGTTGAGAATCCAGTCTCAATGCTAATCTACAACACCATTTACTCAATACTTACTAATACATACATTTATACAAACACTTAGACTACACAACTCCAACGTACTTGACGTATGTTGATTTCAACATATAATATGACAGATCCTTATATCAAGGAGATGTCTAATACACAACAATCATGTTCTTACATTCAAAACATATGATAGGCATAAATCATATTGATTTAGGCATTTCAACAAACACTTAGTCTACACACATTAGTCTACATAGCATATGTCGGCCAATATGTGCATTAGGGCGAATCTCTTCGCCAAACAGATCATACACATATAACTAGTATAGGTACACGATAAATACTCATGGCAATCATATCAGCAAAATACGTACGAATATAGTATTTCCTACAAATACTTAAAATACCCTAAATCTCATATTCTTCGTACGTATTCGAAATGAAAAAAGGACAGCATGTTCTACATGTCAAACAGCATCCTTATCAGCAATCTACCATTAAAGAGCATTGAAAGCTTTGAAAACAGGTAATCTAAACGTCTAAAATCCACACCTTAAACTAAAAATTGTGAAACGGAGTTGATTCAGACGATAAGTTTTCGTCAACGGCTCAACGGCAACCTATACCACGAAATAGGTTAGCTACATCATCACTTATGCTATTTGAAACTCTAGAACAGGTTAGGGTTATGATTTCTTACCTAAGAACGGAGCTGAAAGCACCGGAATGGCGGTGCAGAAGCGACGTTGAAGCACAAGGAGTAGCAGGGAAGAATCCCAGGAGAAAGCCCCAACTTCTCCCTCACTTTTTCTCTCTTTTCTCTCTTCTCTCCTAAGGTTTTCCCCAAATTCGTATGGGTAAGAAAGCTAAGGGTTTAAGGCCCTTTTATAAGCCCAAACATGACCAAAACAGACTTTAAGTCAAGGTATACTTAAGTTATAATCAAATCGGGTCTGTTCCGATCCAACGAAGCACTTCTGGAGGTCCTGTTACTAAATGCAGTCGGACTTAAGCTCTTTAATATTAGATCTAGGTCAAGCTAAGTGTTCAGTCCGGTCGAGTTTCCAGATCGACCATGGCGGACCAGTTTCAATTCAGCGGTCACTGAAACTCGATCAGGGCCACAAGTGCTATGACATGAGTGGGCCATCATCCCTGATCCGAGAGTAAATTTGGATTAGATTCTGACGGTCAGAACGCTTAGAAAATGTCGCGCAAGTGACACGTGCAGATTTCATAAATTTTATTTAATTTCTAACATTTCTCACACTCTTCACTCTAGACTCAAGAAAATCATCGTGGGACATCATCTGGACTTAATTTTTGGGGTGATTCTCAAGTCTAACTAGGCGGTCAGGATCGTCTAAGTTCGAGATAATCAGACTTCCGATGTGTGGTCCAGGTCCGATGTAAAGTTTCTAAATGCTCCCATGAGCAACCGGGTTTAGAGTTTGATCCTAGGTTTTAAGATAATGTAGCGTCAACTATTCAACACGGTTTGGCTCTAGCAGATCGTATTTAAAGTTCTTGGTGATAATTTCACTGGTAGTCTAATCTAGCACTTAGTTAATTTCATCTGATTTCTAAAGGATGTAGCTTCTAGTGATTTCTGCTTGAGGTGGGATTTGAAGGGTGGAGTGTGTGGTATATGAAAATGAACCAGGAAGTGTTTGAAGAAGGCTTTTGGGAGAGATTTGAAAGATTTTTCAAGAAACAGAAGGCTTGGAGGGGTGGTTTGTGAAGGAAGTACCAAAATGAGAAAGAAATAGGGGTCGAACCCTATACCATAGGGTTCCACTAGGCCCCACATACAATCGGCCCGAGCGGCCCACCCGGCCTGACCTGTTTACCGACGAGGTCCTCGTCGACCACTGGAGTGGTTGGTGAGGTCTCACCATTTGGGTGAGGCCCTCCTGTCCCCTAGGTCCCAGAAAATTGTGGGGCCCACCCTGGGTCCCTCTGGATTGGCGTGGGTAGGCCCCCGACTCCATTTGAGGTATTTTTGGAGCTAATTTGTAAACCAGAATGAGTTTATGTAACATGTAGCATATGATTTTGGAGTAGGAGACGCTAGTCTATCCAACTAACCCATTTATTTCATTAGATTCTAAAAGGGTAAGGGTAAAGACCCATTTTATCCATTTATTTACTATTTATGGTAAGTTTTAGTTTCAGTATTGTTCTTCCTCATTTATACCCTAGTATTAGTGTGTATTATGAATGTGCTTTAAAAAAATGAAGAATAAACTGGTGGAGGGCAGGATTTTGAAGGAATTGGATAAAAAGAAGTTTTAGGCTTTGAGATTGAGTGTAAGATGTTGGGGTTGACCTACCACCTAAGGACATTCATTTCTAGATTTGGAATAGAATGAAACATAGTCTAAACCCTTCGTTTGATGGTCTAGAAGTGATTTGGGGTCGTTGTGTGTGATCAGGAGTGTGCACAGACTCAATCTCAGCGACCGTTTTCAGTGAGTTCTAGTTTAAGTATAGTTCTTCACTATTTAAACTTGAGGATTCATGTCTAATATAAAAGTACTTGGAGAAGTTTGAAAAATGAGGTGGTGAAAGATGAGATTTGAAGGAAGTGGGTTGAAAAGAGATTTCTTTGGCTTTGGGATTGAGCTTTGAGAGTGTTATGGTTGACTCATTGCCTAAGGACGTTTAATTCCAGGTTGGCAAAAATCCAGGGTGTTACAGGTGGGCCCGCGTTCAGCTCGAGAAAAACACCACGTGTTTACAATCCCAAGAGAATCTCTACAATATGTCTCATCAATCAATCAATCAATCACCTCATGTCAACCACTATAAAATGACTGTGTTTGAGATTGATATTATCTTTCATTTATGTGATTGCTTTACATGCCTTTATATATGATTATCTGAAATCACATCTTATGCACACACACTCATATCCATCACAATCTAATTCATAAATTTATTTATCTTACAAGTAGTTGTGATTGGATCCTCTGTCAGGCTTGGAAGCCAGTAGAGTTAATTTTTGAGTAATCCTAATCTGTACTCTGTGATAGGATTAGTGTGATAGGATTGAAAAATAACTTATAAATCTTTAAAAAGTCCTATTCACCCCCCTCTAGGACACATTGACATATTCCTACTTCAACTTAAGCGGTCTTCACCGCTATTTCATGTTGGAGGTGGCCAGGCCGTGAAGTGTGCACGGACAGTGTGGTGTTTTGGCGGTCAAAACAGAAAAAATATTAGTTTGATTTGAAACTTTGGGTGGACCACTCTTATAGGCTCCACCTTGATGTATGGATTTAATCCACATTGTCTATCCTATTTCCCAACTCATTTTAGGCGTTGAGCCGAAAAATGAAGTGAATCTGATTATCTCGCGGGCCATAGCTTAGAAAATAGTATTTTTTACCGTTAAAACCCACTCTGATGTTTTTGTGCACTAAAACACATCAAATATTGGGCTCATTTAGATTGTATCAAGCCATGGAATCTAATGGGTGGGATGGATTTTTCGGATCCCGGCCCCACATACGAAAAACCACAGCAAAAAGAAAAATAAAAATAACAAAGCAACAGGTGTTGCTGCTGACGTTCATAGGACACGCAGCAGCGTCCTGCTGCATTATGGACAAATGGACAAGGACATGGGTCCCAGCCGTGGGTGCCACCATGATGTGTGTTGAACATTCACGCCATGCATTTGGTAGGCCCCGTTAGGGCAGTGGGCTACCCAAAAAATTAGTCGTATGAGGAACTCAGGTGGCCCACGTCACAAGAAACAGTGAGGATGGAACGCCTGCCATTGAAATCCTTTTGGATTCCAGAAGCTTTGGGTCATTATGAAATTTATCTTTCCTCTTCATCCAAGTCTGTGTGACCTTCTCAATAGATCGAGTGAAAAATAAACATTATGGTTGGCCCCACGTGGGACCCACTGACGTTGTGAGTGGGACGGCTGGTGTACCTCACTCCAGCTACCTAGCTACTGTAGTGGCATCACCAAGTTCTGTGGGACCCACCTTCTTCATCCACGCTGTCTATGGGACCCACCATGATGCGTGTGTTACATCCAAATCGTCCAACCATTTTAAAAGCTCATTTTAAGGCTTGAGATAAAAAATAAGACAGATCTAGTACCACGTGGACCACACTATAGAAACAGCGGGATTGAACATCTACCATTGAAACCCTTGCATTCTAGAAGTTTTACACTAATAGGGGATTTATTTTTCCTCTTAATTCAGGTCTGTGTGACCTTATGATCAGATTGGATGGAACATAAATGTTATGGTGGGCCTTAAGAATTTTAACGGTGGAAATCATCGTCACCACTATTATTTGGAGTGCGCTCCAGTTGATCTTTTGATATGATTCATTTTTTATCTCTAAAAATTGATGCGTTGGGTTCGGCCTATTTGAACTCAGCCTATTTCACTTAGTCCATTTGATTCGGCCCACTGATTCGGCCCATTTGATTAGGCCTGATGTGATATATGAGGCCCGTTGTTGAGGCCCACCTTGATGTGATGTAAGAGGCCCGTTGTTGAGGCCCACCTTGATATATATGAGGCCCATGTGATGCGACCCATTTTATGTATTTGAGGCCCATGGGTTAAGGCCTAATGGGATGTATACAAGGTCCATTGCATTGTGTGATTCCACCATGATTTATGTAATGATATTTATGGCGAGCCATGCCTTGGGAGCAATGATGGTTTGATGTCCACATTGTAGGAATAATGTTGGTTAAATGTCCACATTGTAACTCTCCTTAGGGCCCATTGATAGGTCCATACTTAATGTGTGTAGGCCGTCTAGGCCCATCCTCGTTATAAGGATAGTTCATCACCCTATGACATGCTTAATATAACTCCATGACTCATGCAATGCCCATACGCATCATATGTATGCTTGTGTAACACCCTGAAAATCAGGGGTCGTGTATAAACTCAACTCTCGAGTTCCAGACTGTCACTTATGCAACAAAAATGATTATGATTTAATGTTGTCTGAGTTAAAGCATTCACATGAGTAAAAGTATACCAAAACTGCAATTCATACTCCAGATCCAGTGATAAAAGCAAGCGAAAGACTAAACAATATATATATCACTATAAGGAAAAACAAAGTAGATCTCATCTGTCTCTAAAGTATGAATACATCCCTGAGTCTCATATACATATACATGAACAAAATCCAATGTTCAAAATAGTCCCACTGAAGTCCCATCAACCCAGGTCACCTAAGCAAAGCCATCATGATACTGCATGTACGAGAACTCATCCTGGTCCTCGTCAAAGTCTGGCTCTGCCTCCTGGATCTCAGCATCATCTGCATCTACAACAGGGTCTGGTGGGTGTTGCAAACACCATCCCGTAACGTGGGAGTGAGTGATCAACTCAGTGGAATCATGGAGCAAAGATTAGCATGTTCACAAATCAATCATGCGATAATAGTAAAGCAGTAAATCAGACAATCCTAATACTGTTGTTAATGCAATATGACATGACGTGATGTATGCCCTCACCGATGATCTCCCTCATACGGCACCATCTTACGACCGCGGCATGCCACACTCCCTAGAGTGCTCCACATCTTCCAGGTACATGCAATGTTATGGTGATATGATTTTCGAGTTGTTATTAGTCCCTTCAAACAGCAAGATTGGGAAACTAAGGTACTTCCCTTGTATCAATCCCAACACAGATCCTGTCTAGGGTCGTCACTCCTAGTAATCTCATACGATGTATATTTTGTAGGTCGCTGCCAGGGCTGTTGCTCGCACTCGTTGCACCGCTCCCCCATCACCTTATCAATACAGGCCTACTGTACTCTACTGCTACTGAAGGGTCGTCGCCTCCCGTCGACTCAGAATACGCTCGTGGTCACTATAAAGGACTCTTCGCCTGATCAGTGTAGGCCGACAGCAAGAATATAGTGTCCCATACCGCCATAATCTGCTCATGAGACTAGGTGCTCACTGGTCACTACGGGGAGGTTTGTGGCCCCAGCATAGGCCAACAGCTCGACCACGGTGTCCCATACCACCATGTCCAGCTCATGAGTCTTCGTGGATCAAGGTACCATGGTTAACAGGGTTTACAATGGTAAGTTCAGTACCCTAGGTTCAAGCAGTTATGACTCATGCAGGGTGAACATACATCGGCCAGTCGGGTTACTTGACGGGCTCGACTAGCGCGATCGCATCTCAAGTCGAATGACATGAAGTGTGTAAAACACTTCGCGTGGCCTAACCACTGCCGCCAACTCCAAAACACGGCTCGCGTTCATCGACGCGTCGTTCGTGGCCAAGACCAGCCAACCACGAATTCGCTCGGTTACCGACTGCCTGGACTAAGCATAGTCCCAACAATTAGGCAAATCTCTTCGCCAAACTAATTATGCACGCATTCCTAACATTCTAATGCGACAACAAATCATGTCAATCACATCAGAAAAATATGAATGGAATCAGCACTTCCTACAAATGACTAAAATGCCCTAAATCTCATATTCTTCGTTGATTTACGAAACAGGAAACGGATAGCATGTTGTACATGTCAAATGGCGATGCCGTCAATAATCTACTATTAAACGACATTGAAAGCATTAGAAACCGTCAATCAAAACGTCTAAAATCCTCACCTTGTCTCTTATAGAGGTGTCATTTCGAACGGAGCGTATACGCTTCGTCTACGGCGATAAGAGAACCTGTATTACGAGATCTATTGGTTAAAAAGCTATGGATCCTAGTGAACCTTAAATCAGCAACTTCTAGGGTTGTTTCATACCTAAAAATGCGGAAGAATCACCGGCTTGGTGATCAGGAGGTGTTGCTACAGCACGTGTAACAGGCAGCACGAAGACGGGAAAAATCTCTCCTACTCTCTCTCACAAACTCTCACCTTTTCTCTCTCCCAAATTAGGGTTTCTCTCAAATTTGGATGGGAGAGAGGAGTGAGGGTTTCAACCCCTTTTATAAGCCCAAAAACACCGAAAATAGGCTCCGGTACAAGGTTCACTTAGTGCATATCCAAATCGGGGCTGTTTCGGTCCGAAAGATGCTTTCTGGTGGTCCCCTGGCCGAATGCGATTGGACTTAAGCTCATGCGTACCAGATCTAGCATGCATTAAGTTTTCAGTCTAGCAGGGTTCGCAGATCGCACGTGGTGGACCAGTTTCAGTTCAGCGGTCACCGCACGTAGATCAGGACTGCAAGTCTCATGATGTGAAATAGAAATTTTTCCTGATCCGAGGGTGTAATCTGGCTGAATTCTGACGGTCAGAATGCTTAATACTGACGCATCAAGTCGTGTGCCAGATTTGAATTTGAAAATTCAATTGTCCCTATTTGCACTCTCTTCAGTCCGGGCGTAACGAAATAGCCTGTGATTATCGGTTGGACTTGATTTTCGAAATGATTGTCAAGTCCAGCTAGGCGGTCCTAATGGTCTAAGATGGGAGGTATCGGACTTTCGACGTGCGGTCTAGATCCAATACAAAGTTTCAAAGTGGTCCAGAGAACAAACCTGCTTAGAGTTTGATCCGAGGTTATAGAGTATTATAGAGTCATTGGTTCTACTCGATTTGGGTCTTGTATAACGTATTTAAAGTGATCAGGGACTATTCCCAGCTACTCTAGCGTTGCGCTAGCTAACTTACACTTAATTTCCATAGGATTTAATCCTACGCGATTTCGGGTCGAGTCGGTACTCGAGTCCAAGTACGGATTTTTCATGGGCGTTACAGCTTGATATGAATAGTGACTGATCATAGCATATGTCATTAGGCAGACTATTTATGGAACTCACTAATAGGATTACCCATATGAGCGTGTGGTATGCACGAGATTGTTGCATGACTGGACAGTGTGACTCATGCATCTTACATTGTGTGATTGTGATTACTGTATGCCCTAGCGACATCAGGGCTGTGACCTCCACAGGCATGTCGTGGATGGCCAGATGGGATACTATTTGGTTCTAGCATCTGGGCACTTTGGATGTCCATGGGTGAGAGTCCCTAAACCTCCGAGGCCAGGAGATGCCCTAACGTCTAGACTGAGTGGATACATGAGAGTCTGAGTGTCAAATACCAACAGGTCGCATCTCTCACTGTGTCATGGTCGGTTGGGAGGGGGTGTGGCCTTATCCGCTGAGTGAGGAGGTTGTAAGCTAAGTTGAGTTTGACCAGCTCACAAATGAGTCCGCTATCGACGAGCCGAGTAGGTTTTGGCATACTACTGGTTAGGCGGATAGTATGGTCTCTTCCACTGTTGGGTTATGTGGTTAGGGAGGTGGCAGTCAGTGTGGAGTGTAATAGACCTTGGTGATTCCTTAATGAGGAACCGTACTGATATGTGGAATTAATATGAGGACTGACATGATACTATGACACCTCGTCACTGTTGTACATGTGGGTGGGCGCACGTGGGTGGACGCTGATGTGGGTGGGTGTGATGTGAGCGGGGCTAAGGCTTAGGCGAGCTACCAGTGGTTGGCAGGCAACTATGCTGGTAGGCTACTGAGCAGGACTTGTATACTCATTCATTTATCCATTCACTATCCACTCGGGCGGTGGTGCGTAACTATTTATTATGTATACCTTCACAATGGCCAGGATTTCATTTGGGGCGCATGACTAACCTGAGATCAGGAGTTTATCACATTACGTTTGACTATACAAATTTAGGTATGGGACTGGTTTGGATAGAATTCCTTTGTGATGGACCCCATAGCATGCAATACTTCCTACTATCATCCCGACTTAACTTTAGCTTGGTCATTTCATTCGCATCGCATATTGCATTTCATCCACAGCATATGGCATTTTGGATTGCTATGTTTCTGCAGTTATATGGCTTAGACGGACTTGACAAGATCTGCATATTGCATTGCATTTGCAGTATATGATATTTGACTCATTATGATTTGCATTGTGTACTCTGATATTATATGACTCATGGACTTACCAGTATATTTCTGCTTACTCTGATATCATATGATTCCAGATCCTGTCAGTATTTTTTGCTTATCCCAATGATGTATGATTTATGGGCTTTATTGTATACTTGACACTTACCTTACACACACTTTCACCACCCTCTAAGCTTTCTATAAGCTTATACATATAGATGTGTGCAGGTGGCGTTAGGTCGCAGCAGCGTTTAACTTGGAGCGTGCAACGAACTTTTGGATCTTTGATTTTGATACATATGTATTTTCCTTTCAGTATTGTATTCAACTGTTTATATTAGTGGATATGTGATGATGATGTTACCTTTGTGATTTGAGTAAACTTGTGGTTATGCTTATTATGAGATAAAAGTACGTTAGAAATCCTCCATGTAAGATCCTAGGATCGAAATCTGGCGTATGCACGCTGGGAGCCGAGAATGGGGTACTACGGAGGCTGTCGGCATCAGATTAGGCGATCAAGAATTTTGTGAGCCCAGTTTTCGAGTTTAGGGCATGACACAATCCATGGCGATGTCATACATTTGCCCCCTAAATAACTTCATCAGACGGTCACTTCTTAGCCTTTCACTGCCTGGGGACTCGATATTATTAGTCCTATAAATCCACCTTCATCCAAGGGAAAGTAATATATATTGGTAACAATGCACTATTTCTCTAAGTGGACAGAAGCGATTACATTGCGAAATGTCAGAGAAAAGGATGTTGTTAATTTTTTACGACATGCGATAATATATCGTCATGGCATTCTGAAGAAAATTGTTACCGATAATGGTACTCCTTTCAGGAATAGGGGTATGGAAAAATTATGCCAGAAATTCAATATTCACCACTCGTTCTCAACACCTTACTATACACGAGCTAATGGATTAGCAAAGGAATTTAACAAGACGATTGTGAAAATACTGAAGAAAATAGTGACTGGAAATAAGTGTGATTGGGATGAAAAATTATAAGAGGTTTTGTGGGCTTACAAGACTACTCATTGTACGACAACGAAAGTTATGCCATATTCATTGGTTTATGGCGTGGAAGCCGTCATCCCAATTGAAATACAAGTCGTATCACTTAGAGTAGCGGTGCATCAGTCAATTACAGATGATGAAAATGCAAGAATAAAGCTACAAGAATTGGACTTACTAGATGAAATATGGCTGGTAGTTCAGCAATAATTGCAATTATATCAAGTAAGAATTTCTGTTGCCTTTAATAAAAGGGTCAAGCATCTCTCTTTTAAGAAAGGTGATATGGTGATCATGTTAAAAAGACCGATAGTGGTTCGCAAGACAGGGGTTAAGTTTGAGCCCAAATGGGATGGGCTATACATAATAACAGAAGTATATTCCAATGGATTGTATAGGGTTGTGGATCAATATGGGCATAGTATCAGTATACCGGTCAATGCTCGCTTCATCAAAAAGTACCGTCCTTAAAGATAAATGCAGTTTTGATCCAGAAGATTATCAGAATAATGCTTCTATATCAAAAGGGGGCAAGAATAAGTGAAGTCATGTACTCTTCTTCGAACGAATGAATAAAGGATGAATCTCAAGCATATCAAGACTATGTAGCAATGATTATCGTCAAATGCTAACTACTGCCAAGTGTCGATGATGATCGCCAAAATTAGCTACTATCGCTTGAAAAGGCTAAGCTCTAAGTCCCAGAGGGGGGGGGGGGGGGGGGGGGGGGGGGGGGGGGGGGCGCGTGAATAGGACTATGCCAAATAAAAATTAAATGTGTAATATAAAGATAGATAACATAATTAAATAGCAACCTCAAATGCACTAGTCTTAAGAGGTTAATATAAACTGAGTTCTAAGGACAACCTTTCACTAAAAACTAGGTTTATGGTAAGACAATTTTATGTTTAGAATGTTTGTAAGTATCAAAAACTCATACTGAGAATGAGGCGAAGGAACTAAACTAAATTATTACAACATTCACCATAAGTGCATAAAGAAAATTACAACATTCATCACCACACATACATCTCAATCATCATCCAAACTCTGAGAATTATGGTGGTTCGTGTGTGTACACCAACTGTTCTCAAATAGCCATGCAACTACTCCACTCCCAATACCCACACCCACGGGATATTGGCTTTCACTAGGAAATAAGGTTTTCCAAGGGTCACCTTAAAACCTTCACAATTGTGTTTTTTCAAATGGGCATACACAATCACAAAAACCTCACAATGAGTTTTTCCTTACTGAATCTCACAAACCAAAATTGTAGAAATTGAAATTTTACTTATCTGAAGATTCTTCTTCTGATGTAGCCTGGTAGAACCAATTCGATGTAGACGTAGATGTTCAATGTCCAATCTCATAAATGAAAGAGTTCTAAGTCTAAATGATTTTTAAATTAAATTAACCTGGGGCTAGCTTGATTTGATTTTGATCTCAAAAGGGTAATCACAATTTCCCTTTTTAATACAATAAAGTTGAATAAAGAGATCACAAAATCAAATACAAAAAGTTATAAAAAGAATTTAAAATGAATAAGTAATGGCTTCACAATTGCAGGAACTTAGCTCTCAAAGTGACGGCTTGATTAGGCTTGGAATGAATGAAAAACTCTGAGATTCGTCCTCTATTTATAGGTAAAAATTTTGTTCTCTCGACCGGTCTAAGGGTCGGTTAGACTGGTCGAAGCATTAATTAATTTTTAAAATTTCTGACGTGATAAGATAAACCCGTTACTCGACTAGTCAAGTGGCTTGCTTAACTGGTCGAGTGGCCTGCTCGACTGGTCGACTAAATAAAAATTAAGTCGCTGGAGTTCGAGTCGAACCCTGTTTAACTGGTCAAGACTGTTCACTCAACTGATCGAGCAATGTGCACAACTGGTCGAGTCACAACCAAAAATTTCTAAAAATTCTCAACAAATCTCGAACTGGTTTAGAAACTCCTTGGATTGGTCGAGCAAGTGCCTAGACTAGTCGAACAATGACTAATACTAATCGGAGAAAAGCTTATAAACATTTACAATGACCCAAATTCAATATGCAATTAACATGACCTAACCTATGGTCAATCTAGGGTCATTCATACCTTAAATGTGAGTTTGAAACATTGTTCGCTTTGGTAGAAAGCACATGAAGCTAGACATCGAAGTCTTGAACTTAAGTTTTGAGCTAGAGCTTGTGTTCATGAGACTTTAAACTTGAGGTAGTGATCTTGTAATATGAGCTTGAGTACTTAAAACTTGAGTTTGAGGTAGTGAACTTGAACTTGAGCTTTGAGCTTGAGATAGACTTTGTGTTCTTGGACTTGAGCTTGTGTTCGATCTTTGGTAATGTTCTTCCACTTGAAAATATAGAAGAATTGATGATGACTTGAAGGTAAACTTTCCATCTTATCATAACAAGATACTGACTCCAAGTGGTTTGGCACAACAAAATTTGACAATACCAAGTGCCAAAATTACAACATAGCACTTACAATCTCCCCCTTTGTCAAATTTGTGAGAAAACCGACTAAAGAATCATACACTAGTTTATACACATCGCAAGACAATGTTACTACTACTCCCCCTCAATCCATTACTTCACCTCAATTCAAGCAAGGTGATTTGTAAAGTACAGATTTGTAGAGTACCTATATAAAATCAAATACATATCCACAACAATATGCACCTCCATAGCTCTCTACAACCACATCCAACAATTATATGCAAAGATGCAAAGACATATAATAATGCAAATTATACCACATTTCTCCCCCTTTTTATCACAAAAATGACAAAGGAAAAATGATATAAATAGATGATTGAGATAACATAAAATTGTAAGAGAAGAGTATGAGAAAGAGAGTTAACAAGAAATGATACCATCATGTTCAAGCAGCATCAAGCATAGATAAATAAATCATCAACAAGCATAAACATGTCCATAGAGTAGCAAATAAAAACATGTCCAAGTATCACCCAAGCAAAAGTAAAGATTAAGATTTAGTACATGCCTAATAAAAAAACTAATCAGAACCAGAAGACGGAGCAGGAATAGATGGGTCGATTTGATGTAATCCTTTGTTTATGTGATGAAGGTATTTATGCATATATTTGAATTATGTTTCATGGGATACATGGAGACCTTCACCTTCTCTTCTACTATTCTAAGTCTCTCATCAAAATCAGAAGGCTGAAAATCAGGATCAGCCTCAAAATCAGATTCTAACTCATCAAACAGATCATCCATATTCACATCATCAATGAGTAGAGCTTCTTTCTCCCGAACTTCTTCACTAGCTCATCTAGCATCCCTATCAACTTGACCAGGAGCCAACTTCAAATTCGTCTTATTAATATTAGAGTTGTTGAATGGTAGAAGGGAAATAGAAGCTTCTCTAGGTGGCATGACCATGCGACAATGAGTAGCATGGGTGGTCATCAAATAAGCGAAAGGAATATCGCTATGCCCTGGATGTACAAGAAATTGGATTATAAAATAACAAATTAATGAAGGAAGACACACTTGAATACCAGAAACAACAGAATGAAGAATGCGCACCATGAAACAAGTTAATTCAGACTTGTTACCAAATCTAGGATATACATTGGAAATGAAGACACAATGAAGTATACTATATCTGGGTAACATATAATTGGCACAGAACGCAATCCCGAAATTTCAATCCGATTTCATGTTACATAAGTTTCTAGTTAACAGACATTTTTCTGATTCATTCAATCTCTCAGTCAATGCGGATATTAGAATCCCTTCATCATTAACTGGTATATCCATCAAGCTAGAGATCAAGTGACGATCTACTGGAAATATACCTTCTCTAAATGTAATAATGAAAGATAAATTTTCAATAGAAATGTCACTAATACATGCATACATGGCTTGTGTAATGGACCAATATGCGGGTCCGTCCCAATTCAAAATGTTATCCCATCCTATAGCCACAATGAGGGGAATGATATAGAACGAAACCAAATGGTTAGAATTGACGGTCCATTCAATAATGATGATGTAGAGATGGATGTCCCGCACATATTCTGGGTCCTCTTCAGGAGGTCAAAGAGTATGCACTACAATAAGTGTGGAACGGGAAGAAGAAGGACCACGAGTAGTTTTCTTCTTAGTTCCACCTTCCATTGTAAGAAGCAAAAATAGAATGCAAGAAGGATTTATGGATTTCACCCAAATCAGATTTTTCCCTAAAAAAGAAAGGAAATCACAAGAAAGCTTGAAATAAACACTAGAATCAAACTAAATGAGATGCAAGGAACCTAAATCCGAAAGAAAAATGAAAATGATGTATTAAATGAGTTGTATTCGAAGATGGGTTCGACCGGTCGGAGAAGGGGCTATTGGAGAAGATGAAGAAAGTGAAGAAAAGTGATTTTTCTCACAATAAAAGCAACCCAACCGCACATCTCGACCGGTCGTGCCATAACTGGTCGAGTGTGTACTCGACTGATCGTGCATATTCAACAATTCTCAATTTTATTTATTTTAGAAATTCAAGATTTGTACAATATATATATATACACACAAAATATAGTACAAATAGACACAATAATCTTTGATCAAATTACACATACCAATATCCAGTTTTAAATTAGAGAACCTATTTTTTTCAAGTGGTTTAGTGAAAATGTCCGCAAGTTGATTTTCAGTTTGAACATAATCTAATGAAATAATTTTATTTTCCACTAATTCATGAATGTAATGATATCTAATGTCAATATACTTGGTTCGTGAGTGCTGGATGGGATTTTTAGAGATGTTGATTGCGTTAGAGTTATTGTAATACAGTACTATAGTATCTTACGCAAATCCATAGTCATTTAACATTTTTTTTTCATCCACACAAGTTGAGTGTATGCATTTCTGGCTACAATATATTCAGCCTCAGCTGTGGATAGTGGAACAGAACTCTGTTTCTTGCTATGTCATGAAACTAAACAGTTCTCGACATAAAAACATCCACCGCTGGTAGACTTTCGGTCATCTATATTCCCAGCCCAGTCAGCATCAGTATAACCAGCTAACTAAACATTAGTATCATAAAGATACCAAAGGTCTAGATTGGTCGAGCTTTTGACATATCTCATAATTCGCTTGACAACAATCATGTGAGATTCCTTAGGATCTGATTGATATCTAGCACAGATACCTACGCTGAATGTTATATCAGGTCTGATCACAGTTAAGTATAATAAGCTACCAATTATATTGCGATACAACCTAGGATCTACACTTTTACTTGTTGCATCCTTAGAGAGCTTAAGAGTGATACTCATAGGAGTATCGAAGTTTTTGTCATTCTCAAATCCAAACTTCTTAACCAAGTTTAGAGCATACTTGGTTTGAGAGATAAAAATCCTGTCTTCAAGTTGTTTCACTTGTAGACCTAAAAAGTAATTCAGTTCTCCCACCATGCTCATCTCAAACTTGGACTTCATCACATCTGCAAACTCAGTAGATAGGTTAGAACAAGTAGAGCCATAGATAATGTCATCAACATATACCTGTATTATAAGTATGTGACCATTGTATTTCTTTACAAACAGTGTCTTATCAACACTCCCCATTATAAAGTTGTGATTTAGTAAAAACTTAGTCAGCTTCTCATACCATGCCCTGGGAGCTTGTTTTAAACCATAGAGTGACTTTTTCAGGCGATAAACATGATCGATATATTTAGGGTCTTCAAAACCCTTAAGTTGTTCTACATATACTTCCTCATGTAAATCACCATTCAAGAATGCACTCTTGACATCCATTTCAAAGATTTTTGAACTTTTTGAAACAAGCAATGAATAATCTGACAAATTCAAGATGAGCTACTGGGGCAAAGGTTTTGTCATAATCGATGCCTTCTATTTGAGTGTACCCTTGTACAACTAGTCTTACCTTGTTTCTTATAATATTTCCTAATTCATCAGATTTATTTTTAAAGATTCACTTAGTTCTAATTATATGTTTATCATTAGGTCTAGAAACCAGATACCATACATCATTCCTTACAAATTTATTTAGTTCATCTTACATGGCTACTATCCAGTTTTCATCAATAAGTGCTTCTTGCTCAATCTAGGAAGTGAAGCACACATAATTACGTATGTTTTCTAATTGTCTTTAAGTGCGCACACTAGTGAGAGGATTCCCAAGAATTTGATCAGTTGGATGGTCTTTAACTAACCGTAATTCACCATCATTTTGACTGGTTGAAGAGCCTGGTTTATCAACTATAAAGACTTCATCATCTTCTGAACAAGAGACAGGTGTATTCAAGTGATCATCTATAACCACATTAATGGACTCTTGAATAACACCAATTCTCTTGTTGAGAACTCAATAAGCTCGACTATTCAGAGCATACCCTAGGAAAATCCCTTCATCACTTTTAGTGTCTAATTTTCCTAAATTTTCACGAAACGCAAAATATAGCACTTGCTGCCAAAAACTCAAGAGTATTTGATTGTGGGCTTCTTATTGAACCACAGTTCATATGGAGTCTTTTTATTTGATTTTCTAGCATAAACACGGTTTATTATATAGCATGCAATGTTCACATCTTCAACCCATACATTTTTAGGTAATTTCATGTTATTTAATATAACATTGGCCATTTCTTGAAACACATGGTTTTTCCCTTCAACAACCCCATTTTGTTGAGGTGTCTTAAGTGCAAAAAATTCATGCGATATCTTGTGATCGCTACAAAACTTCTCAAAATTGCTATTATCAAATTTCGATCCATAGTCACTTCAACATTTTGAAACATTTAATTCCTTCTCAGTTTGGATACGCTTAAGTATCCTTTTCACTTCACCGAGAGTTTTAGACTTCTCTCTCATGATAGCTACTCATGTGCATCTGGTAAAGTCATCCACAATTACCAGAAAATATTTCTTTCCACCACGACTCTCCGTTCTAGTAGGTCCAATGAGATCTATGTGGAGGAGTTCAAGGGATTTAGATGTGGCACTGGAGTTCACCTTCTTGTGACTACTCCTAGTTTGTTTACTAATTTGACATTCACCACAAATTTTGTCCATTTTCTTTAATTTGGGTAGGCCTCTTATTAACTCGCCTTTACTCAGTCTATATAATGTCCCAGGTGTTTATGTCATAATTCGGTCTCATTAGTTTGGACTATTTAGCACGATAATTTAGATGAGCTAGAGTCACTGACTATATAGCAATTCTTAGATTTTTGTGACTAGTCAATATCACAGAACCTTTCTCATTAAAAATCTCACATCCTTGGTTAGTGAATTTAATGCTATGTTTATTATCGCATATTTGAGAAATGCTTAAGAGATTATATTTAAGACCTTCTACAAATAAAACATTCTCAAAAGGAGGAAGATTGAAGAGTTGAACCGTACCTTGGCCAATTATTTTGTAGTTGCTACCATCACCAAATGTGACTAGACCATCAGTCATATCTTTGAAGTTGGTGAACAAATCTTTGTCACTTGTCATATGTCTAGAGCAACCACTGTCTAGGCACCACTTTGATTGACTCGAAGCCTTGAAAGCAATGTAGGCAACCAGACAAGTAACTTTAGGGACCCATTTCATTACCATTTTGGGTTTTTGAGCACTATTGGTTTTTCTACGCTTGTAGTTATCATAAGTTCTATCATTCGAGTTAGATTTCAAAAGCTCCTTGAGTAAATCCATAATTTTCTTAGCTAAGGGGTTATGATTCTGATTTCTAAAGTTAACATGGTTGTTTTAAGTTTTGTAGCTTGAAAAATTTTAAGATTTTTAAAACCATTTTGATTCAAACTTTTCCCTTTTAAGTTAGAGGGCTCTCCTTTAACAAACTTAGGAGGAGTAATCTTATTTTTTAGAGGCATATTTTTATCATATCCTAGACCAGATCTATCTTCATATTTCCTTAATCCAGTTAGCAATTTTTCTAGTTTAGGATCACCCTAGGCATACCTCTAAGTATCCTTTGAACTTAAGAGAGAAGAGACTTCTAGTTTTAGTTTTTCATCTTCTGATTTTAGATTTTTAACTTGGGACGTTTTGAAATCTAAATCACATTTAGTCTTTTCAAAATAATCAAAAAGATGTGATTTTTCTAAAACTAGGTTTTGAAAATCTTCTTTTAACTTTAAAAACTTTTCTTTTTGAAATTTAAGTTTTACAACTATCTTACAACTTTCCCTGTATAGGGCATTATAGGCATCTTTTAAATCTTCATCGTTTGCAGGATTACTTGTCAAATTTTCATCATAAGTTGAACCACAATTATTTGAGGAAGTGACTCTGGCTAGAGTCATTAAGGCCTTGACCTCATTAGAAGATTCGGGCTCAGAATCATCTGACTCAGAAGAAGCTTCAGAGCAAGACGATTCATCCCATGTGGCCAACATACCTTTTTTCTTTGATTTATCCCTCTTTGGACACTTGTTAGCCAAATGCTCGTATTCACGGTAGTTGAAGCATTGGCTGTCTTTAAGAGATTTCTAATTTTTTAGATTTACTCTTTTTCTTCTCAGAGGGTTTGTGAAAATCAACTCTCTTTTTGCTTTTAAAAATCTTATAAAACTTCTTGTCTAATAGAGTCATATCATCCTCTGAATTTTCACAATCAGAATTACTTATATTATCTTGAGAAATACATTTAGATGACTTAAGGGCTATGAACTTACCTTTAGGAGCATTGAAATTTAACTCATAGGTTTATAAAGAACCAACAAGCTCTTCAACCGTCATATTTCTCATGTCACAAAGTTCTTGAATGGCAGTCACCTTAGAATTGAATCTTTCAGGCAATGAGCATGGTATCTTTGCACAAACTTTACTTTCTGGGATGTTATCTCCAAAATCCCACATCGAGTTGACTATATCATTCAATTTAGTATAGAAGCCATGAATGTTTCACTTTCTTCCAACGTGTTTCCTCAAACCTAATAGTGAGGACTCGAAGTTTTGACTTTTTTATGATAGTCATACGCTCGTGTGTCATTTCTAAGATATCATAAGCTTATTTTGCAGTATCACAAGATATAATTCTTTTGAATTCATCTGGTGATAGTGCGCAAGTGATTGCATTTAAAGCTTTGGCATTAACACTACTCTCATTTTTCTTAAGAGTGGTCCATCAATAATAAGGTGTAACTTTAACAGACTTAGTTCCATCAATGCCTAGAACTTCAGACGTAGGTGGGTTTCATCTAGTCATTGTGGTTTGCCACATGCTCTCATCGATGGACCTCAAAAATATCCTTATCCTAGTTTTCCAATAAGCACAATTGGAGCCATCAAAAGGTTGAGGCCTAGTAATAAAGAGGCTATTAAAATTTGACATATTAAAAGCTCGAGATTGGTTAGCTCAAGAAATGAATCCAAAAGAAAGAGCTATTAGGCTCTGATACCACTTGAAAAGGCAGAGCTCTAAGTCTTAGAGGGGGGGGGGGGGGGGGGGGGGGGGGGGGGGGGGGTGAATAGGACTATGTCAAATAAAAATTAAATGCGAAATACAAAGATAGATAACACAATTAAATAGCAACCTCAAATGCACTAGTCTTGAGAGGTTGATACAAACTGAGTTCTAAGGACAACCTTTCACCAAAAACTAGGTTTATGGTAGGACAACCTGATGTCTAGAATGTTTGTAAGTATCAAAAACTCAAACTGAGAATGAGGCGAAGGAAATAAACTAAATTATTACAACATGCACCACAAGTGCATAAAGAAAACTACAACATTCATCACCACACATACATCACAATCATCATCCAAACTTTGAGAATTATAGTTGTTCATGTGTACACACTAATTGTTCTCAAACAGCCACACAACTACTCCACTCCCAATATCCACACCCATGGGATATTGGCTTTCACTAAGAAATAAGGTTTTCCAAAGTTCACCTTAAAACCTTCGCAATTGTGTTTTTCAAATGGGCTTACAAAATCACAAAAACCCCATAATAAGTTTTTCCTAGCTGAATCTCACAAACAAAAAATGTAGAAATTGAAATTGTACTTATCTAAAGATTCTTCTTCTGATGTAGCCTAGTAAAAGTAATTCGATGTAGATGTAGATGTTCAATGTCTAATCTCACAAATGAAAAGGTTCTAAATCTAAATGATTTTTAAAATAAATTAACTTGGGGCTAGCTTGATTTGATTTTGATCTCAAAAGGGTAAATCACAATTTCCCTTTTTAATAAAATAGAGTTGAATAAAGAGATCACAAAATCAAATACAAAAAGTTATAAAAAGAATCTAAAATGAATAAGTAATATCTTCATAATTGCAGGAACTTATCTCTCAGATTGATGGCTTGATTAAGATTGGAATGAATGAAAAACTCTGAGATTTGTCCTCTATTTATAGGTAAAAATTATGTTCCCTCGACTGGTCTAAGGGTCGGTTCGACTGGCGAAACACCAACCAATTTTTAAAATTTCTACCGTGATAAGATAAACCCGTTACTCGACTGGTCGAGCAATGCACTCAACTGGTCGAGTGAATAAAAATTAAGTCACTGGAGTTCGAGTCGAGCCCTGTTCGACTAGTCAAGACTGTTCACTCGACTAGTCGAGCAATGTGCACGACTAGTCGAGCCACAACAAAAAATTCTCAACAAATCTTGGACTGGTCGAGCCAATGTCCGGACTAGTTAAATAATGACTATGACTAGTTGAAGAAAAGCCTATAAACATTTATAATGACCCAAATTCAATATGCAATTAACATGACCTAACCTATGGTCAATCTAGGGTCATTCATACCTTAAATGTGAGTTTGAAACATCGTTCGCTTCGATAGAAAGCACATGAAGCTAGACATCGAAATCTTGAACTTGAGTTTGAGCTCGAGCTTGAGTTCATGAGACTTTAATCTTAAGGTAGTGATCTTGTAATATGAGCTTGAGTACTTAAAACTTGAGTTTGAGGTAATAAACTTGAACTTGAGCTTTGAGCTTGAGATTGACTTTGTGTTCTTGGACTTGAGATTGTGTTCGATCTTTGGCAATGTTCTTCCACTTGAAAATGTAGAAGAATTAACGATGACTTAAAGGTGAACTTTCCATCTTATCATAACAAGATACCGACTCCAAGTGGTTTGGCACAATAAAAATTGACAATATCGGGTGTTAGAATTACAACATAGCACTTACATCGTTGTCGTCATCAATCAAGCCTTACCAAAGTTGCTATCATCACCAAGCTGATACACTATTTTAAACATAACATGAACTTTGTTAAAACATCATCAACAACGGCGATGTATCAATTGTTGATTCACCATTCATGACAGTGGAATAAGCCTATATGGCCAACCACATATAAACTTCACGATAACGATGAAAACTTATTATTTAAGGCAGCCTAGCCATGCCTATACGGCCAACTACGCATAAGGCCTACCATCATTGGCAATATATATATTATTCGGGCAGTGGTGAGAAGCCTGTGGCCCTAAATGCCCATATAGGCCATCACATTGTTACCCATGCAGGCAGTGGATGGAGCCAAAGACTAAAAGCCTTAAGTGGCCAAAAAAGTCCACAACGGGCAGTTATGCGTGAGACCGATGCCGTTTGTATAGCTTCCGACAGCGTAATGGGGAAGGATGAAAATGCCTTCCTATGAATGGGTCTGACCTTGCAGATGAAGAAAAAGTAGGCTGTAGTGTGCGCTCTTTGGCCATTGTCCATAGATAGGCCAACCATGAGTAAGACCCCCAGATTCCTAGCTTGATTTTAGTAGTAACTCATGTGGAAGGGTTCTTACCCTACTCATAGATGGATTGGCGGCCTTAGATTTGGTACCCTAAGGTAGCCTTGCGCGCCCCGTGAACTCTAGAGAGTTACGGCAGCCAACCTTATGCATAAATCCCACCGAGTTCATGGCCCCGGTAACTTCACTGGGCCCCTCTGATGGATCACAGTGTGTGAACTCTCCGGCTGTGATAAGTTCATTGAACTCATGAGAGTTACAGAGACCATCACCTGACTCTAACTACTCATGAGTCTAAAAAACAGTGTTACTCCACTACTCAAGAGCCTAAACTATGTGGCTATCTGACTAAACTGAAACCTAGTTCCTCCTACTAAAATAAAAATCATATAGGAAATCCCATACTAACAATCATAATGAACCGCAATAAAAAAATGTATCATTAAAGGATCGTATGAGTATATGTACTTGAAGTAAGATGTAATTCAAGATTTTTAATTTAAAAAAAAACTTTCAAAAGAAACCATTATCTCAAAACATTGTAGTGAATTTATATATCTTGCAGTTCACATGTGATTACAAAAAGAAAAGAAAATAGAACAAAGTCTTTTATAGCTCTTCTGTAATGCCTAAAGTTATTAATTATTTTTGCAAGTCTTCTTTGAGCTGAACCTCGGCTACAATATGTTTTGATTTAACCTCAAAAATAATTTTTGCATGATCTGGAACATTGACTAACTTCCTCTCCAAAGAGGTAATTAGTTCTTCATTTTTTACTAGCGCAGATCGTTCAACATCGACAAAATGAAGATTGGCTTGCATCTTATCTTGGATCTTCTTTATATTCAACTCCTCTTCCCGATCCTTTGTCTCCAAAAGAGCAATCTGATATTGGATAGCTATTCTATTGTCGGTTAAAGCTTTCAGTTGTTCTTGGAGGGATAATTGTTCGTGATCATATTTGGAAATGACAGAAGCAATTTGGGAAGTCTTTTCCTTGGAGGATGTCAGCTGTCTCCCATATTCTAGAATCTCTAGGGCGTCAACTATGTTCTCTGTCGATTTCAAAATAGTTACCGAATCATGAAACCTTAGGAGAGAGTTGTGTAAAGGAGAAACATTAATCTTGGCCATCCTTACAGTGCTATCCAAAACCTCTATAATGATATTCAAGTCTGAACATTGGTCAGGATCTTTAAACATATGAACAGTTGTTGACATGGAGTTTCTCATTAGTGTCAGCTTATACGCAGGGACTTTCTCAAAAGATAACAGATCGAAAACTTTGACAACAGAACTAGAGCTAGCCATGCCACTTTGAGGGGGATTTCCTACAAAATAAGAAGGGGAAGTTATAATAAAAGCCATGAAAGTAAAATGATTTTTTTTTTTAAGAAAAAAAAAAAAACACAAACAAAGAAAAAGACAAATATACTTTCTGCAAGAATTTGAGCTATAGGAGATTGTATCTCTTTGATGAAAGAAGGACCAAGCCCCATCATGTCGGCAAAAGAAGGAGCCCTATCTTCAGTGCTCGAATCAATGGTTGTTAGAGTTTGTAAGTCAGTAGTCTCCACTGGAAAAATGATTTCACGAGCTACCGTTCTTGGTGCCACAAGGGGGGCCAAAGAAATTCTCGTTGGGACCAATGGTGCAGTGGAAGGAAGATCTTCAGGGGGAGTATTTCCTGTTCTAATGTTGATATAATGAGTACCTGAAACAAAGAAAATAACAATAATGATAAAATAGTGATGTCAAGAAAAAGATTAAATGATAAAATTGTAAGAGAATTCTTACTCGGTGAATATCTATATTCCCCTTAATCCAAAGGCTCATTATCTTCCTCTTCAATTATTAGAATTTTTACAGGAACATCAGCAGTGGGAGAACCTTCGATTTCAATGTTTTGAGCAATCGATGAAGGGTGTCCTTCATTAGTGGAAACACCTTTAATATCTATGTTATCTTCATCATCAATATTAACTTCCCCCTCTTCAAAATCATCATCTTCCTTGGTATCATATTCGACGGGAGAAGTACCTTCAGATGACGTGAGTGAATTTTCTTCTTCTAATTCTTCTTCCTTTATTTCTTCAATTACAATTTTCTTCCCTTTAGAAGGGGAAATTTTTCCACTTCCTGGTTGAAGGTCCTTATCAACTGGGATTGGAGATGTCGAAGCAGCAGTTCCTTCCTAAGGGGAAGGAAGAGAAGCTTGAGAACGCGATAGGAACCTTATCATTGGAGAAATGGAATGGGATGAGCAGGTTGAGGAACAAATGAAGGGATTGGATCATCCTGAATTGCAGTAATATTCTCTTGAATGGGAGACGGAACTTCCGCTGCATCTTCAACTACTCTATTGGATCGATCTCAGGGAACTTTTTCAAAATCCATAACAACCCCATGGGCTATCCATCGCTCCAAAGTATTGGTAGGTTTTCTTTCATGAATTATCTCTCCCAAAAATATCTTTCTACACATTTAACTAAGAAAAGGCGCATGACTACTCTCCGGTATAAAACCTATTCCTTCTTTAAATCTGTGACCCTTAAGCTTCGGTGGTGAAATCCAGATCGGTTCAATTACTGCTAAACATTTATTAACCAAGCACGATTGATGAACCCACCATCGCATGTTACCATATGACGCTCAGGTCGTTTGGCTGCTGCTTGGAATCATGAAAATGGACCTGACATGACTGACCAATAGCTGCTTCCATACCATTGCCTAGTTATTGGGCTGGTGTCATAGCTACGGATCCTTCTTGTTACCAATCCATAGTCTTCTAAGATGGCTTGATCAAAGCTAAATTGATAAGTGAATCAACTTAGGTAGTAAGGTTCCCTTAAGAATTACACCCCTTCTCTCAGTGGGAGATTACAAGATCAAATGGAAAGATAGTGTAACGCCCTGAAATTCAGGGTTCAAGCATAAGCTCCACTCTCGAGATTTCAAAACATCACTTATGCAACATGGATAATGATGATTGAATGTTGTCCATATTAGTGCATTAAACATGAATGGGATTATACCAAAACAGTATATCATACTCCAGAAATAGTTAAATTTCACAAGCAGAAGACTGTGATAGATATATAAAGTACATAGATGTGTTTCCCAACCTCCAGAGTATGATGGCCTTACTGAGCTGAATAAATACATATTTATCCCCAAAAATACAAAATGACAAAATGTGAATGTCCCACTAATCATATATCCCTGCAATCTCGTCGATCAGGGCAGCCTACATAAACCCGCCCAATAACTGCATGTATGAGAACTCCTCCTCATCGTCATAAAAGTATGACTCGGCCTCATAGGTCGCGTCAGAATCTGCATCTAAAAACAATCTGGTTGGTGTTTAAAACACCATCCAAGAACATGGGAGTGAGTGATCAACTTAGTAGAACTATGAAGCAAAGGTTAACATGTTATCAATTCAGTCAAGCAGTAATGATAAAGCAATACGATAATCAAGTCCTAAGTACTCTTATTAATGCAAGGATGGTATGTAATAATGATGCATGCCCTCATCTACACTTCCTCTTGCACACCATCTTACGATCGCGGCATGCACCCCTTCCTCTATGCACATCCTCACCAAAGCACCGTGCAATATGATGCATGATCGTGTTAGCCAAGTTCTTAATTAAACATTCATACAACAAGCTTGGGAAGCTAAAGTACCTCCCTTTTATATCATAATCCAAACATTGATCCATCTAGGGTTGTCAATCCTAGTAATCACATATTATAGGCATTTTTCAGTACTACGGAGAGGCTCGTCACCTCAGCACAGGCCTGGTTTATACTCTAGTTCACTACAGAAAGGCTCGTCACCTCACATAGATCTAGTGTATACTCGAGGTCAATACGGGCTCGTCACCTGATCGTAGGTCGATAACTCGAATATAGTGTCCCATACCACCGTATTTGGTTCACAAGTCTGGGCTACTCACTGGACACTAAGGGGAGGCTCGTCGCCCCAGCGTAGGCCAACAACACGACCACAGTGTCCTATACCACCATGTCTGGCTGATGAGTCTTAGTGGATCGAGGTACCAAGGTTAAATGGGCTTTTCACTGGTAAGTTGGTACCTTAGATTCAAACAGTAGCATCCATACATGGTGAACATACATCGAGTCAATCGGGTTGCTTAACAAACTCAACTGGTACGAGTATACGTCGAGCTAATCGACATGGAGCACGTAAGCACTCCACGTGGCCTAACCACTGTCAACAAGCAGCGTACGACTCGAATTCATCAGGTGTGTCCATCGTGATTAAACAGTTCAACCACCGGTCACAGGCATTTACCGATTGTCTGGACTGCAGTGTAGCCCTAATCACATTTAAAATAATAGCATTTAAGTAAAGTAATACAAAATAGCATGTGACATCTGAAATCAGATATAGATCTTACTTGAGCAATTTAACAAACACATGCTATACATATTATCATTCATAGGCATTTCATCCATACAACACATAATTGTAAGATAGGTTATATAAAGGAAACTGTAACCATGGATAAGGGAATTGAGAATCCTATCTCAACACCCCCATTACATACATTTAAACAAGCATTTTCACATTCAAGCATTTTATCAAACACTTTGGCTACACATAATCATATACATATAATAAAGTAGTTATAACAGGTATCATAGAAAATCCCTTTACACAAGGGTTCACCATACGTACAACAATCATACATTCTCAGTCAATAAACATGCCAAGCATAAATCATAATTCCATACTCATTCACACATTTCAACAAACACATGGAATGCATTATAAATCAACATAGTTTTTATATATACATAATACATGGAAACCCTCGTATCTAAGCACTCGTGATTGCAATCAAGCCAGTCATAAATCATTACTGACATTGAAAGCCTTGAAAACCATAACCTAAACATTTATAGTCCACACCTTTCGTCGGTAAACTCGTAACGAACTCAGTTTAAGCACTAAGTCTTCGCCTACAGCACAACGGCAACTTATAGCATAAAATAGGTTAGCTATTTCACCATATACTTTAAAATAGATTAGGGTTAGGATTTCTTACCCAACAATAGAATCGGAATCACTGGTATAGCGACATAGAAGTGATCATTCAGCACGTGAAGTGATGGGATCAAATCCCAAGAACAAACTCCAACTCTCTCTCTCTCACTTTCTCTCTCTTTCCTTCTCTCTTCTCTCTCCTAGGGTTGCAAATTCGTATGTGAAGGGAGAGAGAGGGTTTAAGGCCCTTATATAGGCCCAGAACTGATGGGAATGACCCCAGGGCCATGGTATACTTAGGTTATAGCTAAAAGTTGGCTATTTCGGTCCAACAGAGTTGATCTGGAGGCCCCTTTTCTACTTGTGATCGGACTTAAGCTTCTTGACATTGAATCTATGCCAAGCTAAGATGTAGGCCCGATCGGATCAGTAAATCGGCCGCCGAGGACCAGTTTCAGTTCAATGGTCACCAGTATTCAATCAGGGTCATAGGTACACTGACCTGTGTTGGAAATTTTTCCTGATCCGAGGGTGTAATTAGGTTAGATTTCAATGGTCAGAATCTTTAGATTATGCCTGCAAGCGAATGACTCAATTCACTTAAGTTTTAGTTCATTTTCTAAAGATATTCGCATTTCTCACACACTTCACTCTGGGCTCAAGTTGTGCATTTTTGGATACCTTTAGGACTTGATTTCTGAGATGGTTGTCAAGTCTAGCAAGGCGGTCATAATCGTATAGTTTCATGGTATTCGAACTTTTAATGCGCGGTTTAGGTCCGATACGAAGTTTCAATGTGCTCCCGAGAGCAACTGGGTTTTGAAATTGATCCTAGGTTTCTAGGTAATGTAACATTAGCGATTCTGCTAGTTTTGGATCTTGCAGTTTGTATTTAAAATAGTTCAAACTAATTTCACAGATGATTTAGTTTAACACTTAGTAAATTTTTATCTAATTCCTAAAGGATTTGATCTTGAGTGATTTCTGCCTGAGGTGGTACTCGGGTCTTTGTATGGATTTTTTCTGGACGTTACAATCTACCCCCTTAAAGAACAATTTTATCCCCAAAATTTCCTAAGGGTAATAAGTAAAGATTTTATTATTTCATTTACTTACTTCTGTTAGTTTCAAGTTTATATACGTGTTAGGACATATAATAACTACACTAGCCTAGCTCATAATGGTCAACCCCCCTTAAAGAGTTTCTACCTTTGAGGTTTGAAAACAAATGTCCTATCATTATTATCGTGCTAAGTGTTTGATGATAAAGTTTACCTAAGGGTGTTATAATTTACTCTTTATGATTGAGCTAATATGGAAAAAAAATTGTGGTAGGCTCAAATTCGATACGTCGATTGCCCACCCGACCAGGGCAGACAACTCATTGTATCCCTTCCTAATCCTAATGGATTCTGGTCTTCTGCTCAGTTAAAGAAGTGAGTCCTTTGCTAATCACCTAGAATTGAGAATTGAGTTAAGCCGTGAATGCCTCGTAGGGATATGGTTCTGAAATTATAAAATCTGATCATCCTAAGTAGTTAAGGAATATTATAATTCATTAGGAGGTTCAAGCCTCGTATTTATAAGGTTGTCCTTTGGGTCTTGTTCAATGAGAGTTCTTGTTTAACCTATGTTTAACTTGGTGGATAATAATCTCTTCCATGGTGCTCATAGTCAAAAGACTATACTAGAAGAGTTTTCAATATCCTAAAATTATATTTGTATCTCACCATTTCAATCATACAGCTAGGGGGTTATGGGCAGATTGCACTTCGGTTTCATTAACTTCAGGAGGGAAGGAAGAGTCAAGAGTTCTAAAATATTTTAGAAGTTTGGAATGTTAGCGACATAAGGTTGCGGGAAAAGAAAGAAGAGGGACATCTCCTCGACGCGGTATGAACCTTGAATCTACAAAGGACTAAGAAACTTATAATATTTTACTGTAGTCCGCCTCTAACATGAGCTTATAGAGTATTAAACTATGAAACTCAATCCTACTCAAGGGTCATAATTTAATTGCATAAAAATAATTAAATATATATATGTATAATTTAAATTTAATCATAGGATGATTCCTAGTATGATTACAAATAATTCCTAAATAGACACTAAATACTAAACTTTAATATGAAAAGGTATGACCAGTCTATTGATAACTCGAAGCTGTAGAAATTTTTCATTTCGACCCTCCTATTATTTATAACATATTTGTCACTTCTAGTTACCATATTATTTTTATAATCCTTATAGTAATCCATTGTTAGGCCTATTCTTTCATATGAATTGGCTTAATAGACCAAGTGTCTACCAATAGGAATATAGGTATACCTTGAATGTGGGCAGTGACCTCAAAGGCCAAAGGTGCTGCAGTTTCTGACTCAAGTGTTTCAGCTGCAAGTGCATGCACACGAGCTTGTTAAGGATGATTTGGTTGCACTGTCATAGGTCGTTAAGGTGGCCTATTCTAAGGTACAGGCAGTCGGTAAAATGGTTGCGCTAGTGGTGCAGATCGTAAAGGTGGAGTCACTATATCACATGGTGGCTAACGGTTAATCTTCTGAGGTGGCGTGAGACTATTGTCTTGCATCTTAGTAAAACAGAAGGGGTCAGCATGTCCCCCTTTATTGTAATATGTACATCAACGTTTCATTCGCCTTTGCTGGGTCGGCGGAGCCAAGAGCCTGGTTAGCGTGTCTACATGTGGCCTCTAATGTAGGACTGACTGGTACTGTAATTCAGGTTGAGGCCTCGGGTGTAAGCCCCGTATCCTAGACTGTACCGTTACATAGACTTCCACAGTCTTACCGGTCGAATTTCGGCAACCTTCGACCCTTAACCAATATTTATGTGCGACCCTGATTGTATGCCGTCAACCCGTATCGATTCAACCCAAGACCTTTACCATAGCGATTGCGTCGTCGCTGCGGTTCCAATGCTGTGACTTGCGCATCGAGGCGATACCCTGGTCAAGAGATGTGGGCCAACGTTAGGTGCGAAGAAAACATCACGTGTTGCGAAACCCAAGAGAATCTCTACGAGGTGTCACATCAATCCATCACATGTCAAGTACATGTCAAGTACACATCACCTTTCACCCATTCCCAAGCAACTACAAAAGTCAAGAATCTCTTACAAGCCTATACCTCTCTTACACCAAAAGCCCTCAAAGTCAAAAAGTTCTTACACCACCCATGCTTTTCTTACACAAATGGCCACAAAAGTCAAGATTTTCTTACAAGCATCACTCACCACATCCATCACCCATCTCTTTCTCCCTTTACAACTCTCTCTCTCTCTCTTTCTCATTTTCAAACTTAAAAAAATCTAAGGAGAGAAATCCCATACATATGAGAATTCTCCAAGCCTCTCCCTCTCTTTCAAAACTTCAAGTATGGCCCACTTTCCTACCCCATGATCTCCCATCTTAACCATCCATTCCCCATCTCCTCCATTGGAATCAAAGCTAAGGTGCTAAGGAACTCATAGGAGCAAGAAGATCGAACGGTGGGTGCTCCTCTAGATGTAAAAAATATGATTTCTATAGCCTACATATTTTCTTTCTTTCATGAGAAGAGTGTAGGACCCACCAATCAATGGTGGAGATTCCACAAAATCCCATGGTTGTGGCCTAATGGCCTACCTTATGCATGCATGATCCAAGCATGGGGCCTTTCTCTATGGGCCCCATCATGGTAGTTTTATTTCATATCATATTATGTTTGGGTCATCTAGACCTTATAACCATGGTGGGGATGGCATCCTCACCATGCATTTTAATTATAGGCCATGCATGTGCAAGATCCATGTTGTAAATGTAAATCTAGGTATGATGTGCGGGTTTGATTGAACTTGGGAGGCCTTAATAGTGGCGGAGCCCCTTTCCCTATGGCCGGATTGTCCTTCTATCTCTCTTTTCTCTCATTTTATTTTCTGATGTGTGTGGCCCATTAATGTATTTCCCTTTTTATTTAACTTATATGATAAATTTCATCTAAGTACATGTTGCTGTCCACAATTTTGTAGACAGTTTCTGGTTGTTTTTGGACCAGATTTTGGGACTGTTTGGGGGACTATTCATACCTATTAAATATAATTTTCTGAAAGGTGAGGATCTCATCTTCATGTCCCCTAAATTTCAGCCCCAACTGACCTTCATTGGAGTCCCAAAGGTGTGGTCCAAGTGAGGTGGACAGTCTGGATTTTATGCATTATTCCAACAACATTCCACCATGGAAAGTTGGATTTTTAAAATTTATTAAAATACCTATAAGTGTTTAAAAATTATAAAAATTTTCACGGGGGTTTCCTACTTATGGTAGGACCAACCTACAAAATTTTGGGGCCAATGGACACCTATACACACCATGGTGATGGCGGGACCGGCCCATTATAATATGGTGTCCAGATCAGTCTGATTTTCAGGACAAGTTGATTTATGTAAATGAATTAAAATATTTATAGATGTCCAAAAATTTTAAAATTTTTTAGGATGTGGTCCACTTATGTTAGAACCCACCTACCAAATTTCAGGGCCAATGGACCCCTGTACACACCGTGGTGAGGGCCGAACTGGCCCACCACGTTGGGACGTCCAGGTCTGTCTGATTTTTCTGAAAAGTATATTTTGTTTAAATTAATTAAAATACTTAGATATATCTAAAAATTATGAAATTTTGTGGGGGTGTGACCCACCTATGGAAGTATCACTCTGTGAAATTTTAGCCTCAAGTGACCCCGTTTGGGTATCCAAAAGAATGGGCCAAGATGGTTGGACTCCCAGATTTTTTCTGCTGTGCAGTCCAGCAATATTCCTTGATAAAAAACCATAATTCAAAAATATTTCTTCTGATGGTGGGCCACCTTTTTGGGTTTTCTCTCATTGTATGCATGATGAGGGACCTTGGCCCTCAATTTTCAGAGTTTTAGAGGCCTTGGACCCACTCCAATGGAGTGCCTAAATTTAGGACAGCAACATGTTATAATTATGCTGGCCTTGGGCTAAAATTTTGAGGAGTGGGGCCCACCATATTATAAAGATCTTAGAGGAAATGATTTATACCTTTAGTTCCTTAAATGTTGGGCTTAATGAATGCACTTTTGAGGCCCACCACAGTTGAATTTAATTGGGTCCATGAATGTAGCTAGTTGTTGAACTATTTAAGGCCCATAGAGTGGACCCATTTGATGTGTTCCAAGGCCCATGGGATTAGGCCCATTTGATGTAATTTAAGGCCCATAGAGTGGACCCATTTGATGTGTTCCAAGGTTCATGGGATTGGACCCATTTGATGTATTTTAAAGCCCATGGGATTAGGCCCATTTGATATGTCTAGGGCCCATGGGTTGAGAACCATTTGATGCAATCTAAGGCCCACAGGTTATGACCCATTGCAATGCACATAAGGCCCATTGGTGCGGCCCATTGATGTGGCCCATTTGATGAGTAAAAGGCCCATATGACATGGCCCATTTAATGTATTTAAGGCCCAATGGGGTGTACCTAAGGTCCATTGCAATGTGTGATCCCAACCTAGTTTACATAATGTTATTCACTACGGGCTACACCTTGGGAGCAATGTGGGTTTGACGTCCACATTGTGAGTATAATGTTGGTTAAATGTCTGCATTACGACTCTCCCTAAGGCCCATTGGTAGGCCCGTACTTGTTGTATGCAAGCCGTCTAGGCCAGCTGCGTTTAAGGATAAGGCATTACTTTATAACATGCTTAGTATAACTCCATGACGCACAGCCCATTTGTATCAGTCCATTTGATCGGCCTGCTCGTATCGGCCATTTGATTAATTTATCTCATATGATTGATTAGGCCCATCTTGATATATTTGTGGCCTGTTACTAAGGCCATATATGAGGCCCGTTGTTGAGGCCCACCTTGATGTGTACAAGGCCTATTGTTGAGGCCCACCTTGATGTGTATGAGGCCCGTTGTTGAGGCCCACCTTGATGTTTATGAGGCCCATTGTTGAGGCCCACCTTGATGTGTATGAGGCCCGCTGTTGAGGCCCACCTTAAATATATATGAGGCCCATGTTGCAAGGCCCATTGTGATGTATGCAAGGCCCATGGGTCATGGCCCATTGCAATGTATGTAAGGCCCAATTAGTGCAGCCTATTCGATATATTTATGGGGTCCATGTCATTAGGCCCATCCTTTTGTATTGGTGACCCGTCCATTGAGGCTCACTCGTGGTATATATTTGAGGCCCATGTGTAGGGCCCACCTATTGTGTATTTAAAGCCCATGGGTTGTGGCCATAGTGATGTATATTAGGCCTATGTGATGTAGCCCATACTGATGTGTATTAGACCCAGGTATGTGACTCACCTGCGAAGTATATTTGAGGCCCATTGTAATATATCTGAGGCCCATGGGTGCGACCCATCCAGATGTATTTGAGGCCTTTGGGCAAGGCCCATTGTGATATGTGTTAGGCCCATGACCAGGGCCCACCTGTTTTATATATTTGGCCCTTGTGTGAGGCCATGTGTCCATTATATATTTGATTCTATGTGGGTCATTCCTTGGGGGCAATGTTGGTTAAAAGTCCACATTATCGAAGCCGGTTATTGATGCCGTTTATGAGTATGTGACATCATAACATCATGATACATGCCCATTCGCATCATCTGCATATTTCTTATGAGATGTGATTGACCATTGCATATGTCATTGAGTAGGATGATGTGAGACTCCCTGATAGGTGGAGATTATCTCACATGAGCGTATGACATGCGCAGGATTGATGCATGAATGAATTGTATGACACATGCATCTTGCATTGTATTGTAATTACTGTACGCCCTAGTGACATCAGGGCCGTAACCTCCACAGGCATAACATGGATGGCCAGTTAGGATACCAAAAATCTGTTCGAGCATCGGGCCGCCATAGATGGCCCTAAGTGAAAATCCCTAAACACCCTTTTGGTTTCAGAGGATGCTTCAACGTCTAGACCGAGTGGGTAGATGAGCGTCGAGTGTCGATTACCAGATAGCTGCGCTCTCCACTGTGTCGTGGTCAGTTGGAAGGGGGTGTGGCCTTGTCCGCCCGAGGGAGTAGGCATGGCTAGGCTGAGTTTGACCAGCTCGAGGAATGGGTCCGCTATCGGTGAGCCGGGTAGGTATTGGCAGACTACTGACAGGCAGATAGTGAGGTCTTTTCCACTTACCCAGTTGTGCGCTTAATTGGGGCGGCAGGTGGTGTGAAGTGTAATAGACCCCGGTGATTTCTCCAGAGAGGAACCATACTGATATGAAGACTGTCATAATATTATGACACCCCGTCACTGTTGCGCATATGGGCGGGCGCACGTGGGCGGACACTGATGTGGGCGGGGCTGAGGCTTGGGTGAGCTACTACACTGGGCGAGCTACCAGCGGTTGGTAGGCTACTATGCTGACAGGCTACTGAGTAGGAGTTGCATACTCATTCATTCATCCATTCACTATCCACTCGGGCTAGTGGTGCGCAACTAATTGTTGTGTATCTTCGTTATGGCAAGGATTTCGATTGGACGCGCGACTAACCTGAGATAAGGAGTTTACCACATTGAGTCAGACTATCCAAATTTAGGTATGGGACTGGTTTGGATAGAGGTTCCTTGTGGTGGACCCCGTAGCCTACGATACTACGTACTATCATCCCGACATCACACTCTAGCATGGTCATTCCATTAGTACCATATACTGCATATTCCATTACATCTTCGGCGTATGGCATTGTGAGTTGTTATGTTTCTGTATTCCTGTGACTTAGATGAGAGTGATGATATTTGTTAGCTCTTTCGAATTGTGTAATACATTATATCCTTGTCATTCGACATTTGATTATCTATGACTCATCATTTGCATAGTTGTCCTATATTGCGTATTCTGATATTGATAAACTTATGGACTTGTTCATACTATCGCTTATTCTGTTATCGCATGATTATAATCTTATCAGTATTTCTGTTTATGTTGATAATTCCTGCTCTTATCAGTGTTTCTGCTTATTCAGTCATTGTATGGTTTATGGATTAATAGCTTTCCGGTATTATATGATTATGATATTGTATTGAATACTTGGCACTTATCTCGTGCACACACTTACACCACCCTCTAAGCTTTCTATAAGCTTATGCATGATAGATGCTTGCAGGTGATGTTAGGTTGTAGCAGCATTGAGCTTGGAGCATGTAGCTATTTTCTGGAGCTTTAATTTTGACATACATATTTCCCTTTCAGCATTGTATTCAAATGATTATATTAGTGGATATGTGATGATGATGTTGCCTTTATGATTTGGGTAAACTTGTGGTTATGCTTATTACTAGTTAAATGTATAAAAAAAAATCCTCCTTGTAGGATCCCAGGATCAGAAATCTGGCATATGAATGCTAGGAGCCGAGAATGGGGTACTACGGAGGCTGTCGGCACCGGATTCAGCGATAGGGATTCTTGTGAATCCAATTTTCGAGTTTGGGGCATGACATCGGGCCCATTGGTATACATGTCCGAGAATCCCTGTCTCTATCTTGTTCTGCTTGTAGAGACATGTTGATTAGCTCAGCATTGTTGGAAATGCTAGCGCAACACATCTTAGGGCATATCTCTTGTCATAGGCCCTTAGAAAACTACCACAGCCGCATCTGCATCGGCTGATCAGCTAATATGAACGGAGCATACCTAGCTAGCTCCGTAAATCTGTTCTCATACTCAGCCACTATCATCCCTCCCTGACAGAGGCAAAGGAACTCACTCTCTTTCTCATGCTGATATGTGAGGGGAAAGTACTTCTCATGGAAGCGGGTCTCGAAGGCCTCCCACGTCCATACGTATCTAACAGTAATGGTCTGAAGGATGCTGTCCCACTAGAGGCTGGCCTCCTTTTCGAACATGTAGGTGACCAGTTCCACCTGCTCTGTCTCAGTGCAATGTAGGGGCCTCAGCATCTTAGAAATGCGATTGAGCCAATACTCGGCCTCCTCGGGTCTGTGAGTACCCACAAAAGTAAGAGGTCAAAAGCGCTGGAATCGTTTAAATAGGCCGCTAGCACTCATATTACCCGTAGGCTACATAAGAGGTGCAAGTGGAACCACACCCATGCTCTGGGCAAAGACCCCTGCAAGGGTGGCTAAAAACTGCTACTGCTACTGTTGCTATTGTTGTTATTGTTGCTGCTGCTGCTATTAAAGTTGTTATTGTTATATCAATAGCATCATCTGCTCCAACCAATCAGTGGGAGGAGCAAACTAAGGCACGTGCGGCATCAAAGTAGACGCGTGGTTCTGCTAAGGAACCAATGATGTAAAAGGTGTTGGCCCATTAGCGAGGCCAGTGGCCGGCTGAGAATCCGGCATAACGAGTGAGTCGGGCCCAAACTGGGGTCCGTCTGGCTATCACTCAGGGGAGTTGCCCCATCAATCGAATCACCAAGAGTGAGACATGTCGTACTCCATGTGGCCTTAGGTGGCTTTCCCTATATATGACATAGGGTGCAACCCATGTAAGATTCAGTATAGAAATACTCCATGTATCAAGCATCCTACACATTTCATAGCAAAAAGGCCGCATGCATTTCATTTAACAAAATTTGTCACAATTACATGACGGCTTATAGGAATCATGACAAGAAAACACATGTGAACTAACTAACCCAAACGTGAAATACAAACACATCACCAACCTACCCTACTACTAAGCCCATCAAGGCCATGATATGGAAACAAGAAAGCAAGCACAAGCAAACCAAAAGATGACTGCAACATAAGACTAGTTATCAAAATCCAGCGATGGCATAGGTGTACCCTTGTCCTGTACACAGCACAGGACATCCCTTAAGGTGCGAGACACCTTGAATTTCTTTTTCATGAAGGCCTCGCTCTCCTCAAGCTTTCGCCTTACTTCAGTCTGGGTCTCCTAGATCTCCTGCCATAGGACGGCTTGGCCCTCCTCAAGTTGAGCCAAGCAGGCTTCCTTGACAGCCCAATCACTGTCATGCTTTCGCGTAGTAGGAGGAGATCCCTCATTAGAGCCCTAAGTCTCCTCTTCTTCTTCCTGATCTCCCCCTGAGCCTCATCCTCACTGCTATCCCCACCACTACCTTCTTCTTCATCACCACTTCCTTCCTCATCCTTGCTTTCGCCAACATCATCACTTCCATCTTTGGTATCATCGCTCTACTCTTCAAGGCGGGCTCAGCGTCGCCTCTTGCTAATTCCCATGTTATCGAGCATGGTTTCACTGATAATGTGAATTGGGGCAACGTCTTCCATATGAAGTCAGAAGCAGTAGTGGTGGACTATCTTGCAAACAAGTCTACCGAATGGCAGAGAGGTGCTTTCCCTAGTAGACCGCGCAGTGTGGATAATTTGGGATAGGACAAGTGTAGGTAGGCACACTCTCTCTCCTTTTCCAACTTGGAATAAGAAATCTACCATGAACCTTGTGCATTCAGTGCGGTTACTCCACCTAGGATATACGTTTTACGTGCATACATGGTGGATTAGGCGGAAGTTGTTCGTCATCTTGGATGAAGCAAGGCTATTTCCCCACCTCCAATGCTCGAGTTGGCCACATAGGAAGCACGTGCGGACTCTCTTCTCTCATTCACCGGTGAGATTCTTCTCACTGGTGTGCACTACTCCCCCCTCGACTCCCATAATGTGGGCAATCTCGTCCACACCAATTATGATCTCATGTCTCCCCAAAGGGATGGAAAACTGGAGAGGTTTCAACAACGGATTCCAAATGAGGGCGTAGAAGGTGCGCATAGTACCCACGCTCGCATGAGTATTCACTTTAAATATAGGACCCCACCCATGTTCCAGGAGGAAGTTGATGACTGGGTATGTCCCAAACATTTTCTCATCAACATGTGCTTCGAAAATGACCTTGCGGTTGCAGAAATTACTTAGGTCGATATTCGGCAGTAGTGATCTCTCTAACGGAATATGAGGATCAAGGTCCCACTTGGACCTCCGCTCACGCTCGGCACTCGTACCGGCTTCAGTCTCCACCCTCCTCATAGTACAGCGTGGTCGGCTCAGCCCGGGCTCATCCGAGGCCTCCCTCTTCTTCCCCATAAGGGAAAGAAGTGTAGAGATCGAGAAGATGGTGGTGACCACTTCAAAGAAAGCCATTTGAAGTGTATGGAACCTGGGAAGAGAGAGGGGTTTGTGGGTTTGGGAGATTTCGAGACACAAAGATGGGTTTGTGTACTCAAATGGGAAGAAATAAGAAAGATGGAAGGTGGTAATGGATAGGTTTTTGAGAGAAATGATAGAGGTGGTGTAAAATGGGGAAGAAGATGGAAGATCTTTGTGAAAAATTGAAGAAAGGGAGCTCTTGAATGTATGAAAAGAGGTTTGAGAGGGAAATGGGGTTTTGGAGGGTTTAGAGGGCTAGGGATTGAGTGGAATGGCAAAAGGGGAGGTGAGGGGGTAAAATAGGAGCCCCACACGTGTGGGCTAGCCCACCTGACCAGGCGGTGGGCGGTGCACCTCCGACCGGGCAGTGCCGCCACCCAGGAGCTGTGGAACCGGGCAGTGCACCGCTAACCTAACGGTGCCACCACCCAGGCTCTGTCCAGGCAGCGGTCGCCCCTCCTAGGGGCAGTGTCCACACCTCCTGGGGATGCCAAAAATACGTGGTTCCCACCCTAGGTCCCCCTGTAACTTATGGTATGGCCCTCCACTTCCGTTCAGGGCACCTTCGAACCCCAACTCACACTACGCATGCTTTTAGCGTGTTTTAAGCATGAAATTTGTTGGATTATTGCCCAAACTCATTGGTTGATGGTTCAGGAAGGAGTTAAGATCATTTTACACGATCCGCTAAGCACACAGGGTGAAAATTTGACGGTCCGTTCTGGTCAATTTCGTCGACCAACGAAAGTGGGAATCTTATGTTGTTTCTACGTTTCATCATACCCACCTAAGTCAAAGTACATCAGCATGCATTGTGTGACCATAACCCAGGTCTAGTTTAATCTAAATCATGCTCTAATACCAACTTGTAACGTCCTAAACTTCAAGGGTCGAGCATAAGCTCACCCCCGAGATTTCAAAACATCACTTATGCAACATAGATAATGATGATCGAATGTTATCCACATTAGTGCATTAAACATGAATGGAATTATACCAAAACAGCATATCATCCTCCAGACACAGTTAAATTTTACAAGCAGAAGACTGTAATAGATATATAAAGTACATAGATGTGTTTCCCAACATCCAGAGTATGATAGCCTTACTAAGGTGAATAAATACATTTGTCCCAAAAAAATATAAAATGACAAAATGTGAATGTCCCACTAATCATATATCCCTACAATCCCATCGATCAGAACTACCTACATAAACCCGCCCGATAACTGCATGTATGAGAACTCCTCCTCATTGTCATAGAAGTCTGGCTTCCCCTCATATGTCACACCAGAATCTGCATCTAAGACAGAGTCTGGTTGGTGTTTAAAACACCATCCCAGAACGTGGGAGTGAGTGATCAACTCAGTGAAACCATGAAGTAAAGGTTAACATGTTATCAATTCAGTCAAGTAGTAGTGATAAAGCAATACAAAATTCAGGTCCTAAGTACTCTTATTAATGTAAGGATGGTATGTAATAATGATGCATGCCCTCGCCTACACTCTCTCTTGCGACACCATCTTACGATCAAGGCATGTACCCATTCCTCTATGCACTTCCTCTCCAAAGCACTGTGCAATACGATGCATGGTCATGTTAGCCAAGTTCTTAATTAGACATATTCATATAGTAAGCTTGGGAAGCTAAAGTACCTCCCTTTTATATCATAACCCAAACATTGATCTATTTAGGGCCGTCAATCCTAGTAGTCACATGTGATAGGTATTTTTCAGGTCGCTACGAAGAGGCTCATCACCTCAGCGTAGGCCTGGTTTATACTCTAGTTCACTACGAAAAGGCTCATCACCTCACGTAGACCTAGTGTATACTCGAGGTCACTATGAGCTCATCACCTGATCGTAGGCCGACAGCTCGAATACAGTGTCCCATACCATCGTATTCGGCTCACGAGTCTAGGTTGCTCACTGGACACTACGGGGAGGCTCGTCGCCCCAGCGTAGGCCAACAACACAACCACAGTGTCCCACACCACTATGCCTGGCTCATGAGTCTTAGCGAATCGAGGTACCAAGGTTAAACGAGCTTTGCACTGGTAAGTTGGTACCTTAGATTCAAACAGTAGCATCCATACATGGTGAACATCATCAGGCCAATCGGGTTGCTTGATAAGCTCGACTGGTACGAGCATACGTCGAGCTGATCAACATGGAGTGCATAAGCACTCTGTGTGGCCTAACCACTGCCGACAATAGCATACGACTCAGATTCATCGAGCGTGTCCTTCATGGTTAAACAGTTCAACCACCGGTCACAAACATTTACCAATTGCTTGGACTACATTATAACTCCAATCACATTTCAAATAATTGCATTCATGTACAGTAATCCAAAACAGCATGTGACATCTGAATTCAGATATAGATCTTACTTGAGCAATTTAACAAGCACATGCTACGCATATTATCATTCATAGGCATTTCATCCATACAGCACATAGTAGTAAGATAGGTTATATAAAGGAAACTGTAACCATGGATAATGGAATTGAGAATCCTATCTTGACACCCCTATTACATACATTTAAACAAGCATTTTCACATTTAGGCATTTTATTAAATACTTAGGATGCACATAATCATATACATATAATAAAGTAGTTATAACAGGTATCATAGAAAATCCCTTTACAAAAAGGTTCACCATATGTACAACAATCATGTATTCTCAGTCAATAAAAATAGCAAGCATAAATCATAATTCCATACTCATTCATACATTTCAACAAACACATGGAATGCATTATAAATCAACATAGTTTTTATATATACATAATACACAGAAACCATCGTATTTAAGCACTTGTGATAGCAATCAAGCCAGTCGTAAATCATTACTGACATTGAAAGCCATGAAAACCATAAACTAAACATTTATAGTCTGTACCTTTTACCGGTAAACTCGTTACGAACTCAGTTTAAGCACTAAGTCTTCGCCTACAGCACAATGGCAACCTATAGCATGAAATAGGTTATCTATTTCACCATATACTCTATTTGAATATCTAAAACAGATTAGGGTTAGGATTTCTTACCCAACAACGGAATCGGAATCACCGGTATAACGACACGGAAGTAATGATTTAGCACGTGGAGTGATGAGATCGAATACTAGTAACAAACTCAACTCTCTTTCACTTTCTCTCTTTCCTTCTCTCTTTATGCTCTTCTCTCTCCTAGGGTTGCAAATTTGTATGTGAAGGGAGAGAGAGGGTTTAAGGCCCTTATATAGGCCTAGAACTGATGGGAATGGCCCCAGGGCTATGGTATACTTAGGTTATAGCCAAAAGTTGGGTATTTCGGTCCAACGGAGCTCATCTGTAGGCTCATTTTCTACTTGTGGTCAGACTTAAGCTTCTTGACATTAGATCTTGGTCAGGCTAAGATCTAGGCCCGATCGGATTAGTAGATCAATTGCGAAGGACCAGTTTCAGTTCAACGGTCATCGGTATTCGATCAGGGTCACAGGTACCCTGACATATGTTGGAAATCTTCCCTGATCCGAGGGTGTAATTGGGTCAGAATCCTTAGATACGGCCTGTAAGAGAATGACTCAATTCACTTAAGTTTTACTTCATTTCCTAAAGATATTTACGTTTCTGACACACTTTGCTCCAGGTCAAGTTGTGCGTTTCTGGATACCTTTAGGACTTGATTTCTGAGATGGTTGTCAAGTCTAGTAAGGCGGTCATAATCATATAGTTTCATGGTAATTGGACTTTCAACGCGCATTCCAAGTCCTATACGGAGTTTCAATGTGCTCCCGAGAGCAACTGAATTTTTAGATTGATCCTAGGTTTCTAGGTGATGTAGCATTAGCGATTCTGCTAGTTTTGGGTCTTGCAGTTCGTATTTAAAATGGTTTAAGCTAATTCCACAGATGATTTAGTTTAACAGTTAGTAAATTTTTGTCTAATTCCTAAAGAATTTGGTCCTGAGTGATTTCTGCCTGAGGTGGTACTTGGGTCTTTGTATGAATTTTTTCGGGACGTTATAAATAGAATGCCTTTTCTCATAGAGAGAGTGATTCAGTATCAACCATGTTTGTATCCTCTGTATATCAGTGTAGGCAGAACCCAAAAAAATTAATTGCATCAATGTCCAAGATTTTGTTGATGACCCCGTCATATGACCTTTTGTCCATAACTCTCTTCTGAAAAAACCGTAGGGGAATATGCGAAGGGTGAATATATGCTTTTTCTAGAGCTTCGAAGGTCCATGGGAAATAAATACCTAGCCAGCCAGTGATATAGTGCCAAGGAGTGTATATAGAAAAGCACCAACAGCAGGACTCTTTATGTGAGTCGCTACCTCTTCAAGAGCTTTATAAATAGAGCACAGGACCGGAGGGTCAAGGGAATGCTTATGGCCTTCCACCATGGCATCGGCGATGATAAATACCGTGGGGTGAATGACGTCTGCCCATTTGGAGCTAGGAAGGACAATCACACACTTAACCAGTAGACAAAGAATGTTGCCAGTTCTCCATAGAGACTATATTCTGCACGTTCTTTTATCTTCTCCTGGAGGTCCATTAATTCTTGCGAATGGTAGCCATTGAACCTAAAAAAGAAGAAGAAAAGGACAAGTGTTGAGAAGTATGAAAAATCAAAATGCAAAAAGAAGTGGTTAATTTGTGAAGAGAAGAGTTACTGGAAGGCTCTAATGAAATGCGCAAGCCATTGCAAGGGAGAAATCTTGTGAATATTTAGAAACTTGGCCATCTCTTTGAAAAGTTTTGTAGTAGTTTTTGAAATTGAGGCCACTCAGCCTGGTGAAGAGACGAATGCCAATTCTTCATTAATGGGGACGAATTCATCATAAAATTTCCCAGTCAACGGAAGACCGGCGATCCGATGGAGGTCCTAGAGTATAATACTCATCTCTCCTACCGAAAAATGGGAGTTGGTTGTAGGACACCAGTAATTGAGGAAGCCTTTCAAGATGGAGGTCTCCTTGTAGAAGTGTTGAGAAGTAACTTCTATCGCATTATATACATCAATTTTGATCAAAGTCTTCGAGTGCTTGGCCAAAATTGTCGCTACCCAGTCGAAATAGTAAGTGCGGGAAGTTAGGAGACCCCTTGTTCTGAATTCTTCTTGGGCCCAGAGTGATTCGCGATCCCTGAAACATTACTGGAGTGTTTCATAGAAACAAGTAGGGAATAAGGCATGGGGATCATGGAAAGGAGTGAGAAAGATCATTGGATGGACTTCACCAATCTTCTACCTTGGCTTCTTTGCTAACAAGATTCCTTCCAGAAATCGAGGTTCTTTCGACACCCAGAATTCTGTATATGCTAGTTTTTCTCCATCCATCTGATCTAAAGGCTCGCAATTGAGAATGGACTGGTGGTGATGGAGATTTAACGGGATCACGACCATGCCTTGTCTATAAGGGTTATCAAACTTCATGATACCCTCAACAACTCAGACCATCTCCCAAGAGTTTTGAAGTCTCTTTTTGTTGTGCTCCTTTATCTTCTCTTGAAATTCCTTAGCTTTATTGTAGTTAGGCTTCTTTGATCTAGAGGGAGGGGGAGTGTCTTCTCTAGCTGGTGGTTTCTGACTCATAGTTGGCAGATGGGTTGTTAACTTTAACCATTCTTCCCAGTCAAATTCACGGCCATGTCTGGGAGGTCGTTTGATCTCGCCCATTGATATTGCTCTATGAATGGAGGAAGGTAGTGTGGCAATTCGGTCAGTGAAAGTGGGGAGGACGGGTTCTTTTATGTACACAGGACACCTACTGGTGGTTTTTATGCGTTTTCATTGAGGTTGTTCTAAAGATGGAAATGGAGATGGTTCAGGTGCATGAGAAGAGGAGGGATTTTGTATATCTTGATGAGAGGGTTGTGTTGTAGGCGATTCGATAAGGCAGAAGGTTCTTTTGGTATGGGCCATGGTGGATTGAAGAAGACAAGTGTTAGGACTATCTCAAAGAGAAGATGTTTCAAAGGTTAAAAGCATTAAAGTACTTAGAAAATTAAGTAAATGAGGGATTACGTGGGTGCGTGCAAATGAATATGGTGGCGCAGTGCAGTGCTAGGTGAAATGGCTTCGCACAAACAGAAGGTCTGTTGCGCAGGTCCACGCAAAGGGATGCCATTGTGTGTGAATTCTTTAAACCAATAAAACTTCAACAGAGAAAGCAAGAAGTGAAGAAATGAGAAGGCTTTTAGTATTTATAGGCGTCCCAGACCGATGGTTCGAATCCGATTTGAGGGACCCAATTGGGCCCTTTGTGCAGGACTGCGTAGAGAAAGTTATGAAGTTGATTTGATCCTATTTTCTTCATTAATAGAGGATGAAGAAAAAGGATCAAAGGGGCATCTGTTGTGGCATAAGATAAAGGACCAAGAATGAATCAAAGAAGGGAAAAACTATGAAAAAGAATGAAGAAAGTAAAGGAAGGTGCGGACTCATTGTGCTGCACAGACCCGCGCAAAGCACACTGTTTGCATGTGTTGGGGCAAATCCCCATTTTGGTTGTGCGATTCCTGTAAAAAAGGATGCCTAATTGAGCTTGTTGCTGTCTTTGTGCCAGACTGTGCAACACTATTATGTTGTGCGGACCCGCACAATGGTATGAGGTGTTGCACAGATAGGCTCAAGTGATGATTCAAGTATGCTAGCGTGGACGACTAAGATTTGATGAAAGGTGGGCCCACAACACAGATTTCGAGGGTTCACACGTGTGGAGGCCTATAAATACCCCACTCCCCCTCTCATTTACACACTGAGGATTTTAAAGAAGATCAGAGCTTTGGAGAAGAAGAAGCAGACCCAAGGTATGATGGGGAGAAAGAAGGCGCGCAACACCATAGTATGGTGTTGCACAGCCATCAATGTTCACAAGCTGAAATGCTACTAAAATCCCTGTTGATTTGACCACTGAAGTCTTCGCAATCTTTGATTTGCCTTTTACAGAAGGACATGAACTCAGGAATAAGAGATCAGATGATCAGATTCATACAACATTCCTTGTGATGAGATGATCAATTCACAAGTCGAAATGCTATTGGATTTAATATGTAGATTCAATATTCAAACTCTTATGATTTTTGTATTTTAACTAATTTATCTTATAATCAAGGGAAATCAAAGGATGTAAATGAACTTAGCATGAATAGATATGATGATTGTTCTCTACACACTCTCTCTGTTATGATTGAAAATGATAATCACCCAAATTGAAATGCATTTGTTTCTTGTTGAAACACACTCACTTAAAAAAACTAAAAGAAAAAATCGAACTCCAAAATATTATTAAAAAAAGGGAAAAAAATAAAAAAAGAAAACTAGAAGGAAAACCCCAAGGATTTTGACTTCCTGCATCCCTCCTACTGTCACTCGTTGCTTCTTCCTCAATCCTCTCCACACTTCTTCACATCTCTCTCTCTCTCTCTCTCTCTCTCTCTCTCTCTCTCTCTCTCTCTCCCTCTCCCTCTCACTGCATTTGGCTAAACAACAAAAGCTCTCTCTCTCTCAAAGGAATTAGGAAGGAAGTACTTTTGTGGTAAGTAAAATGCTCTTCTTCTCCTTATTTGCACATATGCCAAAATCCAAGTATTAAACTACTCCGATTATAAGACCTGTTTGTTTCTCCATTGTAAATGTAAATGGTAGTGTAAAATTAGTTTTCTCCGGTGCTTGATAAAGAAGGAAATTACCATTTTAATTACCCCAAAATCAAATATAATGCTAGTAATTGGACAAGAATTGTATTTCTTTAAATATGTAGGGCCCACCATAATTTATGTGTCTGATCCACGATGTCCATCCATTTTACTAATTCATTTTAGGGCATTAGACCAAAAATGAAGCATATTCAAAGCTCAAATGGACTACACCACAAAAATAAATTAAACAATGACGTCTATAATTGAAATCTGAAACTTGGATCAGAGCTCACATGGATGTACATCTGTCATCCAACCTGTTCATAAGGTCACACAAAGATGGATGAAGGGTAAACACATATATCAGCTTGATCCAAAACTTCTATGGCCCTAAGAAGGTTTTAATAGTCTATGTTCAATTCCCCTGTTTCACATGGTGTGGTCCATTTGTGAAATAAATAGCCAACAGCGTGGATTAGACACATACATAACGGTGATCCCTGCGGATCTTACTCTTACACTGAAAAATATAGGTGTAGATCTCAACTGGATAACAATGGTGGTACTAAACAATCATCATTGAAAGCTTCATATGGTCTAAATGGTTATTTGCCATCCAAACCATTGGTGGATCCCGTAGGAGGTGCGGATTGGGTACTACCCCCACCAAGACATACCTAGAGATGGACAGCTATTGCAAGGCCCGTATTCACGTACCGTACTGTTTCATCAACTTCTACGATCCTCTCTGACAAATTTCAACGACCCATGACCTATAAACAATAAATGCACGTGACCTTAAGTCACATCCTAAAAGTTTAAGTCGACTCAACCTGAAACTTATACCCTAGAGACCACACCATCGCTGTAGTTCTAACACCGCGTCTTGCGCACCAATGCGATACCTAGACTAGGAGTAGTGTGCCCGTGCATATTTCGAGGAAACACTACACGTTGCGAATTACAAGAGATACCATTTGGGAGAATGGAATCTCTACCCATCCTTTCCCATCAACTAGTCAAGTACAACCCATGACTAATCCATGCCTTTCTTCCCACCAAGACAAGCAACCCATCCCAAAAGTCAACTTTCATGTCACTCCTCTTACACAACCATCATACCTTCCATCCCATCTCTTCTTACACACCACTCCTCTCTCATTTCACTCCATCTCATCTCATTTCTCTCTCCATTTCCTAGTAACCAAGAGAAGAAATCCCAATGAGAGAAAAGAAGAACCCAAGCTCAAGACCCATTTTCCTACCCTAAATCTCACCATCCAACCATCTAAATTCAATCTTCTACAATTAAAGAGAAAGCTTGGGAGCTAAGGAGTTGAAGGAGCCAAGAAGAGGAGAAATAGGTAGGTGTTCATAGGACTAGGTCTTGATTTTGATGCATGGGACAAGTGGGGCCTACTGGTTAATGGTTAGGATCCCATTTTGGACTCAAGGTGTGGCCAATGGACCACCATGATACTTATGTGTATTCCATGATGGGGCCATTCTCCATGGACCCCACCATGATGATTATTTGGTATCCATCTAGACCCTTGATTTTGTGATGGGGATGGTATCCCCACCTTGATTTGCTGATTTGAGGGCCCATACAATTTTGGGGCCCATCTTGATGTATGCATTGTATTGCAAGGGAGCTCATAGTGGCGGAGCTCCCTTCACCACACGATTCTCTCTCTCTATCTCTCTCTCTCTCTCTCTCTCTCTCTCTCTCTCTCTCTCTCTCTCTCTCTCTCTCTCTCTCTCTCTCTCTCTCTCTCTCTCTCTCTCTCTCTCTCCCTTCCCTGTTTGGACCCCAACTCGATGCATGAGTTTCATCCACGTTGTCCACTTTGGGCCTGCATGAGTGGCCAGTCACATAGGCCCAAGGGGAAAGGGAAAGACCCACTGATCAGCTTGGTTTCCCAGCTGTGTGGCTTACCTACATGGACTCCCTTTGATGCATGCATTTTATCCATGTTATCCCACAAATAGGCCTAGCTGATGCTCGTCTCCAGGGCCTGTACGACTAAACAAGCATGGATGAAGGGAAATCCCAAATATCAGCTTAATTGGAAGTGGGGTGGCCTACTCACGTGGACCCTACCTTGATATATGTACTGTATCCACACCGTCCAGCTTGTGGGATCATCTAAGGCCTGAATCCAAATTGGACAGACCCAATGGACAACAGCCCACTATGATGCACTGTTTTATCCACCCCGTCCAGCTATTTTTTATGGAAGTGTGGGATCATCCCACCTTCTAGACAGCCCACACCTAAGAGGGGACCCACCATGATGTATGGATTATGTTCACACAGCCCCTGGGGCTGGCCCATAGCTCAAGTAGACCCCAATTTTTCTGGATTGACGTCTACCAGATTGACTATGGGCCTGCTGTGACATATATATATATATATATATATATATATATATATATATATATATATATATATACATATATACATATATATATATATATATATATATATATATATATATATATATATATATATATATATATATTATCCACTTTATTCTCCCTTTGTGTGGCCCATCTAGACGAAGCCCACGCCTCTGGTGGACCATCCCCAGATGGGGCCCACCATATATATATATATGTGTGTGTGTGTGTGTGTGTGTGTGTGTGTGTGTGTGTGTGTGTGTGTTCTACCCAGACCGTCGATCTGTGGGACGCCCAAATAAGGCCATCAACCTAGCAGGGCTAACTGTCTAGCAGCTGCAGAGCCACCATGATATTTGTATTTTATCCATAACATCCAGCCATTTTGTGGCCCACCTGGATAGGGTCCACCCCCTGGAGGGACGTCTACATGTGGGGCCCACCTCATACATGTATTTTATCTATGTTGTCCACTTGTTAGACATCCAGTTGGGCCAACAATGTGTTAGTGGGCTAACCAACAGGTGGCCCACCTCATTATATGTATTATATATCCACGCTGGTCATTAACCAGTGGGGCCCATTGATGATGTATGAGGCCCACCTTGTGTAAGTGTTTTACCCAGGCCGTCCATCAATAGCCCAGCCGCTAGTGGGATGGTCTTCCTTGTTGCCCATCTCTACGGGGCCCATTAATGATGTGTAGGGCCCCCACATCCTCCACCAGACTTTCCCAGGGCCCACGCAAGGGTGGGGGCCCAGAGCTAATGAATCAGATCCAAATCTAAGGTGGATGCCCACCAGGGAATAGCTGGGCTGGGGCGTCCTAACATGGGGCAGCCTCATGAGGCCCGCGTTGATGTATGTGCTATACACGCTATCCATCCATTTTTCAAATTAGTGTAAGGGTTGTGTGTCATGCCCCAAACTTGAAAAATGAGCTCACAGAATTCTAGATCACCGAATCCGGTGCCGACTGCCTCCGTAGTACCCCATTCTCAGCTCCTAGTGCCCATACACCAGATTTTGATCTTAGCATCCTACAAGGAGGATTTTTCAATGTACATTTATCTCATAAGAAGCATAAACACAAGTTTACTCAAATCACAAAGGCAACATCATCATCACATATCCACTAATATAAATAGTTGAATACAGTGTTGAAAGGAAAATATGTATATCAAAAATTAAATCTCTAGAAGACAGCTGCATGCTCCAACCTCAACGCTGATGCGACCTAATGCCACCTGCATGCATCTATCATGTATAAGCTTATAGAAAGCTTAGAGGGTTGTGTAAGTGTGTGTGCAAGGTAAGTGTCAAGTATGCAATATCAGAGTAATGCAGAAACATAGTAAGCCAAATATCATATACTGAGGATGCAATACAATATGTAAATCCTGACGATTCCACGAATACCGTTAGCCGTACCTAGGCCATATAAATACAGAAACATATCAACCCAAAATGTCATATACCGCGGATGTAATGCAATATGAAGATCTTGGCAAGTCCATAATACCATCAACCTTATTCAGGCTATGCAATACAGAAGCATAGTAAACTAAATGCTATGTGCTGAGGATGCAATGTAATATGTGGTGTGAATGAAATAACCAAGCTGGAGTGTGAAATCGGGATGATAGTACGTAGTATCGTAGGCTATGGGGTCCATCACAAGGGACTTCTATCCAAACCAGTCTCATACCTAAATTTGAATAGTCAGACTCAATGTGGTAAACTCCAAATCTCAGGTTAGTTGCGTGCCCCAACCAAAATCCTGGCCATTGTGAAGGTACACATAACATTTAGTTGTACACCACTAGCCCGAGTGGATAGTGAATGAATGAATAAATGGGTAAAATGCTGAGTATGCAACTCCTACTCAATAAGTCCACATATTAGTACTGTATATCTCTAGGATCATCACCGGGATATAGTATACTCTACACAGATCACCATCCACTGGACATGCAACCATGCAAGTGAAAGAGACATCACTATCTGCCTGGCCAGTAGTCAGCCAATATCTGTCCGGTACGTCAATAGCAGACCCATTTACGAGCAGGTCAGACTTAGCCTAGTTATGCCCCCTACCCTTAAGCGGGTAAGACCACACCCCCTTCTAACCGACCACAACACAGTGGAAGGCGCGACCTATAACTATTCAGCACTCAGGTGCTCATGTATCCACTTAGTTTAAACATTGGAGCGTCTTCTAGCCACGAAGGTTTAAGAACTTTCACCCATGGACATCTATAGCACCCCATGTAGAAAAAGTTTCTGGTGTCCCATCTGACCATTGACAATATGCTTGTGGAGGCTACGGTCCTGATATCGCTAGGGCGTATAGTAGTCATATCCCAAAATGCGAGATGCATGAGTCATACCATCCAGTCATGCATCAAACTTGCGAGTACCGCGCACTCATATGGGGCAACTCCATCTCTCAAAGAGTCCTATAATAATCAGCCTAATGGCATGTGCTATGATTAATCACTCCTCATATCAAGCATGCAGATGATGCTTATGGGCATGTATCATGATGCTATACTATCATGTACTCATAATCGGTACCGATAATCAGCCTAATAAAGGGCTTAAGGGAAGGTCACAATGTAGATATTTCACCAGCATTGCCCATCAATGTGGACATTTGTAAGACCCGTATCCTAGTTCGTACTGTTCCGTCGACTCCTACGATCCTTCCGGTCGAATTCGGCAATCCTCGACCACTTTCTGATATTTGCGCGCGATCCTAAGCTAAGACCTGTATGCCAAAGACGGCTAAAATTGAAACCTATACCTTAGTAACTGCGCCGTCACCGCGGTTCTAACGCAGCGACTCGCGCACCGACCCGATACCCAGGGTAGAAGATATAGGCTCGCGTTCAATTCGAAGAAACACCGCACGTTACGGATTACGAGGGAATCTCTACGAGATGTCCCATCAATCAATCAATCAATCCCATTAATCAAGTCAAGTACAACAACCCATACCTTTCTCTTACACAAGTAAGCCCAAAGTCAACTTTCGCATCACCTCATCCATCACCAAACCCATCACCCATCACACCACATCACTTCATCACCCTTATCACCCATCACTTCCCTCTCTTTCTCATTCATTCTCAAAATCTCTCCCAAGCAAAAAAATCTATACGTCCAAGCTCCTCCCAAATCTCAAGTGTGGCCCACCTTCTCATCTTCCATCTACACCTCTCATCTCTCATCCACACCATCAAAGGTCCATCATCCACCGTCCAAGGTGAAGGCAAGGAGCATTGGAGGCCAAGAGAGCAAGGAGGAGGCTTAGAGGTGGGTGATCCACCGTTAATTCATGATTATTTTTTTTGGGCCACTTGTTGTGGTACCCAAATTGATGTAAATAATGTAGAGAGGGGCCCATAGTGGCGAGGTCCCTCTATCTCACCGTATATCTCTCTACCTCCCTCTTTTCTCTCCCTTGAATGTGGTGGGCCCCACCAAATTGTGCTAAATCAACTCCATCTATCAAATGGGTGGCCCATCACATTTTAGGTGAGATGACCTAATTTGTATGGTATATTGCATTTATACATATATTTATGTAGATATATATATATATATATATATATATATATATATATATATATATATATATATATATATATACATATACGTATATACACATATACATACATCAGGTGGGCCATGTCCTCGTGGGACCCATCGTTTGCATCTGTTTTAGCAAGCTGTCAGTGTCTCTGGACGCTGGACTAGCAGCACGTGGCATGGTTTTAAAAAAAGAAAAGAGAAAAAGTACTCTTTTAGAGTGGGCCACTCATGCAGGCCCCAACTTGATGCATGTATTCAATCCAAGCCGTCCACCACCTTCCTCAGACTATTTTAGGCGTTGAACCAAAATTTGGGACCAATCCGATTCTCAGGTGGGCCATACCATCTAAAATCATATGGAGACATGCCTGAACATATAAAAGTACTTGGTGGGGCCTACCTAAAATTTAGATGCATCTTAAACTTGAACTGAACGGTCCACCACGTGGGACACACATATTAGATGATTTGGATCATCTTATTGTGGGCCCCATATTTATTAAAAAAAAAAAAAAGAGAGAGAGAGAAAAAGGTATTCTTTTAGAATGGGCCACTCGTGCAAGCCCCACCTTGATGTTTATACATGATCCAAGCCATCCATTCTATTCTCGGGATCATTTTTGGCGTTGAGCTGAAAAATGAGACCGATCCAATCATCTGGCGGGCCATGGTATTAAGAATGGTAGTATTTTCCGTTGAAACTTAGAAGAATGATTTCTGGGGTCCACCAAAAGCTTGGACCCACCTGAAACTTGTTTTGGACCCCTATTTTTGTGGGACACATGCAATGGACGGGGTAGATCTGATTAAAGTGGGTCCCACCTAGGATAAAAAAATAATAATAATTTTGGCATGACTTTGTGTCATGACGTCCAAAGACGTCCACGTTAAAAAGGAGGGCCCCCTTGGCCCCACTTGTACACCCTACCATGATGTATGTTCTAAAATCCATGTCGTTCATTAGGTCGCCCCTTAGGGCAGTGGGCCCCCTGCCAAATATCAGCCGTATACGGAACTCAGGTGGGCCACACCATCTTAAATCATGTGAAGATATGCCTGAAACATATAAAACCACTCGGTGGGGCCTACTTGAAATTTGGATACGGGTGAAACTTGGTCTAAACCCTTCATTCTAGTGGGACACCCATGATGGGTGGGCTGGATTTGTGGACCCCATCTCGGTGGGGCTAATAAATGATTTTGAATGTTTTAAGGGAGGGTAACCCTCCCAACTGTTGTATCTGCTGCGGCCCACACAAATCACGGCCTAACTTGGTTTTTTTTTTGGAGACCTAGGCCCACGCTGGAACGGTGCATCTGACTGGTGGGTCGATGTATGACCACCTCAACGGTGGGGCCCACACAGCTCGACCTCGTGGAGAACTCGTTGCCACCCTCTCCCATATACAATTGTATGGTGGGCCCTATGTAGGACCCACCTCTTGTGTCAGCGTGAAAGGACAAGAAAAGAGAAAAAAAAAAAAGAAAGAAAAAGGAGAAAAAGGGCCACGTGCCCTCACTCTCTCTCTTTCTCTTGCTCTCTCTCTATATCCCTCATTCTCTCTCTCTATATCTCTCTCACTCCCTCTCTGTCTCTTACTGTCCAGAGAGTTGTGGGTCGCACGTGTGATCTAATGGTGGGACCTACCCCCCACATGTGAGCTAATGTATGTGTGTGTATGTGTATATTTACACTTATATAATATTATATTATATATAATATTGTGTATATATATTATATATAGTTGTATATTATATTACATATGATGTACATGATAGTAGGCCTTCATGTGGGCCCCCACCATGATGCATGGGTTGCATCCAATCCATCTATCCTTTTGAAAACCCCATTTTATGGCATGGGCATAAAGAATGAGTCAAATCCATAATCTAAGCGGACCCCACCTTGGCATGTTATGAGGACCATCTTAATGAATTTGTGGTAGTTCATTGGGGTCCACTTTAATGTGGATGTAAGGCCCATGTCATGGGATCATTTGACATATTTACGGCCCATGGTTGAGACCCACTCTAATGCATAGGTAAGGCCCATGGGATTAGGCCCATTGAGACGTACTAGGGCCTATGGGTTAAGGCCCATTTGATGCAATCTAAGGCCCACGGGTTTTGACCCATTACAATGCACATAAGGCCCATTAGTGCAGCCCATTGATGTGGCCCATTTGATGAGAAAAAAAGGCCTATATGATATGGCCCATCTGATGTATTTAAGGTCCAATGGGGTGTACCTAAGGTCCATTGTAATGTGTGATCCCAACCTGGTTTACATAATGATATTCTCTACAGGCTACACCTTGGGAGCAATGTTGGTTTAACGTCCACATTGCGAGTATAATGTTGGTTGGATGTCCACATTACGACTCTCCTTAGGGCCCATTGATAGGCCGGACTTATTGTGTGTCGGCTGTCTAGGCCACTTGCGTTGTAAGGATAGTGCATTACTGTATAGCATGTTTAGTATAGTTTCATGATTCATTATCATACGCATTATATGTATGACTGATATGAGAAGTGACTGATCATAGCATACACCTTCGGGCGAACTGTTTATGGGCTCCCTGATAGGCGGAGTTACCCTACATGAGTGCATGGTACACGTAAGACTGTTGCATGAATGGTAGTGTGACTCATGCACTAGCATTTGTATGATTGTGATTATTGTATGCCCTAGCGACATCAGGGCCATAGCCTCCACAGATGCATCGTGGGTGGCTGGATTGGATACCAAAAATGTTTAGTTCTAGCATACGGGCGCCATAGATGTCCCTGGGTGAAAATTCCTAAACTCGATGGTACCAGAAGATGACTCCAATGTCGAGACAGAGTGGATACACGAGTACGCGATGGCCGTATACCAGTAGGTCGCGTCTCCCACTGTGTCGTGGTCAGTTGGAAAGGGGTGTGACCTTACCCGCCTGAGTGAGGGGACAACTTCTAGGTTGAGTTTGACCAGCTTGAGGAATCGGTTCGCTATCGATGAGCCAAGCCCGATATTGGCAGGCGGATAGTGAGATCTCTTTTGCTCTCCCAGTTGTGCGTTCGGATAGGGACGGCAGGCTGGTTAGAGTGTACTAGACCCCGGTGATTATCCAAATGAGAGCTGTACTGGTATATGATGAGGATTGACATGCTTAACTTGCATTCTGCATCACATGGCCTATATGTGGCCGATCGCATTCATATCTTGCACTGCATAGCCTTGGTACGGCTGATTGTATTCATGTACTCATCAGCACATTACAACATTATTCTGACCTTGCATTCTGAGCACGCTCGTATTGCGCACACACTTACACCGCCCTCTAAGCTTTTTATAAGCTTATGCACGATTGATGCGTGCAGGTGATGTCAGGACGCAGCCGTAGCGTGGTAGCAGCAGGAGCGTGCAGTCGAGCTTTTGGAGTTTTGTTATTAGCACTATCTTGTATTTCCCTTTATACACCTTGTACTCAAAGTTTTTGATCATAGTGGATTTTGTGATGGTGTTCTTGTGGTTATTGTTCGTGGGTTATGCTTATGGTTATGCTCATTACGAATGAAATGGATAGTAGAAATCCTCCTTGTAGCATCCCAAGATCGGAACCTGGTATATGGGTGCTGGGAGCCGAGAATGGGGTACTACGGAGGCTGTCAGCGCCAGATTCGGCGATCGGGAATTTTGTGAGCCCAGTTTCTGAGTTTGGGGTGTGACAGCATTTAACCAAGATTGCTCCCAAGAAGTGGCCCACATAAAGCCTAAAATATAGTGGGGTCATGGCCTCACACAAGGGTTTAATGTACTTTTCAATGAGCTTCAACATATGGGCCTTGTATACATCACATCGGGCCTCATCATATGGGCTAATATACATCACATTGGGCTTCATCATATGGGCCTCATCACATGGGCCAATATACATCACATCGGGCCTTGCTCATGGGCCACATACACATCATAATGGGCCTCATCATATGGGCCATATATATGCATCATATTGGGCCACGTCTCATGGGCCTCGAATACATCACAATGGACCACAACCCATGGCCCTTACACACACAATGAGCCGCATCTCATGGGCCTAATACACATCACAATGGACTGCATCACATGGGCCTAATACACATCTCAATAAGCCTCAAATATGGACCACATATATATCACAATGGGCCACATCTCACGGCCTCATATACATCGCAATGGGCCACAACAATGGACCTCTCATACAGCCACAATGGGCCTTGCACATACAATAGGTGGGCCCTGCTCATGCAGATGGGCCCCATCGAGTGGACCGTGTGGATGTGAAACACATACATCATGTGAGTCCCACTTGGAATTTAGATCTATTTCATTCTCTTTGTAATGTCATATAACGATTCTCTACTGATGGTTGGACGATATAGATAAAACACATATATCATGTGGGACCCACATCCCTGGACAGTGAGGATGAAGCCCATACATCAAGGCCCTGCGACATCTAGATTGTGCTAACAAACACAAACATCAAGGTGGGGCCCCAAGTCCAAGATCTGGATGGACGGATGGACAGTGTGGAATAACACATACATCATGGTGGAGTCCATGATCTGGACGGTCCATCAAGGCAGGCCCCACATGGCACACCGTCCAGAGATGCACAGTGTGAAATATACAACACATATATTAAGGTGGGCCCACCCCCCGCACGGGCAACACGTGTGGGGTGGGCCCCACGCCCTTAAAGCGGACGGGCCAGGTGGGTAAGACCCATACATCAGGTGGAGTCCCACCAGATGGATGGTGTTGAAGAAACACCTGCATCATGATGCAAACCACCATCCATCAATCTGGATGGTGGAGATAAAACACATATATCATGTTGTGGTCCACGGTCCAGATGGACGGAATGTGTGGATGAAATCCATACATCAGGTAGGTCTCACCGTCCTTTGCTGGACGGTGTGGACACCACACATGACGGTAAACCCCATGTCCAGATGGGCGGTGAGGGTATCACATATACATCAAGGGTCCACACGTGTGGGCCCCCCAGCGTTGAAGAAGCTGGCATTGTTTTGCCACCGTCCAGATCCCAGCATTTGGACGGTCTAGATGCAACATGTACATCAGGTGGGTCCACGTGGTGGTCCACTAATCAAGCTAGCATTTGTATTTTCCTAACATCCAGGCCCGCTGAACATCTTAGATCAAAAAAATATCTTCGTGGGCTTCCACCATCCAGCCTTCTGGATGGTGCAGATGGAGCAGGTGCATTAGGTGGGTCCGACGTCCTGCCCAATGGATGGACGGATAGGTAAAACACTTACATTGGTGGGACCCTCAGATGTACGACGTTGATATAATACTTACATCAAGGTGCCCCAGCACTGTCCTTTGCTGGACGGTGTGGAAGCAACACATACATCAGTGGGCGGGTCCCACAGATGGACGGTGTTGATAATACACAAACACCATGGGTAGTACCCACCGTCACACGTGCTGGACGGTGGTGTACTCCACCAAAGATTTGAATCTATCTCATTTACTAGGCCACCTCAAGGTGAGTCCATGTGGTGGCCCACTATAAGACCCGTACCTTGGTCCGTACCTTTCCGTACACTCCCGCGATCTTACCGGTCAAATTCCGGCAACCTTCGACCCTTAGCCGATATCAACGCGCGACCCTGATTCATGTGCCGACAACCCGAGTCGACTCAGTCCGAGACCAATACCATAGCGACCGCACCGTCGCCGCGGTTCTGATACCGCGACTCGCGCGCCGAGGCGATACCCTGATCAAGAGATATGGGCCAATGTTCGGTGCGAGAAAACACCGCGCGTTGCGAAAACCAAGGAAATCTCAACTATGTGTCACATCAATCACATCAATCCCATCAATCAATCACCCATCAAGCCATCACATGTCAAGTACACATCACTTCCATCCCTTTTCCCAAGCAACCACAAAAGTCTTCCTAACCCATACCTCTCTTACACAAAAGACCACAAAAGTCTTCACATCCCATACCTCTCTTACACAAAAGCCACAAAAGTCTAAGATTTCTTACACAAACATCACTCACCCATCCATCCATCACTCTCTCTCTCTCTCCCTTTACATCACTCTCTCTCTTTCTCTCTTTCTCATTTCAAAAAAAAAATCCCAAGCAACAAGAGTTCCATACGTATGGAATTTTGCAAAGCCTCCTAAGCTCCAAGTGGCCCACCTTCCTACCCCAAAATCTTCCATCTCAACCCTCCATTCCTCATCTTAACCGTTGAAGTTGAAGCTATGGTGCCAAGGAACCTCTAGGAGCGAGAAGATCGGACGGTGGGTGCCTCTATAGGGTAGATTTACTTGATTTTATGGTGGACCAAGTGAGGCCCACCGATCCATGGTGTGGATCTCACTTGGGACCCTTATTTGTGGCCGATGGACCACTTGGACCATCATGATGTTTATTTTCATTTAGAAAGGTCATCTAGACCGTCCATATCGGTGGAGAATGGATCTCCACCGTTGATTTACATTTTCAATGGTTCCATGTGCAAGGGATTCATTTATTGTATAATTTTCTTGCAAGGGAGGGCCCATAATGACGGGGTCCCTCCATCACAAGCCGTGTCCCACTCTCCGTGTCCCACTCTCCATGTCTCTCTCTCTCTCTCTTTTATTTTATTTTATTTTATCTTATTTTATTTTATTTTATTGCAATAGGATGGTGTGGCCCACTTGAATGGATCCCATCTTGATGTATTTATTTTATTCAAGTGGGGCCCACCTTAGATGTTATTCCCATGTCGCCCATCATGTGGTGGCCCACTTCATCAGGCCCACCACAAGTTTTTTTTTTATGAAAGCCAGCCGTCTAACGTCTGGGACGTTGGACGTTTCTAAGGAAATGAGAAAAAGAAGAAAAAGAAAGGAAAAAAAGAAAGGAAGAAAAGAAGGGAATGGGGTGTTTCCCTTGCATAGGCCCCACCCTGATGTTTATATTTGATCCAAGCCGTCCATCCCTTTCACCATCTCATTTTAGGCGTTGAGCCAGAAAATGGGATTGAACGGAGCACCTAGTGGGCCATAGCGCCAAATATTATATCCTCACCATTCAAACACTAATTTCTTATTTTATTCCACTTCCAAGCGTCAAAAAAATTCAAACTCTGGACTCATTTGGACGGTCTCGGGCCACTGATCGCAATGGCCGGGGCGAATTTCATTTTAACGGGCCCCACGTACGAAAAACCCCAGAAAAATGGGTTTTTACCTTTTTTGTAACAAGCAATGGCAGAGGCAAGGCCTCTGCCTCTGACTGCAGGAGCAGCGCTGCACGCTGCCGCGTGCAACCGCGCAGGCGACGGGCGGGCGTCCAGCGTGGGACCCACGGCTCTAGCCGTGGGCCGAGCCGTGGGTCCCACAGTAATGTTTATCCGTCATCCAACCTGTTCATAAGGCGGGTCCCAGGATCAGGTGGGCCCCCTCCAAGAATGGGACAGATCCAAAACTCAGGTGGCCCACACCACATGAAACAGTAGGATAGAGTGTTTACCATTGAAAATTTTCCTGGGGCCCACAGAAGTTTTGAATCAGGCTGAAATTTATGTCGTCCCTTCATCCAGGTTCGAGTGACCTTATGAATGGGTTGGATGGCAAATAGATATTACAGAGTGGGCCCCACATGGGACCCACATCTTTTTTTTAAACCAAGTCCTGGACAGTGGCACCCACCGTTATGTATCTACCCACCCACCGTCCAGCAGACGGTGGGGCCCTTGGAAGTATGTCTGGTCCCTCACTGTCCAGCAACAGTGGGACCCACCATGAGGCACGTGATGCATCCGGATCGTCCATCCCCTTGGTGGGATCATTTTATAACATGATGCCACTGATTGGGTGGGCCATTCACATATGGGTTAGGCCCTTTTTGGGTTGCAATAGGCCTATGGGCTAGGTCCATTTGTATCATAAAAGGCCTATGGGCTAGTCCCAGTTAAATTATGAAATGCTTATGGGCTAGGCCCATTTGATTCATTTAAGGCCCAAGAACTTGGGCCCACTTGATATGTAAAGCCTATGGGCTTAACTTGATATTCAAGGCCTATGGTTTTAGGCCCAATGGATATGATCTAAGGCCATGTGACTAGGCCATTTGATGTACTTCTAGGCCCATAAAATTGGACCTATTTGTTGCATTCTTAAAGCCCATGGAAGTGAACCCATTTGTTATATTGTAAGACCCATGGGACTACACCCATTTGATTAAGAAAGGGTCCATGGGATTAGGCCCACTTTGATATGCATGCAAGCTCATGGACTAGGCCCATTAGAATTGTTTAAGGCCTAGAGATTTAGGCCCATTTGACTCATATAAGGCCTCTGGGTTGAGGCCCAGTTGATATGCATTTGGGGGCCCAATTGTGTGGCCCATTTGATACATATTAGACTCATGTGACTAGGTCCAATTGATGCAATCCAAGGCCACGAGTTTTGACCCATTGTAATGCACATAAGACCCATTGGTGTGGCCCATTTATGTGGCCCATCTGACGAATAAAAGGCCCATAAGCTATGGCCCATTTGATATATATTTAAGGCCCAATGGGAGGAACATAAGGTCCATTGCAATGTGTAAACCCAATACCGATTATGTAGCGGTGTTTTAAGAAGATCGTACCTGGGAAACAATGTTGGTTTGACGTCCACATTGCGAGTGTAATGTTGGTTGGATGTCCACATTACGACTCTCCTTAGGGTCCATTTCTGGGCTGTACTTATCGTATTTAGGCCGTCCAGGTCCATCTGCATTGTAAATAGTTCATTTTGTTATAACATGTTTAGTCCAGTTCATGACTCATGATCATACGCATCATATGTATGCTTGACGTGAGAATTGTCTGATCATGGTATTTGCCTTCGGGCAGGTTGTTATGGGCTCCCGGTTAGGCGGTGCTGCCCTACATGAGCGCACGGTATGCGCAGGATTGGTTGCATAACTGGATAGCGTGATTCATGCATTCCGCATTTGTGTGACATGGTTATTGTACGCCCTATCGACATCAGGGCCATAGCCTCCACAGACGCATCATGGTTGGCAGGATTGGATACCGAAAATCTTGTTCTACATGGGGTACTATAGATATCCCTGGGTGAGAGTCCCTAAACCCTTATGGTACCAAGAGGTTGCTCCAACGTCTAGACCGAGTGGGTAGATGAGTACTGAGTGCCGAATACCAGTTGGCTGTGCTCTCTACTGTGTCGTGGTCGGTTGGAAGGGGGTACGGCCTTACCCGCCCGAGTGTAGGGGGCAATGCTAGGCTGAGTTTGACCAGCTCGAGGAATGGGTCCGCTATCGACGAGTCGCGCCCGATATTGGCAGACGGATAGTGAGGTCTCTTCCACTTACCTTATTGCGCGCGATGTGGCGGCAATCTGGGTTAGAGTGTACTAGACCCCGGTAATATTCCATACTTTGAGCTGTATTGATATGTGGTCATTGATGAGGATCTGTATGCTTGAGTTGCATTGCACATTGCATGGCCTTGGGGTGGCCAATACCATTCATATCTTGCATCGCATAAGCCTTGGTACGACTCATGATATTATGGTTCCACCCGCATATTCCGCATTACTCTGATATTGCATTCATATTACTACCTTGCGCACACACTTTCACCACCCTCTAAGCTTTCTGTAAGCTTATGCACGACCGTTGCGTGCAGGTGACGTTGGATCATAGCAGCGTTGAGGCAGGAGCACGTTGCCGAGTATTTTGGAGTTTTTTATACTTTACCACTGTATTTTCCTTTATGCTCATTGTACTTGTAAAGTTTTTGATCATAGTGGAAATGTAATGGATTTCTTGGTTGTTGTTTGTGGGTTATGCCTTTGGTTATGCTTATTACGAATCAAACTGATGTTGAAAATCCTCCTCGTAGCATCTCAGGATCGGAACCTGGCGAATGGGAGCTAGGAGCCGAGAATGGGGTTCTACGGAGGCTGTCGGCGCCGGATTCGGCGATCAGGAATTTTGTGAGCCCGGTTTCCGAGTTTGGGGCGTGACACCCACCGTAGCTCTGGATCAGCTAATATTTGTGTTTTTCCTTTCATCTAAGCCTGTCCAAACGAACAGGCAGTGAGGTGAGGCCCATCATATGGACGGTCTGGATCAAGCGGGCCACACTCCACCACAAAAGAGAGAGAGAGAGAGAGAGAGAGAGAGAGAGAGAGAGAGAGAGAGAGACGGTGTGATGGAGGGACCCTGCCACTATGGGCCCCTCTTTTCTTACAACACATACATGAAAATGAGTCCCATCACAAGTGGGCCTTACATCAAAATCAAGATCTAATGCTATAAACACCCACTGATTCCGCTTCTTATAGGCTCCTTAGCTCCTTAGCTCCTAGGCTTTTCCTTTGATGGTGGATGATGAAGTGTGGATAGCTACGATGGGAGATTGGGTGGTAGGGAGTGGGCCACACTTGAGGTTCTCTTGGAGCTTGGATGGTCACCTCCCTTGGATTGCTTGGGATGGAGTCAGAAATGAGGGAGAGAGAGAGAGAGGAGTGTTGTGTATGACATGAGAAACATGGGTCTCATTGACTTTTAAGATGAGAGGAATGGGCTAAGCATGGGTTGCTTTGACTTGGTGAAGAAACAAGTATGGGTCAGTGATGGGTTGTACTTGACTAGTGATTGATTGATGTGATGTTTAGTAGAGATTCTCTTCAGATTCACAACGTGTGGCATTTTCCTTGAAATAAATGTGGACCCATAACTCTTGGCCTGGGTATCGAATCAGTGCGCAAGAATAGCATTGGAACCGCAATGATGATACAGTAGTCTCAGGTTAAGTTGACTCAGGTTGACAGGGTGCGACTCAAGGTCGCGTGCAAATGTTATCTACACGTCGCGGGTCGCCAGAATTCAACCAAAAGGACCATGGGATCCTAAGGAATGGTATAGATTAGGATATGGGCCTCAAACTGTGGGCCCCGTCATGAGTCAGATCCAAGTCCCAAATGGACCAAACCATAGGATAGTGGTGGTTAAATGCCCACCATTGGAAATCACCCTAAGGCCTACAGCCTATTTCCCATTCCCCCTTCTTGTACTTTATTGTTGGCAAGGTCCCACCTATGTGGTAAGGTTTAGACCCCACCATGATTAGGCTATCCCAAATTGTTGGGCCCTCATTAACGATAATGATTTCCACCATATCTTATAGAGTTATCTAAACTATGGAGCCCACCTTATATTAATATCGGGCCCCATAGGAAAGCCTAGTTATTACATGATAAAGAGGGCGAGGAAGCCCACTTGATGTACCTAGACTCATCCTCTTAAATCACCTTGTTATATGCTCACTTGACTCACCCCATGAGGCCCACCTTGGTGTAAATACGTCATCTAGACCATGCACTGTCTGTAGGAGAGTATATTGTCACCTCTTGCTGTGGATGGAATAATAGGTGATACCAAATTTGGTATATCCACTCTGTGGAGACTACTTTAATGTATAGTTTAGATCCACCGTTCTTTCAGTGGACCTCGTCTTGAGATATGATATATTACTACCTTGGGAGGCTAATGTTAGTGTAACAGGGGACATACCACCTGGACTCCTATAGATGCAAAAGGGGCATGTCGTTTAGCTCTTACTCTTTGTATGTGATATACCGGTTAAGACCGATTGTTGTCTGTTATATCTGATAATATGCTAGTATACTTAGTCTCGTAGGAGACACTGAGAACATGCTTAGTATAATGATATCATGACATATGACCATACGCATCATATGTATGCATGTTGTGAGGAATGATTGATCATAACATTTATCTTTGGGCTGAGACATTTAGGGGACTCCTTGTGAGGTAGAGTTACCCCACATGATCACGCGGTATGTGCAAGTTTGAGACATGATTGGATGATATGATTCATGCATCTCGCGTTTTGTGTGACATGATCACTTTGCACCCTAGTGACATCAGGGTTTCTGGCCTCTACAGGCATATCCTAAATCGCCAGATGGGATATCGAAATTGTTAAGCTCTAGCACTTGGGAATTTAGTATGCCTGTGGGTGAAAGTCCCTAAACCCGCTTGGTACCAGAGGATGCTCCGACATCAAGACCAGGTGGATAACATGAGTGCCCGAGTACCGAATACCAATAGGCGACGTCTCCCACTGATCGTGGTCAGTTGGAAGGCGGTGTGGCCTTATCCACCCGAGGATAGGGGGCTGTAAGCTAGGCTGAGTTTGACCAGCTCGTAAATGGGTCCGCTATCGACCGCCCAGGTAAGTATTAGCAGACTATTGGCCAAGCGAGTAGTGAGGTCTTTTCCACTCACTTGGTTGTACGGCTAGTGAGGCAACAACCAGTGTGGAGTGTACTAGACCCTGGTGATATCCTAGAGATGAGCCGTACTAAAATGTGGACGTACTGAGTATGGGGTTGCATGTTCAACATTTGACTCATTCATTCATTCACTATCCACTCAGGCTGGTGGCGCGCAAGTAAATCATTATGTGTAACTCGTAATAGCCATGATTTTAGTTAGGTGTGCAACTAACCTGAGATCGGGAGTTTACCACATTAAGTTTAGCTATTCAAATATAAGTATGGGACTAGTTTGGATAAAAGCCCCTTGTGATGAACCCTCATAACTTGCGATACCGTACTATCATCCCGACTACACACACCAGCCATGTCATTTCTTTTTCATCACATAGACTGGTTATGACTAATTGTATTCATGGACTTGCTAGTATTTCCACTTACTCTGATATTTTTTTACTTGGCACATGCATTGCACACACATGCACCACCCTCTGAGCTTCCTAGTAAGCTTATGCACGATCGTTGCGCAGGTGACATTAGGTCGCACAGCGTTGAGGCAGGAGTTTATTGTAAATCATTTTTGAGATTTTGTTATTTATGTATTTCCCTTTTAGCACTGTAATCTAATGTTTTTATTAGTGGATATGTGATGATGATGTTTTTCGTGTGATTTGGGTATACTTGTGGTTATGCTTCTTTACAAAAAAAAAAAATCATGCTGAAAATCCTCATTGTAGGATCCCCAGGATCAGAATCTGGCGTATTAGCGCTGGGAGCTAAGAGTGGGGCACTATAGAGGCTGTCGGCACCGAATTTCAGCGATCGAGAATTTTGTAAGCCCGATTTTCGAGTTTTGGGCGTGACAACTATATCAGGAGCTTTGTCGAGCCCACTTTTATTGATCATTCTATAACATTCATTAGTCCATTCAAAACTCCAGTGGCTCACAGATTATATAGGATTTGGGGATGATTTTCGTCGATTACTCTTAATGGTGACCCCTTAGATTTATTTAAAGAGTTTATATATTTATTTGAAATGTTTTATGTTAGATGACGGGTTATACATATTTTATATAGATTTTTTTAATTTTAATCATAGTCCTCATGTTAAATTTCTCTTGACATTATAAGTCAATGGAAAATAGAGCTCTTAATGCTTCTTACATGCCATGCCTGGTGGATTCTATTCCTCATTCATGACATGATATAAACATCGACTCAGAAGTGAAAGTTGGTATAGATGATCCAAACATGGATGAGAAAGTACCAAATTTAGAAATTGGTATGGAGTTTAAAACAGAAAAAGATGTATATGATTTCTAGAATAGTTTTGGAAGGAAAGTCGGTTTCAATATTTGGAAGCATAGTATAAATAAAGACAAAAAGATAGGTCTATTGAAAATGAGAGATTTTTTTTGCTCCAAAGAAGGTAAACGTTCATTTGATAAATGTGATGTTAATGTGAAGCATCATCGGGATGAAATAGAGCAGGTTGTGAGCCACATATGAAAATTAGATTGGGAGTTGACGGTAAATATCATGTTACTGATCTTAAGATTGACCATAATTATATTCTTACATCTCATGAAGAAGCTCATTTATTAAGATCACAATGAAAATTTACTCAAGAAGTAGTTGTCGATAACTGTGATAATGTAGGTATAAAGCCAAAAGCGACATATGATTTCATGACTAAGCAAGTCGGTGGTCGACAGAATGTTGGATATAATTTAGTAGATTACAAGAATTATTTGCAGATGAAAAGGGTAAAAGCAATGAAGAAATTTGATGACGAAGGTCTTTTGATATTTTTTTTAAAAAAGCAAGCTAAAGATCCAATGTTCTTTTATTGTATTCAATTTGATGCTGAAGATTATATCACCAATATTTTTTGGGCAGATGAAAGAATGATTTTAGATTATGAATGTTTTGGAGATGTGATTTGCTTTGACACGACGTATAAAAAAATGAGTATGGATGGCCATTTGCACCATTCATCGGTGTTAATCATCATAGACAAACAGTTATCTTTGGGGCTGTACTCCTCTACGATGAAATAATCGATTCTTTCATATGGTTGTTTAGAACATTCTGTGATGCAATGTATAGAAAAAAATCCCAAACCATTCTGTGATACCATCAAGAAAAAGTTATCAAGAACAGTTCACCATATTTGTGTACAGCATATGTTTCAGAATGCTTGCAAACATCTAAGTCATCTATTTTTTTCTTCCAAGTTGTTTGGCAATGATTTTAGTAGATGTGTATATGATTTTGATGAGAAACATGAATTTCTTCAAATATGCGAAAGAATGATCATGAAATATAATCTCACAGTTAATATATGGTTACAATAGTTATTCAATGAAAAAGAGAAGTGGGCATTAGTATATGGAAAGAACAATTTTTGTGCAGATATGAAGAGCACCCAACGTCGTGAAAGTTTAAATAAGGATTTGAAGAAATACTTGCATCATAGTCAAAATATAATTAGATTTTTGAGCATTTCGAACGCTTGGTGGATGATAGACGAAATACTGAATTAGAAGCCAATTTCAAAATGGCCAAAAAGTTCACCAATTGTGACTTTTCCTGTTAGTATCCTGAAGCACGCAGCTAGTGTATATACACCAACTATTTTTAAATTATTTCAAGAAAAATTTGACAATAGCCTTGATCAAATAGTGGAATAAGTAGATGAGTCTGATACAATTAGAAAATATCAAGTTTTGAATAGAAGAAATCAAAGTCTTCACATTGTTACCGTTAACTTATTCGATAAGTCCTTCACTTGTAGCTATAGAAAGTTTGAATTCATGAGTATTTTGTGTTTCCATGCATTAAAAGCTACAAATCATACCCTCACAAATATCCCGACTAAGTACATCTTGAAAAGGTGGACTCGAGAAGCTGCTTCAATTTCATTTCCCTCATTAAGTAGTGGATGTGACTCTGATAAAAGTAAGAAATCACAATCCCAACATTATAATAATTTACTTTACAACTTTATGAAATTGGCAACAATGGATTGTGAAAGTGAAGAAGTATTTGAATGTGCTTCCAAGAATTTAGAATAGATGTTGCAAGATTTCAAAAAAAATTTGAAAGAAAAAAGAATAAAAAAGAACCCTCGTCACATGTTGAAAGCCTGAGTAATGAAAAAGGCGTTTAAGCTTATCGGGTAAAATTTAAAGTTGATGATGTGCAGTAAAGAAGTGAAATCATTAAAATTAAAAAAGAAGCTCATGAGAAAGTAATGAAAAGTTATTGTATCAAAAGAAAAAGTGCTGAAATCATTGAAGTAAGAGAAAAGGCTCATGAAATTAAAAGAAAAAAGAATTGTCATGGTAGACGTAAAATTAAGAGTAGTTTAGATAAAGAAAAATCGAAGAGACATCGACAGAAAGAGCAAAGAGATACACCAAATGTACACTTCAAACTCGGAAATCAGATTCATAGGAATCCCGATCGCCGAATCCGTTGCCGACAGCCTCTGTAGTACCCCATTCTCAGCTTCTAACATCCATATGTCAAATTCCATCCTGGGATCCAATAAGGAGGATTTTTTTTTGTACCTTTAACTCATAATAAGCATAACCACAAGATTACCCAATTCACAAAGGTAACATCACCATCACATATCCACTAATATAATCATTTGAGTACAATGCTGAAAGGAAATACATAAATCAAAGATCAAGCTCCAGAAGACCACTGAACGCACCACGCTCAATACTGCTGCAACCTAACATCACCTGTAATCATCTATCGTGCATAAGCTTATAGAAAGCTTAGAGGGTGGTGTAAGTGTGTGCACAAGGTAAGTGCCAAATATTCAATACAATGTCATAATCATACAACACTGGAAATACTGGTAATCTATAAATCGCACAATGTCTGAATAAGCAGAAATATTGATAAGATCATGAATTATCAGAGTAAACAGAAATACTGACAAGATCAGGAATTATCAGAGTAAACAAAAATATTGACAAAGTCCTAAATCACACGATAACAGAGTAAGCAAAAATACTGACCAGTGCATGAGTCATACAATATTAGAATACGCAATAGAAATCAACTATACAAATGAGGAGTCATAGAGAGTCAAATATCAGATGAAGAGGATGCAATGCAATATACATTCTTGATGAGTAACACAAACAGCGTCAGCCATACCATATGCCGCAGATGTAATGCAACATACAGTGTGAATGGAATGACCATGCTGGAGTGTGAAGTTGGGATGGTAGTACATAATATCGCAAGCTATGGGGTCCATCACAAAGGACTTCTATTCAAACCAGTCCCATACCTAAATTTGGATAGTCAGACTCGATGTAGTAAACTCCTGATCTCAGGTTAGTTACGCGCTCCAATTAAAATCTTGGCCAATGTGAAGGTACACATAACAAATAGTTACGCACCACCAGCCCGAGTGAATAGTGAATGCATGAATGGATGAGTATACAACTCCTGCTCAATAAGTCCACATATCAGTATAGTTCATCTCTGGGATCATCACCGGGATTTAGTACAATCCAAAAGGCACTGCCGCTCTCCCAGCCGCATAGTCCAAGTGAGCGTAAGAAACCTCACTATACACCTGGCCATTAGTTTGTCAATATCTACCTGGCAAGTCGATAGCGGACCCATTCACGAGCTGGTCAAACTCAGCCTAGTAATGCCCCCTACCCTCAAGCAGGTAAGGCCACACCCCCTCCCAACCGACCATGACACAGTGGGAGACGCGACCTACTGGTATACGACCCTCATGCGCTCATATATATATCCACTCAGTCTCGACGTTGGGGCATCTCCTGGCCACGAAGGTTTAGGGATTTTCACTCAGGGACATCTATGGTGCCCGTATGCTAGAACTAAACATTTTTGGTGTCCCATCTGGCCATCCACGATATGCCTATAGAGGCTACGACCCTGATGTCACTAAGGTGTACAGTAATCATAATGCAGGATGCATGAGTCATATAATCCAGTCATGCATCAGTCTTGCACATACCGTGCGCTCAAGTGAGATAAGCTTCGCTTATCAAGGAGTCTCATAACGACATGCTCAATGACATATGCAATGATCAACAACATCTCATAACAAACATGCAGATAATGCGTATGGGCATGTATCATGATGTTATGCTATCACATACTCATAATCAGATCAATAACTGACATCGACAATCGACCTCGACAATGTGGACATTTAACCAGCATTACCCCCAAGGAATGGCCCACATAGAGCCTAATATATAGTGGACCCATGGCCTCACACGAGGGCCAAATATACGATACCATGGGCCTCACTCAAGAGCTTAATACACACTACGATGGATCTTTCACATGGGCCTAACATACATCACAATGAGCTCCATCGCCTGACCCTTAAATGCATCACAATGGGTCTCATCACATAGGCCTCATATATATCACACTGGGCCTCGACAAATTGGAATTGGCAATCAGCCACGATAATCGGCCTTGATCGATAATCAGCAATCGACCATGACAAATCAGAATCAGTAATTTGCTTCAATTGATAATCAACTACGATCGATAAGCGACAATCGACCATGACAAATCAGAATCGATAATCGGCCTCGATCGATAATCAGTAATCGACCACGACAAATCACAATCGGTAATCGGCCTCGGTCGATAATCAGCCTTGATCGATAATCGGTAATCGGCGATGACAAATCAAAATCGGTAATCGGCATCGATCGATAATCAGCCTCGGTCGATAATCGACAATCGACCACGACAAATCAGAATCGGTAATTGGCCTCGATCGATAATCAGCCTCGATCGATAATTAGCAATCGGCCATGACAAATCAGAATCGGTAATCAGCCTCGATTGATAATTAGCCTCGATCGAAAATCAGCAATCGACCACGACAAATCAGAATTAGTAATCGGCCTCGGTCAATAATCAGCCTCGATCGATAATCGGCAATTGGCCACGATAAATCAGAATTAGTAATCAATAATCAACGCAAGGCAGGGTCTATAGATGGACAACCGATGATGGTCCAAGCAATATCAATGGGGCTCATTCGTTTAGGTTAATCCACTAGAGAATGATGAGAATGGGCCTAACCAGAGTTAAGGGAAGGTCACAATGTGGACATCCAACCATTATTGCCTATCAATGTGGACATTTAACCAACATTGCTCCCAAGGAGTAGTCCACATAGAACCAAACACATAGTGGGCCCACAGCCTCACACAAGGGCTTAATATACATCAAATGGGCCACACCAACGGGCCACATCACATGGACCTCGAGCATATCACAATGGCCTCACTTATGGTCCTCATATACACCAAAGGTGGGCCTTACACATGAGCCTCAAATACATAACATGTGGGCCCTATACATGACCTCAAATACATAACATGTGGGCCCTACACATGGGTCCATTATGCATCAAATGGGTAATGCATCTGGGCCTTGAATACATCAAGTGTGCTGCATCATATGGACCTTGAATACAACTCAATGGGCCACACCAAAAAGGGCCATAAATACATAACAGGCGGGCCTTATACATGGGCCCAATATACGTAACAGGTGGGCTCTGTACATGGGCCACATCATTGGGTCGTACAAATGAGCCCGATAAATATATCAAGGTAGGCCTCACAGATAGGCCATAAGTATATCAAGGTGGGTACCTCGAATAGACCACAAAATACATCAAAGTGGGCCCGACAAATGGGCCACAAAATACATTAAAGTGGGCTCGAAAAATGGGCCACAAAATACATCAAAGTGGGCCTGACAAATGGGCCACAAAATACATCAAAGTGGGCCCGACAAATGGACCACAAAATACATCAAAGTGGACTTGACAAATGGGCCACAAAATATATGAATCGTATTAAACGGTCAACTGAACCACACTCCAAATAGCAGTGGCGATAATGATTTTCACCATTAAAAAATCATACAGGGCCCACCGTTAGGTATTGCTTTGGAATCCAACCTATTCATGAATTTACATGGAGATAGATGAAGTGAAAGCGAAAACATCAGCTTGATCAGAACTACAGTGGCCCTTAAGAAGTTTTGAACGGTGAATGTCACTGACCCCTCTATTTTTAAATGGTGGGGTCTACTTGAATTATAGATCTATCTCATTTTTAGTCTCAAGCCTTAAGACAAGCTTTCAAAATGGTTGGACAGTTTGGATGCAATGCATGCATCATGGTGGGTCCCATAGATGGAAGGCGTGGACGAAATAGGTGGGGCCCACAGAGCTTGGTGACGTCACATACACCAGTTGTAAGCTGGTGTGCGGCACGCTAGCCATTCTGCTTCATAAGGTGGGTCCACACGTGTGGCCCACCAGAACATTTATTTTCCATCCAACATGTTGGTAAGGTCATACGGACCCAGGCCCACTGTAATGTTTACTTCCCACCCAACCTGTTGGTATGGTCACATAGACCTAGGGCCCACCAAAATGTCTATTTGCAATCCAACCTGTTAACAGGGTCACACGGGCTGACAAGGAGGAACAAATTTCATATTAATCCAAAACTTGTCCCAAACAGGTTTCAATGGTTGACGTACAATCTTCATTGCTTTTGTAGTGTGGCCCACCTGGCCAACAGGTGGATTGCATGGATAGAACACGTACATCACGGTGGGTCCCACCGTCCAACTAGTGGACGGTGAGGACATAACACATGCTACACGATGGGCCTGCCTCCAGTGCACACTACTGCGTGCATCAGCAGTGTCTGCACAGCAGGAGCTGCTGCATTCTTTTATTTTTTTTTAAATTAGGGTATTTCTGTGGTTTTTCACAGATGGGCCCCGCTTCAAGCAAATCCAACTCAGCCATTGGTTTCAGCAGCTCAAGACAGACCCATCAAGCCGAATATTCAATGTATTTCGGGCATAAAACCATCAGAGTAAGTTTTCAATGGTCGATAACACTATTTGCTATGCTATGGCCCACCAGAAATTCGGATCAACATCATTTTTCGACTCAACGCCCAAAATGATCTAAGGAACGGAATGGACGACTTAGATTAAAAACATGCATCAAGGTGGGGCCTCTATAAGTGGCCCGCCCAAAAATTAAAAAAAAAACCACCGATGTTAGTACACACCTATGTCAGTACACGCACTCCATGTTAGCTAGCTTCCAGTGTCCAGTGACACTGGACGACATGGATAAACACAACATCACGGTGGGTCCCACATGAACGTGATCCACCTTAATAAAAGGTGAGTCCCACGTGAACTGGCCCACTTGATGGGTTTAATATTTGTGTGTTCTCATCATTCATAAGGTAGGGTCCACATGACTTAGACGGTTTGGATAAGACATACATCAAGGTGGGGTCCATCCAACTGAGCCACACATCACATAAAAATGAAAAAAAGAGAGAGAGAAGCACCCACCTCAAGATTTCTTCATCCTTCTTCTGCCAACATGATCTAGAGCTCCAAGGGGATGATTTCAATGGTCGAGATGTTCTTAGGATGGTGGAGATAGGTGGTGGGAAGTGGGCCACACATGACTTCTCATGAGAGACATGGGCGTGGGTGCTCCATGGAGGGATTTCTTGGAAGAAATGAGAGAAAGAGAGAGAGAGAGAGAGAGGATGAGATGTAAGGGAGTAATGGGTGATGGGTAGTATGGGTTATGTAAGAAAGAGTTTACTTGGGGAATGACTTGTGTACTTAGGGATGGGATGGGGTGATGGGTTATACTTTGATTGATTGATGGGATTGATTTGACATTTGGTAGAGAATCTCTTGTGTGGCATTTTTCCTCGAACTAAACGTGGGCCCACATCTCCTAGCCTGGGTATTGCCTCGGCGCGCGAGACGATACATCGGAACCGCGGCGACGGCGCGATCATAGAGGTGTAAGTCTCGGGTCGAGCCGACTTAAATATACAGGACACATCTCAGGGTTGCGCACAAATGTCGATAATAGATCGTGGGTCCCCAGAATTCAACCGGAAGGACTGAGGAAGCTTACGGAATGATACAGGCTAGGATACAGGTCTTACACTAAATCCAGTCCATCCCAATAAATAGCCCACATTATTATGCTCTAATGTTCAATCTTCATTTGCTCAGGTAGCAATTTGATTACCCTTATAGCAATGAAAATTTATTTTATAGTGAAATTAAAATTTTCTAATGAACTTAATATTTACTTGTACATAATGTTAGGGATACAATAATGTCGGGTCACTCCCCATGACCACGTACTATATACAAGAAGCATAAATTCAACCACAACTTTCTCCATCTTGGTGCCAACCATAGCTGTTTCCTTCCATGGATTAACCACATCCATATATCCAGCATGCAGTTAATTCAAATTTTCATATGCTTGATAATTTCAACTTTACTCAATTACTCCAGGTAATGAATAACATTTAACGAAAGATGATATAGTTTAGTTTTGTAAAATGAAAATGTATGCATATGTATTTTGTAAACTTAGGTATTTTAGTAATTAAAAAAGTAGTTGTTATTCAATTTAAACTTTGATATGAATTATATCTTAATAAAATTAACTCAAAATTTATGAAATGTTGACTGTGCAGTATCCCGTTACATATGGTGCATTCCAACAGTCCATGGTAATAGGCAGTAATTCAATATTTGGAACAAAGGAACAATGACCTTTATTAAAATAGAATATAGTAAGTTTCATCTTATCTAATATTTTCTTAAACTGTTTTCAGATTTTTTTAAAAATATCTAAACCCCTAAGTATAATCACATACTCCATCCTCATCATACCCTTATGTGCAATCACATCACACTTCTTTGTAATACACAACAGATCATCTAGTGTAAGCCAATCACACTCTCCACTATCCATATCACATCTTAAGTTTTACCTCAACACATACTTCTTCACCACTATGATACTGTCAAGTGTAATGGGACCACTCTATTTGAAAATCCCTTCGCATCCTAAAGTGGAACCAAGTTATACTCTCAATCAACCACATCACAGTCTCAATGGTAATCCCATTGTTTCGACCAGAAATGAAAAATATTTGATTTGGAGAGTTATCTCACTCAATAATGACAAAAAGAAAGAACTAAAGAATAATCATTGAATTTATTCATTCTGAGTTCTTTACATCCTTTTGATCCTTTAATTCTGAGATAGAATTTCTAGAAAATATAAAAGTGCAAGTATTAAATAGGCTCAAATATAAATTTCGGCAGCATTCTAGCTCATATCGGTCATGTCTCCAAGGGAGATGAGTTGTGCGGGCTTTTCGTGCACTTTGTCCCTCATTAACATGATAAAGGAGTGCCCGAATCACTTTAAAACACCTGAAGTGTTACCTCAAAGAGTATCCGTGTAACTACTCCATGAGTTTTGGGGGCCGAGGAGTGCACGAGCCAGCGCAACTCGTAAGAAGTGGCGCGGCCCAGCCTTCTGCACTCTGCACTCCCTCTCCTTCTCTCCATCTCCAATACCTGTCAGAGGCACCGGACTTCCAAACATCTGATCCTGTAAATGAGGGGGGTAGGGGGTATTTATAGGCTTTCGCATGTGTAAGCCCTCGAATCTCGTGCTGTGGACCCCACTTTGCATCACCGATCAACATCTCCTGCAAAGGGTAGCACGTCCCGACGCAACTTTGGCGACTTACATGGACCTACGCAACTTAGGTCCTTCGCAACTCATCTATTTCTAAAGAAAGTTGAGCGGCCCAGACTAACCATGACAAGTTGCGCAGACTCACGCAACTTGGGTCCCTCGTAACTTAGTTTTCGTGTAACGCATGACCCGAGAGAGTCACATTCCCTTCACTTCTATTATAATGCCCCAAATTTTCAAGGGCCAAGTAGTAACTTGGCTCCCGAATTCCTGGGTGCCACATATGCCCTAATATACTCCAGATTTCAATGCATTTGGGTTTATTTATAAGCAATGATGGGTTTAACAAACCATAAGCATGAGAATATCATAAAATGTAAATACGGGCCACTAAACAGGTAAGATATATAGAATACAGTACCAAGAAAATTCAACCAGGAACTAGACCCACCCAGATAAATATCTCAAAATGACTAGGTCCCTAGCCCATGTCCCACGACCATCCAACCATAAACTAGAAGAAACTGTCAAAGTTTGGGAGTGCTTCTGCTCCTTCTCGTCATTGTCTACATCGATATCATCTAGCGCGTCCCGGTCCAAGGTACCTGCATCTATACCAGATTCTGGTTGGTGTTTTAGAACACCGTCCCAGAGTGGGAGTGAGTAGCTAACTCAGTGGTACCATTAGCAATACACCACACAAATTATCATGCATAGAGTACATTTAATGAAAAACATACAGCATAGAACCCTAAAGACTGTTGTTAATGCAAATACCTGGTTCAATGATATGATGCATGCCCCTCACCACCAACACTCCCTCAAGCGACGACATCTAACGTCTGTAATGACTAACACTCCCTCAATTGTGACCTCGACTGCCTAATCACCATAATAATAATGTAATGTTATGAAATATGTTAGCCAAGTTGGTTAATTAGGTTCATCCGTCCAGTAGATTGGGGAAACCAGAATATCCTTAATGGAGTTGTTGCCCTAACCTAATCGCGTGGCTCAAGGGTCGTGATCATATGATGCTCACGATCCTTAGTCCTATATATGGGGTCGTCAATCCCGAAAACCATAATCTCAGATGAAAATAATTATGACTTAAATGTCTTACTTGCGGTCACTATGGGGAGGTCATCAGCCTAGCACAGGCTGACAACACGGGCATAGTGTCCCATATCACCATCCCTGGCTCACGAGTCTAAGTGCTCACTAGACACTACGGGGAGGCTCGTCATCCTAGTGAAGGCCGATAGCACCGGCATAGTGTACTATACCATCATCCCCGGCTCATGAGTCTTGTGGGCTACAAATTACAGTTAATAGTGGGCGCAATGGTCTTAGGGTACTTCAGGTTCATACAGGCATGATCAAACATGATTAACATATAAGGATAGTCGACTTAAGAGTTAATATACCCCGACGGGCTGAACAGTAGCTAATCGGCCTGAGAACACTGTCTCGTGTGGTCCAACTACAGCCAACAACCTATAGTTTAGCTATTCGGGCCAGATTCACTTGCAGATAGTCCAAACAAAGACTGCCCAAGAAATTCGAGGTAGTCGGCCAATCCATAGGGGAATATGCGTCAATACCCAATAAGCAGGGTCATCATTGGATACAATTCATCGAAGGACAGGCACCATTTTAGTATAAACAGCACATGGACAGTAACATATTAAATTCCACCCAATTTTACAAATTATACTTAACATATTCCAGCCTATACAATCACATGGACGGTCATATAACAATACACCGCACTTAATCTTCCATGGACCAACATAAATCACATAATTCAGCCATACATTAAAAATTGAGACAAGTAACTCAACTAGTCAGTCAATTTGCAATATCTCATACCTTCACCCAAGCATAGTTAATCACGAAATCAAGAAATTAACCACCAATCAATAATTTACAGCAATTCATGTCTTCATTCTAAGCAAAATTAACAACTAATCTGGAAATCAACAACCGACCAGCAAGAATTCAAACATTTGTATCCTTTATGACATGCAAATCAATAAGTCACATGTTTGGGGTATTAAAGTCTAATCCCTTTCCATAATTTCAGCAATTCCTAGTCCATTATCCTATTTATGCAATCCAAATGAAATTTCAGCCACCTAAAGGTAATGGTCTGCACCTATTCTTGACCAGAAACCTTTGTAAGCGTCCTAACATCGTTGGGTCGACAAACTCGAAGTGTCTGGGCCCTACATTGCAAGAAAAGGGTGGTAAGATGCTGATCATTAAGAAATAAGGGGCTGATGTCCGATTCTTACCTTAGATTGGGCGTAGCTAAGTTCTAAAGTGGTAGGATCAAAATTTTAGAGTTACAAGGGCGATGGGTGCGGGGAGTTACGATCTCCAAGCACCAAGGTGCAATCCTTCACCCTCACCTCTCTCTCTCTCTCTCTCTCTCTCTCTCTCTCTCTCTCTCTCTCTCTCTCTCTCTCTCTCTCTTCTCAGAATTTTAACTGTTGAAATTTCAGCAAATGAGGGAGAGAGGGCTGGATTTTTATATGTCCAAAATTATATTAGTTGACCCTACAGTTTGGTGTAATTCCCCCAATGGCCTTGTGAGCCCTTTTTTATCATTGGGGCTTCCTTGATCTGATTCATGGAACACGTGCCCCATAGCCCGATGAAGGGTTGGGCAAAGTTTGATTGCAAATGGATGTGGGGTTTTGCCGAAATGGCCTGATTTGTGATCAACGGTCACTGATCCTCGATCAATGGTCAGATTTGGCAGACAAGTGCAAGAAAATATCTTCAACCTATGCTGTAAATTTTGGTGAAATCCAATGGCAGAAATATCCTAATTTATTGTCCTAAGTGGCGGGGTCATTTGCTTTAAAATTTAGATTTTTGGCCAATATTAAGGAGAGTTGCATTTTACATGTGCCAACAGGACGGCTCAAATCGTCTGTTTTCAAGCGTCATCTGGCCTAGGGTGACAGACATTACTCTATAATTTTTGGAACTAGTGGCCCACTAACAAGCGGTCTAGAGCTTGTTCGGGTAATCAGGGCACTTCTTAAATAAATTGGGTACAAAGACTTCTTGGGCATAGTGGTTGAGGCATGGATAAATTTTCTTTCTCCCTGCTAAACCCCTTTTCTGTGCAACTTTCCAGCACTTAGTACAAAAACTTTGTTCCGAAACTCTGCTAAATTCTCTTCTGCCTTTATTACTTTCTACCCTTCAAATTTTTCATTTTTAACCTAATAGTTTCTCGTTCAAGATCATGCATCGCTCGTCAGCATTTCTTCAAGAAGAAAGAATCATCCATGTTCCTCAGGGTCTAAATAGCCTTTCCATCATTCTTGGAAATACGTAAAAATAAATGAAGAAACTTTAGAGCTTCATAACCCCTTTACCAAAAAACTGACTGTTATTCCCATCAACTTGCAGAATCACTGGTAATTCTTCACAGCGAACCATTCGATCGACGAAATATCTATCCCCATGGACAATTGGATCATGAAAGAACTAAGAATTTTAACAAGTTATTTGGAAAAGAATGAGCTATTCACAACCCCAAGTGTAGAATTTTAACAAGTTATTTGGAAAAGAATGAGCTATTCACAACCCCAAGTGTAGGGCTGCGATGTAGTAATAATCTCGGTGAGACCAGGGTCGAATCCATAGGGACTGAACTTGTGTGTCTTCTGAAAGTAAAAAGAACTAGACCTAAAAGAAGATGAAAACCTAATTTGGAATATTTGAGAGAGTAATTGTGATAAAAGTAATTAAAACTAATGAAATTAAAGGTGGTAACTAGGGTGCCAAGGATCCACTTGTAGTAATTGGGAAGCTACCTTGCATGATTCAAGGACACAACTAGAATCAGAGTCCTATCTTATCCAGTTGGTGAGAAGAGATTTGTCAAATATCTGAACTTCTTATAGTTCTAATCATCAATAGATGAGAGTGGTGAAGATTTGAAAGTGATTCCATCATAAAATCATGCCTAGAAAGCAAGGCAAACAACAGGATTTACCAATCCCATAACCAATCTGAGAGAATTGTGAAAGTTAGGGAGGGTTCCATCACCTAACCATGCCCATGGGACGATGGTGAATAACAGAATTTCCTAATTTCACAATCTCAGTACATGAAAAGAACATACTCAAAGCTATTGCAGATCCATTGTAATTTGAGTCACAACAAACTATTAAAAACTGAAAGTATTCCTTATAATCAAATTAGAATCAAAGAGAGTTCAATATGAACATGAATCAAAGCAATAGAAACATCTCATCACGCTACAAGCTTCACCTCTTAGCCCTGACTAAGAGGTTTAGCAACCATAGACATGATTGAACTAGAATCTCTTAAGAAAAGCATAAAAACTACTTAGGAAATGGAAGAAAAACTCTTGGCGACAGCTTCTCCACACTTTTGCTCCACTCCTTAAACCTTAGATGATGCTTAGAGATACCCTAGGAATCCCTATTTATAGTTTTAAGCCTTAGACTTTCACAGCGAGTTAGAAATTTTCATAAACTGCTTTAAATTTGTGCACTTTGGGTGCTGGCTGCGAACCCAAGATTGGTCGACGACAACCCTCGACTAGTCAAGGACAACCCTCGACTAGTCGAGGTCACCTTCGACTAGTCAAGGATGACCTGATTTTAGTGATTTTAGTTGCTAGAGTTTGAGTCAAGGCAGCTCGACTGGTCGAGCAGAGCCCAAGACTGGTCGAGCATACGCAGGACTAGTTGAGTCGTAGCCAGGACTAGTCAAGGATCATGTAAATTCACTTTAAAACTCCAATTTTCTTTATTCTTAACTTGATTTTCTTGGATCTTCAGTATGTGCATTCTTCATTCTTGGTCTTGGTGATTCTTAAGGATTAAATTCATGCTTTTAACCTCCTTTTTAATCCAAGCTCTTGAATTCACCTTGCACCACAAACATGATTAAAATAAAACATTAAGCATTATCATGTTCATAAATGTAACGCCCGTGAAAAATCCATACTTGGGCTCGAGTACCAACTCGACCCGAAATTGCGTAGAATTCATTCCTTTAGAAAATATGACTAGGTTAGCTAGTGCAACGTTAGAATAGCTGGGAAATGGTCCCTGATCACTTTAAATACGTTCTACAAGGCCCAAAGCGAGTGGAACCAATGGTGCTATAATGCTCTAAAACCTCGGACCAAACTCTAAGCAGGTTTGTTCTCTAGACTACTTTAAATCTTTGTATTGGATCTAGACCGCACATCGAAAGTCCGATACCTCCTATCTTAGACCGTTAGAACCGCCTAGATGGACTCGACACTCATTCCGAAAATCAAGTCAAACCGATAATCACAGGCTATTTCATTGAGCCCGGACCGAAGAGAGTGAGAATAGGGTTTGAATTGGAATTTGAAATTCAAATCTGGCACATGATTTGACGCATCAGTATTAAGCATTCTGACCGTCAGAATACAGCCAAATTACACCCTTGGATTAGGAAAAATATCTATTACATATCACGAGACTTATAGGCCTGATCTTGGTGCGATGACCGTTAAACTGAAACTGGACCGCCACGTGCGATCTGGGAACCCTACCGGTCTGAAAACTGGATGTGTGCTAGATCCAGTATGCATGAGCTTAAGTCCGACCGCATTTGGCCAGGGGACCTTCAGAAATGCCCTTTTGGACCGAAACGGCCCCGATTTGGTTAGGCACCAAGTAAACATTGTTCCCAAGCCTATTTTAGGCATGTTTTAGGCTATAAAAGGGGTTGAAACCCTCACTCCTCTCTCCCATCCAAATTTGAGAGAAACCCTAACTTGGGAGAGAGAAAAAGGTGAGAGATTGTGAGAGAGTGGGAGAGTTCTTCCTGCCACTTGTGCTACGTGTTGCACATGCTTAAGTAACACACCTCTACCGCTTTCCCGGTGATTTCACCACGATTCTAGGTAAGTAAATGCCCTAAATAGTTGCTGATTTGAGTTTTCCTTGTTTCCATAGCGATGTAGCTTATGGATCTCGTGTATTAGGTTCCTTATTCGCCGTAGACGAAGCGTATACGCTCCGTTTCAATTCACGTGTTTACAAGACATAAGGTGAGGATTTTAGACGCTTTGATTGACGGTTCCCAACACTTTCAATGTTGTTTAATAGTAGATTCTTGACGGCATCGCCGTTTGACATGTACAAAATGCTCTCTGTTTCCCGATTCGTAAATTAACGAAGAATATGAGATTTAGGGCATTTTAGTCATTTTTAGGAAGTACTGTTTACATTCATATTTTGCTGATGTGATTGACATGATTTGTTGTCGCATTAGGAAGTTAGGAATGCGTGCATAATTAGTTTGGCGAAGAGATTCGCCTAGTTGCGCACTTTGGGTCGACATACTATATATAGACTTAAGTGTGTAGTGTATGTGTTTGTATAAATGCTTGTATTAGTATGTATTGAATTAAATGATGTTATGTGATAGTTTGTGATTGATTTCTCAATTAATATGCTGACCTAAATGATTTTCTACATGTTGACTAAATGCATGATTTCATTACATGCATGGAATATATGTGCTTGAAGATTTGCTTAAGTTGAATGTTATAACATGTGTTAACATGCTCACATGATTGTATTTCAATTCCAATACTTTTACATATATTGCTGATGTGATTCCATAAGTGCTTGGGACTAGACTTAGTCCAGGCAGTCGGTAACCGAGCGAATTCGTGGCTGACTGGTCATAGCCACGAACGACGCGTCGATGAACGCGATTCGTGTTTGGAGTTGGCGGCAGTGGTTAGGCCACGCGAAGTGTTTTACGCACTTCATGTCGTTCGACTTGACATGCGATCGCGCTAGTCGAGCCCGTCAAGTAACCCGACTGGCCGATGTATGTTCACCTTGTATGAGTCATAATTGCTTGAACCTAGGGTACTAAACTTACCATTGTAAACCCTGTTAACCATGGTACCTTGATCCACGAAGACTCATGAGCCGGGCATGGTGGTATGGGACACCGTGGTCAAGCTGTCGGCCTACGCTGGGGCCACAAACCTCCCCGTAGTGACCAGTGAGCACCTAGACTCGTGAGCAGATTATGGTGGTATGGGACACTATATTCTAGCTGTCGGCCTACACTGATCAGGCGACGAGTCCTTTGTAGTGACCGCGAGCGTATTCTGAGTCCACGGGAGGCGACGACCCTTCCGCTGCAGTAGAGTACAGTAGGCCTGTATTGATAAGGTGATGGGGGAGCGGTGCAACGAGTGCGAGCAACAGCCCTGACAGCCCTTGTAGTGACCTACGAAATATACATCGTATGAGATTACTAGGAGTGACGACCCTAGACAGGATCTGTGTTGGGATTGATACGAGGGAAGTACCTTAGTTTCCCAATCCTGCTGTTTGAATGGACTAATAATAACTTAGAAATCATATCACCATAGCATTGCATGTGCCTGGAAGATGTGGAGCACTCTAGGGAGTGTGGCATGCCGCGGTCGTAAGATGTTGCCGTATGAGGGAGATCGTCGGTGAGGGCATACATCACGTCATGTCATCTTGCATTAACAAAAGTATTAGGATTGTCTGATTTACTGCTTTACTATTATCTCATGATTGAATTGTGAACATGTTAATCTTTGCTCTATGATTCCACTGAGTTGATCACTCACTCCCACATTACGGGATGGTGTTTGCAACACCCACCAGACCCTATTGTAGATGCAGGTGAGGCTGAGATCCAGGAGGTGGAGCCAGACTTTGACGAGGACCAGGAGAGTTCTCGTACATGCAGTATCACGATGGCTTCGCGTAGGTGACCTGGATCGATGGGATTTCAGTGGGACCATTTTGGATATTTATTTTGTTCATGTATATTATATGAGACTCAGAGATGTAGTCATACTTTGGAGACAGATGAGATTTACTTTGTTTTTTCCATACAGTGATATATATATTGTTTAGTCTTCCGCTTGCCTTTATCACTGGATCTGAAGTATGAATTGCAGTTTTGGTATACTTTTACTCATGTGAATGCTGTAAATCAGACAACATTGAATCATAATCATTTTTGTTGCATAAGTGACGGTCTGGAACTCGGGAGTTGAGTTTATACATGACCCCCGATTTTCAGGGTGTTACAATAAAACTAAGGAGTAACTGGGGTCCAATATGCAATATTTGACCCTCATCACAATCCCCAACCAGTATTTTACTAGTCCCAAGCAAAGTATGCGAAAAATAAGTTTAATGCACAATGTTCAACCTTTTTAAGAAAATAAGTATGAATGAGTAGACTCAAGATGAGAAATAGAGATTTTGAAAACCTAGAGTTGATGAATCACATAAGTAATTAATCAAATAAGTCTTTTATCCATTAGGTCAAATCTTTGTTCACATACAAGTTTTTCAACATGGTCAATGAAAATACTATCTTTTCATAGTGTTAGATATGCTCATCACTTCAAGATTGGTTGAAAACCCAAGTACTAATTCCGAACTTATCCCATTTTCCTTCTTTTTCTAGTTTTTAATTTTATATCGATAGTCATTTGTATTTATTCATCTTCTTTAGACATTACATCCTTTTCAAAGACATTTTTCATTCCCCTCAAAGATGTTGTCATTCTTCATTTTTTTATAACCTCCTTGTCGATCTCCTATTTTTTAACTGGTTCTTTTTCTTCTTTTGAGGTGGATAAAATTCTCCAGACTCGGTTCTCAATATCTTTCAATGGTCATCATACTAACAATCAGAAAATCTAGTACTATTCATAAAAAAATAATTTGAATAACATAATATTCGAACTTACTCTTAAACAACTGAATGTAAGAACCATAAGTGATAGTTTCCTTAGTTGTTCCAACTCTAACAATTCAAAATTCAATTTCTATCTTATCATCATACTCAAAACAGTCTAAAATACACAACTTATCGCTCTCCAAATAGATAAACATTGAAAATTTTGCTCAAAACTGAGAAAATACTGATTAGGTTACCTAATTTCCCATCCCCAACATAAAATCTACATTGTCCTCAATGTAAAAGAAAGAAGCATGATTTACAAAAGAGACAACATAATTGAAAGAGAAGTAATGGAAAGACAGTACCTAATGAAGAAATTTTGAGGTTTTTTCCAAAGGATCTCAGCGTGAAGGTAGTTAGCACAAGAGTTAATCAACCAAAAATAAACTATCCTAGATAGCATAAAGCCGACTATCCTAAACATATTATGAAAGAAGTAAACTAACTATACCTCCATCAGACAAGGAGATCAAGGGAAAAGCTACTCAATCATGTCACAAGGCTCCTCCACCGGCAATATCATGAAAAATTTTCTCAGAAAATTCCTCTAGCCAATATCATCTAAAAATTTCTCAGAAGATTTCTCAGAAGGTCACTCAACAAGATCATCTAAAAATTTCTTAGAAGGTTTCTCAACAAGATTATCTAAAATTTCTCAGAAGGTTTCTCAACAAATCATCTAAATTTCTCAGAAGGTTTCTCAACAAGATCAAATCCGAGCCCTTTTTGCAATAGGCTCGGATTCCCTGGAGCATGAATTTTTAAAGAAATTTATATACCTTAGCAAGAAATTGTCGTTGAATCGCTTGAGGTATCCAAAGTATATATGATTCACCTATGACAGAAAAAGTTTCAATGTTAGTACTCCATGGTAATTAGAGACTACAAGTAGATGAAATTCCAAAAAATTCTTAGTAGGTGGGGTAGTCTCAACACACTCTGAAGTTTCAGTCTTTGATTCAACTTTCAGCTCCTCCTCCTTTAATGGTAAACATTCAGGATTTGGGGGAGGAGGTTCTTTAGAATAAGGATTTTCTCGGTCAGTAACAACTACCGAGGTATTACCTTGTCAAGTATCCACTATGGTTTGTATCATGGGATTGTTTATATCCACAAAGTGTACCGGGCAATCTTCTAAAGAGTCAAAACATTTAGTTGAAAGGAGTTCATTCATCAAATCAAGATCTGTGATGGTATGCCCAAAACTCCTTTATCTTCTTCAAGAGTATAAATGAGCATACTCTCTTTTTTTTTCTCAAGGTGGGATGAAATCACCACTGAGTATGTCCCTTCTTGACCTAAGTAAACCTATTCAAGATCAGTGGGCAAAGGTTTTAGGTCAAGCTTCAGTACCTTGAGGTTAGACGGTAGAGGTGCGGACTTCAAGTAAACCTATTCAAAATCACCACTACATCAGTTTGGGGCAATTCTTCAAATTGTGACCTCCACCAGTTAACTTTAAGTACCAGCACAGTATCAAGCATGGTCCCCATCTCCTTAATCATGTCATCATCAAAATCATGGGAATAAGCCAGACAAGTCTCTAGAGGGTCATAGGATAAGGTCAGAAGTGCTCTATCTTCCACGAAAGAGTCAATCATGTTAATGTCATGGAAATCATCATCATCCTCTAACTATCTTCCCGTATTGAAAAAGATGTTTAACTCTAGTGTCATATTTCCAAAAGACATACTCATGACTCCATTTTTGCAATTAATGATTATGTTTGGGCAAGGAATGGACGACTAAGAATCACGGGAATTTGAGTGCTCATGTTACTGATGGGTTGCGTATCCAGGACTTAAAATCTACCAAGTAGTAGAATCTGTCAACCTGGACCAACACATCCTTAATTACTCCTCTCGGTACACGAACTAAGTGATCAGCAAGTTTTAATGTGATTAGGGTGGGTTCCAATTCACCCAAACCTAGCTATTTGTAGACAGAGTAAGGAATCAAATTTACGCTCGCTCCTAAATCAAGAAGTGCGTGCTCAATGCAGTAATTTCCAATTACACAAGCAATGGTTAGGCTACCAGGATCTTTGAATTTCTGTGGCACATCTTGCTTTAAGATGGCACTCACTTTTTTAATTAAAAAGATTTTCTTTTGAATATTTTACCGTCCTTTGGTCATACATAAGTCTTTCAGAAATTTGACATATGAAGGCATTTGTTTAACTGCATCCAGTAGAGGAATATTGACCTTCACTTATTTCAAAACCTCTAGAATGTCCTGAGAGTTAGAGAGAGGTTTTGGTGCAACCAATCATTGGGGGAATGGTGCAATCATCTTGCCCTGAAGTTCCGGTTATAATTCTTGTGGGGCATGGCTAGGTCTATCATCATTGTTATCTTCTAGGTCCTTAGGCTTTTCAACCTTTACCGAAATAGATTTGTCAATTATCTTCTCACTCCTAAGAGTGGTGATAGACTTAGCTTGCTCCATTTGACTTGAAGACCTTGGGTCAATTATTGCATATTACGGTTTAGAATTGGGAGAGGTTGAGCAAAAAGCATCCCCTTTCCCACAATCGCTAATTATAACTGCACCACCCCAAAAATTGGGGGTCGAGCAAAGCTCAACTCCCGAGTTCCAATGCATCACTTATGCAACATAGATAATGATGATTAAATATTATCCATATTAGTGCATTAAACATGAACGGGATTACACCAAATCAACATATCATACTCCAGAGTTACTTAAACTGAGCAAAAAGAAGACTGAGAGAAATATATAAAGTATGTAAGTGTTTATCAATCCCCAGAATATGAGTATGTTACCAGGCTAAATAAATACATAAATTGTTCTAAATTTTACAAAATATCAAGGTGTGAATGTTTGACTAATCCATAGTCCCGTAATTCCGGTGACGCAACTCTAGGTCTACATAGACCTGCCTGAGAGTTACATGTAGGAGAACTCCTCATCGAAGAAGTTTGGCTCCATTGCATAAGCCTCGCCATAATCTACATCTAAAATAGAGTCTGATTGGTGTTTTAAAACACCGTCCAAGAGTGGGAGTGAGTGATCAACTTAGTGATACTATAAGGCAAAGGTTAACATGTTATCAATTCAGTCAAGAAGTAATGATAAAGAAGTACAACAATCATATCCTAAGTACTCTTGTTAATACAGGAATGGTATGTTGTAATGATGCATGCCCTCTCCTGTACTCCTCCAGCGACATCATCTCACGATCGTGCATGAAAAACTCCCTAAACGTGCGCTTCCTTGCCAAAGCAATGTAATTTGGTGCATGGTCGTGTTAGCCAAGTAATTTATTAGGCTTATTCATATATCAGATTCGGAAAGTTAAGGTACCTCCCTTTATATCATTTACCCGAACAAGGATCCATCTAGGGTCGTCAATCCTAGTTAATTACACATAATAGGCAACTTATAGGGTATCACCCCTGATGGAAACAGTGGATAGGCAAGTTCAAGAGTTTACACTCGAGGTCACTATGGAGAGGCTCGTCACCTCAGCTAGGCCTAGTTTATCTCAAGGTCACTACGGAAAGGCTCGTCACCTCAGTATAGGCCGATGCTCGAATGCAATGTCCTATACAACTAGATTCGACTCACGAGTTTAGGTTGCTGATTGGTCACTACAAGGAGGCTCGTCACCCCAGCGTAGATCGACAGCTCGACCACGGTGTCTCATTTCACCATGCCTGGCTCATGAGTCTTAGCGGATCATGGTATCATGGTTGAAACAGGCTTTACACTGGTAAACAGTACCTTAGATTCAAATAGTAGAGTTCATACATGATAAACATGCAATAGGCTAATCGGGTTATTTGATGTAACGTCCTGAAAAAATTCGTACATAAACCCGAGTACCACCTCAGGCAGAAATCATTAAGGACCAAATTCTTTAGAAATTAAATGAGAATCAACTAGTGCTAACCTAGATTTCTTGTGAAATCAACACCAATTACTTTAAATATGATCTGTAAGACGTAAAACCTATAGAATTGCTAACGCTACATTACCCTGAAATCTAGGAGTAAACTCTAAACCCAGTTGCTCTCGGGAGCATTCAGAAACTTCGTACCGAACCTAGACTACACGTCAAAAGTTTGATAGCGATGAACTTAAACAGTTATGACCGCCTAGTTGGACTTGACTATCACCTCGAAAATTAAGACCAGACGATGTCCTAAGACTATTTTCTTGAGTCCAGAGTGAAGAGTGTGAGAAGGTAAAGATTTTTTTAGAAATTCAATATGAATTTAAGTAATCTAAGTCATGTCGCTTGTGCACCATTTATAAGCATTCTGACCATTAGTTTTTGACCCAAATTCACCATCGGATCAGGAAACGCGAGGGAAGGCGGCCCACCATGTCAAAGTACCTGTGGCCCTGATCGAGTTTCGATGACCATCGAACTGAAACTGGTCCGCCACGGTCGATCTAGAAACCCGATTAGACTAAAAACTTAACTTTCTTATGATCCTATATTATTGAGCTTAAGTCGGACCGTATTTAATAAAAGAACCTCCAAAAATATTCCGTTGGATCGGAATAAGCCCGATTTAGATATAACCTAAGTATACCTTGGCTCTGGGACTGTTTTCGTCAGTTCTGGGCCTATATAAGGGCCTTAAACCCTCTCTCACATATTCCATACGAATTCCAAAACCCTAGCTAAGAAAGAGAGAGAAAGAGAGAGAGAGAGAGAGTTGGAGTTTCACCCAAGGATTCGACCCTGCCACTCCACGTGCTTAAACACCACTATCGTATCGCTATTCCGGCATTTCTGACTCCATTCTTAGGTAAGAAAACCTAACCCAAATTCATTTTAGGGATTTTAAGTAGTTTAAGTAATGATGTTGCTAACCTACTTCATGCTCTAGGTTGCTAATCCACCGTTGACGGAGACTTAATGTCTAAATCAAACCCGTTACGCGTTTACCGGCGTAAGGTGCGGACTATATATGTTTAGGTTATGGTTTTCAAGGCTTTCAATGCCAGTTAATGATTTATAACTCTCAAGGGTGCCATTTCACGTGCCAAATGTGAAGTTTGTTTCACTTTTCGTGAATACATGAACTACGTTGATTATAGTGTATGTCAAGTGTTTGTTGAAATGTCCGCATCGGTATGGAATTTGGATTTATACTTGCCATGATTTTCAGTTGTGGTTATATGCATGTGGTATATACGACAACCCCTTAGCAAAAGGACTTGCCCTAATTCATGTTATGGCCAACATACGTCATGTATGTTATAGTCTGTAGTCTAAGTGTTTGTTGAAATGACTGAATGAATATGGATTCATGATTTGTGCCTACCATGTGTATGGAATGTAAGAACATGATTGATGTGTATTAGGTAACTCCTCGGTGAAAGGATTTGCCCCATTATATGTTGAAACCAACATACATCATGTATGTTGGTTATGTGTAGTCTAAGTGTTTGACAAAATGCCTGAATGAGTTGTTGCTAGATGAACTTTAATTAATCAGGTTGTTGAGATGGGATTCTCAACCGCCTTAGCTGTGTATATAAATTCCTTTAAGTAGCTGAAAATCTATATGGTGAGCTTGAGCATATTAGATATATGTAAAATGGCATGTTGTACGTGTTCCATTGTATTTTCAAATGTCATCCATGGTTTTAATGGTTGTTAAGTGTTCTATGAATACCACATGTACATATTTCTTACATCGTAATGTTTTTGGGACTATAGTATAGTTCAGGCAATCGGTAACAGGTCCTGACTAGGTGGCTGAGGTTGTTGTGCCACACAGGATGTGTTTGATGAATCTGAGCCATACTTCAGTTGTCGATAGTGTTTACGCCACACGGAGTTCTTACGCACTTCATGACAATTAACTCGATGTGCGCTCTTACCAGTCGAGCTCATCAAGTAACCCGATTGACCCAATGTATGTTCACCATGTATGGACGCTATTACTTGAACCTAAGATACCAAACTTACCAGTGAAATGCCCGTTTAACCTTGGTACGACGATCCGCTAAGACTCACGAGCTGGGCATGGTGGTATTGGACACCGTGGTCGAGCTGTCGGCCTACACTTGGGTGACGAGCCTCCCCGTAGGGACCAGTGAGCAACCTAGACTTGTGAGCCAAATATGGTGGTATGGGACACTATATTCGAGCTGTAGGCCTACACTGGCACAGTCTGGCTGTGGTCCCCAGTCAGGTTAGTGACGAGCCTTCAAAAATAGACTGCTAGTTGGTAAGGCGTTGGTGATAGTGACCTGAACTTACCTATCGTATGTGATTAACTAGGATTGAAGACCCTAGATGCATCAATGTTGGGCAAATGATATAAAGGGTAGTACCTTAGCTTCTCAATCCTGATGTATGAAAAGGACTAATAAGAACATGATAATCATGCTCATAACATTGCACTGCATGTGCCGTTGGCATTGGTGTAGAGCACAGTGGTAGTGATTCATGCTGTGATCGTTAGATGTTGTCGCAAGAGGGAGTTTATGGTGAGGGCATGCATCATTACTTCATATCATTCTTGCATTAACAAGAGTATCTAGGACATGTTTGATTGTACTGCTTTATCATTACTACTTGATTAATTGATAACATGTTAACCTTTTCTGTATAGTTTCACTAAGTTGATCACTCACTCCTACATTCTGGGATGGTGCTTAAACACCAACCAGACTCTGACTTAGTTGCAGGTGATGGTAATGCCTGCGAGGCAGAGCCGCAGTTTGATGAGAACGAGGAGGCATTCTCATTCATGCAATTCTTAGGCGGGTTCATGTGAGCCATGTCCTGATTGATAGGGATTCAGGGCTATGTTTGTAGTGATTTATCACATTTTTATATATGTATTTTGAGACACGACTTGTAACTATGACCTGGCAGAGCATACATACCTTGAGGACTTATGTTGGTTTATATATCTATTTCAGACTTTCTCTTGTGTATTCTACTTGTTCCTGAATTATGTTTGCTGATTTGGCTTAATCTACCTCATGTTTTATGCACTAATATAGACAACATTCATCCATCATAAAAAATGTTGCATAAGTGATGTTCTGGAACTCGGGAGCTCAGTTATGTTCGACCCTCGATTTTCAGGGCATTACAAGTTGGTATCAGAGCGTGATCTGGATTAAAATGGACCTGGGTTATGGTCACACGATGTACGCTGACGCTAATTTAACGTAGGAGGGTGTGAGAAAAATCTAGAAACAAGTTTAAGATTCCCAGATTCGTTAGTTGGTGAAAGTTTACTGAAAATGAACGCTGAGATCGAGTCGTGCACACTCCTAATTACACACAATGACCCTAAACCACTTTTAGACCATCAATTGACGGGTTTAGACCATGATTCATTCCATTCCAGCCGTTAAAAATTGGTAAATGTGAATATGTATCAGGTTCTATTCGAAATGATCCGAAGTGAGTCGAAACAGAGTAGGGGCCCAATCGAGGCATTTCTAAGGGGACCCAGGGTGGGACCCACATCAATTTTTGACTTGGGGGGAGGACCTCGCCCCACCCGTGAGTCATCTTCGGTTAGTCCAGTGACCGGCGAGGCCTCGCCGCCCAGCAGGCCAGGCCGAGGGGGTCGGCCAGGGCCGATCGTTCTATGGCCTAGTGTGGCCCACACCTCCATGGTTTGATGATTAAAACCCCTCCTAGCTCATCCTTCCTTCACAAATCACCCTCCCAAGCTTTCCTTTTCTTAAAAAATCCCTCAAATCTCCACAAAACCCCTCTCCAAACCCCTCCTTACATTTTCGTGCATCCCCTTTATACCCATCTCAAAACCCACCTCCATTGCTAATTTTCGTTCCTTCTCTTCCCATTGGAGCACTCAAATCCTTACTTTGAGTCTCAAATTCATGGAAGACCAATACCCATCCCATTTTCTTCATTTCCTTCATTTTTCATGGCCCTATTTGAGCTTGTTACAGCAATATTTTCCACTTCCACCATCCTCTCTTTCATGGGGAAGAAGAGAGCTCCCGTAGATGAAGCCGGGCCTAGTCGCCCAACCCGTTCAAGAAGGCCGAGAGGTGCCGTCGCTAGTTCAAACGCCACTCGAGAGTTGTAAACAAAGTGGGATCTAGATCCCCATGCTCCCATAGGAAGGGCTTTGTTGGGAGAGTTGTCTCATGGTGTTTATGAAGGCCGTGGGGTCCTTTTCGAAGCTCATGTAGATGCGTAGTTATTTGGAGAGTTCTTGTCGTTTGAGCCTTAGTTAAGGCTAAGTGGGGTCCATTATTTGAGGATGAGCATCGTGCAAATGTGGGTACTGTCCACGCTTTCTACGCCCACATCCGAGAGCCAACGGTGGAGCCCTTGCACTTTAGAATTCCAGTTGGAAGAGATCGGGTGGCTACAGTTGACATTGGTTTGATATCTCAAATTCTGAATGTGCCGCTTAGCGAGGTTCATGCAAGTGAGAAGAATCTGAGTAATGCATGTGAATGGGATCGCCGCACATGGTTCCCGTGTGGTCGTCTGGCAGAATGGCAGCCTAACAAAAGCTTCTTAGCGACAAATATGATAGAGGACTTCCGTTTGCTTCACCACATCTGCACATTCAACGTATATCCCAAGTGGTGCAACCGCAGTGAGTGCACGCACCTAATGGTGGATTTCATGTATCAGGTGAGGCAGGGAGAGAAGCTTTGTGTGCCTACGTATGTTTTACGACAGATAGTCCTTATCGCACGTTCTAATAGAAGGACTGAATCTCTCCCGTTCGGCTGACTCATATGCAGGATTTCACTTGAGTTTGGCTATAGAATTGGGGCGAAATTGTCAGCGCCCATCCATTACATCACCGAGACTACTCTCGATCAGATGGAGATCAGGCCTCGGCAGCGGCAAGCCTTACTTGAGGAGAGTGAAGATGAGTCAGAAAGTGAAGAGGAAGAGAGTGACGAAGAAGCAGAAGCCAAAATAGAAGAAGAAGAAGAGCGGGATGAAGAAGAAGAGGAGGCTCAAGATACTATGAGAGTCCTCCTCCTGCTACTCAGGAGCATGATCCTGATAGGGCTAATAAAGAAGCCCGTTTGGTTAGGCTTGAGGAGGGCCAGGCTACTCTTCGGTAGGATATTATGGATCTGCGAGGCCTCGTGAAGCACAAGTTCAAGAAAGTAACTCGCACTTTGAAGTTTATCCTGTGTTGTCTATAGGATAAGGGTGCTCCTCCTTCATCTCCAGATTCTAACGAATAGTCCTATATGTAGTCATTGTTTGTTTGTTTTGTTGCTTGTTCTTGTGTGTAGCCTTTATAGGCGTAGTAGATTAATAGTTGTTTTAGTGTTTGAAGCTTAGTTGTATTAGCTCACATGCTTTCTCTGTCACGATTCATGTAGTGCTGCACATCATGTATTGTGATAATTTTGTTAAAGGAAATGCATGTTGTTTCTTTGAGTTGTGATGTGAATGTCGTGTGGATGGATTGTGTGTATGCTTAATCCCATGGGTTGTATCCTCTGTCGAATGTAAGACTTGCCACCTAAGGGCACGAGGACTTCGGCCTGTCTCTCTTTGGGTGAGTCGCTTGATGGGGCCCTTCCCCTGAGTGATAGCCATATGAACTCCCATTTGGGCCCGTCTCATTCTAACCCTATGCCGGATTCTCAACCGGCCACTGGCCCCACTGCTAGGCCGATACCTGTGACACCATCTATGGTTCCTCCTGTCACACCTTCAGTTTCTGAGAAGAACCGTGCATCTACGTCGATGCCTCATGCATCACAGTCAGCTCCGCCTCCTGATAGGCTAGAGTAGATGATGTTGTTGATGCAACAGTAGCAGATCCAGCAGCAGCAACAATAGTTCTTGACTTCTATGGCCGGTATCTTTACTCAAACGATGGGAGCGACTCCACCTGCTTCACCTATGCACCCTGTTGGGAACATTAGTACCAGCGTCACATTTGAGTGATTCCAGCGCTTATGGCCTCCCTCTTTCACGGGTACTCATAGACCCGAGGAGGCCGAGTATTGGATTGACCGCATCTCTAAGATGTTGAGGCCGCTACACTATTCAGAGGTGGAGTAGGTAGAGCTTACCACCTTCATGTTTGAGAAGGAGGCTAGTTTGTGGTGGGATAGTGTTTTCCGCACTGTTGTAGAGGGATTTGTGTGGATGTGGGAGGCATTTGAGGGCCGTTTTCACGAGAAGTATTTCCCTGTCACCTACCGACATAAGAAGGAGAGTGAGTTCCTTCACCTCCATCAGGGAGGGATGTCAGTGACAGAATATGAGAACCATTTTACAGAGCTAGCCAGACATGCTCCTTTGATCCTAGCTGACGAACCGATGAAAATGTGACATTTTTCAGAAGGGCTGCGGCCCGATATCCGCGCTTGAATGAGTTGCGCTAGCATTTCCAATTACGTCGAGCTAGTCAACTTATTTCTACGAGCTGAGCAACACAGTGACAGAGTTTCCCGGACAAGCAACCCAATGGGCCCAAGGCCTTGTTCCGAATTGTAACACCGGCCAGTCCTGGGTAAGAGGCTACATGTAGACTTGCCTCCCAGGCTTATGGCTCCGTCGACCCAGCAAAGGTGAATAAAACGTTGGTGTACATATTGCAACAAAGGGAGACACACTGACCCCTTTTATTTTACCAAGATGAAAGACAATGGTATCATGCCACCTCAGAAGATCACCCGCCAGCCACCAGGGAGTTTAACAACTCCACCTCTATGATCGGTACCACCAGTACAACCATATTACCAACCGCCAGTACCTTAGAATAGACCACATCAACGACCTATGGCAGCACAACCAAATCATCCTCAACAAGCTTGGGTGCGTGCACTTGTAGCTGAAACACCTTAGTCAGCAACTGCAGTGCCTTTGGCCTTTGAGGTCACTGCCCATATTCAAGGTACACCTGTATTCTTATTGGTATTCAGTGTCTATTTATGAATTATTTATAATCATACTAGGAATTAACCTGTGATTAAATTTGAATATACATAAAGATATATATATTTTTTTAGTCATTTTTGGTATAATTAAATTAGGACCCTCAGGTAGGATTGAGTTTTATAGTTTAATACTCCATAAGCTCATGTTGGAGGTGGACCACAATGAAATATGCTAAGTTTCTTATTCCTGTGTAGATTCAAGGTTCAAACCGCGTCGAGGAAATATCCTTCTTCTTTCCTATCCTGCGGCCTTATGTCGCTAACATCCCAAACTTCTAAAATATTTTAGAACTCTCAACTCTTCCTTCCCTTCCAAAGTTAAGAAAACCAAAGTGCAATCTGCCCTTAACCCCCTAGCCGTATGATCAAAATGGTGACCTACAAATATAATTTTAGGAGGTTAAAAACCCTTCTAGTATAGTCTTTTAACTATGAGCACCATGAAAGAACTTATTATCCACCAAGTTAAATATAGGTTGAACAAGAACACTCGTTGAACAGGACCCGAAGGACAACCTTATAAACATAAGGCTTGAATCTCCTAATAAATTATAATACCCCTTAAATACTTAGGATGAGCAGATTTTAGAATTTCAGAACCATATCCCTACGAGGCATTCGCGGCTTAACTCAATTCTCAATCTTGGGTGATTACCAAAGGACTCATTGCTTTGACCGGGCAGAAGACGAGGATCCACTAGGATTATGAAGGGATACAACGTTGTCTACCCCGGTCAAGCGGACAATCGATGTATCGGATTTGAGCCTACCATAACTGTCTTTCCGTATTAGTTCAATCATAAAGAGTAAATTATATCATCCTTAAGTAAACTTTATCATTAAATACTTAGCACGATAATAATGAAATGGGCATTTGTTTTCAAACCTCAAAGGTAGAAACTTTTAAGGTGGGTAGACCAATATGAGCTAGGCTGATGTAGTTATTATATACCTTAACACGTATATAAACCTAAAACCAACAGAACTAGTAAATGAAATAATAAAAATCTTTACCTATTACCCTTCGGCAATTTCGGGGATGAAATTGTTCTTTAAGGGGGGTAGATTATAACGTCCTGGAAAAATTCGTACATAGACCCGAGTACCACCTCAGGAAGAAATCATTAAGGACCAAATCCTTTAGAAATTAAACGAGAATCAACTAGTGCTAACCTAGATTTCCTGTGAAATCAACACCAATCACTTTAAATACGATCTACAAGACCCAAAACCTATAGAATTATTAATGCTACATTACCCTAAAATATAAGTGTAAACTCTAAACCCAGTTGCTCTCGAGAGTATTCAAAAACTTCGAACCGGACCTGGACCGCACGTCGAAAGTCCGATAGCGATGAACTTAGACAGTTATGACCGCCTAGTTGGACTTGAGTATCACCTCAAAAATTAAGACCAGACGATGTCCTGAGAATATTTTATTGAGTTCGGAGTGAAGAGTGTGAGAAGGTGAAGATTTTTTTAGAAATTAAATATGAATTTAAGTAATTTGAGTCGTGTCGCTTACGCGCCATTTATAAGCGTTCTGACCATTGGTTTTGGACCCAAATTCACCCTCCGATCAGGGAAGGCGGCCCACACATGTCAAAGTACTTGTGGCCCTGATCGAGTCTCGATGACCTTCAAACTGAAGCTGGCCTGCCATGGTCGATCTGGAAACCTGATCGGACTGAAAACATAACTTGCTTAAGATCCTATATTAGTGAGATTATGTCCGACCGCATTTAATAAAAGGACCTCCAGAAATATTCTGTTGGATCGGAATAAGCCCGATTTGGTTATAACCTAAGTATACCTTGGCTCTGGGACTATTTCCGTCAATTCTGGGCCTATATAAGGGCCTTAAACCCTCTCTCACATATTCCATACGAATTCCAAAACCCTAGCTAAGAAAGAGAGAGAAAGAGAGAGAGAGAGAGAGAGAGAGAGAGAGAGAGAGAGAGTTGGAGTTTCACCCAAGGATTCGACCCTGCCACTCCACATGCTTAAACACCGCTACCGTATCGCTATTCCGGCGTTTCTGACTCCATTCTTGGGTAAGAAAACCTAACCTAAATTCGTTTTAAGGCTTTCAAGTAGTTTAAGTAATGATGTAGCTAACCTACTTCATGCTCTAGGTTACTAATCCACCAATGATAGAGACTTAATGTCTAAATCAAACCCATTATGCGTTTACCAGCGTAAGGTGCGGACTATATAAGTTTAGGTTATGGTTTTCAAGGCTTTTGATGCTAGTTAATGATTTATAACTGTCAAGGGTGCCATTTCACATGCCAAATGTGAAGTTTGTTTCACTTTTTGTGAATACATGAACTACGTTGATTATAGTGTATGTCAAGTGTTTGCTGAAATGTCCGCATCGGTATGGAATTTGGATTTATACTTGCCATGATTTTCGGTTGTGGTTATATGCCTGCGGTATATATGACAACCCCTTAGCGAAAGGACTTGCCCTAATTCATGTTATGGCCAACATACGTCATGTATGTTATAGTGTGTAGTCTAAGTGTTTGTTGAAATGACTGAATGAATATGGATTCATGATTTGTGCCTACCATGTGTATGGAATGTAAGAACATGTTTGATGTGTATTAGGAAACTCCTCGGTGAAAGGATTTGCCCCATTATATGTTGAAACCAACATACATCATGTATGTTGGTTATGTGTAGTCTAAGTGTTTGACAAAATGCCTGAATGAGTTATTACAAGATGAACTGCAATTATTCAGGTTATTAAGATGGGATTCTCAACTGCCTTAGCTATGTACATAAATTCCTTCAAGTAGCTAAAAATCTATATGGTTTGCTTGAGCATATTAGATATATGTAAAATGGTATGTTATACGTGTTCCATTGTATTTTCAAATGCCATCCATGGTTGTAATGGTTGTTAAGTGTTGTATGAATACCATATGTACATATTTCTTACATCGTAATGTCTTTGGGTCTATAGTATAATGCAGGCAATCGGTAACAAGTCCTGTCTAGGTGGCTGAGGTTGTTGCACCACACAGGACGTGTTCGATGAATCTGAGCCGTACTTCGATTGTCGACAGTGGTTACGCCACACGGAGTGCTTACGCACTTCATGAAGATCAACTCAATGTGCGCTCGTACCAATCGAGCTTATCAAGTAACCCGATTGACCTAATATATGTTCACCATGTATGGACGCTACTGCTTGAACCTAAGATACCAAACTTACCAGTGAAATGCTTATTTAACCTTGGTACCATGATCCGCTAAGACTCACGAGTCAGACATGGTGGTATGGGACACCGTGGTCGAGCTGTCAGCTTATGCTGGGGTGACGAGCCTCCCCATAGTGACCAGTGAGCAACCTAGGTTCATGAGCTGAATATGGTGGTATAGGACACTGTATTCGAGCTGTCAGCCTACACTGGCGTAGCCTGGCTGTGGTCCCCATTCGGGTTGGTGATGATCCTTCAAAAATATATTGCCAGTTGGTAGGGCGTTAGTGGAGTGACCTCGAGTGTGAATAGGCCTACCTTGGCACAGCCTGGCTATGGTCCCCAGTTGGGTTGGTGGCGTGCCTTCAAAAATAGACTGCCAGTTGGTAGGGCATTGGTGGTAGTGACGTGAACTTGCCTATCGTATGTGATTAATTAGGATTGACGACTCTAGATGGATCAATGTTGGGCAAATGATGTAAAGGGTGCTAACTTAGCTTTTCAATCCTGCTGTATGAAAAGGACTAATAAGAACATGATAATCATGCTCATAACATTGCACTGCATGTGCCGTTGGCGTTGGTGTAGAGCATAGTGGTAGTGATTCATGCCGCGATCGTTAAATGTTGTCGCAAGAGGGAGTTTATGGTGAGGGCATGCATCATTACTTCATATCATACTTACATTAACAAGAGTATCTAGGACATGTTTGATTGTACTGCTTTATCGTTACTACTTGATTGAATTGATAACATGTTAACCTTTGCTGTATAGTTCCACTAAGTTGATCACTCACTCCCACATTCTGGGATGGTGCTTAAACACCAACCAGACTCTAACTTAGCTACAGGTGATGGTGATGCCTGCGAGACGGAGCCGGAGTTTGATGAGGACGAGGAGGCATTCTCGTTAATGCAATTCTCAGGCGAGTTCATGTGAGCCATGTCCTAATTGATGGGGATTCAAGGCTATGTTTATAGTGATTTATCACATTTTGATATATGTATTTTAAGACACGACTTGTAACTATGACTTGACAGAGCATACATACCTTGGGGACTTATGTTGGATTATATATCTATTTCAGACTTTCGTTTGCATATTCTACTTGTCCCTAAATTATGTTTGTTGATTTGGCTTAATCTACCTCATGTTTTATGCACTAATACAGACAATATTCATCCATCATCAAAAATGTTGCATAAGTGATGTTCTGGAACTCGTGAGCTAAGTTATGCTCGACCTCCAATTTTCAGGGTGTTACATTCGACAAGTGTGATTGGTACGACCGTACATTGAATTAATTACATGAAGTGCGTAAGCACTCCGCGTGGCCTAACCACTGTCGATAATCAGTGTATGGCTCAGATTCATCGAACGTATCTAACGTGGCGAAACTAAATCAGCCACTCAATTAGGAGCCATTGGTGATTGCCTAGACTAGGTGGTAGTCCCAAACATACTCAAATGCCATAGGAAATCACATATGTTACTCATAACAGCATTTAACGAATAATTCAAACATATTTCTCAATTGAGCATTTTACCAAACACATTGAACATGTTGACATACATATGCATTTCATCCATAAATTATATAGCAACGATTTATGTTATATAAAGGAAACTACCAATATGGATACGGTAGTTGAGAATCCCATCTCAATACCCTTGTTAAAAGCGATTTACCAATCAATTACTCATTCAAACATTTTATCAACCACTTAGACTACATAATACTATATACACAAACTAGATCAGTTATAGCATATATTATAGCAAATCCTTTCATAAAGTAGTTGTCCTACATAAATTCTACATTAATAGTCATGGCAAGCATAAACCACAATTTCACCTCCATTCAAACATTTCAACAAACACATGGGATGCATTATATATTCACATATCTCACACACATATACATTTTATTAAACACATCATAACTAAGATCATATGGCAGTAATCAAGTAAGACATAAATCATCATTGACATTAAAAGCCTTGAAAACCATAACTTAAACGTTTATAGTCCGCACCTTTCGTTGGTACACCCGTTACGAACTCGGTTCATATACTACGTCCCCGTCTACAGCACAACGGCTACCTAAATCACGAAATAGGTTATCTATTTCATCGATTCCTCTATGTAGATTTCTAAAAAAAAATTAGGGTTTGTATTTCTTACCCAAATCAAAGCTAGAATCGTTGGTGTAGCGATGGTGGAGTGGTGATTCAGTACGTGGAGTAGTGAGAGTGAAACCCAGCAACAATTGAAATAGCGGTGAAGACCGCTTGAGTTGAAGTAGGAATATGCCAATATGTCTTAGAGGGGGGTGAATAGGACTTTTTAAAGATTTATGAATTATATTAAAAATCCTATCACTCTAATCCTAACAGGTATGCAATTTTCAGGATTACTCAAATGTAACTCTACTTGCTTCCAAGCCCAGTAGAGGATCCAATCACAAAACTATTCAATTTAATAAGCATGAGGCAGTTATAGTCTATAATGGATGTGACTGTTGTGTGAAGTGTGAGAAAATATGAATGTAATTAACATAATCACACAAATGATCAAGCACAAGATTCAATCACAGACACAGTCATTTTTATAGTGGTTCGACTACTCGTCTACTACACTCCCGGCTGCCACACTCAACCCTTGAGTGTACCGAATTTCACTAAGGAGGTTTTCCATGGTTTACCTCAAACCTAAGGTTTTAAATCAGGTTCACCTTCAACCTTTACAACCTACATAGAGGCAGACTGTTTATGCTCTCACGAGCAAGGGTCAACACATAGCACCCGGTTTAGGCACACTGGTCAAGGATCTTACCCTAAGACCCTAACAGAGGTTTTACACGGTTCACCTCATAACCCAGAGTTTTACTGGTTCACTCCTAACCAGATGTTTATGCCCACACAGAGCAAGGGTCCATACAATGCACTCACATGTACACTCCCACCAGAGGCCTCCTTTGAGGACTTTAAAGGGTGAGCAACACCTACGACCCAATCCTAGAAAGGAATGATCACAAGTGTCCTCTGGACTCTAAGTACTTACAGATAAGTTGATGAATCCCTTTTAGCGCAGTGATGAACATCTCCTTCTTATTGATGAAGAATCTTCAGTTCCCTTAATCCGCAACACAAAAGATGTACCAATACTACGCTTCAGGTCGGGTCAAGGTTATGATGGAATTCTGCTCTCTAAAGATTTTCCTATTAGGAAGATAGAGTGATTCCAATCATCTATACATTCAAGGCATCCCAGCTTAATGATTTGTCATTAAGGTAGTGGCTGGAGGATCCTTGAATGCGGAAGTTCATTCCCTAATCCACTCTATTGAATATTAATGATGAGGATGGATTGGAGGATGAACTCCCTGATAGAAAGGGCTTAAGATAAATGATATGAAGTTTAAAACACTCACAAGTACTCTCTTCTTTCTCTGCCAGCAATAAAGACTAACCTCTCTATATATAGGCAAAAGGTTCCAACGGATATAAAATGGTCACATTTATGATAGAGTTTGATATCATCGAGCAGGTTTGATATCATCAAGCGTATACTCCTGATAGCATCGACTGCCCTCTCGATGATACAAACTCAAATGTCATTTTCACTTTTGGAAACCTTTTGCCAACTGGTCAATGGGATCGAGACACACATCGATGTTATCGGATTTTGAACTCTGATTCCATCGATAGAGGGATCGATCTATCAACAGGTGAAAATAAGAGAGACAAGCCTTAAAGACTTTCAGGTTCTAAAGATATGATCGAGGAACAGCCAATGTCATCGAAATTTGAATGTCGATGATATCGAGACCTTATCGATAGGATTGATAAATCATATAGATTTACCTAAAAGCACGCTGGTCAGTTTGTGCCAGACTCGATCCAATCGACCAGGACTCGATGATATCGACATTAGAATATCGATTTCCTCGAATGGCCCCCGATCAACGTTTAAAACACCTAGAAATTTATGCTGGAGGAAACATACGCCCACTATCGATATAATCAAATGACTTCCGATATGATCGATATTTGAATTCAGATTGAATCGGACAGTCATCGATATATCAAAGCTCATAGAAGTTTTCTTTAGAAAAACAGGGGCACCGAAAAACTGCCTATTGATATCATCGATCCACTTTCGATGGGATCGATATTTGAATATTGATGATATCGATTGGGATTCCGATGTATCGATAAATCATCCAGATGAACGTTTGATTGTTGTACGCTTTTTTTCCTCACTCGATTGTATCAATTGAGATGCCGAGGACATCGATAGAGCAGGTCGATCATATCGAAAGGTGAATCGATAATCAATGGGATAAGAAAACTTGAATATTTTTCTGTTTGGTAAAAAGTTTTCTTACAATAAAACCCTAAGGTGTTATACTGAGTTTTAAGGGTTTTAATCACATGGTGTTTTGGGACATGGGATGTGAGGCTATGATTTACCTGTGGCGAGCTTCCACACATCCAGTTGAGGCAGACACTTGAATTGATCTTCCTGTTAGGCGCTGTTGTCCGACTAACTCAACTTACACCGTAATTGACAAACTAGAGCACTAGTAGGTGCACTTTCAATCTCCCCCTTTATCAATTATATGACAAAATACCCAAAACACCCTACAATAATATCTAAGATAGACACATCCTAAATTGTGTGTACATGCATTAACATAATTTTACAAATTCTAATCACCCATGTACACAACCAGTAATTGCTCCCCCTTTCTTCAAAACTCCCCCTTTCTTATTGCGGCTTCTCCCCCTATCACCTGCAACACCATTCTAGTAGATATACAATTCCATCTAGGGTGTTTTTGACTTTTCTCCCCCTTTTTATCAGTTATTGACAAAGATATAGCAAGTGATATTGACTGAAGTTGAAGTGCTGATGAGGGAACAAGTAGAGATAGATGTATATAAATGAAAATAGTGTAAAGCATACATCATGAGCAAACAGTATGGATTCAATAAAGCACTTAAGGCATAAGATAAACATGCAGTCCATAACCCCGAAACTTCATTAAACCAGGGAGGCATATATAAATTTAAACAACAGGAAGATAAGAACTAGATTCAGCCATATGCAAAATAAATTACCCAAGATTGGCAGAAATATCCATATTTTAGAGAAGACTGCCACAGACAGCAGCAGTTTAACTAAGAAAAAATAAAGCCTATTTGAGGGCACCCAAATAACACAACTAGTATTTCGGCCCAACCGTGGGCATATTCAACCAAAAAAAACTATGCATGGTGAGAAGGCTGTCATACACACTACTGATAGCGTAGAACATCCAAAAAGATACTGATGTTCATCCGCAAGATAAGATTAAGGTGTGTATGATAGCATGCATGAACCCGGCCTCAAGGAGCAGAATGAGATGGCATCGTGTCGTCCCGTCGGCACGTCATCAGATCCACCAATTGTTGTACCGTGACTCCTTGAACCATCCTTTCCAGGACAGTAAGTCGTTCTTTAACTAAGTGGATGTCCTTCTGAATGGCCCCATTCCTGTCCAGTTTGAGCCTTTTTCCATACCTAGCTGTTGACGTAGACGGAGCGATATCAAGACCAGGAGGTGCATCGTCAGTCATTGCATCCCCTTCCATGGGAACATCACCTTCTCCTCCTACCCCTTCTGTATGAATGTCTTCCTCCGTTTCCTCCTTGTACTCGTGAAATATTAGATCCATTTTTTGAATATTCTTTTTATTAAAAACTTTGAGCGGGAATACCGGATCAGTTGTAGAAGGAAAGCCAATGCGTTGACAGATTCAGCTAATAATCCAGGGATATGGCAGATGCAAATCTCTAAATGTATGTATGGCATTGAGAAACTGATTAACAATCAGAGTTTGAAGGTAAATATTTGTCCCGGTTGTAACGGAGTATACTATCATGACCATGAGACTTATGAGATCTGATCGGTTTGTACTTCTTGGGTACAAATTAGTAGTAAAGATCCCATGCATGACTCGAAATCGGGGCTCCATATACCTTGATTTTAAGGCATTCCCTTGATGCCATGGAATATCTCTGTTGTGACATAGGTATTTGGTTATCTTTGATCAGACAACTGGAAGATCGAGATCCCAATTTGGAAGACCTTCTGGAGCCAACTATAGATTAAGAATGTGAGCTACAGTGGCGGGAGTGATAAATGCATCATCACCATCCAAGGATACCATGAATGAAGGAGGGTCAGCCACCAGGGAATGACATACAGTAAGGAAGTTGCGTGTCCTTTCTAGTTAGCATGGTCCACCGAAATTCAGGATGGACAGCCAACCGATTGCAGCAAATAGAGGTTCTAGTTTGTAGGGTGCTAAACAGTCCCTGTCGAATTTTCTCTCAAAGATCAGCTTCCTATTGGCGTATTTTGTTGGGCGTTGGACAGCCGAAGGAGGAGGTGCTCGTTACTCAGACTGGGACCCTCCACGTGAGGTTTGTCGTGATCTTTGTCGTGTGGGGTCCCACAATCCGGGATCCTTGCTCTTTTCCTTGAGGCAAGGACTTTTTTTCGGGTAGTCCTTGAAGACTCCCTCAGACCGGATGCTACTTTTTTATCTTTTTCCATGTGGAAGAATAGGCCGTTTGAAGTATTTTGGGAAAAAATGATAAAAATGCCCGACAAACCAAGAATAAAAATCTATCGATGTTAGAAGGATATTACCTGATTTGTGGAAGGATTTGGTTAGTCCAACGTGGCTTCTTGTGATTGGTCGAGAAGATTTGGCAGGGAAGACGACCGATAAGCCTTTTAAAGAAACCCCCTTTTTTTTCGGCCTGCTGACTTTTATCGAGCGCCATCTGTCGATCATATCGACCAATGTATCGATGGTATCGAGAAGTTGTCAATCGATTCTATCGAGTCTGCCCATGATGTCATCCACGATCGTACGGTTTTTCATATTCTGAAGAGCCATCGATTGTATCGACCCTCGGTCGATGAAATCAAAAAAGGCCGACACTCATATCAAAAGTAGATGCTATTCAGAATTTTCACAATTTTGACACATTATTGGGTATTTCTTAGCTAGATCAGTATATGTCACAAAAATTTGTACCAGTTCTATACAATTATAAACATGATAATGTTTATATACAAAAGTTCAAGGTCTCCAACCTCAGATGTAATATTGAAGGCTCAACAAAATTACTTCATTTCAGCAAATATCCAGATCTAGATGCATAATCTGGATTTGTTCCTTTTTCTCCTTAATATATCAGGGTATATGGGATTTAATCATCAGACAGTTCAGTTTTTCTTTAACTACCCATTGTGAGACAAATTTCTTCATTCGGTTCTTTTCTTTAGGTGGTGATGGATGAGTGCTTCTCCTATATGGACTTTTAACATTCTGAGTTTCTCTGATTGGTTTGAATTTTCCCATGTAATTTTGATCAGAGTTATATAGAGTCTGTCTAGGTGCTAAACATTCAAATTTATAATGACCAACATCACCACATAAATGACAAACTGGAGAAATTCCCATATTGCTACTTGAAGTAGTAAGTTTTATTTGGGCTTTATTTCCAGTTTTCTTTTTACTTTTCTCATATCCTAGTCCACTCTTGTCTCTTCCTTGTCTTCCCATCCCTAACAATTTTTTCAATTTCTCACCACTCTGAGAAAATTTGCAATTTATCTCGGCAAATTTCCTGAATTTTTCTAAGTCAATACAAAGTGAGTGGTTCTCATTTTTGAGTTGTGCATTATCATCTCTTAGCAATTTAGCCTGGTTCATAAGTTTTGATAATTCTGCTTTTAGGAATAGGTTTTCTCTTTCTAATTTATCATTGTCTGTGTGATATTATTACAAATCATTGGCTAAATATATGTTTATTTACAAGGTTTTGTCCAAGTCTTTCTGCAATAATTTCTTTTTATTTTCAGACATGCTGAGGTTTTTAAGGATATGGATGCTATGAATGTATAGTTGATTATAAGCATCTTGCAATTTATCCTTTTCAATTTCTTCCTCTTCTTTAAATTCCTCATTGTCAGATGGAAATGATTCAGTGGCTTGTTGTTCTTTCTCAGGTTCAGTTGAAATGATCGAAGTAGTGAAGACCATGAGTATTTTCAAGGATTTTTTATCTCTATCACTTTTTGAGTCACTATTTTCTGAGTTTGACTCTTCTGTATCATCCCATGTGGCAGTCATTGCCTTGCCCTTGGTTTTTCTGTTTAGGCATTTAATAGATAGGTGTCCATATTCCTGACAAGCGTAGCATTGTGGTTCTTTGGTCCTTTTTCCAAATTTACCTGCAAAAGGTTTATCATCCACCTTTCTACCTCTAGAGGGGTGGCCGTAATTCCTTTGAAAGAATCTTCTGAATCTTTGTGCCAGCAAAGCCACTTCCTCATCTACATCTTCTTTTTCACTCTACTGAACTCATGTTTTATTTTCGTAGAGGTTTTTAGAACAGTGTTTTTGGATTTTTGGGGTTGTGTGAAGTGTAGTTCAAAGGTTTGTAGGGAACCTACTAGTTCTTCTACTTTCATCTCATCAATATTTCTACACTCCTCAATTGTTGTTACCTTGGGATTAAACCGTTCCGGTAGGGATCTTAAGATTTTTCTATATATTTTAGGTACCAAAACTTTTTCTCCCAATCCACCCATGGAGTTACAAATAATATTCAATTTGGTGAAAAACTCCATAAATGTCTCATGCTCTCCCATCCTGAGATTTTCAAACTGTGAAGTTAAAAGTTGTAGTTTAGATCTCTTCACAGTGCTTGTGCCTTCATGGGTTGTTTCCAATAAGTCACATACTTCTTTAGATGTCTCATACATACTTATCTGATTGAAAATATCTTGGGACACGACACAATAGATGGTGTTCATTGTTTTTGCTTTAGCAGTTCGTTGTTCTTAACTTGTTCACAACCCCAAGTGTAGGGCTGCGATGTAGTAATAATCTCGGTGAGACCAGGGTCGAATCCATAGGGACTGAACTTGTGTGTCTTCTAAAAGTAACTAGAACTAGAATTAAAAGAAGATGAAAACCTAATTTAAAATATTTATGAGTAATTGTGATAAAAGTAATTAAAACTAATGAAATTAAAAGTGGTAACTAGGGTGCCAAGGATCCACTTGTAGCAATTGGGAAGCTACCTTGCAGATTCAAGAACACAACTGGAATCAGAGTCCTATCTTATCCAGTTGGTGAGAAGAGATTTGTCAAATATCTGAACTTCTTATAGTTCTAATCATCAATAGATGAGAGTGGTGAAGATTTGAAAGTGATTCCATCATAAAATCATGCCTAGGAGACAAGGCAAACAACAGGATTTACCAATCTCATAACCAATCTGAGAGAATTGTGAAAGTTAGGGAGGGTTCCATCACCTAACCATGCCCATGGGACGATGGTGAATAACAGATTTCCTAATTTCACAATCTCAATACATGAAAAGAACATACTCAAAGCTATCGCAGATCCATTGTAATTTGAGTCACAACAAACTATTAAAAACTGAAAGTATTCCTTATAATCAAACTAGAATCAAAGAGAGTTCAATATGAACATGAATCAAAGCAATAGAAACATCTCATCACGCTACAAGCTTCACCTCTTAGCCCTGACTAAGAGGTTTAGCCAACCATAGACATGATTGAACTAGAATCTCTTAAGAAAAGTATAAAAACTACTAAGGGAAGAAAAACTCTGGCGACGGCTTCTCCACACTATTTCTCCACTCCTTAAACTATAGATGATGCTTAGAGATGCCCTAGGGACCCCTATTTTTAGTTTTAGACCTTAGACTTTCGCATCGAGCTGGAAATTTTTGAAAACCACTTCAAATTTCTGCACTTTGTGTGCTGGCTGCGAACCCAGGACTAGTCGAGGACAACCCTCGAGTGGTCGAGGATGACCTGATTTTAGCGATTTTAGTTGCTGGAGTTCAAGTCGAGGTAGCTCGACTGGTCGAACCAGGACTAGTCAAGAAAAGTCCAGGACTGGTCGAGCATACACAAGACTAATCAAGCCAGAGCCAGGACTGGGCGAGGATCATGCAAATTCACTGCAAAACTCCAATTTTCTACATTCTTGACTTGATTTTCTTGAATCTTCAATATGTGCATTCTTCACTATTGGTCTTGGTGATTTTTAAGCATTAAATCCATGCTTTTAACCTCCTTTTTAATCCAAGCTCTTGAATTCACCTTGCACCACAAACATGATTAAAATAAAATATTAAGCATTATCGTGTTCATAAAACCAAGGAATAACAGGGGTCCATTATGCAATATTTAACCCTTAACATGAGCCCCATTAGAGAGCTAGCAGGATTCACAAAATGAGATTTTTACGTCCATGTCACAATCCTCAGCAGCCTTTCCCTCCCCATTATTTTGAGACAGCTCAACAACTCTTCTTCTCCGAAAGATTACCTTGGAACACTGAAAAATTCTCAACAATAGGACTCTTATCTCTTCGCAATTTCTACAGCTCCTGGGCTCGAACTATCGTTCAAAAGCATACCACCGTTCTGGAACAAATTAACCTCTTTGATGCAATCATAGTTATGTCAGAGCATTTTCATAGGGATGTTGCTATCTTCAGAGGCTTCCTCAACTATTAGTCTCCAATCACCAACTCATTTCATCTCCCTTTAGGCAAAATGAGTATCACCTTATGGGATCTTCTTCGCATAACAGGTCTTCCCATTATGGGCAATATCTTCGATGGCTATGTACCCTCTAATGGAGAGCTTGCTCTAGCTTCTGCAGGAGATAGAAAATCTGAAATTTTGAAGACCACTCTTGAACTCTTTAGTGCATTGGCCAACTTCCCTCAACCTAATCGCATTACTTCTCTCGAATGGCTAGCTTTCTTTTGTAACATCCCGAAAATTGGGGGGTCGAGCAAAAACCTAGCTCTCGAGTTCCAAAATGTTATTTATGCAACATAGATATGTATGATTGAATGTTGTCTATGATAATGTATTAAACATGAGTGAGATTAAGCTAGAACAGCATATCATACTCCAGAGACAGTTAAATAAACAAGCGGAAGACTATGATAGTAGGTATAACATATATAAAATGACAAGTGCGCATTTAGGCGAATCTCCTCGCCAAACTAATTATGCATGTATTCCTAACATTCTAATGCGACAATAAACCATGTCAATCACATCAGAAAAATATGCATGAAAACAGTACTTCCTACAAATGACTAAAATGTCCTAAATCTCATATTCTTCGTCGGTTTACGAAACAGGAAACGGATAGCATGTTGTACATGTCAAACGGTGATGCCGTCGATAATCTACTATTAAACGACTTTGAAAGCTTTGGAAACAGTCAATCAAAGCGTCTAAAATCCGCACATTTTTCCTTTTTGGGGTGTGAGTTCGAACGGAGCGTATACGCTTCGTCTACGGCAAATAGAGAACCTGATTTACGAGATCTATCAGCTACTTTGTTATTAAACCAAGGGAACACTAAATCAGCAACTTCTAAGGTATTTTCTTACCTGAAAAAAAGTGGAGAAATCACCGGCAAAGTGATTAGAGCGCGTGGCTTAACCACTTGCAGCACGTGGCACAAGCAGCAGGGAATTCTCTCCCACCTTCTCTCACAAACTCTCACCTTTTCTCTCTCCCAATCTAGGAATTTTTGCAAATTCGGATGGGAGAGAGGAGTGAGGGTTTCAACCCCTTTTATAAGCCCAAAAATGTCGAAAATAGGCTCCGATACAAAGTTCACTTGGTGCATATCCAATTCGGGGCTATTTCGGTCCAAAAGATGCTTTCTGGTGGTCCCCTGGTCGAATGCGATCGAACTTAAGCTCGTGCGTACTAGATCTAGCACGTATTAAGTTTTCAGTCTGGCAGGGTTCGCAGATCACGCATGGCGGACTAGTTTCAGTTCAGCGGTCACCGCACGTAGATCAGGGCTGAAAGTCTCATGATATGAAGTAGAAATTTTTCCTGATCCAAGGGTGTAATCTGGCTGAATTCTGATGGTCAGAATGCTTAATGCTGACGCGTTAAGTCGTGTGCCAGATTTAAATTTAAAATTCCAATTCTGTCCCTATTCGCACTCTCTTCAGTCCGGGCTCAATGAAATAGCCTGTGATTATCGGTTTGACTTGATTTTCGAAATGATTGTCAAGTCCAGCCAGGCGGTCCTAACGGTCTAAGATAGGAGGTATCAGACTTTCGACGCGCGGTCTAGATCCAATACAAAATTTCAAAGTGGTCTAGAGAACAAACCTACTTAGAGTTTGGTCCGAGGTTATAGAGTATTATAAAGTCATTAGTTCTACTCGCTTTGGGTCTTGTAGAACGTATTTAAAGTGGTCCAAGTTAATTCTACTGAGTATTCAGTTTGGTACTCAACCAAACTCTACCCTAATTATGGCAGAATACGGTCCTAGAGCCATTCTATCCCCCATTTTGGGAACTTCTATGTATTATATAATTTTTATTATTTTTCTAAGGGTTCATCATCAAGTTTATCCTAACTCCAAAAAATTTCATAAGATTTCGAGTTGTAAAAATAATCTAAAAATTCCAGAAGCAGCAGCTGTCCAACAAGTGATTATCGGATAGTTGCTCACAATGACCTACTTTAAACTATATTAAATATTTTATTATATTTTTCACATATTTTTATATAAAACTAGACTCATTTAGCTACAATTTAGTTTTTGAATCACCTAAATCAGAGTTATAATGAAGGAGATATGAGTTTTTAAATTCTGAAAAAATGCACAGGAAAAAAGGTGCAGAAACTCGCTGTACGGACGAGTTCGGCGATGCATCGCCAAACCGGCGATGGCATCGCCGACCACTGACCTGTTTGGGGTGATTTCTCCATCTGATATTTGAAATGGGTGTATTTTAGAACCTGGGATGAGTTATTTGACATGCAATATATGATTTTGGGGTAGGAGAAGCTGATCTTTCCAATTAGTCTACTTATTTAGTGAGACTTCAAAAGGTTAATGGTTAAAAACCATTTTCATTTATTTATTTACTATTCATAGTACTTTTTTAGCTTAAGTATTGATTAACATCACCTAAACTTTAAGATTTGTGTCCAATGTGAGAGCTCTTAGAAAATTTTTAAGGATAAAGTAGTAAAAGGTGAGATTTTCGAAGGAAATAGGGATTTGAGACTTTTGGATTGAGTTTTGAGAAGTTAATCAAGGGTTAGGATTGACCCATTGCCTAAAGACGTCTAACCCCAGGTTGGCAAAAATCCGGGGTATTACAATCTATCCCCCTTAATACAAAATTTCGTCCCCGAAATTAGCTAAGGGTAGTGAGTACTTTTTCTAAGGAAGGTTCAAATCCTATTTAATAACCTAACCTTACGTAGAACCTAACTCAGCTGTTTCGATCCTGGGCCAGTGGGGAAGAGGCTAACCACGCTTCCGCTGCGCCACTCTGGTCCAACAGTTGCGTTAGCTAATACTAATAAGATTGGGCTCGATATGTTCTACCCTCCTTAAAACTTGGTTCTACTTAAGGTTTAAGATTCTATGTCTCGCCCCGTACATCAAAACGAGGTGCAACTTAAGACCTATCCTTGACATGAATTGGGAAACAACCTCTCATCACAGTGGTTTTCCTTTACTAATGATGCGTTCTATGGCATTGGTATCTATGGCGATAGAGATGAGCCTAATCTCTATTGTGGTTGAGTTCAGGGGCAGGTATGAGTTGGTGGCAAGATGTCGAATACTTTACTGGCTTTAAGTCCTCGCCATTTCCCGAGGGCAATGTGATCACATTTGGTTATAGGTGGTTGGGTCATCACAGAAGAAAGGTTGTGTAATAGGTCTGAGCCGGATACATAGACTTTCTGCCTAGAACAGAAAATTTACCATATCAGTTCTTAATCCTAAACGATGCCGATCTTCTGCTTGATCAGAGCATTGGATTTATTAGCAACTACCAGGATTTAGAAGTCAATTCAAACCGCGAATACTTTGCTGATAAATGCATTTCCTTTATTCCGCGTTCCTAAATGCAATAAGTCCTTGGGAAAGGCAATTCTAAGGGGCGTGCTAGTTCATTCTAAGTTCAATCTGAGGGATTTATAAATTTTCCCTGAGAGTGAATGGTTCTAAGTTAAAAACACTTTTCTATGGGTTACAACAGAAATCTATAAGTAAGAAGGGGATCTATCGAAGGAATAAGGTTCTACTTCAACCAAATCTAACCTACAATTCCTTAGCATATACAGGCTTTACACTACTTAAGGTAACTAGTAGGCTAGTCTGTAACTCAGTAGCTATAATCCAAAGCCTAAGATTATATGGTAAATGGTTCCATACCATTACTAATATAGGGAATTGCTCTATCGCTTAGGGTCAAGATTATCGAAATAAAACTAGCTTTCCTATATCGTCAGATCCTTTAAATCTAGGAGTGCTAACACTAGGTCCAAACGCCAAGGGCCGATTGTATGAAGCGAAACTACATTCCTAATCCCATGTTGGGATTGGGAGTGGCATGCTTGGTTGGAGGGTGGGGTGGGATAAAAACTAATTTATAGGCTGAATCCCGGGAGTTACAATATTCTCAATCTAGGGACAATACCTTACAACAAACGAACGACATGCACTCCATTCAACAAAATTTGGCTATATTAAGCCCAAGCCACTAACACAAACACATTTTCTACCTAACAACAACGAAATACAGAAATTTCAAAATGGTAATCAAACAAGCGAAGAACGTGGAGAAATGGGATGGGTAAGCAGGTTTCCACGAGTCTGAGGATCAAATAAAAGGGACATGAGAGAGAGGACGATGGAAAGGGAGGAAAAAGGCTGAAACAGCCTTAACAATAGCCATAGAAAGAGGAGGAATTGTGGAGAAATGGTTTCCCAATTAGACAGAACGAAATCTAGGCGTTGTAGAGGGATGCTTCAAGCTCCCCTAGGATGTATTTTCAGAGAGAAAAGAGAATGAAAAAGGGGAATGGAGCACCTCATAATTTCAGCTCGATTTGGGGGTTTTAAGGCTCCAAACGATGAAATCTTCAAGAGGGAGAGCTGCAAATCACTTTGGAGTGATGGAGTGTGGTCGTTTTCAGCAGGGAATGGATTTAGGAACGATTTGGAATCACGGTTTTGGGTTAGGGCAGCAAGAAAATGTAAATGGGGCTAGGGGAGGGGCTGTTTGTGAAGGAAGTACCTCTATTTGGGGTTTTCTAAGGACAAACCCTACATGGGGGGTGTACACGACCCAAGATAGGGCGTGCGCCCAAAAATCACTTCAAGTGAGCCCCACCGGTGGGCGATGCATCTCCGAACCGGCGATGGCATCGCTGACTAACTCCCTAGTTGGTCGGTGGGACCACATGGGTCTGGTCCCCCATGGTCCAAGGACCCCAAAAATGTATGGTCCCCACCTTAGTTCATTCTAGATTGCCCTATATGGGTCCAAAGATGCATTCGGGGATTTCCAGGGATAACCTGTAAACCCGAATATAATCCCCTATCATGCAGCATATGTTTTTGGGGTAGAAGGAGCTAGTACATCCATCTAGCCTATTAGTTGCTAAAGAAAGCAAACTTAGAATGGCCTAATGGCTAGTTTTCATGAAATTTTACTATTCACTGTAAAATTTTATCGAAGTATAATTTTGTATCATTTTCACACTAGGTTCAGTGCCTAACATGAAAAGGATAGGAAATAATTGAAGAATAGAGTGGTAAGAGGAAGAATTTTGAAGATTCTAGGTAAAACGGGATTTTTAAGCCCTGGCGATTGAATACAGGGGTTGTGGTTGTCCCACAGCCCAAGGATTTACATTTATGGGTTTAAAATCATTCAAAGAATGACTCGACTCACTTACCTACAACCTAGGAGCTATTCGGGTTGCTTCACGCGACCCTAGATGTGTTACGGACTCGATCACGCGATCTATTCGAATAATCCTTGCCTATTGGCGAATCTGCGATCCTAGAAGTGTTTATAGACCCTTCTCGCACCCACCTAAGTCAAAGGAAGCAACAACGTACGTCCCGTGACCATAACCCAGGCCCGGTTTAATCCAAATCATGCTCTGATACCATCTGTAACATCCCGAAAATCGGGGGCTCGAGCAAAAACCCAACTCCCGAGTTCCAAAATGTTATTTATGCAACATAGATATGTATGATTAAATGTTGTCTGTGATAATGTATTAAACATGAGTGAGATTAAGCTAGAACAGCATATCATACTCCAGAGACAGTTAAATTAACAAGCGAAAAACTGTGATAGTAGGTATAACATATATAAACTGTTGTATGTCTCCAGAGTGTGAATATGTTATCAGGTTATATACATACATGTATACTCCAAAAATAAATAAAACGAATATACATGAGTGCACTAAAAATATAAAATGACAAGTGTCAAGGTATCTAATCAACCTCCCTGTAATCCCGTCGATCAGAACACGCATAAAGGAGGGATCCTCCTAATCATCATCATCATCAAGTCAGGCTCTGCCTCGTAGGCCGTGCCATCATCTGCAATCACAAAAGGGTCTGGTGGGTGTCCAGGAACACCGTCCCGTAACGTGGGAGTGAGTGATCAACTCAGTGGGATAAGAGAGCAAAGATTAGCATGTTATCAAATCAATCATGCGATAATAGTAAAGCAGTAAATCAAACAATCCTAATACTGTTGTTAATGCAATATGACATGACGTGATGTATGCCCTCACCGACGATCACCCTCATATGGCACCATCTTACGACCGCGGCATGCCACACTCCCTAGAGTGCTCCACATCTTTCAGGCACATGCAATGTTATGGTGATATGATTTCCGAGTTGTTATTAGTCCATTCAAACAGCAGGATTGGGAAACTAAGGTACTTCCCTTGTATCAATCCCAACACAGATCCTGTCTAGGGTCGTCACTCCTAGTAATCTCATACGATGTATATTTTGTAGGTCACTGCAAGGGCTGCCAGGGCTGTTGCACACACTCGTTGCTCCGCTCCCCCATCACCTTATCAATACAGGCCTACTGTACTCTACTGCTACTGAAGGGTCATCGCCTCCCGTAGACTCAGAATACGCTCGCGGTCACTACAAAGGACTCGTCGCCTGATCAGTGTAGGCCGAAAATAAGAATATAGTGTCCCATACCACCATAATCTGCTCACAAGACTAGGTGTTCACTGGTCACTACGGGGAGGTTTGTGGCCCCAGCGTAGGCCGACAGCTCGACCACGGTGTCCCTTACCACCATTCCCGGCTCATGAGTCTTTGTGCATCAAGGTACCATGGTTAACAGGGTTTACAATGGTAAGTTCAGTACCCTAAGTTCAAGCAGTTATGACTCATGCAGGGTGAACATACATCGGCCAGTCGGGTTACTTGACGAGCTCGACTAGCGCGATCGCATCTCAAGTCGAACGACATGAAGTGCGTAAAACACTTCGCGTGGCCTAACCACTGCCGCCAACTCTAAAACACGACTCGTGTTCATCGACGCGTCGTTCGTGGCCAAGATAAGCCAACCACGAATTCGCTCGATTATCGACTGCCTGGACTAAGTATAGTCCCAAACATGTGGAATCACATCAGCAAAGCATGTGAAAGTATTGGAAATGAAATACAAGCATATGAGCATGTTAACACATGTTGTACAACTTAAGCAATTCACCTGATACATGCCTTTCATACATATAATGAAATTATGCATATCGCCAACATATAGGAAATCATTTCTATCAGCAAATTACTTGAGAATTCAATCTCAAACTAAATCATAATGAAATCATCAAGCACATGTCATAACATACAACTTAAGTGAATCATCAAGCACATGCATTTCATTCATATAATGAAATCATGCATATGGCTAACATGTAGGAAACCATTTACACCAGCATATTAATTGAGAAATCAATCTCAAACTAATTCATAACACCATTTAATCCAATACATACTAATACAAGCATTTATACAAACACTTACACTACACACTTAAGTCTACATATAGTATGTCGACCCGAAGTGCGCATTTAGGCGAATCTCCTCACCAAAATAAATATGCACGTATTCCTAACATTCTAATGCGACAATAAACCATGTCAATCACATCAGCAAAATATGCATGAAAACAGTACTTCCTACAAATGACTAAAATGCCCTAAATCTCATATTCTTCGTCGGTTTATGAAACAGGAAACGGATAGCATGTTGTACATGTCAAACGGCGATGCCGTCGATAATCTACTATTAAACGACATTGAAAGCTTTGGAAACAATCAATCAAAGCGTCTAAAATTCGCACCTTTTCCCTTTTGGGGGTGTGAGTTCGAACGGAGCGTATACGCTTCATATACGGTGAATAGAGAACCTGATTTACGAGATCTATCAGCTACTTTGCTATTAAACCAAGGGAACACTAAATCAGCAACTTCTAGGGTATTTTCTTACCTGAAAAAAAGTGAAGAAATCACTGAAAAAGTGATTAGAGCGCGTGGCTTAACCACTTGCAGCACGTGGCACAAGCAGCAGGGAATTCTCTCCCACCTTCTCTCACAAACTCTCACCTTTTCTCTCTCTCAATCTAGGGATTTTTGTAAATTCGGATGGGAGAGAGGAGTGAGGGTTTCAACCCCTTTTATAAGCCCAAAAATGTCAAAAATAGGCTCCGGTACAAAGTTCACTTAGTGCATATCCAATTTGGGGCTGTTTCGGTCCAAAAGATGCTTTCTGGTGGTCCCCTGGCCGAATGCGATCGAACTTAAGCTCATGCGTACCAGATCTAGCACGTATTAAGTTTTCAGTCCAGCAGGGTTCGCAGATCGCGCGTGGCGGACTAGTTTCAGTTCAGCGGTCACCGCACGTAGATCAGGGCTGAAAGTCTCATGATATGAAGTAAAAAATTTTCCTGATCCGAGGGTGTAATCTGGCTGAATTCTGACGTTCAGAACGCTTAATGCTGACGCGTCAAGTCGTGTGCCAGATTTGAATGTAAAATTTCAATTCTGTCCCTATTCGCACTCTCTTTAGTCCGGGCTCAATGAAATAGCCTGTGATTATCGGTTTGACTTGATTTTCGAAATTATTGTCAAGTCCAGCTAGGCGGTCCTAACGGTCTAAGATAGGAGGTATCGGACTTTCGACGCGCGGTCTAGATCCAATACAAAATTTCTAAGTGGTCCAGAGAACAAACCTGCTTAGAGTTTGGTCCGAGGTTATAGAGTATTATAAAGTCATTAGTTCTACTCGCTTTGGGTCTTGTAGAACGTATTTAAAGTGGTCCAAGTTAATTCTACTGAGTATTCAGTTTGGTACTCAACCAAACTCTACCCTAATTATGGCAGAATACGGTCCTAGAGCCATTCTATCCCCTATTTTGGGAACTTCTAGGTATCATATAATTTTTATTATTTTTTTGAGGGTTCATCATCAAGTCTACCCTAACTCCACCAAATTTCATAAGATTTCGAGTTGTAGAAAAAATCTAAAAATTCTAGAAGCAGTAGCTGTCCAACAAGTGATTATCGGATAGTTGCTCACAATGACCTACTTTAAACTATATTAAATATTTTATTATATTTTTTACATATTTTAATATAAAACTAGACTCATTTATCTTCAATCTGGTTTTTGAATCACCTAAATTGGAGTTATAACGAAGGAGATATGATTTTTTTAAGTCTGAAGAAATGTGCAGGAAAAAAGGTGCAGAAACTCGCTGTACAGACGAGTTCGGCGATGAATCGCCAAACCGGCGATGGCATTGCCGACCACTGACCTGTTTGGGGTGATTTCTCCATCTGATATTTGAAATGAGTATATTTTAGAACCTGGGATGAGTTATTTGACATGCAATATATGATTTTGGGGTAGGAGAAGCTGATCTTTCCAATTAGTCTACTTATTTAGTGAGACTTCAAAAGGTTAATGGTTAAAAACCCTTTTCATTTATTTATTTACTATTCATAGTACTTTTTTAGCTTAAGTATTGATCCACATCACCTAACCTTTAATATTTGTGTCTAATGTGAGAGCTCTTAGAAAATTTTGAAGGATAAAGTAGTAAAAGGTGAGATTTTCGAAGGAAGTAGGGATTTGAGACTTTTGGATTGAGTTTTGAGAAGTTAATCAAGGGTTAGGATTGACCCATTGCCTAAGGACGTCTAACCCTAGGTTGGCAAAAATCCCGGGTGTTACAGCTTTTCTCAAAAGTTGCGGTATATTTTCTCCTTTCTTCTTTCTTCCTTCACAACTTCAATCTTGTACAGTCTAATTTTAATGATGATTTCTTTACCCTAACAGCCTTTTAGGCCATAATCACCATGAACTTAAGACCATTCGCAAGAATACTAAGAGGACTTTTGAATACAGTTCCTCCTACGAACTAACTGCCTTCTTAGCCTACTGGCTAAGTATAGTGATATTCCCGGATTCCGAGAAGACAGACATTATTAGGCCATCCTTATTTGTGGTAGCAGGTGCAATGGCGGAAGGCCGAAAATATTCACTGGCTCCCCCAATCCTATGTTCCTTGTACCGTGCTTTTGGAGACACCATTTCTGGTTCCAAAATTAAATTCTTCTTCCAACTCTTTTGTTGTCTATGCTCCATGGCACTTCTTTGTGGGTTGGCTAGGAGCTTATTTCCCTTGGACATTTGTTAATTCTAACAGAGCGTACTTACATCCCGATTGACTCCCTCTTCAACATTATCAACTGAGAGAGATGATCAAGAAGTCGAACGGTTGGGTCGCCAGAAAAATAGAGAGTAATGATTCTATTGATTTCTATCAATTCTCTTTCTCTAGCTATTCTGACGTGTGACAGTTGTTGATGATGATTCTGTTTCATTTGGCCAACATTCATTTCTTGCCTCCATTAGGCCAAGCACCTTCCTTGGAGAGAAGGCAATATATTCTGGCACGAGCCATACTGTCACACCCCAAACTCAAAAATCGGGCTCACAAAATTCTCAATCACAAAATCCGGTACCGATAGCCTCCGTAGTACTCCATTCTTGGTTTCCAACATCCATATGCCAAATTCCAATCCTAGGATCTACAAGGAGGATTTTCCAATGTACATTTGTCTCATAAGAAACATAACCACAAGTTTACCCAAATCATAAAGGCAACATCATCATCACATATCCATTAATATAAACAGTTGAATACAATGCTGAAAGGGAAATACGTATATCGAAATCAAAACTCCAGAAGACAGCTGCAGGCTCCAAGCTCAACGCTGCTGCGACCTAACACCACCTACACTCATCTATCGTGCATAATCTTATCGAAAGCTTAAAGGGTGATGAAAGGGTGTGCGATGCACGTGCCAAGCATATAAATATCAAAGTGAAAATACTGGCAATCCATAAATTGTACAATATCAAAGTAATGTGGAACATGCTGGTAAGTCCATAAATATCATTAGCCTTATCCAAGCTATGCGATGTAAAAACATAATAGGTCAATCATCATATACTGAGAAAATAATGTAAATCAGCTATGCAATGCGGAGACATAGGAACCCAAATATTAGATACCGAGTCCACGAATATCGTCAACCTTAAGTAGGTTATACAATACCTAAGCACAGTAAACCAAATGTTATGTGTTGAGGATGCAATGCAATATGCGATGCGAATGAAATGACCAAACTGTAGTGCGAAGTTGGGGTGATTGTATGTAGTATCACAAGCTACGGGGTTTACCACAAGAGACTTCTATCCAAACCAGTCCCATACCTAAATTTTGATAGTCAGACTCCATGTGGTAAACTACTGATTTCAGGTTAATCGCGTGCCCCAATTGAAATTGTCATGCCTCAAACCCAGAAATCAGGCTCACAAAATTCTTAATTGCCGAATCTTATGCGACAACCTTCGTAGTTCCCCATTCTCGGCTCCCGGTGCCCATACACTAGATTCCGATCCTGGGATCCTATAAGGAGGATTTTCCAACATACATTTGTCTCATAAGAAGCATAACCACAAGTTTACCCAAATCACAAAGGCAACATCATCATCACATATCCACTAATATAATCATTTGAATATAATGTTGAAAGAGAAAATACATACGTCAAAAATTAAAGCTCCATAAGACTGCTACACACTCCAAGCACAACACTGCTACAACCAAACGCCACCTGCATGCATCTATCATGCATAAGTTGACAAAAAGCTTAGAGGGTAGTGTAAGTGTGTGCACAAGATAAGTGCCAAGTATTCAATACAATGCTTTAATCATAAAATATCAAAATTTACTGGCACGAATCATAGATATCAGCGTGAGTGAAAATACTACAAGCCTATAAAAATACTATCAATCTTATCCAGGGTATGCGATGAAAAGACATAGCAAGCCAATGTAATATACTAAGAAAGTAATGTAAATCGGTTATGTAATGCGGAAACATAATGAAACAGATATCAGATATCGAGGATGTAATACAATATACAATTAGGAAGATCTACTAATACCATCAGCCTTTTATAGGTCATATAAATGCAGAAATATAGCAACCCAAAATGTTATATGCCGTGGATGTAATGCGATATGCAGTGCGAACGAAATGACTATGCTGGAGTGTGAAGTCAGAATGATAGTACGTAGTATCGTAGGTTATGGGGTCCATCACAAGGGACTTCTATCTAAATTAGTCTCATACCTAATTTAAATAGTCAGACTCAATGTGGTAAACTCCTGATCTCAAGTTAGTCACACACCCTAACTGAAATCCTAGCCATTACGAATGTACACGTAACAAATAGTTGCGCACCACCAGCCTGAGTGGATAGTGAATGAATGAATGAATAAGTATGCAACTCCTACTCAATAAGTCCACATATCAGTCTATACATCTCTGGGATCATCATCGAGGTCTCGTACACTCCACACTAGCTTGCCGCCCCATCAAGCGCACAACTAGGTAAGTGAAAGAGACCTCACTATCCACCTACCAATACCGACCCGGCTCGTCGAGAGCGGACCCATTCATGAGCTAGTCAAACTCAGCCTATCTATGCCTACTCCCTTAGGAGAGTAAGGCCACACCCCCTCCCAACCGACCACGACACAGTGGGATACGCGGCTTACTGGTATACGACCCTCATGCGCTCATATATATCCACTCAGTCTTCATGTTGGGGCATCCTCTAGTACCAAGAGGGTTTAGGGATTTTCACTAAGGGTCATCTATGGTAGCCTGATGCTAATAACATATTTCTAGTGTCCCATCTGGCCATCCACGATATGCTTGTGGAGGATATAACCCTGATGTCGCTGGGGCGTACAGTAATCACAACCCACAATGCAAGATGCATGAGTTATACAATCCAGCCATGCATCAATCCTGCGCATACTATGCGCTTATGTGAGATAACCTCTGCCTATCAGGGAGTCTCATAACAACTTGCCCAATGACATAGTAATGGTCAATCACATCTCATAACAAACATGCAGATGATGCGTATGGGCATGTATCATGATGTTATGCATGATTATCGAGTATAATAATGATTTATCTCACACAATCACCATGGGCCTCTCACATCGCAATGGGTCTCATCTAGTCACGACGGGTCTCATACAATCATAATGGGCCTCTCTCATTGCAATGGACCTTATAGATTCACAATAGGCCTTGTATAATCACAACACAATACTCCTCACACATCATAATGGGCCTCATACCATCATAATGGGACTTACATGGTCACGATGGGCTTCATACAATCACAATGGGCCCTGCATGGTTACAATGGGCCTCAAATGTTCACGATGGGCCTCACATGATCACAGTGGGCCACATCACACGGGCCTCATATCCATCAAGTGAGTTGTATCACATGGGCCTCAACAATGGGCCTCAATAATCGGAATCGGCCTCGATAATCAGAATCGGCCTTAATAATTGGAATCGATATCGACAATCAATCATGACGTAAGGCAAGGTCCATAGATGGACGACCAATAATGGATCAAGTAATATCAATAGGACCCAATCGTTTGGGTTAACCCACTAGAGAATGATGAGGATGGGCCTAAAAAGGCCTAAGGGAAGGTCACAATGTGGACGTTCAACCATCCTTACCCATCAATGTGGTCATTTAACCAACATTGCTCCTAAGAAGTGGCCCACATAAGGCCAAACATACAGCGAGCCCACGGCCTCGCACAAGGGCCTAATATACATCATCATGGCCCTCAATTGCATTCAAATGGATGAATCAAATGGGCCGATCAAATGGGCCGAGTCAAATGTGTCGAATCAATTGGGTCGATCAATTGGGTCAAGTCAAATGGGCTAAATCAATTGGGCCGATCAAATGGGCCAGTACAAATGGGCCAAATCAAATGGACCGAACCAATGAGCTGAATCAAATGGGCAAATTCTATAGGCCGAATCACATGGGCTGAATCAAATGGGTTGATCGAATGGGCCGATACAAATGGGCTAATATAAATGGGCCAAATCAAATGGGCCGAATCACATGGGTCAAATCAAATGGGCTAATCAAATGAGCCGATATAAATGGGCTGGTACAAATGAGTCGAATCAAATGGACTGAATCAAATGGGCCAAATCAAATGAGACGATACAATGGGCCGAATCACATGGGTCGAATCAAATGAGCCGATTAAATGGGCTGAAACAAATGGGTTGAATCCAATACCCCATGCATCCAATGTTAGGGATCATTATAGAGCATTACAAAATCATATCCAAAGGATCATCTAGACCATACCACACCTAATAGTGGTGATGATGATTTCCGCTATAAAATTCTAATAGGCCACCGTAGCATTATTTCCCATCCAGCCTATTCATAAGGTCACAAAGGCCTGGATAAGGAGGAAAAATAAATGTCATATTGGTTCAAAATTCCTGTAACACAAGGGGTTTTAATGGTGGACGTCCATCCCACTATTTTCTGTAGTGTGGTCCACTTGATGTAGATCTGTCTAATTTTTAGTATTAGGCCCAAGGACAAGCTCACCAAATGTATGGACGGTTTGGATAAAACACACGCGGCATGGTGGGCCCACATCTAATCTAATGGACGACTGAATATAGAATACATGCATCGAAAGGGGACCCACCGTCCCACCATATGGACGGTGTGGATAGGAGCTATACATCACGTGTGGACCCTCAAAATTGGATGGACGGCAAAGATACAGTACACGCATCATGGTGGGGTCGTTCCAATGGATGGACGGCATGGATCTTAAGCTTGCTGCACCGTCCAATAACTGGACGATGCAGATATATACATCATGGTATGGTCCACATAATGGCCTACTACAATATATATTATATAATATATTATTATATATAATGTAATATTACATATTATATATCTCTAAAGTGGCAGGAGGTGGCCATATCCACCGTCCATATCCATCTAGACGGTGTAGACATTAAGATAAAGGTGGGTCCCACGTATCAGTGGCCCACCACAACATTTATATAATATATTATATATTATATTATATAGTACATTACATTATATAGTATATATTTATGTATTATATATATATATATATAAATGTGTGTGTGTGTGTGTGTGAAGCTATGTCAGTGACAGCTTCCAGCGCCCAGAGACGCTGGACGGCCTGGATGAAAGTGCCCCACCTAATATACTAGGCCCCGCATGAATAGATGGTTTGGATGTAACATATACATCACAGTGGCTACTCAAAGCTCCTCATAATATAATATAATATAATATAATATTAATAAATAATATTGATTTAAAAGGTAGGTTTCTAGCGTCCAACCTTGGACGTATGGACGTGTGGGTGGATAATCAAAAATCAAGGTGGGTCCACACATGTGGCCCACCACAACTTTGGATGAAGCTGATATTTGTCTTACCTCTGGAGATGGTTGGATAGTATGGATATGTAACACCCTGAAAATCGGGGGTCATGTATAAACTCAACTCCCGCGTTCCAGACCGTCACTTATGTAACAAAAATGATTATGATTCAATGTTGTCTGAGTTAAAGCATTCACATGAGTAAAGGTATACCAAAACTGCAATTCATACTCCAGATTCAGTGATAAAAGCAAGTGGAAGACTAAAAGAATATATATATCACTGTATGGAAAACAAAGTAGATCTCGACTGTCTCTAAAGTATGAATACATCTCTAAGTATCATATACATGTAAATAAACAAAATCAAATGTCCAAAAAGAGTCCCACTGAGAAGTCCCGTCAATCCAGGCCACCTAAGCAAAGCCATCGTGGTACTGCATGTATGAGAATTCGTCCTGGTCCTCATCATAGTCTGGCTCTGCCTCCTGGATCGTCGCGTCACCTGCATCTAAGACAGGGTCTGGTGGGTGTTGCAAACACCATCCCGAAATGTGGGAATGAGTAGCTAACTTAGTGGAATAATAGAGCAAGGATTAACATGTTCTCAAATCAATCATGCGATAATAGCAAAGCAGTAAATCAAACAATCCTAATACTGTTGTTAATGAAATATGACATGACGTGATGGATGCCCTCACCGACGATCTCCCTCATACGGCACCATCTTACGACCGCGGCATGCAATCGTCCCACAGTGCTCTACATCTTCCAGGCACATGCAATGTAATGGTGATATGATTTCCGAGTTGTTATTAGTCCATTCAAACAGCAGGATTGGGAAACTAAGGTGCTTCCCTTATATCAATCCCAACACAGATCCTGTCTAGGGTCGTCTCTCCTAGTAATCTCATACGAAGTATATTTTGTAGGTCGCTGCAAGGGCTGTCAGGGCTGTTGCTCGCACTCGTTGCACCGCTCCCCCATCACCTTATCAATACAGGCCTATTGTACTCTCACTGCTACGGAAGGGTCGTCGCCTCCCATAGACTCAGAATACGCTCGCGGTCACTACAAAGGACTCGTCGCCTGATCAGTGTAGGCCGACAGCAAGAATATAGTGTCCCATACCACCATAATCTGCTCACGAGACATAGGTGCTCACTGGTCACTACGGGGAGGTTTGTGGCCCCAGCGTAGGCCGACAGCTCGACCATGGTGTCCCATACCACCATGCCCGGCTCATGACTCTTTGTGGATCAAGGTACCATGGTTAACAGGGTTTACAATGGTAAGTTCAGTACCCTAAGTTCAAGCAGTTATGACTCATGCAGGGTGAACATACATCGGCCAGTCGGGTTACTTGACGGGCTCGACTAGCGCGATCGCATCTCAAGTCGAACAACATGAAGTGCGTAAAACACTTCGCGTGGCCTAACCACTGCCGCCAACTCCAAAACACGACTCGCGTTCATCGACGCGTCGTTCGTGGCCAAGATAAGCCAACCACGAATTCACTCGGTTATCGACTGCCTGGACTAAGTATAGTCCCAAACATGTGGAATCACATCAGCAAAGCATGTGAAAGTATTGGAAATGAAATACAAGCATATGAGCATGTTAACACATGTTGTAACATACAACTTAAGCAATTCACCTGATACATGCCTTTCATACATATAATGAAATTATGCATATCGCCAACATATAGGAAATCATTTCTATCAGCAAATTACTTGAGAATTCAATCTCAAACTAATTCATAACACCATTTAATTCAATACATACTAATACAAGTATTTATACAAATACTTAAACTACACACTTAAGTCTACATATAGTATGTCGACTCGAAGTATGCATTTAGGCGAATCTCTTCGCCAAACTAATTATGCACGCATTCCTAGTATTCTAATGCGACAAGAAGCTATGTCAATCACATCAGCAAATTATGGATGAAAACAATATTTCCTACAAATGACTAAAATGCCCTAAATCTCATATTCTTCGTCTGCTTACGAAATAGAAAACAGACAGCATGTTGTACATGTCAAACGGCGTTACCGTTGATAATCTACTATTAAACAACATTGAAAGCATTGGAAACAGTCAATCAAAGTGTCTAAAATCCGCACCTTTTCTCTTATAGGTGTATTGATTCGAACGGAGCGTATACGCTTCGTCTACGGCGAACTGTGAACCTAATTTACAAGATCTATCAGCTAACATGTTATGAAAACGAAGGATCAACAAATCAACAAGACTTTAGGGTATTTTCTTACCTAGAAATGCGGAGAAATCACCAGCCAAGTGATTGGAGCGTGTTGCTTAAACACATGCAACAGGTAGTGCAGCAGCAGAAAAATTCTCTCCTACTCACTCTTACAAACTCTCACCTTTTCTCTCTCTCAACCTAAGGCTTTTTTCAAATTCGGATGGGAGAGAGGAGTGAGGGTTTTAAGCCCTTTTATAAGCCCAAACGTGCCCAAAACAGGCTTGGGAACAAGGTATACTTAAGGTATATCCAAATCGGGGCTGCTTCGATCCAAAAGGACATTTCTGGTGGTCCCCTAGCCGAACGCGATCGGACTTAAGTTCATACATGTCGGATGTCGCTCACATCCCGTTTTCAGTCCAGCAGTGTTTGTAGATCTTACGTGGCGGTCCAGTTTCAGTTCAGCGGTCACCGCACGTAGATCAGGTCTACAGGTCTCATCATATGAAATAGAAATTTTTCCTAATTCGAGAGTGTAATTTCGCTGAATTCTGACGGTCAGAACGCTTAATACTGACACGTCAAGTCGTGTGCCAAATTTGAATTTTAAATTCCAAATCTAACCCTATTCTCACTCTCTTCAGTCCAGGCTCAATGAAATAGCCTGCGAATGTCGGTTGGACTTGATTTTCGAAGTGATTGTCAAGTCCAGCTAGGCGGTTTCAACGGTCTAAGATTGTAGGTATCAGACTTTCGACGCGCGATCTAGATCCAATACAAGTTTCAAAGAGGTCCAGAGAACAATCCGGTTTAGAGTTTGATCCGAGGTTTTAGAGTATTATAGCGTCATTGGTTCTACTCGCTTTGGGTCTTATATAACGTATTTAAAGTGATCAGGGACTATTTCCCAGCTACTCTAGCGTTGCGCTAGCTAACTTACACTTATTTTCTAAAGGAATTGATCCTACGCGATTTCTGGTCGAGTTGGTACTCGAGTCTAAGTACGGATTTTTCCAGGGCGTTACAGGATATAATAAATAATTTATGATGGGTCCACATCAGCGTGGCCCACTGCTTGGATCAAACTAATACTTGTGTTTTTCCTTTATCCAAGTCCGTATGGGAAGGACGGTGTGGATAACACATCATGGTGGGATTTCCACCGTCCATGGTGTGGATCTAATCCATTCTTTAAGGTGGGCCACAATAGAAAAAAAAATAGAGAGAGAAAGAGAGAGACATGGTGTAGTGGAGGGACCCCGCCACTATGGGTCCCTCATATAAATACAACATATACATCAAAATTGGATCCCATCACAAGTGGGCCATTAGATTAAAAATCAATGGTGGATCACCCATCTGTTGGCCTCTTTCTTTAGTTCCTTAGACTTGTATGCTCCTTGCCTTCAACTTTGATGGAGGTTGATGGTGATTGGAAGGTTGAGATGGGAGATGAGAAGGTAGAAAAGTGGGTCACACTTGTTGTTTTGGAAGAGAGCTTGGGGAGGCTTGGACGTGGGATATTTTGTTGCTTGGGAGTGAAGCGAGGGAATGAGAGAGAGAGGGAAGTGATGGGTGAAAAGGGATGGAATGATGTGTGATGGGTGATGGGTGGAGTGATGAGGTTGTAAGAAAGGGATGGGTGGAGAGAGAGAGAGAGAGATTTGACTTTGGGAATGGGAAGAGATGGGTTGTTGTACTTGGGGTATATAGTGTACTTGACATTGATTGATTGATTATGAGATAGGTTTCAAAGATTCTCTCAAAATTCACAACACGCGGTGTTTCCTTTGAATGAACGTGGGGCCACATCTCCTGACCCGAGTATCAGTTCGGTGCGCGAGTCACGGCGTTGGAACCGCAGCGACGGTGTGGTCATTAAGATATAAGTTTCGGGTTAAGCCGACTTCGGTATGCAGGTCTTGGCTTAGGATTATGCACAAACATCGAATACAGGTCTAGGGTTGCCAAAATTCGACTGGAAGGACTGCAGAAGTATACGTAACGGTACGATCTAGGATACGGGTCTTACAACTCTCCCCTCTAAATAAAAATTTCATCCTCAAAATTTACACAATCATTTTAAGTAAACATAACTCATAATAAAAGAGGAAATAAGGCATCGTCATATAAAAATCGGAGACAACATACAGGATACAACATACAATCAATCATCAAAGAGATGGGTATAGCACTCTCGAATCTCAGCCTCTCGTTTTCAAGACACCTCATCAACGGAATGGTGACCCATGCTGAACCTTAGATCCTGGATCAGAAACGATTAAAATTAGGATACCTTGTAGCCTCATAATTTTACAAATGATTAATTTATCAAGACGGTCCTAGGGCCTAGTCACGTGAATCATTGGCGATTCTTTCTGATGACTGAGGGTCTTGTTGGCCTGCATAAAGTTTTCCCTATGCCTACTGGGGAGGTGTGTCTTTTCTGTGGTCACCGTTACCGCGACTGTTGCCGGGGTCCCAATGGTAGGAGTCGCTGCTGCTAGTACGGAAGGAGGGGACACTCCCTCCATCGGTGTCTCGTCTCACCGCACCCATAGTAGACACAGGTGAACTGCCTCGGAGGTGATGCTAGGGGTGATGTCGATGCTCGGATGGCTGGGCGATTCTTGTGCCTCTACGGCCATCAACGCTGCTATTGCTACTGGGAGTTACTGGAGGGGGCCTGCCTCTTCCAGTCTCTTCTGTGGTCACAATCCCTCTGTGAATTGACCCACTCAGCCTCATAAATTTGGGCTCTCCGTACTACCTCCTCAAAAGTAGAGAGCTCATGCCCAACAACACGGCCTCGAATACCGTAACATAAGCCGTTCTCGAAATGGCGAGCCTTCCGCTCCTCTTCATCAACCAAACATGGCGCGAATCTGGACAACGCTACAAAACGAGGCACATACTGTGCCACGGACATGTCTCCCTGAACCAAGGTCTTGAACTCTAATGCTTGTTGTCGACAAAAGTGGTCAGAAAAGTACTGCTGGTCGAATCGGTCTAGACAAAATCAGATCCTGTAACACGAGTAACTGAGGTCCACCAGTGCTCGGCCTCACCCCGGAGAAGAAATCAGCTAACCAGACTCGTTACTGGGTTGTACACGTCATCGTATCAAAAATCTTCTCCACATCGAAATGCCATCTCTCGGCTACTATCTGATCTAGTTTACCCTGGAAACGCGGGGGATCAAGCTGTCAGAACTCCCGAAGAAGGATGCTCATGTGCTCCTACTCTACCTGGGCCGGTGAAACAATGGGGTACCTGCCCTACCTCTGAAGGGCGGCCATCATAGCCTGCAACATCTATTATAACTGGGAGGCACTCACGGGTACGGTCGGATATACACCAGTCTCAGGTGGAGGAACTACGTCCTCAGGCTGGGGAGTAGGGATCTCTGGTGGTGGAGTGGGAGTCTCTTGCATCACTTTCCTGGGCGGCATGTCCTATATGAAGGAACAAAGGCTCCTATTATCCTTAAATACTCTCAAATATACACATGATGATGAGCTCTATCAAAAAGTCTCTAAGTTATTCGAACTCGGGGACCTAATCATTCTAAGTTCTCAACAATTATAGAGTGTAGGGTAGCTATTAGCAGATATGTGATGTTATCCTCAGGTATTCCCAAGTTATGCTCTAATACCAATATCTTCCACACCCCAAGCCAGAAAATCGGGCTCATAAAATTCTCGATTGCCGAATCCGATGCTGACAACCTCCGTAGTTTCGCATTCTCAGCTCCCAGTGCCCATACGCCAGATTCCGATCCTAAAATCCTATAAGGAGAATTTTTCAATGTACATTTATCTCATAAGAAGCATAACCACAAGTTTACCCAAATCACAAAGGTAACATCATCAGCACATATCCACTAATATAATCATTTGAATACAATGCTGAAAGGAAAAATACATGTCAAAAATTAAAGTTCCATAAGACCGCTGCACACTCTAAGCTCAACGCTGCTACAACCTAATGCCACCTACACGCATCTATCGTGCATAAGCTTATGGAAAGCTTAGAGGGTGGAATAAGTGTGTGCATAAGATAAGTGTCAAGTATTCAATACAATGCTTTAATCATATAATATCAGAATTTACTAGCATGAATCATACAATATCAGAGTAAGCAGAAATATTGCAAGCCCATAAAAATACCATCAATCTTATCTAGGATATGCGATGAAAAGACATAGCAAGCCAATGTCATGTACTGAGAAAGTAATATAAATCGACTATGCAATGTGGAAACATAATGAACTAGATATCAGATATCGAGGATGCAATACAATATGTAATTCGGAAGAGCTACTAATACCATCAGCCTTATCTAGGTCATATAAATGCAGAAATATAGAAACTTAAAATGCTATATGTCGTGGATGTAAAGCGATATGCAGTGCTAATGGAATGACCATGCTGGAGTGTGAAGTGGGGATGATAGTATGTAATATCGCAGGCTATGGGGTCCATCACAAGGGACTTCTATCCAAACTAGTCTCATACCTAATTTGGATAGTCAGACTCAATGTGGTAAACTCCTGATCTCGGGTTAGTTGCGTGCCCCAACTGAAATCCTAACTATTGCGAATGTACATGTAACAAATAGTTGTGCACCACTTACTCGAGTGGATAATGAATGAATGAGTATGTAAATCCTACTCAATAAGTCTACATATCAATATTGTACATCTCTGGGATCATCACTGAGGTCTAGTACAATCCACACCACCTTACTGCCCCATCAAGCGTACAACTGGGTAAGTGAAAGAGACCTCACTATCCGCCTACTAATACCGGCCCGACTCGTCGATAGAGGACCCATTCACGAGCTGGTCAAACTCAACCTAGCTATACCTACTCCCTCAGGCGGGTAAAGCCACGCCCCCTCTCAACCGACCATAACACAGTGGGAGACGCGACCTCCTGATATACAGCCCTCATGTGCTCACATATATCTACTCGGTCTCGACATTGGGGCGTTCTCTGGTACTAAGAGAGTTTAGGGATTTTCACCCAGGGCCATCTATGGTAGCCTGATACTAATAACACATTTTCGGTGTCTCATCTGGCCGTCCCTGATATGCCTGTAGAGGCTACAACCCTAATCTTTTTAGGGCGTACAGTAATCACAATGCATAATGCAAGATGCATGAGTCATACAATCCAGCCATGCATCAATCCTACGCATACTGTGTGCTTATATGAGATAACCTCCGCCTATCAAGGAGTCTCATAATAACCTTTCCCAATGACATATGCAATGGTTAATAACATCTCATAATAAACATGCAGATGATGCGTATGGGCATGTATCATGATGTTATGCATGATTATTAAGCATAATAATTATTGATCTCACACAATCACCATGGGCCTCTGACATCACAATGGGCCTCATCTTGTCACGACGGGTCTCATACAATCATAATGGGCCTCTCTCATCGCAATGGACCTCATAGATTCACAATAAGCCTCATATAATCACAACATAATACTCCTCACACATCATAAGGGGCCACATACATACACAATAGGCCTTATACCATCACAATGGGCCTTATATGGTCACGATGGGCTTCGTACAATCACAATGGGCCTTCTATGGTTACAATGGTCCTCAGGTAATCACAATAGGCTTCACATGGTCATGATGGGCCTCACAGGGTCATAGTGGGCCACATCACACGGGCCTCATATCCTTTAAGTGGGTTGTATCACATGGGCCTCAACAATGGGCCTCGATAATCGAAATCAGCCTAACAATCGAAATCGGCCTCAACAACCGGAATCAGTATCGACAATCAATCTTGACGTAAGGTGGGGTCCATAGATGGACGGCCAATAATGGATCAAGCAATATCAATGGGGCCCAATCATTTAGGTTAACCCACTAAAGAATGATGAGGACGGGCCTAAAAAGGCCTAAGGGAATGTCACAATGTGGACGTTCAACCATCATTGCCCATTAATGTGGTTATTTAACCAACATTGCTCCTAAGGAGTGGCCCACATAGGGCCAAATATACAGTGGGCCCACGGCCTCGCACAAGGGCCTAATATACATCATCATGGGCCTCAATTGCATTTAAATGGGCTGAATCAAATGGGCCAATCAAATGGGCCGAGTCAAATTGGCTAAGTCAAATGTGCCGAATCAATTAGGCTAAGTCAAATGGGACAAATCAATTAGGCAGATCAAATGGGCCGATTCAAATAGGCCGAGTCAAATGGGCCAGTACAAATGGGCTGAATCAAATGGACCGAATACAATGGGCCGAATCAAATGCGTCAATTCAATGGGCCAAATCACATAGGCCAAATCAAATGGGCCGATTCAATGGGCCGAATCACATGGGCCGAATCAAATGGGTCGATCAAATGGGCCAATACAAATGGGCCGGTACAAATGGGCCGAATCAAATGGACCAAATCAAATGGGCCAAGTCAAATGGGATGATACAATGGGCTGAATCACATAGGCTAAATTAAATGGGTCGTTCAAATGGGCCGATACAAATAGACCGGTACAAATGAACCGAATCAAATGGACCAAATCAAATGGGCCGAATCAAATGGGCCGAATCACATGGGCCGAATCAAATGGGCCAATCAAATAGGCCGATACAAATGGGTCGGTACAAATGGGCTGAATCAAATGGACCGAATCTAATGGGCTGAATCAAATGGGTTGATACAATGGGCCAAATCACATGGGCCGAATCAAATGGGCTGATCAAATGGGCCGATACAAATGAGCCAAATCAAATAGACCGAATCAAATGGGTCGAATCAAATGGGCTGAATTAAATAGGCCGATACAATAGGCCGAATCACATAAGTCGAATCAAATGGGCCAATCAAATGGGCCGATGCAAATGGGCCATTACAAATGGGTCGGTACAAATGGGCCAAATCAAATGGGCCGAATCACATGTGTCGAATCAAATGGGCCATATTAAATGGGCTGATACAATGGGCAAATCACATGGGTCGAATCAAATGAGCTGATCAAATGGGCCAATACAAATGGGTCGAATCTAACACACCATGCATCCAATGCTAGGGATCATTATAGAGCATTAAAAAAATCATATCCAAAGGATTATCTGGACCATACCAAACCTAACAGTGGTGATGATGATTTCCACTATTAAATTCTAGTGGGCCACCGTAGTATTATTTTCCATCCAGCCTGTTCATAAGGTCACAAAGGCCAGGATAAGGAGGAAAAATAAATGTCATATTGGTTCAAAATTCCTGTAACATAAGGGGTTTCAATGGTGGATGTTCATCCCACTATTTTCTGTAGTGTGGTCCACTTGATGTAGATCTGTCTAATTTTTAGTATTAGGCCTAAGGACGAGCTCACCAAATGTATGGACGGTTTAGATAAAACACACACAGCATGTTGGGCCCACGTTTAATCTAATGGACGGCTAAATATAGAATACATGCATCAAAAGGGGGCCTACCGTCCCATCATATGGATGGTGTGGATAAGACCCATACATCACGTGTGGCCCCTCAAAATTGGATGGATGATAAAGATACAACACACGCATCATGGTGGGGCCGCTCCAATGGATGGACGGCATGGATGTCAGGCTTGCTGCACCATCCAGCAACTGGACAGTGCAGATATATACATCATGGTACAGTCCACTTAGCGGCCTAGTACAATATATATTATATAATATATTATTATATATAATATAATATCACATATTACATATCTATAACATGGCAGGAGGTACCCATATCCACCGTCCAGATCCATCTGGATGGTGTAGACATTAAGATAAAGGTGGGTCCCACGTATCAGTGGCCCACCACAACATTTATATAATATATAATATATTATATTATATAGTACATTACATTATATAGTGTGTATATATATATGTATGTATGTATTATATATACACATATATATACGTGTGTGTGTGAAGCTGTGTCAGTGACAGCGTCCAGCGTCTAGAGACGCTGGATAGCTTGGATGAAAGGGGCCCACCGAATACACTAGGCCCCGCATGAATGGACGGTTTGGATGTAACATATACATCACAGTGGCTACTCAAAGCTCCTCATAATATAATATAATATAATATTAATAAATAATATTAATTTAAAAGGGAGGTTTTCAGCAACCAAGTTATTATTAATCATTTTCATACAGCAAGATTGGGAAGCTAAGGTACCTCCCTTGTATCATTACCCAAACGATGATCCATTCTCGAGTCGTCAGTCTGAGACAATCTCATACGATAGTATAGTTCTACATCGCTGTAAAGGGCTCTCACCAATCAATACAGGTCTAGTTATATCCTATAGACTACAACAAGGCTCGTCGGCCCAATGCAGTTTCAGGATATACTCGAGGTCACTACAAAGGGCTCGTCACCAATCAGAGTAGGCCGACAGCTCGAATATAGTGTCTCATACCACCATAATCGACTCACGAGTATAGGTGCTCACTGGTCACTATAAAGGGCTCGTCACCAATCAGAGTAGGCTGACAGCTCGAATATAGTGTCCCATACCACCATAATCGGCTCATGAGTCTTAGCGGATCGAGGTACCAAGGTTAGAGGGGCTTTCCAATGGTGAGTTTGGTACCTTAGGTTCAAACAGTAGTGTCCAAACATGGTGAACATACATCGGTCAATCGGATTAGTTGATAAGCTCAACTAGGCCAAGCGCACGTCGAAATGATCGACATGGAATGCATAAGCACTCTGTGTGGCCTAACCACTGCCGAACATCTCAAGTACGAATCGGGTTCAGCAAACACATCTTGCGTGGCGAAAATAACCTCAACCACCAGTTTAAAGACTGTTACCGATTACCTGGACTATACAATAGTCCCAATCACATTCAATTATGAGATGTTATCCAATGATATAGTCAAGGCAGTAAATGGATCATATTTTAAATTATACAATCAAAGGTTAGATATTGTCCGCTTTAGGGCTGTCAGGGCTATTGTGCGGAATCATTACACCACTCCCCCATCACCCTTCACGGCTTTGTTTCTGCATGTTATGGAATACAACCTAAACATGAATCCACACATATGCAATATAAAATACATGGAGGAAAGCATACACATCATTGATGTAGTTGAGAATCATATCTCAACCCGCATACAGGTACATCTTACTAACTACTAACTCATTCAGACACTTTTACATACACTTAGTTTACACATTACATCACACATATTATGTATTCATTTGCATACGTATTAAGGCAAGTCCTTTCGTCAAAGGGTAGTCACCCATACAACAATCATATATCCACGACAGTTTGTCATGGCAAGCACGAATACAAAGTCTATACTCATTCAGTCATTTTCACATACACTTAAGCTACACATACTAAATACATATCATATGTTGGTATATCATGTATTTAGGCTAAACCTTTAGCCCATGAGTTGTTACACATACATCTAACATACATAGACGGCAGTTAATCATGGTAAACTCAAATTCATATTTCATACGTATACGGTATTTTCTATAAATACGAGGAATGCAGTATATTCAACATAGTTAACATATAACTGAAAAATAAAATGGACAACACTTTATACATGTGAAATAGCATCCACATCAGTAATATATCATTAACCGACATTGAAAGTCTTAAAAACCATAACCTAAACGTATATAGTCCGCACCTTAAACCAGAAAATGCATAATAAATATGATTCAGAAGATAAGTCTGAAAGTGCACCTACGAGTGCCCCGGTTTGTCAATTACAGTGTCAGTTGAGTCAGTCGAACAACAACGCCTAACAGAAAGACCAATTCAAGTGTCTGTCTCAACTGGATGTGTGGAAGCTCACCATAAGTAAATCATAGCCTCACATCCCATGTGCCAAAATACTAGGTAATTAAAACCCTTAAAACTAAGTATAACACCTTAGAGTTTTAGTGTAAGAAAACTTTTTACCAAACAGGAAAATCTTCAAGTTTTTCTTACCCTGTCGATTATATGGATTCACCTTTTGATATGATCAACCTGCTCTGTCGATATCCTCGGCATCTCAATCGATACAATCGAGTAAGGACAAAAAGCGTCCAGCAATCAAACATTCATCTGGACGATTTATCAATATATCGAAATCTCAATCGATATCATCGATATTCGAATATCGATCCCATCGAAAGTGGATCGATAATATCGACAGACAGTTTTTCGGCGCCCCTATTTTTTTAAAGAAAACTACTATAAGCTTCGATATATTGATGACTATCCGATTCAATCTGAACTTAAATATCTATCATATCGGAAGTTATTCGATCATATCGATAGTGGGCGCATGTTTCCTCCAGCATAAATTTTATGGTGTTTTAAACGTTGATCGTGGGCCATTTGAGGAAATCGATATTCTAATGTCGATATCATTGGGTCCTGGTTGATTGAATCGAGTCTGGCACAAATTGACCATCGTGCTTATAAGTAAATCTATATGATTTATCGATCCTATCGACAAGGTCTCAATATCATTGACATTCAAATTCTGATGATATTGGCTGTTCTCCGATCATATCTTCAGAACCTGAAATTCTTCAAGGCTTGTCTCTCTTGTTTTCACCTGTCGATAGATCGATCCATCTATCGATGGAATCAAAGTTTGAAATTCGATAACATCGATGTGTGTCTCGATCCCATCGACCAGCCGACAAAAGGTTTCAAAAGTAAATGACATGAAGTTTGTGCCATCGAGTGGATCATCAATACAATCGAGAGTATACGCTCGATCATATCGACTCTTGCTCGATGATATCGAACTTTGTCATAAATATGATCATTTTATATCTGTTGGAACTTTTTATCTATTTAAAGAGAGGCTTGTCTCTATTGCTGGTAGAGAAAGAAGAGAGTGCTTCTGAGTGTTTTAAACTTCATATCATTTATCTTAAGCCCTTTCTCTCAGGGAGATCATCCTTCAATCCACCCTCATCATTGATATTCAATAGAGTGGATTGGGGAATGAACTTTCGCATTCAAGGATCCTCCACCTACTACCTTAATGCCAAATCATTAATATGGGATTCCTTAAATGCATAGATGATTGGAATCACTCTATCTTCCTAATAGGAAAATCTTTAGAGAGTGGAATTTCATCATAACCTTGACCCGACCTGAAGCCTAGTATTGGTACATCTTTTGTGTTGCAGATCTAGGGAGCTGAAGACTCTTCATCAATAAGAAGGAGATCTTCATCACTACGCTAAAAGAGAGTCATCAACTTTTCTGTAAGTACTTAGAGTCCAGAGGACACTTGTGATCATTCCTTTCTAGGATTGGGTCGTAGGTGTTGCTCACCCTTTGAAGTCCTCAAAGGAGGCCTCTGACGGGAGTTTACATGTGGGTGCACTGTGTAGACCCTTGCTCTATGTGTGCATAAACATCTGGTTAGGAGTGAACCAGTAAAACTCTGAGTTATGAGGTGAATCGTGTAAAACCTCTGTTAGGGTCTCAGGATAAGATCCTTATCCAGTGTGCCTAAACTGAGTGTTATGTGTTGACCCTTGCTCATGAGACCATAAACAGTCAGCCTCTGTGTAAATTGTAAAGGTTGAAGGTGAACCTGATTTAAAACCTTAGGTTTGAGGTGAACCATGGGAAACCTCCTTAGTGAAATTCGGTACACTCAAGGGTTGAGTGTGGCAGCCGGGAGTGGAGTAGACAAGTAGTCAAACCACTATAAAAATAACTGTTCTTGCGACTGTTATTATTTTATGCATGTGATTTACACCCATACTGCTAGATCTATATATGTCTGAAATCATATCTCACACACATACACAGTCATATCCATCATAACTTTAGTTCATATTATTCATACTTCGAATGTTTATGATTGGATCCTCTACCAGGCTTGGAAGCTAGTAGAGTTATATTTGAGTAATCCTGATAAATGCATATCTAAAGGATTAGAGTGATAGGATTTTTAATATAACTCATAAATCTTTAAAAAGTCCTATTCACCCCCCTCTAGGACATATTGGCATATTCCTACTTCAACTCAAGTGGTCTTCACCGCTATTTCAAAGTCTCCGTTAAAGGCGGATTGATAACCTAGTACATGAAATAGTGTAACATCCCGAAAATCGGGGGGTCGAGCAAAAACCTAACTCCCGAGTTCCAAAATGTTATTTATGCAACATAGATATGTATGATTGAATGTTATCTATGATAACGTATTAAACATGAGTGAGATTAAGCTAGAACAGCATATCATACTCCAGAGACAGTTAAATTAACAAGCGGAAGACTGTGATAGTATGTATAACATATATAAACTGTTATATGTCTCTAGAGTGTGAACATGTTACCAAGTTATACACATACATGTATACTCCAAAAGTAGACAAAACGAATATACATGAGTGTGCTAATAATATAAAATGACAAGTGTCAAGACATCTAATCAACCTCCCTGTAATCCCGTCAATCAGAACACGCATAAAGGAGGGATCCTCCTCATCATCATCATGTCCAGCTCCGCCTCACAGGCCGCGCCATCATCTGCAAATCACAAAAAGGTCTGGTGGGTGTCCAGGAACACCATCCTGTAACGTGGGAGTGAGTAGCTAACATAGTGGAATAAAAGAGCAAGGATTAACATGTTCTCAAATCAATCATGCGATAATAGTAAAGCAGTAAATCAAACAATCCTAAAACTGTTGTTAATGCAATATGACATGACGTGATGTATGCCCTCACCGACGATCTCCCTCATACGGCAACATCTTACGACCGCGGCATGCAATCGACCCTCAAGTGCTCCACATCTTCCAGGCACATGCAATGGTATGGTGATATGATTTTTGAGTTGTTATTAATCCATTCAAACAACAGGATTGGGAAACTAAGGTACTTCCCTTATATCAATCCCAACACAGATCCTGTCTAGGGTCGTCACTCCTAGTAATCTCATACGATGTATATTTTGTACGTCGCTGCAAGGGCTGTCAGGGCTGTTGCACGCACTCGTTGCTCCGATCCCCCATCACCTTATCAATACAGGCCTACTGTACTCTACTGCTACTGAAGGGTCGTCGTCTCCCGTAGACTCAGAATACGCTCGCGGTCACTACAAAGGACTCGTCGCCTGATCAGTGTAGGCCGACAGCAAGAATATAGTGTCCCATACCACCATAATCTGCTCACGAGACTAGGTGCTCACTGGTCACTACGGGGAGGTTTGTGGCCCCAGCGTAGGCCGACAGCTCGACCACGGTGTCCCATACTACCATGCCCGACTCATGAGTCTTCGTGGATCAAGGTACCATGGTTAACAGGGTTTACAATGGTAAGTTCAGTACCCTAGGTTCAAGCAGTTATGACTCATGCAGGGTGAACATACAACGGCCAGTCGGGTTACTTGACGGGCTCGACTAGCACGATCGCATCTCAAGTTAAACGACATGAAGTGCGTAAAACACTTCGTGTGGCCTAACCACTGCCGCCAACTCCAAAACACGGCTCGCGTTCATCGACGCGTCGTTCGTGGCAAAGATAAGCCAACCACGAATTCGCTCGGTTACCGACTGCCTGGACTAAGTATAGTCCCAAACACATATGAATCCACATCAACAATCATGTGAGAGTATTGGAAATGAGACACAACCATGTGAGCATGTTAACACATGTTATATCGTACAACTTAAGTAAATCATCTGACACATGCCTTTCATACATATAATGAAATTATGTATATCGCCAACATATAGGAAATCATTTTCATTAGCATATTAATTGAGAATTCAATCTCAAACTAAATCACAATGAAATCATCAAGCACATGTTATAACAAACAGCTTAAGCGAATCGTCAAGCACATGCATTTCATTCATATTATGAAATCATGCATATGGCTAACATGTAGAAAACCATTTACACCAACATATTAATTGAGAAATCAATCTCAAACTAATTCATAACACCATTTAATTCAATACATACTAATACAAGCATTTATACAAACACTTACACTACACACTTAAGTCCACATATAGTGTGTCGACCCGAAGTGTGCATTTAGGCGAATCTCTTCGCCAAACTAATTATGCATGTATTCCTAACATTCTAATACGACAACAAATCATGTCAATCACATCAGCAAAATATGAATGAAATCAGTACTTCCTACAAATGATTAAAATGCCCTAAATCTCATATTCTTCGTCGGTTTACGAAACAGGAAACGGACAGCATGTTATACATGTCAAACGGCATTACCGTCGATAATCTACTATTAAACGACATTGAAAGCGTTGGAAACAGTCAATCAAAGTGTCTAAAATCTGCACCTTGTCTCTTATAAACGTGTCGTTTCGAACGGAGCGTATACGCTTCGTCTACGGCGATAAGAGAACCTAATTTACGAGTTCTGTCAGTTTGCATGCTATGGAACGGAACGAATGCCAAATCAGCAACTTCTAGGTTATTCCTTACCTGAAAATGTAGAGGAATCATCGGGAAAGTGATCGGAGTGCGTTGCCTAAGCACGTACAGCACGTGGCTCAAGCAGCAAGAAATTCTCTCCTACTCTCTCTCACAAACTCTCACCTTTTCTCTCTCCCAATCTAAGGATTTTTGTAAATTCGGATGGGAGAGAGGAGTGAGGGTTTCAACCCTTTTTATAAGCTCAAACTTGCCCGAAATAGGCTCGGGAACAAGGTTCACTTAGTGCATAACCAATTCGGGGTTGTTTCGGTCCAAAAGATGCTTTCTGGTGGTCCCCTGGTCGAATGCGATCGGACTTAAGCTCATGCGTACCAGATCTAACACGTATTAAGTTTTCAGTCCGGCTGGGTCCGCAGATCGCACGTGGCGGACCAGTTTCAGTTCAGCGGTCACCGCGCGTAAATCAGGGCTGAAAGTCTCATGATATAAAATAGAAATTTCTCCTGATCCGAGGGTGTAATCTGGCTGAATTCTGACGGTCAGAACGCTCAATACTGACGCGTCAAGTCGTGTGCCAGATTTGAATTTGAAATTCCAATTCTTTCCCTATTCGCACTCTCTTCGGTCCAGGCTCAATGAAATAGCCTGTGATTATCGGTTTGACTTGATTTTTGAAATGAGTGTCAAGTCCAGCTAGGCGGTTCTAACGGTCTAAGATAGGAGGTATCGGACTTTCAACGCGCGGTCTAGATCCAATACAAAATTTTAAAGTGGTCCAGAGAACAAACCTGCTTAGAGTTTGGTCCGAGGTTATAGAGTATTATAGAGTCATTGGTTCTACTCGATTTGGGTCTTATAGAACGTATTTAAAGTGATCAGGGACTGTTTCCTAGCTACTCCAACGTTGCGCTAGCTAACTTATGTTTAGTTTCTAAAGGAATTAATCCTAAGTGGTTTCTTTGGCTATGGAATTGGGTTCTGAGCGATTTTTCAGGTGTTTTAGTTGACCCACTGCCTAAAGACGTCAAATCCCAGATTGGTCAAAATCTGGGGTGTTACAAATAGATTAGTTACATCATCACTTAAACTATACTAAACCCTAAAACAGGTTAGGGTCAGGATTTCTTACCTAAGAATGGAGTCAGAAATGCCGGAATAGCGATACAGATAGGTGGATTAGGCACATAGTAAAGCTGGGAAGAATCCCAAGAAGAATCACCAACTTCTCTCTCACTTTCTCTCTCTTTTCTCCCTCTTGATTTGGCTAGGGTTTGAAATTCGTATAGGATTTGGGAATGGGGGTTTAAGGCCTTTTTATAAGCCCAAAAGCGACGGAAATAGCCCTAGGGACAATATATACTTAGGTTATAACTAAATCGGGTCTGTTCCGATCCAACGGAGTACTTCTGGAGGTCCTGTTACTATATACGGTCAGACTTAAGCTCTCTAATATTGGATCTAGGTCAAGCTAAGTTTTCAGTCCGGTCAAGTTTTCAGATCAACCGTGGCGGACCAGTTTCAGTTCAATGGTCACCGAAACTCGATCAGGGCCACAAGTACTTTGACATGTATGGGCCATTTATCCTGATCCGAGGGTGAATTTGGGTCAAAATATAACATTCAGAATGCTTACAAATAACGTGCAAGCGACACGTCTCAGATTATTTAAAATCAGAATTAATTTTCTAAAAATCTTCGCTTTCTCACTTTCTTCACTCCTGACTCAAGGAAATGGTCTCAGGACATCGTTTGGTCTTGATTTTTGAGGTGGTTGTCAAGTCCAATAAGATGGTCGTATTCGTCTAAGTTCATCGCTATCAGACTTTTGACGTACGATATAGGTCCGATACGAAGTTTCACGATGCTCCCATGAGCAACTGGGTTTAGAGATTGATCCTAGATTTTTAGGTAATGTAGCATTAGCGGTCCTACTCATTTTGAGTCTTATAGTTCACATTTAAAGTGGTTCAAGCTAATTCTACTGAGTATTCAGTTTAGTACTTAACCAAATTCTACCCAAATTATAGCAGAATACTGTCCTAGGGATATTCTATGCCTTGTTTTTAGAACTTTTAGTTGTTATATTATTTTAATTATTTTTCTAGTGATTCATCATCAAGTTTACCCCATCTCCATAAAATTTCTTGAGATTTTATATTATAAAAAAATTTTAAAAATTCCAGAAGCAGCAGCTGTCCAACAAGTGATTTTTGGACAGTTGCCACAATGACCTACTTTAAACTATATTAAATATTTTATTATGAAATATAAAATACATGGAGGAAAGCATACACATCATTGATGTAGTTGAGAATCATATCTCAACCCGCATACAGATACATCTTACTAACTACTAACTCATTAAGACACTTTTACATACAAAGTCTACACATTGCATCATACATATTATGTATTCATTAGCATACGTATTAAGCAAGTCCTTTTGTCAAAGGGTAGTCGCCCATACAACAATCATATATCCACGACAGTTTGTCATGACAAGCACGAATACAAAGTCTATACTCATTCAGTCATTTTCATATATACTCAAGTTACACATACTAAATACATATCATATGTTGGTATACATGTGTTTGGGCTAAACCTTTAGCCCAGGAGTTGTTACACATACATCTAGCATACATAGACGGTAGTTAATCATGGCAATCTCAAATTCATATTTCATATGTATATGATATTTTCTACAAATACGAGGAATACAGTATATTCAACATAGTTAACGTATAATTGAAAAATGAAACGGACAACACTTTATACATGTGAAATAACATCCACGTCAGTAATATATCATTAACCGACATTGAAAGTCTTGAAAATCATAACCTAAATGTATATAGTCTGCACCTTAAACCAGAAAATGCATTATAGATATGATTCAGACGATAAGCCTTTGTCAACGGTGGATTGACAACCTAGTACATGAAATAGATTAGCTACATCATCACTTAAACTATACTAAGCCCTAAAACAGGTTAGGGTCAGGATTTCTTACGTATGAATGGAGTCAGAAATGTCGGAATAGTGATACAGATAGGTGGATTAGGCACATAGTAAAGCTGGGAAGAATCCCAGGAAGAATCACCAATTTCTCTCTCACTTTCTCTCTCTTTTCTCTCTCTTGATTTGGCAGGGTTTAAAATTCGTATGGGATTTAGGAATGAGGGTTTAAGACCTTTTTATAAGCCCAAAAGTGACAGAAATAGCCCTAGGGCTAAGGTATACTTAGGTTGTAACCAAATCGGGTCTGTTCCTATCCAACGGAGCACTTCTAGAGGTCCTGTTACTAAATGCGTTCGGACTTAAGCTCTCTAATATTGGATCTAAGTCAAGCTAAGTTTTCAGTCCGGTCGGGTTTTCAGATTGACCGTGGCGGACCTGTTTCAGTTCAACGGTCACCGAAACTCGATCAGGGCCACAAGTACTTTAACATGTATGGGCCACTTATCCTGATCCGAGGGTGAATTTGGGTCAAAATCTAACGGTCAAAATGCTTAGAAATAACACGCAAGCGACACGTCTCAGATTATTTAAAATCATAATTAATTTTTTAAAAATCTTCACTTTCTCACTCTCTTCACTCCGGACTCAAGGAAATGGTCTCAGGACATCGTTTGGTCTTAAATTTTAAGGTGGTCGTCAAGTCCAAAAAGATGGTCGTATTCGTCTAAGTTCATCGCTATCAGACTTTCGACGTACGGTCTAGGTCCGATACGAAGTTTCACGATGCTCCCATGAGCAACTGGGTTTAGAGATTGATCCTAGATTTCTAAGTAATGTAGAATTAGCGGTCCTACTCATTTTGAGTCTTGTAGTTCACATTTAAAGTGGCTCAAGCTAATTCTACTGAGTATTCAGTTTAGTACTTAACCAAATCCTACCCTAATTATAGCAGAATACTGTCCTAAGGCCATTCTATGCCCCATTTTTAAAACTTCTAGTCATTATATTATTTTAATTATTTTTTTAGTGGTTCATCATCAGGTTTACCCCGTCTTCACCAAATTTCATGAGATTTCATTTTATAGAAAAATTCTAAAAATTCCAGAAGCAGCAGCTATCCAACATGTGATTTTCGAATAGTTGCCACAACGACCTACTTTAAACTATATTAAGTATTTTAATATGTTTTTCACATATTTTTATATAAAACTATACTCATTTAAATTCAATTTAGTTTTGAATCACCTAAATTGGAGTTATAACGATGAAGATATGATTTTTCAAAGTTGTATAAAATGCGTAGAGAAAATGAAGAATACGGGCCGCCTGACCGTTGTACAGACGAGGCCTCGCCAAACCGGTGAGGACCTCACCGGTCACTGAACTTTTTGGTGAGGGATCGCCCCAGGGGCGAGGTCCTCCTCCCCCCCCCCCCCCCCCCAGCCGGAAACATTTGGGACCCACCTCAGGTCCCCCTGAATTGAGCCATTTGGGCCCACGAGTCCATTGAGGCGTTCATTGGGTCTCATTTGTAAACTGGAATGAGTTACGTGACGTACAACATATGATTTTGGGATAGGTGAAGCTAATCTATCCAAATAACCTATCTACATCATGAAGTTCTAAAAAATAAATAGTTTAAATCCCATTTTACGCATGTATTTACCATTTACAATAAATTTTAGTTTAAGTATAGTTCTTTACCATTTAAACTTTAAGATTTATGTCTAATATGAAAGTACTTGGAGAAATTTGAGGAATGAGGTGGTGAAAGGTGAGATTTTGAAGGAAATGGATTGAAAAATGATTTTTAGACTTTGGGATTGAGCTTTGAGAGTGATATGGTTGACCCATTGCCTAAGGACGTCTAACTTCAGGTTGTCAAAAATTCAGAGTGTTACACTTGTGTAGCGCATCTACATATTCAAGACTGTGCATCTCATGTACAAGATCTAAGGTATTTATCTCAAGAACTTCAAATACAAGATCAAGAGATATACAAGTTCAAGTACATAGTTCACTCCTTCAAGCTTCAAAGTTCAAGTTTTCAAAGCTTTATCTAAATGCAAGACTTACTTTGGTACTCAAAGCTCAAGGTGAAGTACAAATCAAGTACCTCAAGCTCAAGCTTCAATGTATGACAAATTCAAGCTTCAAAAGGTCTCAAGATCAAACTTCATCATATGTCATGATCTCAAGCTTCGTGAACTTCAAAGAACAACTATCAACTGAAGTAAAAGAAGATTCAATGTTCATACATTGCTTATAAGGTATGAATGACCCTAGATTGACCATAGGATAGGTCATTTTGAATAGATAATTTAATCGTGTCATTTTATAAGTGCATAGTCTGTTTTTCGACTAGTCTTAGACTAAGTTTGACTAGTCCTAACACTGGCTCGACCAGTCTAAGAAATCCTCGACCAGTCCTAATTTCGTTACTTATTTTCAGGATTTTTTGTTAAAGCTTCGACCAATCCTGGAGACTGCTCGACTGGTCATGTGAACAGTGCTCGACCAGTCCTGCAAGCTCGACTCAAAGTCTAGCAACTAATTTGAGTTTCACACGACCAATGGTGGACAGGAATCGACCGGTCGTGGAGGCCGCTCGACCGGTCGAGCATGTCCTTCGACCAGTCATGGAATAGACTGATCTTATCATGCCTAAATTTTTAAAAGTTTGTTGATCCTTCGACTAATCAAACTGAGCTCAGGACCAGTCGAAGATGTGATTTTTACACTTATAAATAAAGCATGAATTTCAGAGTTTGATATCCAATTCAAGTAAAATCAATACACCACTCTGAGAGATAAGTTAGTGATATTCTTAAGCTATTTAGTGCTTATTTCATATTCTCTTTAATTAGTTTTTTGCATTTGATTTTTTTTTCTTCATTCCAATTTTATTTTAAAGAGGGATTGAAGCATTTTCATTTCTTGGAATCAAAATCAAATCAAGCTAGCCCAAGGTGATTTAATTTAAAATCATTTTAGAACTTAGAACCTTTTCACAAGTGAGTGTGAACATTCAACTTCTACGTTGAACTTCTACTAGGAATTGGTTCTTCCGAGCTGCATCAAAAGGAGAATATCTAGATAAGTGTTTTACAGTTTTTTAAATTCATTATTTTGGTTTCATCAAGATTGTGCTAGAAAAATCTCTTTCTTTTGGTTTGTCTGAGGTGATTTAGAAAACTCAGAGTGTGGGGTTTTTGAATTGTGTAAGCCCACTTGAAAGACTCAATTGTGAGGGTTTTAGGTGAACCTTGAAAAACCTATTTTCATAGTGAACGCTAATATCCACTGTGTGAGGATATTAGGAGTGGAGTAGTTGTGTGGCTATTTTTCTAAACAGTTGGTGTACACACAAGCAAACCACTATAATTTCTGGTCTTGTGGTGATTGATTGAATATTTCATTTTATGGATGTTGTAATTTCCCTTTTTCGCATTTGTGGGGAATATTGTAATTTCTTTTATACAAGTGTGGGAATGTTATAATAGCTTAGTTATTTCCTTTGCTATTTATTTCTTTGTTCCTGTGTATCTGTTTGAGATTTTGATACATAGACCATTCTAGGAATCAAGTTGTCCTACTATAAGCCATTAGTTTTTGGTGTAAGGTTGTCCTTAGAACAACATCTGTATCAACCTCTCAATACTTGTACACTTGAGGTTATTTTACATTTATGCATTGTGGGATTGTTTAATTGCTATCTTTATTTATATTTGTTTAAATTCTGCATTTAATTTTTAATTTGGCATAGTCCTATTCACCCCCCCCCCCCCCCCCCCCCCCCCCCCCCCCGTTCTAAGACTCTTAGCTCGGCCTTTTCAGCCTTGATAATCAGAATCGGCCTCAGCAATCGAAATCAGCCTTAATAATTAGAATCAGCCTAAAGGAAGGTCACAATGTGGACGTTTAACCATCATTGCCCATTAATATGGACATTTAACCAACATTGCTCCCAAGGAGTGGCCTTCACAGGGCTAAACATATAGTGAGCTTATGGTCTCGCACAAGGGTCATATATATAGAGCAATGGGCCTCATATACATCAAGCAGGCCGCATCAATGGGCCATATCACATGGGCCTCAACCAGATGGACAGCTAGTATATACAATGCATATAGTATGGTGGACTCCATCGCTGATGGCCAACAAGAACTAAACATATACATCATATAGCCCCATGGCCTGGTGTAAATATACAACATATACCTCGAGATGGGCCTCATAGGCACCGTCCAGATGGATGGTGCGCAAGTAGCACAAGTAAAATACATATATCATGGTGCATTCCACAACACTACATCATCTAGATGGATGGTGCAGATATAGAATATATATATATATATATATATATATATAGGTGGGTTTCCATGCACATGGCCCACCAGAGGGTTGCATCTACCTTGGTTTGGAATGATGTGGATGCACCACACATGCCCAACAGGTGGGGTCATGATCTAGACAGTGTAGGCTAGAGCATGCATCATGCATGAGACACACAGAACTGGCAGATGTCAACTACAGTAGCTTATCGCTGCGTGTGGTATCCCAGTCAATCCGCATCCATCGTCCATGGATTGGACGGTGCGGATGCAACACATGATATCAAGGTGGGCCCCATGCCCAGAAATCAAATGGACGGATGGCTGGATTTATAGCACATACATTAAGGAAGGCCCCACCCAGCAAAACGTCTTGATGGATGGTTGGATGGAACAGATGAACAACATGGATGTAAAATACATAAAACATGGTAGGCCGCGTGGGTGGGCGGTGCAGATTAAAACACTTACATTATGGTGGGCCACGTGCTACTAGCATGTGGATCTAGTGTGGCCCCACATCCTTAAATGGAAGGATGGTGGGAATTAAACCCATACATCACGACGCACCCCACACTTACACCATCCAGATGGACGGTGTGGGGACCAATTACATACATCAAGGTGGGTCCCAGCTCTCTTGATGATGTCAATATAGTAGCTGTGCAGCTATTATACACAAACACCAGCCAATCTAGTTTCAAAGTAGGTGAGTCCCACGTGGAGCCCACCAGATATATATAATATATATTATATATTATAATAATACTTATTATTATAATCAGGCAGCCCAACGTCCAGGCCCTAGACGGGCGGCCTGGGCAGGAGCAACATACAGCTGGCTTTCCACCATCCAGGAATTGGATGGTGGATGAAACACTTACATCGTGGCGGTACCACATCCAGTGGGCCACAGGTGTTGGATCAAGATGATACTTATTTTTACCTCCCTCCAGGCTTGATCACTGGATGGTATGAATCATACATCAAGGTGGGATTTCCACCGTCCGGATGATGGATGGCGTGGATAATATCATGCATCAAGGTGGGACACAATCCATCACACAAAGAGAGAGAGAGAGAGAGAGAGAGAGAGAGAAAGAGAGAGAGAGAGAGAAAGGAAGATTGGATGGTGATGGAAGGACCCCGCCACTATAGGCCCTCCATGATTACAATACATACATCAAAAAATGGGTCCCATCACAAGTGGGTCTTCTAATAAAAAATCAATGGTGGATCACTCACCTATTGGCCTTCTTCTTGGTCCAATGGAACGTCAAACTCCTTAGCTTCAATCTTGATGGAAGATGATGAAAAATAGAGGGTTGAGATGGGAGATGAGAGGGTAGGAAGTGGGCCACACTAAAGCTCCTCTCATGGAGCTCTCTTTCTTGGACATTGGGTTGCTTGGGGTTTTCTTGAAAAATAGAGAAAATGAGAGAGAGAGGATAGGATGTAAAGAGAGAGAGGGATGGGTGAGTGAGTGAGTGATGGGTGATGTGTACTTGATATGTAAGGGATGGGTTGTAAGAGAGAGAGTTGACTTTGGGGATGGTGTTGTACTTGACATGATGTGATATGGTACTTGATTGATGACGTGATTGATGGGACATTCTCTTGGGATTGCAAACGCGTGGCATTTCCTAGAACTTAACGCAGGCCCACATCTCCTGGCCTGGGTATCGCCTCGGTGCGTGAGACGCATCATCGGAACCGCAGTGACAGCGCAGTCGTTAGGGTACAAGTCTCGGGTTCAGCCAACTCTGAAATACGGGATATGACTCAAGGTTACGCACAAATACTTTCTACGCATTACGGGTCACCTGAATTCCACCAGGAGGACCGCAAAAGCCTATGGAATAGTACGGGCTAGGATACGAGTCTTACATATACTATATTAACAAGTTTACTCGTCAGTTTGGGTTCAATCAAATGGTACCAGAGACTCTCGATATCGTTACTAGATCAATGAGAAGTTACATTATCGAACCGTATAATTGGGCTTTGATATGGAAGTAGCTCTTGATAGTTCGCACCGGATCACACTTCATAATTCCCGGCTATGATTACCCTTTTAGTGCTTCTTACTGCTGGATGCGATGGTGGATTCATTGGTATCATCTAGTAAAACATTGTTATCCAGTTGATCATGTTGTATGGATTCTCCCTCCTCGCCTAAGGAGTTTCCAGAGAGACCAAGGCATTGTCCATTTTGAAGAGGTAGATCGCACCCCTTCTTCAGGTCAACTCTGCATGAAAATTTCTTCTACAGAGCACATCTTTGAAATGAAACCAGGTGATACCCTTGAGAGATGGGTAGCCTTTGGTATTCCTTGGAAGAATACTTATGAATCTTCATATTTTCCAAAAGAGAATGATGATTCTTCACAATTCTATCCTCCTCCTCCCTTATAAATTTTAAGACACAGTACTCCTGTAACATCAGAAAGACGAGAGACAGAAAGACATCGTTGTTCTCTTCAAAAGGACAAACATATCATCACTGCAGATTCATCCTTTTAAGAGTAGAAAGTAGCATATGTTCTGATCAAACTTGACAATTTTTGTATTTAAACAAGAAATATAACATTTCACCTTTCTTACATCTATTTTCGATAATGTATTTCTATACAGATGTATGAATATACGCGTCTTCAGAAACATATACTGATTCAATATTCATAGTATTTCTAAGCTTGAACAATTCTCATAAGAATATTTGATAGACACATGCTAATCAAAATAACAATCTATTTTTAGTTGTTAGCATAACATTGCCTAAGTGGTATTTTAGAATAGGCGGAACTAAGTTTCGATTCCAGTTAGTTGCACACACAATTTAAGATCATAAGTAGTTGGAGAAATCATAGTTTAGACTCATAAGTAGTTAGAGTTGGTCTTACATGAATGGTCGTTGTAACTCTCTAGAGTTTGCGGGGCTTATCGCGGCCAGGAAGTTCATAAACCACGATCCATCAGAGGGGCCCAGTGAAGCTACCAGGGCAGTGAACTCAATAGGATTTATGCACACGATTGGCCACAGTAACTCACTACAGTTTGTGGGGCGCACAAGGCTGTCGTGGGGTACCAAATCCAAGGCCACCAGTCCATTGATGAGGGGTCATCTTGCTTCAGAGACCTATCCTCACGTGTTACTATTGAATTCAAACTAGGGATCTAGGGAGTCGTCTTGCTTCAAAGACTCACTTTTCCTTCATCTATAAGGTCAGACCCATTCACGAGGGGGCGCTCTTTGGCTGCCCACGTGATGTTGCCTGAAGTTATAAATACGTATAGGTCACTTCTAGCATGGGTACGCGTGATGCTCTTTCCGGGCTTTTTAAGGCCACATGCGACACTGCTACCTGTATAATTCTACCATATCACCATCGCCCATAATGATAAGCCTTATGCAGTTCGGATTCATAACGGCATCTTTCTCACTATCATATGTGATAAGTCACCATTGTTGTTGCGATTCTCGTACTTATCTTTATAAGCTTATTCTGCAACCTGTAATGATGAATTGGCCTTGCTCAAAAAAATAAATTAAAATTAATATTCCGCATTTGCTGATGATATGAAATAAATTTTTATAGTTAAGATAGCATATAAATTTTTATAGTTAAGATAGCATATCATCCTGGCAGTGCTACTGATTTTGATAAATTTAAATGGCCTTGTTCTAGCAAGATAATGATAGTAATAACAGCTTTGGCGATTCGACGATAATCATTACCACATTGGATATGTGTTTTACAATTTGGAGATTTACATTTGGCGATATGGCAAGAATCATTGGCGCTTTTCATTGACTCGCTTGGATTTGATATGCTTTGAAGACCTTCATTTCATTAGTACTCAAAGAGAAATACAATGTAGAAAGAAATACAGAGCTCTGCCTTTGTATGCTTTTGTTTGCCCCCTTTTGATTGAGAAGAATTACGTCACAAATCTTCTAAATCAAAACTATGTATACATTTAGGGATGATATATTTTTATGAAACGGGCATTGAACAGTATACTTATGCCTTGCCCATCTTGATCTATCACCCGATAGGCCCCATTGGAGTATATGTAACGCTCCGAAAATCGGGGGTCGGGTAGAAACCCAACTCCCGAGTTCCAGAACAACACTTATGCAACATTTTCAATAATAGATGAATGTCGTCGGTAACAGTACATAAAACATGAGGTGGATTAAGCCAAAACAACATATCATACTCCAGAGACAGTTAAATTAGCAAGCGGAAGAATGTGATAGATACATAAAATATATAAATGATTGTAAGTCTCCAGAGTGTGAACATGTTACCAGGTTAACTAAATACATGTATACTCCAAAATAGAAAGAAAAGAATATACATGAGTGCTCCAAAAATATAAAATGACAAGTGTCATGGCATATAATCAACCTCCCTATAATCCCGTCGATCAAAACACGGAGGAGAAGTCCTCCTCAGCATCATACAAGTCCAGCTCCGCTCCACAAGCAGCGTCTTCATCTGAAACTAAAATACGGACTGGTGGGTGTCCGGAACACCATCCTGTAACGTGGGAGTGAGTAGCTAACTCAGTGGAATCATAGAACAAAGATTAACATGTTTCAAATCCATCACATGATAATGATAAGCAAACAAAACAAACATTCCTAAATACTGTGATTAATGCATGGATGAAATGACATGATGGATGCCCTCACCGACATACTCCCTCATGCGGCACCATCTGCGTCCGCAACATGCTTTCTTCGCATAGTGCTCCACATCTTCCAGGCACATGCAGTGCGATGTGGATATGATTACTGAGTTGTTATTAGTCCATTTCATACAGCAGGATTGGGAAACTAGGGTACTTTTCTTATATCAATCTCAACACAGATCCTATCTAGGGTCGTCACTCCTAGTAATCTCATACGATGATATATTTCTAGGTCGCTGCAAGGGCTGTCAGGGCTGTTGCACACACTTGTTGCACCGCTCCCCCATCAACTTATCAATATAGGCCTAGTTGTACTCTTGTTGCTACGGAAGGGTCATCGCTTCACGTAGACTCAGAGTACGCTCGAGGTCAGTACAAAGGGCTTCCAGGGCTGTTGCTCACACTCATTGCTCCACTCCCCCATCACCTTATCAATGTAGGCCGACAGTAAGAATATAGTGTCTCATACCACCATAATCTGCTCAGAGTAGGGTGCTTGCTGGTCATTACGGGAAGGTTTGTGGCCCCAGCATAGGCCGACAGCTCAACCACGGTGTCCCATACCACCATGCCCGGCTCATGAGTCTTTATGGATCAAGGTACCATGGTTAACAGGGTTTCCAATGGTAAGTTCAGTACCCTAAGTTCAAGCAGTTATGACAAATACAAGGTGAACATACAATGGTCAATCGGGTTACTTGATGAGTCTGACTAGCACGAGCGCACGTTGAATCGACCGACATGAAGTGCACAAGCACTTCATGTGGCCTAACAACTGCCGACAACTCTAGTACGACTCGGGTTCGTCATACACATCCTTTGTGGTGAATAGAATCCAACTATAAATTCTAAACTGTTACCGACTGCCTGGACTAGAGTATAGCCCCAAGCACAAAGATGTGAATGAGCAATCATATGAGATAAAAAAAATTAAAATAACAAGTAATCCAAGCATGTTAGCAACATATTATAAGATACAACATATGCAATTTAACCATACACAAGCATTTCATATAAATAAGGTAATCAATTCAAATAAACAAACACAGAGGAAATCATATACATCACCAAAAGAGTTGAGAATCCTATCTCAACACTTATCTACAACCTCATTTACTCTATACTTACTTATACAAACATTTATACAAACACTTAAACTACACAACTCCACCGTACTTGACGTATGTTGATTTCAACCTATAATATGACAAACCCTTATATCAAGGAGATGTCTAATACACAACAATCATGTTCTTATATTCAAAACATATGGCAGGCATAAATCATATTGATTTAGGCATTTCAACAAACACTTAGTCTACACACATTAGTCTACATAATATATGTCGGCCAATATGTGCGTTAAGGCGAATCTCTTCGCCAAACAGATCATACATCCATAACTAGTATAAATACACGGCAAATATCCATGGCAATCATATCGGCAAAATACGTACGTATATAGTATTTCCTAAAAATACCCAAAATACCCTAAATCTCATATTCTTCGTACGTATTCGAAATGAAAAACGGACAGCATGTTGTACATGTCAAATAGCATTCTTGTCAACAATCTACCATTAAACGGCATTGAAAACTTTGAAAATAGCTAATCTAAGCATCTAAAATCAGCACCTTTCGCCTTAGACGTGTATCGATTCGAATAGAACGTCTACGCTTCGTCAACGGCGATATGACGACCTAATTCACAAGATACATCAGCTACTTCGCTACTTGTATTGATAGAATCCCTAAAACAGGTTAAGGTTAGGATTTTCTTACCTAGAACGAAGCCGGAATCGTCGAAAAAGAGATACAGAATGGTGGATTTGGCACGTAGAGCAGCAGGGAAGAATCCCAGGAGAAATCACTAGCTTCTCCCTCACTTCTCTCTCTTTTCTCTCTTCTCTCTCCTAGGATTTTCTCCAAATTCATATGGGTTAGAAAGCTAAGGGTTTAAGCCCCTTTTATAAGCCCAAACATAACTAAAACAGACTCCAAGTCAAGGTATACTTGGGTTATAGCCAAATCGGGTCTTTTCCGATCCAAAAGAGCATTTCGGGAGCTCTCCTGTCCGAACGTGGTCGGACTTAAGCTCATGGATGCTGGATCCTGATCACATTAAGTTTTCAGCCCGACAGTGTTCCCAGATCGATTTGGCAGACCAGTTTCAGTTCAGTGGTCACGGAGACTCGATCGAGGATTTCAAGTACCTGAGTGAGAAATGTTCCCTGATCCGAGGGTGTATTTGGGTCAGATTCCGATGGTCTGAATGCTTATACTTAACCCGCAAGCGAAATGTGCCAGATTTATTTAAATCACATTTAATTTTTAATGAATTTCACTCTTTCTCACACTCCCTACTCTAGGCTCAATGAAATAGCCTCAGAACATCAGTTGGGCTTGATTTTCGAAACGATTGTCAAGTCCAACAAGACGGTCGTAATTGTCTAAGATTATCGCTATCGGACTCTCGACGCGCGGTCTAGATCCAATACGAAGTTTAAAAGGGTTCCTGAGGGCAAACGGATTTAGAGTTTGATCCTGGATTTTAGGGTAATTTAGCGGTAACAATCTAGAGGTTTTGGGTCTTACAGATCGTATTTAAAGTGGTTGGTGCTAATTTCACATGTAATTTAGTGTAGCGCTGGCTAATTCACTTAAATTCTAAAGAATTAGGTTTTAAATGATTTCTTTGGCTTTGGAATCAAATTTTGAGAAACTACCAAGGTACTATGGTTGACCCATAGCCTAAGGATGCCTAACTCCAGGTTGGAAAAAATTCAGGGTGTTACAATATACTTCTGATATTATGTAAGGGTGTAACACCCCATATTTTTGCCAACCTGGGGTTAGACGTCCTTAGGCAATGGGTCAACCATAGCACCTTAGTAGCTTCTCAAAATTCGATTCCAAAGCCAGAGAAATCATTTAGAACCTAATTATTTAGAAATTTAATGTGTTTTAGCTAGCGTTACACTAGATTTGCTACAAAATTAGCACCAACCACTTTAAATATGATCTGTAAGACCCAAAACCTCTAGAATTGTTACCGCTACGTTACCTTAAAATCTAGGATCCAACTCTAAGCCCAGTTGCCCTTGAAATCATTTGGAAACTTTGTATTGGATCTACACCGCACGTCGAAAGTCCGATATCTATAATCTTAGACCATTATGACCGCCTAGTTGGACTTGACAACTATTTCAAAAATCAAGCCAACCGATATCCTAAGACCATTTTACTGAGTCCGGAGTGAAGAGAGTGAGAAAAGAAAAATATTTAGAAAATTAATTCAATTTTTAATAAATCTGGCACGTGTCGCTTACGCGACATTTTTAAGCGTTCGGACCGTTGGAATTCGACCAAATTTCACCCTCGGGTAAGGATAGGTGGCCCTTACTTGTCATAGCACTTGTGGCCCTGATCGAGTTCTCGTAGCCGCTGAACTGAAACTGGTCCGCCACGGTCGATCTGGAAACTCGACCGGACTAAAAACTTAGCTGGACCTAGATCCAATATTAGAGAGCTTAAGTCCGATCGCATTTAGTAACAGGACCTCCAGAAGTGCTCCGTTGGATCAGAACAGACCCAATTTAGTTATAACTTAAGTATACCTTGACTTTAAGTCTGTTTTGGTTATGTTTAAGCTTATAAAAGGGCCTTAAACCCTTAGCTTTCTAACCCATGAAAATTTGGGGAAAACCCTAGGAGAGAGATGAGAGAAAAGAGAGAGAAAGTGAGAGAGAGTTGGAGTTTCTCCCAGGGATTCTTCCCTGCTGTTCCACGTGCCAAAGTCATTCGCCTGCATCGCTATTATGGCGATTCCAACTTCATTCTTAGGTAAGAAAGTCTAACCCTAACCTGTTCTAGAGTTCTAAATAGCATAAGTGATGATGTAGCTAACCTATTTCATGGTATAGGTTGCCATTGAGCCGTTGACGAAGACTTATGTCTGAATCAACTCCGTTTCATAATTTTTGGTTTAAGGTGTGGATTTTAGATGCTTAGATTACCTGTTTTCGAAGCTTTCAATGTCATTTAATGGTAGATTGTTGACAAGAATGCTGTTTGACATGCTGTCTGTTTTTCATTTCGAATACATACGAATAATATGAGATTTAGGGTATTTTAGGTATTTGTAGGAAATACTATATGCGTACATATTTTGCTGATATGATTGCCATGAGTATTTACCGTGTACCTATACTAGTTATACGTGTATGATCTATTTGGCGAAGAGATTCGCCCTAATGCACATATTGGCCGACATATGCTATGTAGACTAATGTGTGTAGACTAAGTGTTTGTTGAAATGCCTAAATCAATATGATTTATGCCTGCCATATGTTTTGAATGTAAGAACATGATTGTTATGTATTAGACAACTCCTTGATATAAGGATCGGTCATATTATATGTTGAAATCAACATACGTCAAGTACGCTGGAGTTGAGTAGTCTAAGTGTTTGTATAAATGTATGTATTAGTAAGTATTGAGTAAATGGTGTTGTAGATTAGCGTTGAGACTGATTCTCAACTAATTTGATGATGTACATGATTTCCTCCATGCTTGTTGTATTTTAATTGATCACCTTATGTGTGAAGTACTCGTGTATGGTTAACTGCTTATGATGTAGGTTATAACATGCTGATAACATGCTGGAATTTCTTGTATTTCAATTCTATTTCTCTCATATGATTATTGATTTAGATTACAAGTGTTTGGGGCTATACTCTAGTCCAAGCAGTCGGTAACAGTTTAGAATTGGTGGTTAGATTCTATTCGCCACAAAGGATGTGTATAATGAACCCGAGTCGTGCTAGAGTCGTCGACAGTGGTTAGGCCACACGAAGTGCTTGTGCACTTCATGTCGGGCGATTCAACGTGCGCTCGTGCTAGTCGGACTCATCAAGTAACCCGATTGACCGTTCTATGTTCACCTTGTATTTGTCATAACTACTTGATCCTAGGGTACTGAACTTACTAGTGATAACCCTGATAACCATGGTACCTTGATCCATTAAGACTCATGAGTCGGCCATAGTGGTATGGGACACCGTGGTCGAGCTGTCGGCCTATGCTGGGGCCACAAACCTCCCTGTAGTGACCATTGAGCAACCCAGACTCGTAAGTAGATTATGGTGGTATGGGACACTATATTCTTGCTACCGGCCTACACTGATAAGGTGATGGGGGAGTGGTGCAATGAGTGAGAGCAATAGCTCTGGCAGCCCTTTGTAGTGACCTCGAACGTACTCTGAGTCTACGTGAGGCGATGACCCTTCCGTAGAAATAAGAGTACAACTAGACCTGTATTGATAAGGTGATGGGGGAGTGGAGCAACGAGTGCGTGCAATAGCCCTGGCAGCCCTTGGAGTGACTTAAAAATATATCATCGTATGAGACTACTAGGAGTGACGACCCTAGACAGGATCCTTGTTGGGAATGATAGAAGGGAAGTACCCTAGTTTCCCAATCCTGCTGTATGAAAAGGACCAATAACAACTCGGTAATCATATTCATATCGCATTGCATGTGCCTGAAAGATGTGGAGCACTGAAGGAAGAAAGCATGTTGCGGACGTAAGATGGTGTCGCATGAGGGAGTATGTCGGTGAGGGCATCCATCATGTCATTTCATTCTTGCATTAATTACAGTATCTAGGACCTGTTTGATTGCTTGCTTTACCATTATCGCGTGATTGATTTGATAACATGCTAATCTTTGCTTTATGATTCCACTGAGTTAGCTACTCACTCCCACGTTACGGGATGGTGTTACGCACACCAACCAGTCCCTATTTTAGTTTCAGATGGTGGCGATGCTTGCGAAGCAGAGCCGAACTTGATGATGATGAGGAGGATCCCTCTTATATGCAAGTTCTGATTGACGGGGTTACAGGGTTACTAATTCGATGCTAATACTCTTGGTATTTTTCCTTTTATTTACACACCCATATATATTCTCTTCTTTCTATTTTGGAGTATTCATGTATTTAGTTAACCTGGTAACATGTTCACACTCTAGAGACTTACAACAGTTCATATATTTTATATATCTATCACATTCTTCTGCTTGCTAACTTAACTGTCTCTAGAGTATGATATGTTATTTTGGCTTAGTCTCAATCTTATTTTATGTCATTCTACAGACAACATGCATTCATCATTATCTATGTTACATAAGTGACATTTTGAAACTCGAGAGTTGGGTTTCTTCTCGACCCCAAAATTTTTGGGACGTTACAGATGGTATCAGAGCCTAATTTGGATTAAACCGGACCTGAGTTATGGTCACACAATGCACGCTAACGCTTTTTGACTTAGGTGGGTATGAGAAAAATGTAGAAACATTCATAGGATTTCTGTTTTTGCCTGAGGGCGAAGTTCATCAAAATCAATCGTCGAGATCGAGTCCGTACACCTCCGTGATCGCTTGAGGCGACCCCGGAACACTCCTAGACCGTCTATTGACGGGTCTAGACCCCTATTGATCCTATCCCAGCCTCCAGAAATCACTAAAGGCGATTATACTTCAGAAATGACCCAAATTAGCCTGAGTAGGCTCAAAACGGAGGTAGGGCCCAATCGGGGCAGTTTTAGGGGGACCCTCATCATTTTAGACCTAAGGAGGGGGGAGGGCCTCACCAGAATGGCGATCCCTCGCCAGACAGTCCAGAGACCGGCGAAGACCTCGCCGACCAGCGGGCTCGGCCGGTCGGGCCGATCAAGTTTGGGGACTTGTGGACCCCACTAGTCCACAGTTCCTTGATTAGAACCCTCCCAATCACCTACTTCCTTCACAAACTACCCCTCCAAGCTCTCCTTTCTCTCTCAAATGTCTGATTTTTGGCAAAAACTACCCCTCTAATCACTTCCTCTTTCATTTTCGTGCACCACTGTCCCTACCCATTCAAAACCCATCCTCACTGCTGTCTACACTCTCCATCCTCTCTCATTTGACCTCTCAAATCCCCATTTTATGCCTCAAAGGTGTGGGAACTTCATATCCCACCTTGTTCTTCTTAGAAAATAAGTTTTTATTTTTACATTTTATTCTCCCAACGGCCCTCTACAGGTACATGCCTCTCCCATCTCCTTCTTTTCCTTGCCTTGAGCTCACGAACCCCTCTTGTGAGTCACTACTTCATAACTTAACAATCCATCATAAATGGTTTTATAATGGATGAAATTGTAAAAGCAACAATAGATGGTTTCCAACACCATGTTTGGTGTATCCAATTAAACGTAATTTTGGGCTTTCTTTCAACTTATACTTAGGAATTCATCATCATGGGATTTGGAAATCCCATCTCACACTTTCCAACACAAGATCCATTTTCCAAAGCCTATGAAATTGATTTGAATCCCAACCCACCCACCTACCAAACATGCCACTCCCAATTCTTAGGTGGGAGTAGGAAAGTAGTCTCATTTAACACAACTTGAGACCACTGGCCATATAAGCCCTTGGAGTTTTGGACCTAGAGTGGTGCTCCTAGATTTTGAAAGATCTGATAGGAAATCCAATTCTAATTAGACAATCTTGACCCTAAGCGATAAAATGACTCCCTGTAATAGAAATGGTATTAAACCATCTAGTGTATAAGCTTAGACTTTGGATTACAGCTAGTGAGTTACAGACTAGGCTACTAGTTGTATTAGGCAGTGTAAAGCCTGTACATGCTAAGGAATAGTAGGTTAGATTTGGTTAGAGTAGAACCTCATTCCTTCAATAGATCCCCTTAATACTTATAGACTTCTGTTATAACCCTTAGGAAAGTTGTTTTAACTTAGAACCATTCACTCTCAGGGAAAACTTATAAATCTCTCAGATTGAACTTAGAATAAACCAGCACGCCCCTTAGAATTCTCCTTAGAAATTGCCTTCCCAAGGACTTCCTACAATCGGGAACACGGAGTAAGGGAACTGTATATAAGCGATGTATTCGCGGTTTGAATCGAATTCTCAATCCTAGTAGTTACCAATAAATCCAATGCTCTGATCAAGCAGAAGATCGGCATCGACTCAGATTAAGAATTGATACAACAAATTTTCTGTCCTAACTAGACAGAAAGTCTATGTATCCGGCTCAGACCCACTACACAACCTTTCTTCCTTGTTGGCCCAACCACCTACAACCAAAAGTTATCGCTTTGTCTTTGAAAAATGTTAAGGACATATAGCCAGTAGAGCAGCCAGTAGAAAATTAGATATCTTGCCACAAACTCACATCCATCCTTGAAATCAACCACAACACCCATCATTTTAGCTCCTTTCTATAATGTCATAGAACGCATCATTAATAAAGAAAGACCAATGTAGCGAGAGGTTGTTTCCCATTTCGTGTCAAGGATAGGCCCTAAGTTACATCTCGTTCCGATATACGGATCGAGACATAGATTCTTGAGCCTTAAGTAGAACTAAGTTTTAAGGGGAGTAGAACATTAAGAGCCTAAGCTAGTTAAGTCAGTTTATACATCCTTTTGATCAGAGTGGCGCAGTGGAAGCGTGGTGGGCCCTTGCCCCACTGGCCCAGGATCGAAGGAAATTGATTCGTGTTAGTCGTAGGTTAAATCATTAGATAGGACCTGAATCTTCACTAGAATGTCACTAATGAAGTCTTTATAGGGAAACCAATAAGGCTTAAGTGTTGAACCCATGCATATTAAATCATAGGCCTAGCAGTGTGAGCAGGCGAAGGTCAGTGTATCCATAAACCTACTCGTTAAATACGAGCATAATAGAAGCCTTGGCTGATTCTGTACGATTAGGAATCCTTTAGGATTATCTATTAAAGTGTTTATCAATTCCCACCTTGGACATAGATTCAGGCGAGAACTCTTCTAGATCAAGATCCAGAGCACAACCTTATAAATAAGACTTTTGAACCTTTTAGTGATTGACATTCCCTAAGCTTTTAGAGTGATCGGACTACGGAGTTACTGAAATGAACAAATGCGAAACATTCGCAGCTTGACCCAAATTCTCAATCCTGGATGACTACCAATGGGCTCACTGCTTAGCCGAGCAGAAGACCAGGATCCACCAGGATTAGGAAGGGATATAACGTTGTCTACCCTGGCCAGGCGGACATTCGACCTATCGGGATCAAGCCAACTACCACCGTTTCTTTGTACTGGTCAACCACTGAAAATATATATCTTACTCTAAGTAAATGGGAATTGTCGTCAAGACACCGAATAGGTAAAGAAATAAATTGTAGTAAACCGTTAGGGTGTAAGTAATGCATAAAGAAGTAACTTTTAAGGGGGATAGACCAAAAGGAACCAGACTTATATAGATCATATACACCCTACCACGTATAGAAACATGAAATCAACAAAACTTAGGTGAAGGAAATGATTAATCTTTCCTCATTACCCTTAGACAATTTCGGAGATGAAATTATGTTTTAAGGGGGGTAGATTGTAACACCCCAGATTTTTGCCAACCTGGGGTTAGACGTCCTTAGGCAATGGGTCAACCATAGCACCTTGGTAGCTTCTCAAAATTTGATTCCAAAGCCAGAGAAATAATTTAGAACCTAATTCTTTAGAAATTTAATGTGTTTTAGCTAGCGCTAGACTAGATTTCGTGCAAAATTAGCACCAACCACTTTAAATAAGATCTGTAAGACCCAAAACCTCTAGAATTGTTACCGCTACGTTACCCTAAACTCTAGGATCCAACTTTAAGCCCAGTTGCCCTTGAAATCATTTGGAAACTTTGTATTAGATCTAGACCGCACGTCGAAAGTCTGATATCTATAACCTTAGACCATTATGATCGCCTAGTTGGACTTGACAACCATTTCAAAAATCAAGCCCAACCGATATCCTGAGACCATTTTACTGAGTCCGGAGTGAAGAGAGTGAGAAAAGGAAAACATTTAGAAAATTAATTCAATTTTTAATAAATCTGGCACGTGTTGCTTGCGCGACATTTTTAAGCATTCTGGCCGTTGGAATTCGACCAAATTTCACCCTCGGGTCAGGATAGGTGGCCCTTATATGTCATAGCACTTGTGGCCCTGATCGAGTTCCCGTAGCCGCTAAACTAAAACTGGTCTTCCACGGTCGATCTGGAAACCCGACCGGACTGAAAACTTAGCTGGACCTAGATCCAATATTAGAGAGATTAAGTCCGATTGCATTTAGTAACAGGACCTCCAGAAGTGCTCCGTTAGATCGGAACAGACCTAATTTGGTTATAACTTTAGTATACCTTGACTTCAAGTCTGTTTTGGTTATGTTTGGGCTTATAAAAGGGCCTTAAACCCTTAGCTTCCTAACCCATGCAAATTTAGAGAAAACCCTAGGAGACAGAGAACAGAAAAGAGAGAGAAAGTGAGAGAGAGTTGGAGTTTCTCCCAGGGATTCTTCCCTGCTGCTCCACGTGCCAAAGTCATCCGCCTGCATCGCTATTCTGGCGATTCCAACTTCGTTCTTAGGTAAGAAAGTCTAACCCTAACCTGTTCTAGAGTTCTAAATAGCATAAGTGATGATGTAGCTAACCTATTTCATGGTATAGGTTGCCATTTAGCCGTTGACGAAGACTTATGTCTGAATCAACTCCGTTTCGCAATTTTTGGTTTAAGGTGTGGATTTTAGATGCTTAGATTACCTGTTTTCGAAGCTTTCAATGTCATTTAATGGTAGATTGTTGACAAGAATGTTGTTTGACATGTAGAACATGGTGTCTGTTTTTCATTTCGAATACGTACGAATAATATGAGATTTAGGGTATTTTAGGTATTTGTAGAAAATACTGTATACGTATGTATTTTGCTGATATGATTGCCATGAGTATTTACCATATACCTATACTAGTTATACGTATATGATCTGCTTGGCGAAGAGATTCGCCCTAATGCACATATTGGATGACATATGCTATGTAGACTAATGTGTGTAGATTAAGTGTTTGTTGAAATGCCTAAATCAATATGATTTATGCCTGCCATATGTTTTGAATGTAAGAACATGATTGTTGTGTATTAGACAACTCCTTGATATAAGGATCTGTCATATTATATGTTCAAATCAACATACGTCAAGTACGTTGGAGTTGAGTAGTCTAAGTGTTTGTATAAATGTATGTATTAGTAAGTATTGAGTAAATGGTGTTGTAGATTAGCGTTGAAACTAGATTCTCAACTAATTTGATGATGTACATGATTTCCTCCATGCTTGTTGTATTTCAATTGATCACCTTATGTGTGAAGTACTCGTGTATGGTTAACTGCTTATGATGTAGGTTATAACATGCTGATAACATGCTAGAATTTCTTGTATTTCAATTCTATTTCTCTCATATGATTATTGATTTAGATTACAAGTGTTTGGGGCTATACTCTAGTCCAGGCAGTCGGTAATAGTTTAGAATTTGTGGTTAGATTCTATTCGCCACGAAAGATGTGTATGACGAACCCGAGTCGTGCTAGAGTCGTCGACAGTGGTTAGGCCACACGAAGTGCTTGTGCACTTCATGTCGGTCGATTCAACGTGCGCTCGTGCTAGTCAGACTCATCAAGTAACCCGATTGACCGTTGTATGTTCACCTTGTATTTGACATAACTGCTTGAACCTAGGGTATTGAACTTACCAGTGATAACCCTAATAACCGTGGTACCTTGATCCACTAAGACTCATGAACCGGGCATGGTGGTATGGGACACCGTAGTCGAGCTGTCGGCCTACGCTGGGGCCACAAACCTCCCCGTAGTGACTACTGAGAAACCCAGACTCGTGAACAGATTATGGTGGTATGGGATACTATATTCTTGCTGTCGGCCTACACTGATAAGGTGATGGGGGAGCGGTGCAACGAGTGCGAGCAACAGACCTGGCAGCCCTTTGTAGTGACCTCGAGCGTACTCTAAGTCTACGTGAGGCGACGACCCTTCCGTAGCAAAAAGAGTACAACTAGGCCTGTATTGATAAGGTGATGGGGGAGTGGAGCAACGAGTGCATGCAACAGCCCTGGCAGCCCTTGCAGCGACTTAGAAATATATCATCGTATGAGACTACTAGGAGTGACGACCCTAGACAGGATCCTTGTTGAGAATGATAGAAGGGAAGTACCCTAGTTTTCTAATTTTGATGTATGAAAAGGACTAATAATAACTCGGTAATCATATTCATATCGTACTGCATGTGCCTAGAAGATGTAGAGCACTGAGGGAAGAAAGCATGCCGCGGATGTAAGATGGTGTCGCATGAGGGAGTATGTTGGCGAGGGCATCCATCATGTCATTTCATTCTTGCATTAATTACAGTATCTAGGACCTGTTTGATTGCTTTCTTTACCATTATCGTGTGATTGATTTGATAACATGCTAATCTTTGCTCTATGATTTCACTGAGTTAGGTACTCACTCCCATGTTACGGGACGGTGTTGCGCACACCAACCAGTCCCTATTTTAGTTTCAGATGGTGGCGATGCATGCGAAGCAGAGCCGGACTTGATGATGATGATGAGGATCCCTCATATATGCAGGTTCTGATTGACGGGGTTACAGGGTTACTAATTAGATGCTAATACACTTAGTATTTTACCTTTTATTTACACACCCATGTATATTCTCTTCTTTCTATTTTGGAATATATATGTATTTAGTTAACCTAGTAACATGTTCACACTCTGGAGACTTACAACAGTTCATATATTTTATATATCTATCACATTCTTCCGCTTGCTAATTTAACTGTCTCTGGAGTATGATATGTTGTTTTGGTTTAGTCTCAATCTTGTTTAATGCCATGCTACAGACAACATGCATTCATCATTATCTATGTTGTATAAGTGACGTTTTGGAACTCGGGAGTTGGATTTCTACTCGACCCTCAATTTTCGGGACGTTACAACTGGTCATCCCATTTAGGGTCAAACTTGCCCCCAATCTTAGGAGTTACCATTATTGGTCTTTTCAGCATCAATACCATATTGCCTCTTTTGAAGGAGCGATGCTTGACCTTTCTGTCAAAAGCAGTAGAGATTCTTTCTTGATATAATTGTAATCGTTGCTGGGCTGCTAATTACTTTTCATCTAGCAAATCCAATCTGTTAACCAGATCTTAGCGTTTTCATCATCAGTAATCGACTGATGCACTACTATTCTGAGCTATGCAACTTGAGTTTCAATGGGGATAACAGCTTCAACTCCATAAACCACAGAATATGGTGTTGCTTTCGTAGCAGATGAGTAGTTTGATAGGCCCATAGGGCTTCTTACAACTTCTCATCCTAATCGCACTTATTTTCTGCAACTATTTTTTCAATATCTTCACAATCATCTTATTGAATGCTTCAGCCAACCCATTAGCCGATGGATAGTAAGGTGTCGAGAATGAATGCTGGATATCGAACTTTTGACATAATTTCTTCATTCCTCTATTCTTAAATGGAGTCTCTTTATTAGTGATGATCTTCTTTAGAATACCATAGCAGTATATTATTGCATGTCATATGAAACCCACGAAATCTTTTCCTTTGACATTTCTTAGCGCGATAGCTTCAGTCCACTTTAAGAAATAATCTGTGGCTACCAAAATGTATTGTTTTCCTTTAGATGATGATAGATTTATAGGACCGATAACATCAACTCCCCAAGCTATGAAGGGCCAAGAAGCCACCGACTAATGTAAGTCTTCAGGAGGTACATGTATGACATCACCATGTATCTGACATTCATGACACCGCCGTGCATAATCAATCGCATCTTTGAACATTATAGGCCAATAATATCCCATTCAATGTACTCAATGGAATAAATTTCAGCTGGCCTGATGAGCCCTGCATTCCCCTGAATGTGCTTCTCGCAATATCTGATTTGCCTCTTTTGTATCCGAGCATCTCAACAACACCTCGTTATAGGACTTTTTGTAAAGCTCTTCGTTACAAAATAAATTTCTTCACCCTTTGCTTTATTTGCAGCTTTTACGCCAGATCCTCCGGTAAAATATCATATTTGAGATAATCCATAAAAAGTTGACGCCAATCATTAATTCAAATCTCCAAACATGACACAGTCAATGCTTCAAAGACTTCAGCATCTTTAGCAGGCGGCAAAAACCTTGTTTCGTCAATTGTTACTTGAAGAGGGCTTCGATTACGACAAGTCAAAGATGCAGCCAAGCTAGCTAAGGCATCTGCCCTTGCATTCTCTGATCTTGGTATATGTCTGATTTCAACATCCTAAAATTTCTCTAATAATTATTACACTTGATGATAATATGGGAGGAGCTCTTGCTTCCTTATTTCGAATTCTGTAGTAAGCTGGTTTATCACTATCTTAGAATCACCAAAAATTCATAGCACTTTTACCTTCATTTCCTTGGCTATTTTCATCCCTATAATGAGATCTTCATATTCGACTTCATTATTAGTGCATGTCGCACCTAATGTAAAGGAATATCGCAGCAAGACGCCTTGCGGACTGATAAATATCACTCTGACACCTGTTCTTAAAGTTCTAGAAGCACCGTTAAAGTACATTTGCCACAAACCAAGTAATTCTGTTATCATTACCTGCTCATCCGAAAAGTCATCACTGATCATTTCGTTATCCGGTATAGGGTGGGCTGCCAAGAAATCCGCCACTGCTTGTCCCTATACTGCTTCCGCGGTTCATAAGTGATCATGTATTTTGACAATAAAAGCATCCATTTAGCCAATCTCCCGGATAGCATCGGTTTTGTCATCAAGAACTGCAGGGGATCTGTCACACCCCGAATTCGAAAATCGGATTCACACGAATCTCGATTGCCGAATCCGGTACTGACAGCCTCCGTAGTGCCCCATTCTCGGCTTCTGATAATCAAATACCAAATTCTGATCCCGGGATCCTATAAGGAGGATTTTCAGAATGATTTTTTTTTTTTTTTAATGGAGCATAACCACAAGCATAACCAAGTCACAAAACAACATCACCACATATCCACTATATCAAAATCTTTAAGTACAATGCAGAAAGGGAAATACAAGGTGATCAAAAAGCTCCAAAAGGTCCTGATATGCACTCTTGCCTCAGCGCTGTTGCTGTCCAACGCTACCTGCACGCAACTATCGTGCATAAGCTTACAAAAGCTTAGAGGGTGGTGTAAGTGTGTGCGAAGGGCAAACGTCGAGTGTACAAGATCAGGTAATGCGGAAGTATGCGGTAAGTCCATGAATATACCAAGGCTATGTAATGCAAGGCATGATGCGAGATATGAATGCCATCGGCCACACCAATGCAATGCAAGGCCTACATAGCCGAATGTCATATGCCAAGTGCAATCCAAGAAAGTCGGTACTCATCATGTACACATATCAGTACAGTTCCTCTCTGGATATCACCGGGGTCTAATACACTTCGCAGAGACTGCCACCTCCCTAGCTGCACAGTCAATCAAGCGGAATAGACCTCACTATCCGCCTGACCAGTAGTCTGCCAATACCTACCTGGCTCGTCGATAGCGAACTCATTTGTGAGCTGGTCAAACTCAGCCTAGCTTATAGCCCCCTCACTCAGGCGGATAAGGCCACACCCCCTTCCAACCGACCACGACACAGTGGGAGACGCGGCCTACTGGTATTCGGTACTCGGGCGCTCGTGTATCCACTTGGTCTAGACGTTGGAGCATCGCCTAGTACCAAAAAGGTTCTGGAACTTTCATCCAAGGACATCGTAAGTGCCCACGGTGCTAGAATAAGTATTTTCGGTATCCAATACGGCCATCCACGATATACCTGTGGAGCCACGACCCTGATGTCGCTAGGACGTGCAGTGATCAAGTCACACATATGCGAGGTGCATGAATCACACGGTCAAATCATGCAGAAATTCAGCGCGTACTGCGCGATCATGTGGGGCACTCCGTCTCATAACGGGTCCCATAGGTGGTCTGCCCAATGGCATATGCTATGATCAGTCACTACTCAAATCAAGCATATATATGATGCATATAGGCATGAGTCATGGGATTATACTAAGCATGTTATAAAGCAATGAATAGTAACGAGTGTGGGCCTATCAATGGGCCCTAAGGAGAGTTACAATGAGGACATTTAACCAACATTGTACAAACAATGTGGACATCAAACCAACATTGTTCCCTAGGCACGACCTGCCCTAAATGTCATTATATGAACCATGAGAGATCACTCATTGCAATGGACCCTAAGGTCGTCTCGTTGGGCCTCGACCCATGGGCCTTAGATACATCAAATGGGTCGTATCACATGGGCCTTACATTTATCAAATGGGTTACATTAATGGGCCTCACCAATGAGCCCTATGTACATTGCAATGGTCCACGATCCATGGGCCTTGAAATACATCAAATGGGCCTACACCCACGAGCTTTAAATATATCAAATGGGCCACTCCATTTGCGCCCCATGCACATCAAATGGGCTTGATCCCATGGGCTCTTTATGTATCAAATGGGCTTAGTCCCCTGAACTTTGCATATGTCAAATGGGCTTAGTCTCATAGGCTTTAGATATGTACCAAAGTAGGCCTCAATGAATGGCCATAATTACGTAAATTGTGAGCCCTAAACACACACCAAGGTGGGCCCATTTGAAACATAGATCTGCCTCATTTTTAGCTCATGTCATGAAATAATTTTTTTACAAAATAAATGAACGGTTTGGATGCATCACATGCACCATGGTGGATAGAGTGGACAGAACCTATAAATCATGGGGGGTCCCACTGTCCAAACGGTGGATAGTGAGGATAGTCACATACATCACAGTGGAGTCCACCGTCCAGACGGACGGTGGCAATGTAACACATATATCACTGTGGGCTCCCCATGTGGGGCCCACCATAATGTTTATAATCCATCCAACCCGTTGATAAGGTCACAGAGACCTGGGTGAGGATGAAAAATAAATCTCAACTTGATCCAAAACTTCTGTGGGGCCCAAAAAGGATTTCAATGGTAAGATTCAATTCACACTGTTTCTTACGGTGTGGGCCACCTGAGCGTTAGATTTGTCTAAAACTTGGAGGGAGGCCCACTGATTTGGGGGCCTACCTGGTGAACGGGTAGGATGGAAAATAAACTTCAACGTGGGGCCCACAGCTGGGGCCGTGCTCATACGCCCACCTGCCGCTGGCCGTGCCAGCGTTCTTACAGCAGCAGCTTGCTGCTGCTGTTAGAGTATATATATATATATATTTATTTTTATTTTTATTTTTTGAAATCAGGAAATTTCATGGTTTTTCAGGTGTGTGGCCCACCATAGGTAAATCCACTCCATCCATTGAATTCCTCAGCCTACAACAGTTCCATCGAGACCAATATTGGACCTCGTTCAGCGCGTAAGAGGAATTTTTATGAGATTCCAACGGTAAAGATGCAGTTTTCAACGCTATGGCCCACCGGATACTCTGATCAACATCATTTTTCGGCTCAACGCCTAAAATGAGTTGGGAAAGAGGATGAACGGCAGTGATTACAAACATACATCAAGGTGGGGCCTATACAAGTGGGCCACCTTCATTGCCTTAACCAAGGCAATTCCACATGCATGTCCAGAGACGTCTCTGGACTCTCTGGACTCTCTTTCTTTTTCTTTTCTTTTTTTTTAATTTGGCCAGCACTGTGTGTTAAGGTGGGCCCTTCATAGGTGGGCCACCACATGGTGAGGTGGTGTGGTTACAATACATATGTAAAGTGGACCCCACCTTTAGATGGTTTGGATCCAATACATCCCCATTGTGGGGTCCATCTAAGTGGGCCATAGGGTCATATCATCACACAAAAACTTAACAAAAGAAGAAGGGAGAGAGATAGAGGGTAAAAGAGTGGGACACGCGTGATGGAGGGACCCCGACACTATGGGCCCTCCGTTTCAATCATCCAATCATACATCAAAGGGTCCCATTGCATACGGGCCATTCAAACAAAAGATCAACGGTGGAGATCCCTCTCCATCCAAAATGAATGGTCTATATGACCTCATAATGCAAGAAAAGTAAACATCATGATGGGGTCCATGGAGAATGGCCCCATCATGGAATGATTTGATGATTAAGATAGGTCATCGGCCACATCTTACGATTCCAAATGAGATCCACACCATTGATCGGTGGGCCTCACTTGGCCCATCATAAAAATATGAAAATCTAGCTTATGGAAACACCCACCACTTGATCTTCTTGGTCCGTTGGATAGCCGGTCTCCTAGAGCTTCACTTTGATGGTGGAGATGGGAAATAGATGGCTAGGATGGGAGATTTGGTAGTGAGAAGTGGGCCTCACACATGCACTTCTCTCCATGGGAAGGCTTGGACGTGGGAGTGCTTCCTTGCTTGGGTTGGTGTGTTGAGAAATGAGAGATGGAGATGGGATGTAAGGAGGAGTGATGGGGTGATGGTTGATGGATGTGAGTGATGGGTGAGGTGATGTGTTAGTTGACTTTGGTGGTTGCTTGACTTGTGGAGAAAGGAAGCATGGGTGCTTTATACTTGACATGAGAGGTGATCGATGGGATTGATTGATGGGATTGATTTGACACTTTGTAGAGATTCTCTTGGGAATGTAAATGCGCGGCATTTTCTCAAAATAAACATCGACCCACATCTCTTAGTCAGGGTATCGGATCGGTGCATGAGTCACGGCGTTGGAACCGCGGCGATGGTGCGGTCGCAATGATACAAGTCTTAGGTTAAGTCGACTCAAATGTATAGGATACGACTTATGATCGTGCACAAAGTTGATTACAGGTCGCAGGTCACTGGAATTTGATGAGAAGGATCGCGGGAAGCAACGGAACAGTACGGATTAGGATACGGGTCTTACAAGATCCACTCGTGAGATCAAGATTATATCATGGGAGAGACAGTAATACCTTAATTTTCGTACTATGATGATTAGAGCTAAGCACACTTTCTTGATGGGCGAATAGTTACATTGAGCTCCTATCAGAGTTTTACTCAGATAATACAGCGTAATCTCCTTCCTTTGCTCATTTATTTGTGTTAACAAGGCTCCTAATGAATTTTCTACTACAAAAATATAAAGGATGAGGGGTCTACCTTTCACAGGTGCCACTAGTATTGGGGGTTGTTTCAGTAATTCTTTGATCCAATCAAATGCGTTTTGACATGATTCATCCCATATAAATTCTGCCCCTTTCTTCATTAGATGGGAAAACGGCTGACATCTTTCTGCAAGATTAGACATAAAGCGACGAATATATGCCAACTTTCCCTGCAAACTCTTCAACTCTTTTAGTATGTTTGGAGGCGGCATTTCTTGAATAGCTCTGATCTTTCCCGGATCGACTTCAATTCCCCTGTGACTGACAACAAAACTAAGGAACTTTCCCTACGAAACACTGAACAAGCATTTAGATAGATTCATCCTAAGTTGCTTCTTTTTAAGCCGACGAAATATTGAAACCAGATGTTCACAATGTTCCTCATGGTCATTTGACCTAACCACTAAATCATTCACATAACATTCGACATGCTTGTGTATCATGTCTTGGAATATATTTTGCATTGCCTTCTGATATGTGGCACCAGCATTCTTGAGGTCAAACGGCATAACCTTGTAACAGTAAATTCCCAGCGAAGTTCTGAATGTCGTATCTTCCTCATCTTCCGAGGCCATTCTTATTTTATTATACCCAGCATAACCATCCATAAAAGACATAACGACGTACTCAGTCGTACTGTCAATTAACAAATCAGTATTTGGCAGTGGAAAATCATCCTTCAGACATGCTTCATTTAAGTCTCTAAAGTCAACGCATACTCTAATTTGTCTATTTTTCTTCTTTACTGGGACAATGTTTGATATCCACTTAGGATACTTGACTTCTCTGATAAACCTAACTTTAATTAGGTCAACGCATACTCTAATTTGTCTGTTTTTCTTCTTTACTGGGACAATGTTTGATATCCACTTTGGATACTTGACTTCTCTGATAAACCTAACTTTAATTAGCTTATTCCCTTCTTCTTCAATCAAGGGAATCAGATCCGAGTGGAATCGTCTCTACGCTTGTTTAATCAGTCTCTTGTCTTTAGAAATATTTAATCGATGCATCGCCACTGATGTTTCTAGGCCTGGCATTTCTGTATATGTCCAAGCTAACACATCCTTATTTTCTTTCAACAGTTTAATATACCAGTTAGCCTCTTGTTCAGGGAGACTAGCACTTATAAATGTATTCTAGGGTTCTTCTTCTGTCCCTAGATTTATTTCCCATAAGCTCTCGATCGTCGGTTGCCCCTTGCCTTCTATCTTCTTCGGAGCCGCCTCAGGATGCTTGATCATTTCAGTTGTTGTCCATTTGACTAATTCAACAGTAATCATATTTACTAAAGGTTCTCCTCCTAATTCGCGATGCTTCTCTCACTTTTCTTCATTGACTCCAATCGGGGTCAAGATGCCGTTTCCACTATTTAACCCAGTTGGTTCTGTTGTCAGAAGCCTTTAATATGACAGTTTTTGGATTTCTCGACCGATCGAGGGTCACGCTCGACCAGTCGTAGGAGCAGGTCAACTAGTCGAGCACTATTTGACTCAAAGTCTAGAGAGCTCAGTTTTTTGGTGTCCAAGATGCTCAATCAGTCGAGGGGATGGCTCGACCCATCGAGGGGGTCCCTTAACCAGTTAAGGTTATGCAATTCGTTTCTAGATTTGATACAAACTGCAGAAATTTGAGTCGTTTTTCTCAAGGATGCAAAAGGGAAGTTTCTTAAACTATAAATAGAGGTCCCTAGGGCTATTCAAAGACATTCTAAGGCTTCCTAAAGGGTTCTAGGGTTATCAAAGGGTGTAGCAAGGGTGAGATTTGAGGTTGTTCAAATCGGGTAAGTCCTCTCTCTTTGTAATTGATGCTTTTATAGTGGAATTCTGTCGCTTTGTGCTGTGATTTTTTCCCGTAAGGGTTTTCCATGTTAAATCTGTGTGTTCTCTTGTATGTGCTTGGTGCCATTAAATTGCTATCCTAGATCTAAATCTGTGTGATTTCGCAGGCCAAAAAATCCCAACAAGTGGTATCAGAGCAATCATTGGGGCACAGATCTGAATCTGAGGGGTTAGTAATAATGGCAAGTACTAGGTATATATTGAGAAGTACTCAGGGAAAAATAATTTTAAGTTATAGAAGATCAAGATGATTAGTTCCTTAATCAAACAAGGCGAAGATGGTGCTCTTGCGGAGCGAATGTCTATCATGACTAATGATGGCAAGTACTAGGTATATATTGAGAAGTACTCAGGAAAAAATTATTTTGAGTTATAGAAGATCAAGATGATGAGTTCCTTAATCAAACAAGGTGAAGATAGTGCTCTTGCAGAGTGAAAGTCTACTATGACTGATGATGAATGGAATACTCTTGATAAGAAGGCTTTATCATCAATTCGTTTATGTCTCACAGATGAGGTTCTCTACAATGTCATGAGGGAGAAAACTGTGGCTAAGTTATGGGCAAAGTTAGAGGATGTCTATGTGAAAAAATTCTCTGAAAATCGCCTGCACTTGAAGCGGTAGTGGTATAACTTCAAGATGGCAGAGGGTGGAGATCTGGAGGCTCACATCAGCAACTTTAATAAATTTGTTTGCAAATTGCTGGATATGGAGGAACTAATGAAAGATGAAGAACAAGCATGTATGTTGTTGAATTCTCTCTCAGTGTCGTATGAGTCATTCAAGGACACTATGTGCAACACGAATAAAACCCTAAGTTTTGACACTATTATCTCAGCCCTTCAAGGGAAGGCCATGAGACAACTAAACAGTGACATGGGGACATCTTCTGATGCACTATTTACAAGGGGTGGGAATTCTGAATAAGGTATGGGTTCTTCAGGTTCTAAAACTAAATCTAAGGGCAAGGGCAAAGGAAAGGTAAAGTGCTGAAACTGTGGGAAGGAAGGATATGTGATGAAGGATTGTGAAAATCTTAAATTGAAGAGAGAAGATTCTAAGGCTTCATACAGGGAAGCCAATGCTGCCACGTCAGATGGATTGAGTGGATGTGATGGTAATGTTTTTTCTGTGTCTACTATCAACCAGCTATACGATAATCGTAAAGACGAGTGGATGCTAGACATAGGGGCATCTTTTCACATGACTCCTCATCAGAGTTAGTTCACCAGCTACAGGGAGTTCGATGGTGGATAGGTATTTATGGGTAATGATATTTTCTGTAATGTTGTAGTTATTGGTACGGTGCGTATCAAGATGGTTGATGGGGTGGAGCGTACCTTGAATGATGTAAGGCACGTTCCTGATTTGAAGAAGAATCTAATTTCTCTTGATATACTTGAAGTAATGGGATACAAGTACACATGTATTGATGGTACTCTTAAGGTATCTAAGGAGGCACAGGTAATCATGAAAGCGCAACGACTCGGTAACTTGAACAGGTTGATCGGGAGCACTTTAAAAGGTGAAGCTACAGTGGATGTAGCAGATTCCACCTCTGCACATGTGTAGCATGTTGGGCATGGCCGCATGAGTGGGCAGGGCAGGAAGGCTGAGACGTGTGGATGGGGATACAGAGCAGGTGGAGCAGCTACTTGTGAGAAGAATCACATGGCATGATCGTAGGATATTGGTGAGGTACATGGACGACTCTAATATCGCAGAGGATTCATCTTCTATTCAGATGGCTCTGGATGAGCCTGGTGCTGAGAAGTGAATGGTGACTATAGGCAATGTGATGGATTCAATGTACCAGACTGACATATGGGAGCAGGTGGAGCTTCCAGTGGGCCAGAGAGCGATTGGATGCAGGTGGATCTTTAGGAAGATACAACATAGATACAGGGCAAGATTAGTCTCGAAGGGTTATGCTCAAAGAGAAGAGATCAGCTTCTCAAAGATATTTACGCCGACGGTATAGTAGGTGTCTATTAGATCCATGATTAGTGCTGATTGGGCAATGTGATCTTGTGCTGAAAGGATGAATGTGGAGTCTGCACTTCTGTAAGGGAAAGTGAAGAGTAAATCTACATGAAGCAACTAGAGTGGTTCGAAGTTAAAGGGGCTAAGAAAAGACTTTACAGGAGGTCGTGGTTCGACCTGTCGCCTAGGCAGTGGTTTGATTCCTTCATGGTGAGTCAGGAATTGATGACATTTAGATCGTCAATTATAACAAATCTGAAATCAATGTACTGAAGACTCAGTTAAGTGATTCAGGATGAAGGATCGGGGGGCTGTAAAGATGGTTCTCGGCATTGAGACTGAAGGAGGAGTAGGTTTTGGTAATCACAAGAGGAATATGTTGTGTGTAGCTATTGATCAAGGATGTGATGGGCCAGGTAAATCCAGAGAGCATTCTCTATGTATCTCTCCTCAAGTTTTCCATGGGACATGTCCCGAAATAGATGAGAAAAAGTAGGATATCTCATGAGCTTTATTCAAATGCGGTTAACAGTGTATGTCATGGTCTGGATTAGACCGGTTATTTCACAGGCTATCAGTGTTGTAAGCAAGTATCCCGACAAGTAATATTGGGTAGCTGTGAGATAGTAAAAAGACTACGTCTTTCCTTTTAAGAAGACAGGAGCAAAGGTGGTTGGGCATGCAGACGCAGATCCAGTAGATATGCTCTCCTAAATTGTTCCTACAGAGAAGTTGAAGTTATGTGCAACTTCTTTAGGCTTGGCGATAGCGTAAAAGAAGGATGGAGTGTGCATGAGAAACTATGATGCAACGTAGAAATAAGAGAAGAGGTCAAGAAGCTACACGGTTGAAGATTGAAGACTTGGTGGGGATTGTTGTCAGAAGCCTTCAATATGATAGTTTTTGGGTTGCTCGACCGGTCGAGGGTCAGGCTCGACTGGTCGTAGGAGCGGCTCGACTAGTTGAGCACTAATCGACTCAAAGTCCAGCGAGCTCAGTTTTTTGGTGTCCGAGATGCTCGATCGGTCAAGGGGATGGCTCAACCGATCGAAGGGGTCCCTCGACCAGTCGAGCTTATGCAAATTCATTTTCATATTTGATACAGACTACGGAAATTTGAGTCAGTTTTCGTAAGGGTGTGAAAGAAAAGTTTCCTAAACTATAAATAGGGGTCCCTAGGGCTATTATAAGACATTCTAAGGCTTCCTAAAGGTATTTTAAAAGGTTCTAGGGTTATCAAAGGGTGTAGCAAGGGTGAGATTCTAGGTTGTTTAAATCAGGTAAGTCCTCTCTCTTTATAATTGATGCTTTTATAGTGGAATTCTGTCGCTTTGTGCCATGATTTTTTTCACGCAAGGGTTTTTCACGTTAAATCTGTGTGTTCTCTTGTATGTGCTTAGTGTCATTAAATTGCTATCCTCGATCTAGAACTATGTGATTCCACAGGCCAAAAAATCCCAACAGGTTCTTCGCAATTGAAGCCCATATTCTTCATTATCTTTTTACTAGCAGAGCTGTATCTTTCTAGATCTTCATATGATAATTTTATAAAGTTTATTGCATTATCTATCCTTTCTTTTACCTCTACTTATGGAACTGCATAAAATTCAATAGGCTCGGGGTTTTTCAAACTAGCTTCAACATGGCACCTCTTAGGCATAACTGGGAATGATTTTTTCCTTTCTGCATCTGATAGTGGCATCGTATATTTTAACTGCAAAATTTCTAACTGCTTAGGCGATAATAATGTTAGCAGAGGTTGCCCCGGTTGTCTCAGATGTCTTGGCATGAAATAAAAAAATTTTCTTCACATTCTCTTTCTCAGATAACTCTTTTTTTGTGACCCCATTCTACATTGTGCTTGTTTCGCCTTTCGTTGTTTTATTCTCATTGCTTTCCTTTTAATTCCCTACAGTGAACTGGTCATAATAACTGGCGTCGTCAAAGAAAGACTTCACTTCTATATACGGTTTGCATTAGCCATTACCTTATATTGAGTCTCATCTTTACAGTACTTGAAGCATTGAGGGAGAGTCGTGGTATGATGCTATATTGATGCATTCAGGGTCTTCCCAAGAGGAGATTATATATCATTACTGCATTAATAACATGATAAAAAATGTCTATCGTTAGCTCCCCTATCTACAATGTTAGTGTGATTTTTTCGAGCGCTCACTATCTGTCTTGATTAAACCCTTGTATTATCATCCCACTAGGGCACAAATGAGAACGAGGATATCTCAATTCATTTACCATCATAAATGGTAGCAAGTTCACTACGGACCCATTATCTAGCATTATTCGTTTTATCTGCTTGCCATCGACATGGCCACAACCATCAGCAGTCTATTATGTTCTTCGCCACAAATTAGATCATCATCAGAGAAAGAAATGATTGGGATGAAATTATTTTTCTCGTGTTCCATCTCTATAAGCAATGCTTTTCTGACATCATTATCAGATAGAGCTTGAATTAGACTGTTTTGAGAATCTTCTGACAATCGCAACGCATCGTACACACTCAGTCGGGCTAGTATGCCTTTCATATGGCCCACCACATCATATGTTACCTTCTCAACCTTATTTTTTCCCTTTTCCCTAATACTGTCATGGCATTCTTCAAATGTTTCTTTTCTTGTTACCTCGATGTTCTGTTTATGGGGACTTTTTATCCTTTTGCCTGAGCATAACGTGACTACTGCAGCTTTGCCTATCCGCCTTAGCGAATGACCATCATCCATTTCTCTTGCCAGTGGTTTCTTGAATGATTGTTATGCTTGTTGTCAGTTTATTGCTCTTACATCTGTCAGAAATCAACAATAGAATTTAATTAGCATTTATTCACAAATCTATTCTACCCCAGAGATGAAAGGAATGACGCTTCCCACTGAGAGTCGCCATTTTGGCACCTTATAGGATGTCAAACAATGATGAAATTCTCTAAGTCATTCTTAAGTCAATATTAAGCAAGATAAAGATCCCCAGTGGAGTTGCCATTTTTTTTTGACTAGAAACAAAAAATATTTGATATAGGGAGTTATCTCCATTAATAATAACAAAAAGAAAGAACTAAGAGAACAATCATTAAATTTATTCATTTTGAGTTCTTTACATCCTTTTCGATCATTTGATTCTGAGATAGAATTTCTAGAAAATACAAAAGTGCAAGTATTGAATAGGCTCAAATATAAATTTTGGCTGCATTCCGGCTCATATCAGTCATGTCTCCAGGTGAGATGAGTTGTGCGGGCTTTTTGTGCACTTCGTCCCTCATTAACATGATAAAGGAGTGCCTAAATCACTTTGAAACACCTGGAATGGCCTAAGGACTTGAGAAAATGCAGCATAGTGTTGCCTCAAAGAGTACCAGCGCAACTCCTCCATGAGTTGTGTGGACCCGCGCAACTCACAAGGAGTGGCACAGCCCGGCCTGGACTTCTGCACTCTACACTCCCTCTCCTTCTCTCCATCTCCAATACCTATCAGAGGCACTAGTCTTCCAAACATCCGATCCTGCAAATGAGGGGGGAAGGGGGTATTTATAGGCTTTCACATGTGTAAGCCCTCGAATCACCTGTCATGGACCCCACTTCGCATTACCGACTCAACATCTCCTGCAAAGGGTAGGGCATCCCGGCACAACTTTGGTGAGTTGTGTGGACCTATGCAACTTAGGTCCCGCACAACTCATCTATTTCTGAAGAAAGTTGAGCGGCCCAGCTCAACCTTGACAAGTTGTGTGGACCCGCGCAACTTAGGTCCCTCGCAACTTAGTCTCTGCGAAACTCATGACCTACATAAGTCACATTCCTTTCACTTCTATGCTCCATTTCATTCTCCATTTCTTCTTCTTAAAGCCTCTTTCTTTAACCAAATTTTATGCTCCAACACCCATCACATATTCTAACTCAGATATATACTCGAACCACATCACATTCTTAAATGTAACCAACTCACACATACCTTCATTTTCATTATACTCCTAACTGTAAATGCATTACATTTACGTAAATGTATATCATATGATTAAGTGTAACCTAATCACAATATCATTAAAACCCTATCATCATTATCTTCAAACCTCTTCACATTCTCAAGTACAATGTAAATATATACATCTCCAAGTGTATAACCCAAATATACAAAATGTGGATTAAATGTATAATTATATGTTGTTTTCATTTATGTTTTTAGGTATTGCTTTGAACTAGGAATGGTGTGTTGTTATGAACGGGATCTTCATGAGGGTGAACTTCATTTTGAAATATAAGCTACGGGAGGGCAATTCAATTATGGATGGACTTGTGCAGATAAGAAGTTCAAGCAACAACAACTCTTTCGTTATATGTCGTGGGATGGTAATTCTGTTGTGCCAAGGATCATTGTTCAAGTTGAAGGATGCTCAAATTTTGGCATGTTTGAAGAACTCAGAATGGCTATATTTTATATATAAAAAAAAATGTACATTTTGTATTATATATGTGTCTTATACGATAGGTGTGTTCTTTTTTTGTGGAGCCTGTGCTAGTTCATGTACATTTTTTACTTTTTAAGTGCAGTATATGATACACGAGAAAGGTGAACCCCATTTCTTTTTTTATGGGGCCCGCTTAAATTGATGTACATTTCATGTTGTTCAAGTGGATTATATGATAGGTGAGGCATGTTTCTTTTTTGTGGGTCTTCAAGAATTCATATACAGTAATTTAGAAAAATGATGAAATTATATATTATAATTCCACTTATGGATGTAATGGAATGTCGTTTACATATTGAAATTTCATTTTTGAGATGTGATAACGATAAAGGAAGTTGAAGTCATGCAAGTGACAAGTTTAGAGATTGTTGAAGGTTCTTAAGGCTCTTCAATTAAGTCGGTGCTTACTTTTGATGATTTACAAACACAACATACTTGTATAACGAATATCACATCTCCAAGATTAGGTGTTGAATTGCAATTGATGTAGGTTGAGGCTAATGTTTGTTAAGATGCTAATATGGAATGGTTCTCAGTAAAATGGTAAGCTAAATAGTTTGGTCCATCCTAGTAGTTAAAGATACTAAGCTAAATAGCCTGTTCCATCCTAGTAGTTGAAGATGCAAGTAACCACAGTTAGGTGCAAGTTCTTGAAAAATTATGAAATGAACTTTATTGTTTAGTAACCACAGTAGCCTTGACTGTGAATAGAATGAAACCCACTTTCATTATTTATTTTATTGCATTGTATTGTCATAATTCAATTCAACATCCAAACATGACCTTTTATTCACCAACTGACATGACCTCTTATTTAACTAAATGTTGTGACCTGAATCTACCTAGGTAACTATTACTTTTGTTTTATCACCAAAGATTTTTCTTTTTTTTTTTACTTTTTGCTAATTTCTTTTGTTCTTTCTTTTAAGGGTTTTAAATGAATGAAGATTGAAAACTAGAAATAGAAAAATAAACTATAATCTTTGCCAAAATAAACAACCATATGACATTTCTAAGTGAAATCACTCCACACTCACATAACCATATCATACCCTCAAGTGCCACCTCATCATATAGTCTATCAACCGTATCACATTCTCAAGTGTATCCACCACATCATACTGTCACACAACCATATCATATCCTCAAGTGTCACCTCATCACGCAGTCCATAAAGTGTTTCACATTCTCAAGCCGAACCACATCACATTATCACACAACCATATCATATGCATCCTCAAGTGCAACCTCGTCATATAGTCTATCACTGAATCACATTCTCAAGTGGAATCACATCACACTATCATCTCAACCATGTCATGCACTCAAGTGTAACCTAAGCACATAGTCCATCAACCATATCATATTCTCAAGTGTAACCACATCACATTATTATACAACCATATCATATCCCCAGGTATAAACTCATCACGTTGTCCATCAATCATATCACATTCTCAAGTGGATATATACTTCATCACACTATCACACTACCATACCACATCCTCAAGTGTAACTCCATCACGCTGTCCATCAACAGTATCACATTCTTAAGTAGACTCACATCACACTCACACAACCACATATCATATCCTCAAGTGTAACCTCATCACATAGTCTTTCAATTTCTTTCATTCTCAAGTGTAACCTCATCACACTGTCACACTACAATATCATATCCTCAAGTGTAAGCTCATCACATAGTCCATCAATTGTATCATATTTTTAAGTATAACATGATCACACTGTCACACAACCTTGAATTATCCAACGTCATGACATAGTCCATCAACCATATCACATTCCCAAGTGGATATCATTTATCACACTCTCACACAATCATATCATATTCGCAAGAGCAAATAGTCCATCAACTGTATCATGTTCTTCAATTTGGAACCACTTCACACTGTCACACAATCATAACATATCTGAATGTGGAACCCAATCACATGGTTTATCAACTATATCATATTCTCGAATGTAACCACATCATAATATCACACAACCATATCACATTCTCAAGTGGAACTATATCACACTATCACACAACCATATCATATCCTCAAGCACAACCTCATCATATAGTCTATCAACCATATCATATTATCAAGTGAAACCACTCACACTATCACACAGCCACATCATATCCTCAAGGGTAACCTCATCACTCAGTGTCATGCCCCAAACTCAGAAACCGGACTCACAGAATTTTTGATTGTTGAATCCGGCACCAACAGCCTCCGTAATACCCCATTCTCGGCTCCCAACACCCATATGCCAGATTCTGATCCTAAGATCCTACAAGGAGGATTTTCAGTCTACATTTTTTTTGTAAAGGAGCATAACCACAAGCATAACCAAGTCACAAAACAACATCACCACATATCTACTATAATAACTCATTTGAGTACAATGCGAAAAGGGAAATACATAAATAATAAAATCTCCACTATGATCTGTCACAAGCTCCTTCCTCAATGCTACTATGATCTAACGTCACCTGCACACAACGGTCATGCATAAGGTTACTAAGAAGCTTAGAGGGTGGTGCATATGTGCACAACATGTGCCAAGCATACAAATATCAGAGTAAGAAAAAATACTGACAAGTCCATAAATGTCATTAATCTAAACCAGAGTATGTGATGCAAGACATACGAAACCAAATGTCATATGCTGAGGATGTAATGTAATATACAAATCCTGATAAGGCCATAAATACGATTAGTCATATCCAGGCTACGTAATGTAAAAGAAATGACAAGACTTGTGTGTGTAGTCAGGATGACAGTACGTGGTATCACTAGCTATGGGGTTCATCACAAGGGGCTTCTATCCAAACTAGTCTCAAACCCGAATTTGGATAGATAGACTCCACGTGGTAAACTCCTGATCTCAGGTTAGTTGCGCACCTAACTGAAATTATAGCCATTACGAAGGTACACAATGATTTATTTACGCACCACCAGCCCGAATAGATAGTGAATGAATGAATGAATGAGTCAAATGTTGGACATGTCCACATTTCAGTACAACTCATATCTGGGATATCAACGGGGTCTAGTACACTCTACACTGACTACCGACTCCCTAGTCGTACAATCAGCGTGAAGAAAAGACCTCACTATCCACCTAGCCAGTAGTCTACTAATACCTATCAGGCTTGTCGATAGCGAACCCATTTACAAGCTGTTCATACTCAGCCTAGCTTACAGCCCCCTCACTCAGGCGGATAAGGCCACACCCCCTTCACAACCAACCACGACACAATGAGGATGTGGCCTACTGGTATTCGACACTCTGGCGCTCATGGATTCACATGGTCTAGACGTTGGAGCATCCTCTAGTACCAAGAGGGTTTAGGGACTTTCACCCATGGACATCCTAAGTGCCCATATGTTAGAACCAAATATTTTCAGTATCTCATCTGGTCATCCACGATATGCCTAGGGAGGCCATAGCCTTGATGTCGCTAGGGCACAAGGTACTCATGTCACATAAAACGCGAGATGCATCAATCATATCATCCAGTCATGCATCAAACCTACGCGTACCGCGCGATCATGTGGGACAACTCCATCTCTCAAGGAGTCCCCTAAATAAGTTAGCCCAACGGTAAATGCTATGATCAATCATTCCTCATAACAGGCATACAAATGATGTGTATGGACATGTATCGTGACATAATACTAAGCATGTTCTCATTGTGTCCTACTAGACTAAGTACACTAGCTTGATTATCAGACGTAAACCATGATCGGCCTAAATACATGGTGAGGTTCACAGAGGAACTGCAGATCTAGCCCAAACATTCAGATAGGCTCTAAACAGTGGATATACCAAATCTGATACCACATATTCTTCTATCTACGGTAAGGAGTGATGATGTACTAAACAATAGTTATACCAAATCTGATACCACATATTCTTCTATCTATGCAAGGGGTGATAATGCACTCTCCTCCAGACAGCGAATAGCCTAGATGATACACTAATGTTAAGGATGGACCTCAGACTTGTCTCAACAAGGAGATGGTCGGTGTGAGTGATATGTATATGTCACTAGGTCCTAGAAAATGCGGTACAAAGGTATGATACATCTCTCATGGTGAGTCAAGTGGGTATACAACAAGGAGAGTTCATAGGGTGAGCTAACAGGGTGAACAATTGGGCTTTCTCAATCTCTTATCATGAATAAACTGGGCTTCCTTATGGGGCCCGATACATACACAAAGTGGCTTAGAGGAGTTCATACATCTAGTACTATGCATCCTCCCAAAAGGATTGGGTAGCCTGCTCAAAACCTAAGTGGGCCTTGGGTATGGTTACTAAACTTGGGCAAAACATGAATCTATGTGAACCACATTTCTATGGAAGGCCCGGTATGAACATAATGTGGGCTCCAAGGTTTAGACAATCCTACAGGGCATGGTGGGAAGCACCATTATCAATGGCGGCCCAACGGTTTGGGTTAGCCTAATGGGTATCACTAACATAAGTGGGGGCCCAACGGTTTGGGTTAGCCCAGTATGTTAAGGGTGGAAATGGGCTTAACAATGGGCCCTAGGGAGGTTTACAACAGTGGACATTTAAACACCATTGTCCTAAGGTGTTGTTCATTTAGGATAGGAATCGGAATCACAATGGGGCCCTTGGCCCTTCAAATATCTAGAAAATGGATGAGTAAAGTGTGCACATCACTCATACATAAGGCAGCCTCATAATGGGTATATAACTCATACATCATGATGGGCTTGCATAAGGCTACCTAAATAAATGAATGGATACTGTGCATATAACACACACATCATGGTGGGCCTCATACATCACAATTGTGCCTCACACATTATGATGGGCCTCACACATATAATGGTACTCATACAATTATAATGGGCCTCATACAATCAGAATGGGCCCTATACAATTACAACGGGCCTCATACAATCACATTGGGCCTCATACAATCACAATGGGCCTCACAAACAGCAGGTGGGCCTCACATACTATGGGTAGGCCTTACATACAACTAGAGGGCCTCACGTACAGCTAGTGGGCCCTGCACATACAACAGGTGGTTCCACCGTCCCAGCTGGACGGTGGTGCTACAACACATACACCACATGGGTCCCACCGTCCCTCGCTGGACTGTGTAGATGCGACACGTCAGATGGATCCCACGTACTGGACGGTGGGATGCAACACGCATCAGATGGATCCCACCGTCCAGTTACTGGACAGTATAGATGAAACACATATATCAAGGTGGATCCCACCATCCCTGTTAGATGATGCAGATGAAACACATAGCTCAAGGTAGGTCCCACCGCCCCAATTGGATGGTGTGGACAGAACACACATCGTGGTGAGTCCCACTATCCCTTGTTGGATGGTGTGGACAGAACACACATCGTGGTGGGTCCCACTATCCCTTGTTGGATGGTGTGGATAGAACACATACATCATGGTGGATCCCACCGTCCAGCTGGATGCCACACGTACAGTAGATGAGTCCCACATGCTAGATACAGTACATACATCAGGTGGACTCCACATAGGTGGGCCACCCCCTCATAATCAAGCTGATAATTGTATTTTCCCATCATCTAGGCCTTTCCAAAAATGGACAACCAGGTGGGCATTCCCGCTGGACGTGGTAACGAGGTGGGTCCCATTTTGGACAGCGCGGGGCATCCACTAAATGGACAGCGTGGATAAAATGCATACATCATGATGGTGGGCCATCAACAGGGAAAGAGAGAGAGATAGAGAGAGAAGGATAGATAGAGAGAGAGAGAGTGTGTGTGTGTGTGTGTGAGGGAGGAGCTCCGCCATTATGAGCTCCCCTCCAAGCATTACAACACATACATCAAATGGGTCTCGCCACATGTGGGCCTACAAATATACAATTAAGGTGGGGATACCATCCCAGGTATCCCCACCATAAGATCAAGTGTCTAGATGACCGCTACATGTTGATTACCAAATAAACATCATGGTGGGGTCCATGGAGAATGGCCCCATCATGGATTAAACATATGAATCATGGTGCGTCATTAGCCACACCTTGGGTCCAAAATAAGATCCATACCATAATTGGTAGGCCCCACTTGGCCCATCACTAAAATTAAGATTTAAACCTAAGATCACCCACCTATTACTAGCACCTTGGAATTCTTGGCTCCTAAGCTTTCTCTTTAATGGGGGATGATGAAGTATGGATGGTTGGATTGTGAGATTTGGTGGTAGGGAGATGGGTCTTGTTCTTGGGTTCTTTTCTCTCCTTAGAATATTTCTCTTGGTTGCTTGGGATTTTGGGTAGAGAAATGAGATGAGATGGGGTGAAATAAGAGAGGAGTGGTATTGTATAAGAGGGATGGGATGAGAGGAATGGGATGAGAGGAATGGGTGTGTAAGAGGAGTGACATGAGAGGTATGGATTGTGTTGACTTTTGGATGAGAGAGGGATGGGTGTCATGCCTTGTTAGTAAGAGAGGGATGGACTAGGTATGGGTTGTGATGGCTTGTTCTTAATTGATTGATGTGATAGGTTGGGAGATATTCTTCTCTCGAGATTCGCAATGCCTAGTATTTCCTCGAGACATACGCAGGCCCATAACTTGTAGCCTGGGTATCTCATTGGTGCGCAAGACGCGGCAACGGTGTGGTCGATAAGGTATAGGTTTCAAGTTGAGTCGACTCAAATCTTTGGAATGAGACTTAGGGTCACGTGCATTTACTATCTATAGGTTGCAGGTTACCGAAATTCATCGGGGAGGATCACAAGAGTTGGTGGAATGGTACGATACTAAGATATGGGCCTTACACTTAGTCCATCAACGGTATCACATCCTCAAGTGTAACCCCATCATATTGTGACAATATTATATCAATGCCTCAAGTACAATTTCATCATATAGTCCATCAACTGTATCACTTCCACAGATGCATGTACCTATTCTGATATAGATTCTACTCTCTTACATGGTATCTATCATTTATTTCATTTATATTTGGAAATTTTCCAACCCTATAAAAAAACTCTAAAAACTATTTATCTTACCTACATTGGGACACCTTCTAATAATCTAATTCATCAATCTCAACTAGTTATTAGTTCCAGTACACATTTCATGAGCTCTCATGCTAACATCATACAGCTTGCTCCTACAAACACAAGAACGGGCCTTTCGAAAGTGAATTTCCTTTTCTTGCTATGGAGCATTCCCTTAGAATTGTAATAGTAGTGCATGGGTAAGGGAGAGTGAGTTAAAAGTAAATAAATTTGAATAACAAAGAATCTTAATAAATATGATAATAATTACTCACCCCAAAATACCCACTACAAGTTAACTTAGAAAAATAAAAGTTTTAATGCACATTTGAAGCCCATTTAGTAGATTTAAATTTTCAATTCCAGCCCAATTAAGAAATCATTCACCAATTACTAAGGCATTCAGCAAAAGCAGTTTACTAGCCACATAAAAATATCAGTTAGTTGAATCTAGTTAATGCACAACCATTGAATTGACATATAATTTTTAATTAAATATAGATCAAGGAATAAAAAACATTTTCATAAGGGCTATAATAGGATTCAGGAACATCCTCACATGGAATTGATTACGACCTTTAGTCATGTAGTCAAAATGAGGAATGCCTGTCTTATACTTCCATTAGCTAATCAAACTAGCCTTTGTTTCAAATCAATGAGAAGAATGCCTTTTTTTCATGGTACTCTCAACAAGGAAGTCTATCGAGAGCAACTATATAGTTTTGTTACATGGGACCCTCATCATTATGTTTGCAGACTTCATCATTCTAAATATCACCTCAAACAGGCATCTCATGCTAGGTTTAAACCTTTCTACATTGCATTACATGTCAATGATTATACAAGAAATGTCTTTGATGAACTGCTCTTCTATTACCACACCACTTTTTGACTTTGGTTGATGATTACTCATCATCTCAACCTTTTTGGTTTGGCTTTTGGGGTCTTTTAAATAAAATTATCATTGCCACTCAAAAAATATAAAGAATTGTTGAGAATGACTCCATGGAGATGTATAGCCGGTTTTACATTTGGAATACATATTGACTAGGCAGCTTAGCATCTACACTAGTCTTGAGATCTCTCATACAAGTTCAAGAATGCATCTTGGGCAGGGGAGTATGCATTGGAACTCCTGGAAAAATTTAGCATGCATACTTAGAAACCTACTAGTACACTGGTAGTTCTCAACAAATGATTTGATGTACATATGGACATTTCAATATCAAATCCCTTTTGCTTTTTGAAGGATGGCTGGGCCAGGGACACTTCAATATGTGACTTTTGCTTAGCCTACATCACATTCCTCCTCAAGTAAGTGTATCAGTTCAATGAACATTTTAGAAAACCTGTCTATCATGTTCGAACCACACATGTAGGACTAGTTCATCATTTTATATGGAAAGATTGAACTCACGAAATTCACCCAGTTAATTTTCTTTTCTTAATCCATTTAATTATTTATATTTAAATAAAAAAATGTATTATTTTAAATATTTAGAACCTAAAAAATGTTGTACAACACAATTAAGAGTGAATACTGAATAAATTTGTATTACTTTACCACGACAAAAATATAATATTTACAATAATTAGTTGAAAATGTTTTGAAATAAAAAAATAAAAATAAAATAAAAAACTTTCTTTCCAACCACCATTTGTCTTTACCTATAAATTGCAAGACAAAATAACAAGAATGTCTTAAACTTCTATCAGCCATTTTCCTGTGATTTGGATACATATCTTATAATTTCAACCATTGCCTTAAACCCAAAGAATGTTGCAGTACAATAAAAAATGAATATTAAATGAATATTGTACGACTTTACAATAAAAGATATATAATACTTACAACGATAAGTTAAAAATTATCTAAATACATTAGAAAAAATTGCGGCCTATGGTCTAGTACTAGCTTAGCCCATACAACTAACTATCTCCAGCCTCTTTGTCCATACATCATTTAAACCAAGCAGCGTTGGAACCCATCTTGAACGGTTACTGCCAAAGTCTCCATCTGCAAGTATAAGAAAACAAACATGTAAAGAAGTGAGTCAAACAAGACATAATGTTCATATAAAGAGAATGATCATCGCTTAAGAATTCAGCCAATACAAAGAAAAGCAATCAGTGTCATGCCCTAAACTCGGAAACCGGGCTCACAAAATTTTCAATCGCCGAATCCGGTGCAGATAGCCTCCATAGTACCCCATTTTCGACTCCTAGCACCCATTTACCAGATTCTGATCCTGGGGCCTACAAGGAGGATTTTCAATGTCAATTTGATTCCTAATAAGCATAACCAAAGGCATAACCCACAAACAATAACCAAAAACTCTATCACATTTCCACTATAGTAAAAAAATATATAAGTACAATGTGCATAAAGGGAAATACAATGATAATAGACAAAAGCTCCAAAATGATCTTCTATGCGAACTTACCTCAGCACTACTATGGTCCAACATCGCCCACATGCAACAGTCATACATAAGTTTACAGAAAGCTTAGAGGGTGGTGAAAGCGTGTGCGCAATGTAGTAATAAAATTATACAATATCAGAGTAATGCGGAATATGCTGATGAATACACGAAGACTATTGGTCGTACTAAGGTCATGCAATGTAAGGCATGAATGATGTCAGCCATACCAAGGCCATGCGATGCGAGATGTAACTCAAGCATACGAAACCTTATCTGGGTCCACATATCAATACAACTCAAGTCTGGAATATCACTGAGTTCTAGTGCACTCTAAACTAGATTACCTCCCCATCGCGCACAACAAGGTGAGTGGAAGAGATCTCACTATCTGCCTACCATATCGGGCTCGACTCGTCGATAACGAACCCATTCCTCGAGCTAGTCAAACTTAGCCTAGCTTTGCCCCCTCCGCTCGGACGAGTAAGGCAACACCCCCTTCCAACTGACCACGACACAGTGAAAAGCACAGCCTTCTGGTATCGGCACTCGGCGCTCATGCATCCACTCGGTCTAGACGTTGAAGTAACCTCCTAGTACCATAAGGGTTTAAGAAATTTCACCTAGGTATATTTATAGCGCCCCATGTAAAACAAGATTTTCGGTGTCCAATCTTTCCAACCAGATATGCCTATGGAGGCTAAGGCCCTAATGTCACTAGGGCATACAATATACATCTCATACAATGCCAGATGCATGAATCACGTAATCTAATGATACAGTAATCATGAGCGTCTGTGCGCTCATGTGGGCAACTCCCCTTACCAGGGATCCCACAACAATCTGCCCAATTGCATGTGCTATAATCAATCACTTATCTCATCACAAACATGTAGATGATGTGTATGGGCATGTATCATGATGCTATGTTGTCACATACTCATAATCGGTATCGATAACCGGCACCGATAATCGGTATATATAATCGGCTTCGGCCTCGATAATCGGCAGCAATGATCAGCATTGACAATCGACACCGACAATCAGCATCAATAATCAGCACCGATAATCAGCATCGATAATCGGCACAGATAATCAGCATATAAATAAGGCGGGGTTCATAGATGAATAGCCGATCAACCATAATATAAAGATTGGTACTCGATCGTGGTTATATCAAATCTGATAGCACGGAGTCATCTGTTTAGAGTGAATGGGGCCCTGGTATTTTAATTTAAACTAACCTGATTTAAATGATTTTTAAACTCGTAAGTATATGAATCAGATGCAGATATGGTGCGTATTACGAGATTATTCCCATGAGGACTGGTTGTTACAATTCAAAATTTGAGACTCTTCTTAGCTAATCCAACAAATATTTGAGCTAGTGATTAAATAAACTTAACAAAAATCAATGGAAAAGTAACCAAGAGCAACAGGAAAAATTCAATCAAAGAGAAGACTAGGACTTTCGAATCCACCCCTAATTATCCTGTCTCTTGTTTCACCTGTTGATTCACCCTAATTCAGATTGATATAAAAATAAATAAATCACACTCTATGTCCTTGGTCGGGGCACACAGAATATATAATCCCTTAGAGCATATGGATCACATCTATCCATCCATGGTCAGGCATGGAGAGATGTAGATTCCTATTTCTTCCTCTATAGGAAACATGTTCATGGTCAGACACAAGCACCTAGAGTAATATTCCAAACAACATCCACATCTAAACTTTGGTTAAGCTCATAGAATGGAGAAGTACAGAAATCTCAGGAAAGCAAGAAAAAATAAATCAATCAAATTCAGATGAAATCAACAAAGAAAAATAAGCATCATTCAGATTAGGGGCTTCATTTCAGCCCTAGCTAAGAAAATTATCTATCCATAAAGTTAATTAAGAAAGAAGAAAAAATAAATATAAAAGTTAAGAACATCTCTCCTCTTCCTTCCTCTCTCTCTTTCTTCTCTTTCTCCTCTCCTTGGCTCTCCCCAGGCTCTGGCTTCCAGCTATTCCCCCTAAAGCTCTCTGCTTTCTTCTCTCTTTATACAAAGATGGAGAGGTCGGTCGAATGGTGTGTAAGGAGGAGAAAATCGACTTGCTGGAGTCGGCGTGTATATACCTATTATGCAGCAAAAAATCAGAGCTTCACAAGTCTCATATTCTTTGCACTTTATCCATAAAATCACGTTTCCTGGGATGTTCTTTGCTGGTCTATACGATGGATGGTTTGGATTGTCCATTTAGACAATGGATGGGGCCCACAACCGTCTGTAAAACGGACGCAATCCGTCCGTTACACAGCCAACAAAACGACAACTGCCACTGTGATGTTCGGTGGGTCCCACCTTGACATCTATTGAGAAATTCCCTCCGTCCATTGGATAAAGGATGAAAATCGGTTGGGAATGCTCAATTTCGAGTCAGATTTATGGTGGCCCACAGAGTTTTAAACCCATCGTTCGTTATGTTATTGAATGGTTAAACAAAACAATAACTTGATACATTCAAATTCCAGCAGCTAGGCATGGATTATGGCCACCCAAGGGGACAGATGAATGGTTTGGATTACCCTTTTGGCCAATGTATGGGGCCGACAACTGAGAACCGACGTTCTTTGTTGCGAATAGTGACCGACTTTTGGACGTTAGGTGCATGCCCGGTGCACTTGTGCACAATGCACATTCACTGTACTTGTGGGTCCCACTGATATTTGTATCCGAAATCTGCCCCGTCCATTCATTTTATCACCTCATTTAAGGCATTGGGACTAAAACTGAAGTATATCCAGTTTCAAGCAGGCCATAAATTAGGGATATGGGGGCTGATCTGTCATTGGGGTTGCTTCCACAATGATTCGAGGGCTGAAATTTGATATGTACAGTTAATTTATGGCCCTCATCCCATGTATAAAGGTTCGAGTTAAATAGATGGTTGGAACACTGTGATCTTGCATTCTGGACATTTTTCGGGCCCCGCTTAACGTGAACGGCCTGATTTCCTCAGATCCCTGTCGTGTAAATCCACTAATCTCAGTCCTCTAGAGTCTGTCCCTTACTCTGGTGACTTCAAAGCATCAAATCCATACTTTTAGTAGCTTTTTCAGTCAATGCTCCTAATTACACTCTGCAACAAAAATATAATTAAAATATCCCGTTAAGCATTATCATGTTGATAAAATCAGGTAATAGTCGGGGTCTAATATGAAATATTCGACCCTTATCACAACCCTGAACCAGCATTTTACTAGTCCTGAGCAAAACATGTGAAAAATAATTTCAGAAATACATGACAATTTCTGTAAACCCGAGTGACTTGTGAACAAATAGTCGAGATGTGAGAATTCTAAGATTCATGAATGGTGAGTGGAATTTTCTCCTAAAATTAAGCTTACTGTAAACTTCATAACCAAGTTTAAAGTATTAATCCATCAATTAGAACATTATAAACATTGAGTTCCATGAGTGTATAGTGTAATCTCGGCTTATAATCATTAAGATATCCCATTGTCAACTTCATGATATCATTGGTAATTAACAACGAAATACATGACAACTGAAACCCACACTTGCCTAACAGGTTAACTTTTCATTCTATCAGCCCTTGATTGTTTTTTTCTAAATAGTACTGCCAAGGAGGGGAATCAAATCCTCACCTATAGGGAGCAAACCCATGGTGAAAAGTTGTCGCCTAACTTTTCTCATATGTCAACCATGGAGAATCGAATCTACACCTATAGGGAGCAAACCTATGGTGAAGTTTGATCGCCCAACCCTTTCAATTCTTCTTTATAAACTGATGCTAAAAATTTTATTTTTCAAGCTGGTTCCTTTCATGCTTAGTGATTACCAAGTTAATCATTCAATATCGAACCGGGACCTTAATGTCTAAGCGAGATGTGATATGCGAAATTATGTCTCAATCAATGTTTAAAGCTTCTAATCATGAGGTAAAAATTCAAATTTAACTGTGAAATCTAATAGACAACTGAATCCCAAAGTCATACTAACATTCTATATCTTGTAATTTTAAAATCACAACTATCCTTCAAAATCACTTCAAATTCATAAGAAATTTCAGTAAAAGTTAAAACTTTTCACAATTTCTGGTCAAGACTAAGAAAATACTAATTAGGCAACCTAATCTCCCACCTCCAACTTAACATCTACATTGTCCTCAATGTAAAAGAAATAAACAGGCAATGCACATGGGACAATGAAAATAAAAGAGGAGTGATGGAAATATAATACCTGGATGATAGAATCAAGATACTGTCTAAAGATATCAGCGCAAAAGCAATTCAGCACAAGAGAGAATTCAACAAAAGCAACAAGAGAGAAAAAATAAAAATATAAAATAAAATCCTACGTATACCACTTTTGTAGGTGCTCTCAATTGCATTTAGCGTATGCAACAAGCCTTTAAACCCCTTGGTTACCCCTAGTGGACGAGTTGTAGTCTCGTGAGGGTTTCCAGCCATGTTACCCACAAACATTGAACTAACTAACTAAGAAAAAAAATGAAATAAAAGGCTGAGTTTCCTCCCAGGAGCGCTAAGTTTAATGTCTTCAGCCAGACAAGCAATGAAAGCAATCAAATTTTTTAAAAGGTTTTTCAACAAGATCATCCAAAAGTCCGTTTTGCAGTAGGCTTGAATGTCCTGGAGCATGTATGTCCAGAGAAATGGAGAGACATTAGCATTAAGTTTTCTTTTTATCGTTTGGAGTGTCCAAAGTATATATGATTCACCTGTGGCAGAAAAAATTTTGAAGTTAGTACACCATGAGGAATCAGAGACTACAAGTAGATGAAATTTAGAAAAATTTGTAGTAAGTGGTGTAGTCTCAACACACGCCGATGTTTCACTCTGTAGTTCAATTTTCAACTCCTCATTTAATGGTAAACATTCAGGATCTGGGGAAGGAGGTACTTCAAAATACGGGTTCTCTCGATCCATGACAACTACCGAGGTATTATTTTGCAAGGCATTCACTATTTCTTGTAACATGGGATCATTTAAATCTGGAAAATGTGCTAAACAAGTCTCAAGAGTGTCTTCAGAAGATTCGAGGAAAGATTCAAGCACTAGACTCTCGATCATGTTCACTTCTAATATATTATCTGAGCCTAACAGTTGTTGTCCAGCATTGAAAACATTGAGTTTAAGCTTCATATTACCAAAAGGCAACTTTATAACTCCATTCCTACAATCTATGATAGCATTGGATGTGGCTAAGAATGGACGTCCTAGGATAACTGGGATCTGACTAGTAGGATTCTTGATAGGCTGAGTGTCTAGGACAATGAAATCCACTGGAAAATAAAATTTATCAACTCGGATTAACACATCCTCAATAACACCATGGGGCACCTTGACGGATCTATCAGCTAGTTGTAGTGTTATTTTTGTTGGTTGCAGCTCACTAAGTCCTAACTGCTCATATACAGAATATGGTAACAAATTAACACTCACCCCTAAATCAAGTAATGCCTTCTCAATCTTATGCTCTCCTATGACATAAGAAATGGTAGGAGCTCTTGGTTCCCTATATTTAGGAGGAGTGTTGTTTTGAATCATGGAGCTGAGTTGCTCTGCAAGGAAGACCTTCTAATGAACATGTATCTTACGCTTTTGAGTGCATAAATCTTTAAGAAACTTCTCATTAAAGTTGTTTCCTTTCTTAACTTGTGTCAGACGTTGAGGAAAAGGTGCTTTAGGTACATAGGATGGCACGGGAGTAGTTTCTGGAGGGTCAGAGTGCTTTTGGACTTTGGATGCACTAGTATGTCTCCCTGCTTCATTTTGATCTTCTAATTTGGAATTTGATTCTCTCCTAGGCATCTTTACTTTGTTCTCAATCTGTTTACCGGACCTAAGGGTAATGATTGATTTGGCTTGCTCATGATATTTTTCTTGGTTTCAGTTAGAGCCAATCTCATACTATCCCTTTAGATTTGCCACAGGTTGACTAGGGAACTTGTCCTTCTCTCTCTCGCTCAATGTGGCAACAAGTTGACCCAACTGTAATTCCAGCTTGGCAATGGATTACATATTTACATGTAGGCTTTGCTGGTTAGCTAGTAAAGTTTGTTGGGTATCTTTTCAAAATTGAAGTAAACTTTGCATAAAAAGATTGAGTGTATCCTCAAGAGATGGTTTCTGTGATTGTTGAGGAATCTGCTGATATTGCGGAAACTGTTGAAGTTGTTGATTCCCAACTTGGGGGTAAGGTTGCATAGGAGGATTTTCAGATGGTCGTCCTTGTTGTGGTCCTTTTGCCCAAGAAAAATTTGGATGTCTAGCCCACCCTGGGTTGTATATGTTTGAGTAAGGATCATTCTCAGGTTTTTGAAAAGTATTCATAGCATGTACTTATTCAGAGAGCAATTTCAGGAATGCTGCACCAGATGGACAAGACTGCATAGGATGGGAGGGACTGGAACATATGGCGCATGACTCGATTTGAGTCATTTATGGAGGTCCATTATTCAACATCAGAGCATCAACTTTCTGTGTCAGGCAATCAATTATTGCATAAAGATCTGGCGTGACTCCTATCTCATATATACCACCTTTCTTTGGTAGTTGGGGACTTCTTTCACCTCTATTTTAATAGTCCCATTGCTAGAAATTTTTACACAAGGTTTCAAAGAAATTCCACGCTTCAACATCACTTTTGGTCATGAATGACCCTTCACTGGTGGCATCAACCATGCAACAGTTTTGGGGTGTCAAACCATCATAGAAATATTGAACCTGTTGCCACTTCTCAAAACCATGGAGTGGACATTTAAGAAGTAAGTCCTTCCATCTTTCCCAACATTCATGAAAGTGCTCACCCTCTTTTTATGTGAAATTGGTAATTTCTCTACGGAGAGCATTCATTTTGTGAACAGGGAAGAACTTGTTTAAGAACTTCTTAGACAGTTGGTCTCATGTAGTGATAGTCCCAACTCCCAAAGAATTTAACCATGCTTTCGCCTTGTCCTTTAAAGAAAAAGTAAAAAGGCACAAACGGATCGAATCATCTGAGAAGTTTTGAAACCTAAAGGTAGAGCAAATGTCTAGGAATTCTTTTACATGATGATATGGATCCTCTTTGTCTAAACCATAGAAAGATGGTAACAACTGTATTACCCCAGGCTTAAGTTCAAAGTGTGCTGCCATGGTGGCTTGCAACACTATGCATGAAGGCGCATTGAATTGGACAAGAGCTGAATAATCTTTAAGAGCTTTAGTTCCATTCTCGTCCGCCATTTCAAACAGGATGTTTCTAAATCTACTACGAAAGGTTCTTTCTATTTCCGGATCAAAAGGTGCTAGATCAATGTTCAAAGATCTACGTCCTAGCATAAACTGAATTACTGCAATGCAGGAGAGAAAACTAAACTAAACTAAGATACAACCTAAGGAAAATAAGACTAGAACTAAAAATTAAGAATTCCTAAAAATAAGAGAAAGCTATGTAAACCAGAATTAGAAGAAAGAACCCGGAAAAGGAGATGATGGATGTCTGAAGATTTGGGAGCTTTTCCTTTTGAAGACAATCTTATTTGACAGCTTCCTTCTTCAATTCCAAATTAGAAGTTCAAGTCAGGACCCTACAAAACAGGAAATATGTTAGTTTCTAAAATAAAATAAAAAAAACTTTAACCTAAAGTTAGTAAAATCCTAAGACTATGAATTATGATAACAGAGAATCCTAAATCCTATTGGACCGAAACAGTCCCCGGCAACGGCGCCAAAAAACTTGATGTTTTAATTTAAACTAACCTGATTTAAATGATTTTTAAACTTGTAAGTATACGAATCAGATGCAGATATGGTACGTATTACGAGATCATTTCCACGAGGACTGGTTGTTACAATTCAAAATTTGAGACTCTTCTTAACTAATCCAACAAATATTTAAGCTAGTGATTAAATAAACTTAACAAAAATTAATGAAAAAGTAACCGAGACCAATAGGGAAAATTCAATCAAAAAGAAGACTAGGACTTTCAAATCCACCCCTAATTATCCTGCCTCTTGTTTCACCTGTTGATTCACCCTAATTCAGATTGATATAAAAATAAATAAATCACACTCTATGTCCTTGGTCGGGGCACACAGAATATATAATCCCTTAGAGCATATGGATCACATCTATCCATCCATGGTCAGGCATGGAGAGATGTAGATTCCTATTTCTTCCTCTATAGGAAACATGTTCATGGTCAGACACAAGCACCTAGAGTAATATTCCAAACAACATCCACATCTAAACTTTGGTTAAGCTCATAGAATGGAGAAGTACAGAAATCTCAGGAAAGCACACTAGAGAAAGAAACAAATCAATCAAATTCAAGATGAAATCAACAAAGAAAAATAAGCATCATTCAAATTTGGGGCTTCATCTCATCCCTAGCTAAGAAAATTAGCTATCCATAAAGTTAATTAAGAAAGAAGAAAAAATAAATATAAAAGTTAAGAACATCTCTCTTCTTCCTTCCTCTCTCTCTTTCTTCTCTTTCTCCTCTCCTTGGCTCTCCCCAGGCTCTGGCTCCCAACTATTCCCCCTGAAGCTCTCTGCTTTCTTCTCTCTTTATACAGAGATGGAGAGGTCTGTCGGATGGTGTGTAAGGAGGAAAAAATTGACTTTCTGGAGTCGGCGCGTATATACCTATTATGCAGCAAAAATCGGAGCTTCACAAGTCCTGTATTCTTTGCACTTTATTCACAAAATCACGTCTCCTGGGATGTTCTTTGCTGGTCTATGCAATGGATGGTTTGGATTGTCCATTTGGACAATGGATAGGGCCCACAACCGTCCGTAAAACGAACGCAATCCGTCCGTTATGTAGCCAACAAAATGGCAACTGCCGCTGTGACGTTCGGTGGGTCCGCCTTAACATCTATTGAGAAAAGCACTCTGTCCATTGGATAGAGGACAAAAAATCTGTTGGGAATGCTCAATTTTGGATCAGATTTATGGTGGCCCACAGAGTTTTAAACCCACCATCCGTTATGCTATTGAACGATTAAACAAAATAATAACTTGATACATTCAAATTTCAGCAGCTAGGCATAGATTATGGCCACCCCTGGGGACGGATGAACGGTTTGGATTACCCTTTTGGCCAATGTATGGGGCCCACAACTGAGAACCAACGGTCTCTGTTGAGAATAGAGAACGGCACTTGCCGTTTTTAAATTTCTTGTGAAAGAGAATCGGTCAGCAGAGCTGACCGACTTTTGGACGTTAGGTGCATGCCCGATGCACTTGTGCACAATGCACATTCACTGTACTTGTGGGTCCCACTAATATTTATATCTGAAATTCACCCCATCCATTCATTTTATCACCTCATTTAAGGCATTGGGACTAAAACTGAAGTATATTTAGATTTCAAGCAGGCCGTAAATCAGGGATATGGGGGCTGATCTATCATTGGGGCTGCTTTCACAATGATCCGAGGGCTGAAATTTGATATGTACGATTAATTTATGGCCCTCATCCTATGAATAAAGTTTTGAGTCAAATGGATGGTTGGAACACTGTGATCTTGCATTCTTGATGTTTTCGAGCCCCACTTAACGTGAACGACTTGATTTTCTTGGATCCCTGGCATGTAAATCCACTAATCTCAGTCCTCCAGAGTCCATCCCTTGCTCTGGTGACTTCAAAGCGTCAAATCTATGCTTTTAGTATCTTTTTCAGTCAATGCTCCTAATTACACTGCAACAAAAATATAATTAAAATATCCCATTAAGCATTCTCATGTTAGTAAAATCAGGTAATAATCGAGGTCTAATATGCAATATTCGACCCTCATTAGGCCCACTGGTTTTGGTAAACCTACTAAGGGACTAATGAGAATGGGCCTAACAAGGCCTAAGGAAAGGTCACAATGTGGACGTTTAACCATCATTACCCATCAATGTCGACTTTTAACCAACATTGCTCCCAAGGATTAGCCCACATAGAGCCACACGTATAGTGGGCCCATGGCCTCACACGAAGGGATTCATATACAATGCAAAGAACCCCACATACGTCGCATTGGGCCTCATTCATGTGCCTCACATATAACATGTAAGACCCGTATCCTAATCCGTACTGTTCCGTCGCTTCCCGTGATCCTTCTCATCAAATTTCAGCAATTCGTGACCTGTAGTCGACGTTGCGCATGACCGTAAGTCATATCCTATACATTTGAGTCAGCTTAATCCAAGACTTGTATTATTGCGACCACACCGTCGCCGCGGTTCCAACGCCGTGACTCATGTACCGATCCGATACCCTGATTAAGAGATGTGGGTCGGTATTTATTTCGAAAAAATGCCTCGCGTTTACATTCCCAAGAGAATCTCTACAAAGTGTCAAATCAATAACATCAATCAATCTCATCAATCACCTCTCATGTCAAGTACAAAGCAACCATGCTTTCTTTCTCCACAAGTCAAGCAACCACCAAAGTCAACTAACACATCACCTCACCCATCACTCACATCCATCAACCATCACCCCATCACTCCTCCTTACATCCCATCTCCCTCTCTCTTTTCTCACACCAAACTCAAGCAAAGGAGATCATCCCATGTCCAAGCACTTTCCATGGAGAGAAAAATGCATTTGTGAGGCCCACCTTCCCATCCCAAAAGCTCTAATCCTATCCATCCATTTCTCATCTCCACCATCAAAGTGAAACTCTAGGAGAGTAGCTTTCCAACGGACCAAGAAGATTAAGTGGTGGGTGTCTCCATAGCCTAATTTTTCATGTTTTTAAGAGGGGCCAAGTGAGGCCAAACTATCAATGGTTTGGATCTCACTTGAAACCGTAAGATGTGGCCAATGGCCCATCTTAATCATCAAATCATTCCATGATGGGGCCATTCTCCATGGACCCCATCATGATGTTTACTTTTCTTGCATTATGAGGTCATATAGACCGTTCATTTTGGATGGAGAGGGATCTCCACCGTTGATCTTTTGTTTGAAAGGCCCGTATGCAATGGGACCCTTTGATGTATGATTGGATGATTGAAACGGAGGGCCCATAGTGTCGGGGTCCCTCCATCACGCATGTCCCACTCTTTTCCTCTCTATCTCTCTCCCATCTTCTTTTGTTAAGTTTTTGTGTGATGATATGACCCTATGGCCCACTTGGATGGACCCCACAATGGGGCATGTATTGGATCCAAACCATCTAAAGGTGGGGTCCACTTTACATATGTATTGTAACCACACCACCTCACCATGTGGTGGCTCCACCTATGAAGGGCCCACCTTAACACACAGTGCTGGCCAAATAAACAAAAAAAAAAAGAAAAAGAAAGAGAGTCCAGAGAGTCCAGAGACGTCTCTGGACGTGCAATTGCCTTAGTTAAGGCAATGAAGGTGGCCCACTTGTATAGGCCCCACCTTGATGTATGTTTCTAATCCCTGCCGTCCATCCTCGTTTCCGACTCATTTTAGGCGTTGAGCCGAAAAATGGTGTCGATCCGATATTCAAGCGGGCCATAACATAGCAAACATTGTCTTTACCGTTAAAAATTGTCTGGGGCCCACCTTGAGTCAAAAAAATACCGTATATTAGACTCGTTTGGTTTGTATTGAGCCATGCAATTCAATGGCTGGAGTGGATCCATCAGATGCGGACCCCACGCCTGAAAAACCACAGAAATACTGATTTTTCAAAAAAAAAAAAAAAGGAAAATGAGGCAGCAGACGTTGCTGCTGAAGAGGCGCAGGCGCAGGACGGGCTGGCGAACAAGGGGGTCCCACGGCTGATAGTGTGGGCCCCACCTTAATGTTTATTTACCATCCGATCTGTCCATAAGGTGGCCCACCCTCTGAGGAGGGTCCTCCCCAAAAATGAGGCACATCCAAAGCTCAGGTGGCCCACACCATAAGAAACAATGAGAAGTGAATTCTACCATTGAAATTTTTTTTGGGGCCCACAGAAGTTCTGGATCAAGCTAAAATTTGTTTTCACTCTTCAACCAGGTCTGTGTGACCTTATTAATGGGTTGGATGGCATGAGAACATTAAGGTGGGCCCCACATGGGACCCACAGTGATGTATATATTCCTCCTCCACCGTCCAGGCGGACGGTGGAGCCCACCTTGATGTATGCGTTCTCTTCACATCGTCCAGCGGACGGTGTGGAAGCCCACCGTGGTGTATGTGTTTTATTCACACCATTCAGGTGTGGATGGTGGGACCCACTAAGGTGCATGAGTTGTATCCTAACCGTCTATCCATTTGAGAGTTAAGAAATGAGCTAGATCCTCAGCTCATGTGGACCCCCACCATGATGCATGTGTTGCATCTAAATCGTCCATTTATTTTTGTAATTTTATTTTTATGGCTTGAACTAAAAATGAGCCAGATCTATGGTTCAAATGGGCCCACCATGGCATTTGTATAGGGCCATTTATTGATTTAACTTTGGCCATTCATTGAGGCCTACCTTGGTATATATCTAAGGCCCAAATGATCAGGCCCATTCGACACATATAAGGCCTATGGGATTAAGCCCATTTGGCATATATAATGCCCATGGGTTTGAGCCCATTTGACATATGCAACGCCCATGGGACCCAGCCCATTTATTCTATATAAGGCCCACGGGATTCAAGCCCATTTGATATATATATATATTAAAGCCCATGGGATCAAGCCCATTTGATGTGCATGGGGAGCAAATGGAGTGGCCCATTTGATATATTTAAGCTCATGTGTGTAAGTCCACTTTGATGTATTTCATGGCCCATGGGTCATGGACCATTGCAATGTACATAAGGCTCATTGGTGAGGCCGATTAATGCAGCCCATTTGATGTATTTCAAGGTCCATGGATCATGGACCATTGCAATGTACATAAGGCTCATTGGTAAGGCCGATTAACGCAGCCCATTTGATGTATGTAAGGCCTATGGGTCGAGGCCCAACGGATGTCCTTAGGGTCCATTGTAATGTACGTTTATCATGGTTCATGTAATGATATTTATGGTGGGCCGTGCCTAAGGAACAATGTTGGTTTGACGTCCACATTGTAAGTACAATGATTGGTTAAATGTCCGCATTGTAACTCTCCTTAGGGTCCATTGATAGGCCCATACTCGTTACTATTCGTCACTTTATAACACGCTTAGTATAATCCCATGACTCATGCCCATACGCATCATATGTATGCTTGATTTAAGTAGTGACTGATCATAGCATATGTCATTGGGCAGATCACTTATGGGACCCGTTATGAGACGGAGTGCCCCACATGATCGCGTAATACGCGCTGGATTTTTACATGATTTGACGGCGTGATTCATGCATCTCGCATATGTGTGACTTGATCACTACACGCCCTAGCGACATCTGGGCTGTGGCTCCACAGGTACATCGTGGATGGCCGTATTGGATACCGGTATACTTATTCTAGCACTGTGGGCACTTAGGATGTCCTTGGGTGAAAGTTCCAGAATCTTTTTGGTACCAGGAGATGCTCCAACGTCTAGACCGAGTGGATACACAAGTGCCCGAGTGCCGAATACCAGTAGGCCGCGTCTCCCACTGTGTCGTGGTCGGTTGGAAGGGGGTGTGGCCTTATCCACCTGAGTGAGGGGGCTATAAGCTAGGCTGAGTTTGACCAACTCGCAAATGAGTCCGCTATCGACGAGCCGGGTAGGTATTGGCAGACTACTGGTCAGGCGGATAGTGAGGTCTATTCTGCTTGCTTGACTGTGTAACTAGGGAGGTGGCAGTCACTGCGAAGTGTATTAGACCCCGGTGATATCCAGAGAGGAACTATACTGATATATGTACTTGATGAGTACCGACTTGCTTGGATTGCATTTCGCATATGACATTCGGCTATGTACGCCTTGCATTGCATCGGTGTGGCCGATGGCATTCATATCTCGCATCATGCCTTGCATTACATAGCCTTGGTATGGTTGATTGTATTCATGGACTTACCGCATACTTTCGCACTACTCTGATACTGTACACTTGGCGTTTGCCTTGCTCACACACTTACACCACCCTCTAAGCTTTTGTAAGCTTATACATGATAGTTGCGTGCAGGTAACGTTGGACAGCAGCAGCGCTGAGGTAGGAGTGTACATCTGCCTATTTTGGAGCTTTTTGATTACCTTGTATTTCCTTTTCCACATTGTACTTAAAATTTTTTGATATAGTGGATATGTGGTGATGTTGTTTTGTGACTTGGTTATGCTTGTGGTTATGCTCCATTATAAAAAAAATTATTCTGAAAATTCTCCTTGTAGGATCTCAAAATCGGAATATGGCATTTGATTATCAGGAGCTGATAATGGGGCACTACGGAGGCTGTCGGCACCGGATTCGACAATCGGGATTCATGTGAATCCGATTTCCCAGTCTGGGGCGTGACAGAAGTTCGTATCAGAGCATAACTTGGGAATACCTAAAGATCATTTCACATATCTACTATAAATAGGTTTCAACTCTGAACGACTTAGCGATTTCCCTACATGGACCCTTAATATTTATGTCTTCAAAAATTCTCAAGGCTAATAGGCCATTGTTCCTTCCTGTAGGATGTTATGGCTAGAAGAACAACCCGAGCGAATCCCGCTCCACCACCTGCGACTCCTGTACCACCACCCGCAGCTCCTGCTTTACCACCTGCTACTCCTGCTCCACCACCAGATATTCCTGCCTTTGAGCCTGAGGATGCTACTCATTTACCTGAGACCAGTACAGATCCGACCGTACCTGTGAGTGCTACTCAGCTGCAGCAGATGTTGCAGGCGATGACCGCCATTCTTCACGGGCAAAGCAAGCGTCCCACTGTTATACCAGCCGAGGCTAAGCAAGAGCGTGCAAGCGCTCTTCTCAAGGATTTCTGGCAGTACGATCCTCCACGTTTTTGGGGTGAGCCAGACCCTACTGCTACAGAGATATGGTGCTCCGAGGTGGAGAAGATTTTCGACACCATAAGATGTACTACCCAGCAACTAGTTCCATTAGCTGTATTCCTTCTACAGGGTGAGGCTCAGTATTGGTGGGCATCTGTGGCCCGATCGGTAGCCGCCAATTTTGAGTGGACATGGGAGGACTTTATAGACCGGTTTGAACGGAAGTTCTTTCCCGAGCATGTGCGATTGGAGTTTGAGACATTGGTTCAGGGGGACATGTCTGTGTCCCAGTATGAGGCTCAGTTCGTCACACTATCCAGATTTATGACATATCTTGTTGATGATGAGGGGTGGAAGGCCCACCGTTTTGAGAACGGCTTACGTCCTGCCCTCTGGAGCCGTGTGATCGGACACATGCTTCCGACATTTGAGCAGATAGTAGAGAGGGCCTTGATATATGAGACAGATTGGGCCGGTGTGCAGAGAGCCCATGATCAAAGGGGAGATCAGAAGAGGAAGGCACCCTCTAGTAGTTCCCATTAGCAGCATCGTTCACAGCAGCAGCGCACGACCCGCCCAGCATTTCGAGCACCAGCAGTACCCCCAACACCATCTTCGGGACCATTTACAGGTACTGGCTTTGGATGCGGTAGGACAGGACATCGTAGGCACGAGTGTCCCCATCCGCAGTAGCAGCAGTAGCCGAGGGAACCACATCCACCTCCACGACAGCCACCACAGTAGCAGCGACCGCAGCACCAGCCTCCTGTACCTCCCCCAAAGCAGCAGAGACAGCAGGTTAGGCCCCTATAGCGATCCCAGTAGCAGCAGAGACCTCAGAGGGGACCTGTACCTCCCCAACAGGCTCAGGGCAGATTCTATGCCACCCGCAGGACCCTCAGTCATCAGGAGGGGTTGTCGAGGGTACTCTTCTTGTTTCTGCATGTATTGCACGTGTATTATTTGACTCTGGTGCATCGAATTCATTTGTCGTCGATGATTTCTGTCGATCGACCGGTTTGCCATTGGAGTCTGCCCATGAGGATTTGGTAGTATCGATGCCATTAGGGAAGACCGCAGTGTTGGGCCGATTTTGCGCATCTTGTCCTGTTTTGATTGGGGATATCTTCTTGCCTACCAACCTATTTGTATTGTCGATGTCCGATTTTGATGTTATCTTGGGCATGGACTGGCTTGCCGAGTACTACACCATATTAGACTGCTCTGCGAGGACAGTCACGTTCTGCATACCTGGGGTGCCAGAGTTTCAGTTTGTTGCCGAGCCCAGGGGAGGGCAGCTTTCTTGCCTGTTATCGTGTGCCGTTGAGGAGTCAGCTGCTTTGAGTATCGACCAGCTGTCTATTGTTTGTGGTTTTCCCGATGTGTTCCAGGAGATTTCGGGGTTACCACCTCGTCGGCACACTGAGTTTCAGATTGATCTTGTGCCTGGCCCCGTATCGTATGGCACCGTTGGAGTTACGGGAACTACAGAAGCAGTTGGACGAGTTGCACGAGATAGGCTTTATTCGTCCGAGCAATTCACCGTTGGGAGTGCCGGTACTCTTCATGAAGAAGAAGGATGGCTCGTTGAGGCTTTGCGTAGATTACCGCGAGCTCAACAAGGTCACGATCAAGAACAAGTACCCACTTCCGAGGATCGATGACTTGTTTGATCAACTGCAGGAGGCGCAGTTCTTTTCGAAGATAGACTTACGGTCTGGTTATCATCAGGTTCAGGTTCGAGATGAGGATATCCCGAAGACAGCCTTCAGGACGTGCTACAGTCATTTTGAGTTCCAGGTCATGTCCTTCGGATTGACCAATGCGCCCGCAGTATTCATGCAGTTGATGAACGAGGTCTTCCGTCTGTATCTCGATCAGTTTGTTTTGGTGTTCATCGACGACATTCTGATATATTCGAGGACTCGTGAGGAGCATGAGCGGCATCTTGAGAATACATTGCAGACCCTCCGTGCACACCAGCTTTACGCGAAGCTTGAGAAGTGCGAGTTCTGGCAGGAGGAGGTGAAGTTCCTCGGCCATGTAGTGACGAGGCAGGGTGTCGCTGTAGACCCCTCGAAGATTGATGTCGTGCGTCAGTGGGACCAGCCCACGAACGCATCCGAGATCCGCATTTTTCTTAGTTTGGCGGGCTACCACCGACGTTTTATTGAGGGATTCTCTCGCATTACAGCCCTGCTGACCTGGTTGACCCGGAAGGGTGCCAAGCTCATTTGGAGCGACGCTTGTGAGCAGGCATTTATGGAGTTGAAGGACCGCCTTACGTCAGCTCCTGTCCTCACTCTTCCCTTTGGGAGTGATGGATTTGTTGTATTTACTGATGCCTCATGAGTTGGCTTAGGTGCTGTCCTGATGCAGCACAGGAAGCCGGTGGCTTATGCATCCCGTCAGCTCAAGGTCCATGAGCTGAACTACCCTACGCACGATCTGGAGCTGGCAGCGGTTGTCTTTGCACTGAAAGTGTGGAGACACTATCTTTATGGGATGAGATTCGACCTCTTTTCCGATCACAAGAGCTTGAATATTTGTTCTCTCAGTCCGAGCTGAACATAAGGCAGAGGCGTTGGATGGAACTCCTGAAGGACTACGATTTTGATCTTCAGTACCACCCGGGTAAGGCGAACATGGTAGCGGATGCCCTCAGTCGTCAGCCACGAGGCCTGGTGGCGTATATGATGATTCAGGAGTGGAGGATGCTCGAGGATATAGTAGAGTATAACTTTGAGTTTGGTCTGCAGTCATCTATTGTTCAGCTATCGAGCTTGTCGATTTCACCCTCTCTTGTCACAAGGGTGATCGAGGCTCAGCAGACAGACAAGTCGTTACAGGATTACCGAGCAGAGGCAGCATCTGAGAGTCAGACGGATTGGCATATTGGTTCTGACAGTAGACTTCGCTTTAGAGGCCGATTATGCGTCGCGGATATTTCAGAGTTACGCCAAGATCTTATGACCGAGGCACATCAATCACGTTTCTCTATCCACCCTGGCTCGACGAAGATGTATCACGATATGAGACACCAGTATTTTTGGTCAGGGATGAAGCGCCAGATAGCCAGTTTTATGGCTGAGTGTGACACCTGCCAGCGTGTCAAGGCCTATCATCAGAGACCCCCTGGTCTATTACAGCCGCTGAGCGTCCTGATGTGGAAGTGGGAGCATATATCTACCGATTTTGTCATGGGTTTGTCGAGGACTCAACGCGGTCATGACGCCATCTGGGTTGTTCTGGACCGTCTGACGAAGTTGGCACATTTTCTGTGATTCGTGAGACTTGGCATACAAATCGGCTCGCCAGGATGTTTATTGATGAGATCATGAGATTGCACGGTGTTCCCGTCTCGATTGTTTCAGACTGAGATCCGAGGTTCACATCTCAATTTTGGAGGAGCTTCCAGAGAGCGATGGGCACTGATTTGCAGCTCAGTACCGCGCATCATCTGCAGACCGATGGTCAAACCGAAAGGGTCAACCAGATCCTTGAGGATATGCTTCGGGCTTGCGTGATTGATTTCGCGGGTAATTGGGACGAGCACCTGTGATTGGCTGAGTTCGCGTACAACAACAGCTATCAGGAGACCATTGGCATGGCTCCTTTTGAGGCATTATATGGCAGGCCATGCAGATCTCTAAGTTGTTGGACCGAGGTTGGAGAGCGATGTCTCTTAGGTTCCGAGCTTGTGCTGCAGACGTCAGAGACTATTGACATCATCAGGCAGAGGATGCGCACAGCTCAGAGCCGACAGAAGAGTTTTGCTGATCGTCGGCATCGTCTCTCGGAGTTTGAAGTTGGGGACCATGTGTACCTCAAGGTCTCACCCATGAAGGGTGTGGTTCATTTTGGGATGAAGGGCAAGCTTGCCCCGAGATTCATATGACCTTTCGAGATCACTGGGCGCATTGGCGTCATGGCCTATCGGCTTGCCTTGCCATCGCAGTTGTCTGGCGTCCACAACGTCTTCCATATCTCTATGTTGAGGAAGTGTGGGTCAGACGCCGTTCCTGTTATTGATTAGCAGCCATTGGAGGTTCGTGAGGACGCTACTTATATTGAGAAGCCAGTTCGTATCCTCGATCGGAAGGAGCAGGTCCTCAAAACCAAGGTCATTCCCTTGGTGAAGGTGTAGTGGGGCCATCATAGTGTGGATGAGGCATCTTGGGAGCTCGAGGGGAGATTCGAGAGCGTTATCTTCATCTTTTCAATGATTGATTGTATGATGTATTATTGTGCTTGATTATATAGGATGTTATGTTTCCTATTTCCTTTTTGAGTTATGGTTAGTTGTGATGGTAGTGTAAATTTTGAAGACGAAATTCTTATTAGGTGGAGAGAGCTATAAGACCCGTATCCTAATCCGTACTGTTCTGTCGCTTCTCACGATCCTTCTTGTCAAATTTCAGCAATTCGTGACCTGTAGTCGACGTTGTGCACAACCGTAAGTCAAATCTTATACATTTGAGTCAGCTTAATCCAAGACTTGTATTATTGCGACCGCACCGTCGCTGCGGTTCCAACGCCGTGACTCATGTACCGATCCGATACCCTGACTAAGAGATGTGGGTCGGTGTTTATTTCGAGAAAACGCCGCGCGTTTGCATTTCCAAAAGAATCTCTACAAAGTATCAAATCAATCACATCAATCAATCCCATCAATCACTTCTCATGTCAAGTACAAAGCAACCATGCTTTCTTTCTCCACAAGTCAAGCAACCACCAAAGTCAACTAACACATCACCTCACCCATCACTCACATCCATCAACCATCACCCCATCACTCCTCCTTACATCCCATCTCTCTCTCTCTTTTCTCACACCAAACCCAAGCAAAGGAGAGCATCCCACGTCCAAGCACTTTCCATGGAGAGAAAAATGCATTTGTGAGGCCCACCTTCCCATCCCAAAAGCTCTAATCCTATCCATCCATTTCTCATCTCCACCATCAAAGTGAAGCTCTAGGAGAGTAGCTTTTCAATGGACTAAGAAGATCAAGTGGTGGGTGTCTCCATAGCCTAATTTTTCATGTTTTTAAGAGGGGCCAAGTGAGGCCAACCGATCAATGGTTTGGATCTCACTTGGAACCGTGAGATGTGGCCGATGGCCCATCTTGATCATCAAATCATTCCATGATGGGGCCATTCTCCATGGAACCCATCATGTTGTTTACTTTTCTTGCATTATGAGGTCATATAGACCGTTCATTTTGGATGGAGAGGGATCTCCACCGTTGATCTTTTGTTTGAATGGCCCGTATGCAATGGGACCCTTTGATGTATGATTGGATGATTGAAACAGAGGGCCCATAGTGTCGGGGTCCCTCTATCACGCGTGTCCCACTCTTTTACTCTCTATCTCTCTCCCTTCTTCTTTTGTTAAGTTTTTGTGTGATGATATGACCCTATGGCCCACTTGGATGGACCCCACAATGGGGCATGTATTGGATCCAAACCATCTAAAGGTGGGGTCCACTTTACATATGTATTGTAACCACACCACCTCATCATGTGGTGGCCCACCTATGAAGGGCCCACCTTAACACACAGTGCTGACCAAATAAACAAAAAAAAAAAAGAAAAAGAAAGAGAGTCCAGAGAGTCCAGAGACGTCTCTGGACGTGCATGTGGAATTGCCTTGGTTAAGGCAATGAAGGTGGCCCACTTATATAGGCCCCACCTTGATGTATGTTTCTAATCCCTGCCGTCCATCCTCGTTTCCGACTCATTTTAGGCGTTGAGCCAAAAAAAGGTGTCGATCCGATATTCAGGCAGGCCATAGCATAGCAAACATTATCTTTACCATTAAAAATTGTCTGAGGCCCACCTTGAGTCAAAAAAATACCGTATATTAGACTCGTTTGATTTATATTGAGCCATGCAATTCAATGGCTGGAGTGGATCCATCAGATACGAACCACACGCCTGAAAAACCATAGAAATACCGGTTTTCCAAAAAAAAAAAAAAAAGGGAAATGAGGCAGCAGATGCTGCTGCTGCAGAGGCACAGGCAGCGCCTGCGCCAGGACGAGCGGGCGAACAAGGGGGTCCCATGGCTGATAGTGTGGGACCCACCTTAATGTTTATTTACCATCCGATCTGTCCATAAGGTGGCCCACCCTCTGAGGAGGGCCCTCCCCAAAAATGAGGCACATCCAAAGCTCAAGTGGCCCACACCATAAGAAACAGTGAGAAGTGAATTCTACCATTGAAATTTTTTTTGGGGCCCACAGAAGTTCTGGATCAAGCTGAAATTTGTTTTCACTCTTCAACCAGGTCGGTGTGACCTTATCAACGGGTTGGATGGCATGAGAACATTATGGTGGGCCCCACATGGGACCCACAGTGATGTATATATTCCTCCTCCACCGTCCAAGCGGACGGTGGAGCCCACCTTGATGTTTGCGTTCTCTTCACACCGTCCAGCGGACGGTGTGGAAGCCCACCGTGGTGTATGTGTTTTATTCACACCATTCAGGTGTGGATGGTGGGACCCACCAGGGTGCATGAGTTGTATCCTAACCGTCCATCCATTTGAGAGTTAAGAAATGAGCTAGATCCTCAGCTCATGTGGACCCCCACCATGATGCATGTGTTGCATCTAAACCGTCCATTTATTTTTGTAAATTTATTTGTATGGCTTGAACTAAAAATGAGCCAGATCTATGGTTCAAATGGGCCCACCATGGCATGTGTATAGGGCCCTTTATTGATTTAACTTTGGCCATTCATTGAGGCCTACCTTGGTATATATCTAAGGCCCAAATGATCAGGCCCATTCGACACATATAAGGCCTATGAGATTAAGCCCATTTGGCATATATAATGCCCATGGGTTTGAGCCCATTTGACATATGCAACGCCCATGGGACCCAGCCCATTTATTCTATATAAGGCCCACGGGATTCAAGCCCATTTGATATATATATATATATTAAAGCCCATGGGATCAAGCCCATTTGATGTGCATGGGGAGCAAATGGAGTGGCCCATTTGATATATTTAAGCTCATGTGTGTAAGTCCACTTTGATGTATTTCATGGCCCATGGGTCATGGACCATTGCAATGTACATAAGGCTCATTGGTGAGGCCGATTAATGCAGCCCATTTGATGTATTTCAAGGCCCATGGATCATGGACCATTGCAATGTACATAAGGCTCATTGGTAAGGCTGATTAACGCAGCCCATTTGATGTATGTAAGGCCTATGGGTCGAGGCCCAACGGATGTCCTTAGGGTCCATTGCAATGTACGTTTCTCATGGTTCATGTAATGATATTTATGGTGGGCCGTGCCTAAGGAACAATGTTGGTTTGACATCCACATTGAAATTACAATGATTGGTTAAATGTCCGCATTGTAACTCTCCTTAGGGTCCATTGATAGGCCCATACTCATTACTATTCGTTGCTTTATAACACGCTTAGTATAATCCCATGACTCATACCCATACGCATCATATGTATGCTTGATTTGAGTAGTGACTGATCATAGCATATGCCATTGGGCAGATCACTTATAGGACCCGTTATGAGACGGAGTGCCCCACATGATCGCGCAATACGCGCTAGATTTCTGCATGATTTGACGGCGTTATTCATACATCTCGCATATGTGTGACTTGATCACTGCACGCCCTAACAACATCAGGGTCGTGGCTCCACAGGTACATTGTGGATGGCCGTATTGGATACCGAAAATAATTATTCTAGCACTGTGGGCACTTAGGATGTCCTTGGGTGAAAGTCTCAGAACCTTTTTGGTACCAGAAGATGCTCCAACGTCTAGACCGAGTTGATACACGAGCGCCCGAGTGCCGAATACCAGTAGGCCGCATCTCCCACTGTGTCGTGGTCAGTTGGAAGGGGGTGTGGCCTTATCCGCCTGAGTGAGGGGGCTATAAGGTAGGCTGAGTTTGACCAGCTCGCAAATGAGTCCGCTATTGACGAGCCGGGTAGGTATTGGCAGACTACTGGTCAGGCGGATAGTGAGGTCTATTTCGCTTACTTGACTGTGCAGATAGGGAGGTGGCAGTCACTGCGAAGTGTATTAGACCCCAGTGATATCCAGAGAGGAACTATACTGATATATGTACTTGATGAGTACCAACTTGCTTGGATTGCATTTCGCATATGACATTCTGCTATGTAGGCCTTGCATTGCATCGGTGTGGCCAATGACATTCATATCTCGCATCATGCCTTGTATTACATAGCATTGGTATGATTGATTGTATTCATGGACTTACAGCATACTTTCGCACTACTCTGATACTGTACACTTGGCATTTGCCTTGCGCACACACTTACACCACCCTCTAAGCTTTTGTAAGCTTATGCACGATAGTTGCGTGCAGGTAGCGTTGGACAGCAGCAGCGCTGAGGCAGGAGTGTGCATCTGCCTATTTTGGAGCTTTTTGATTACCTTGTATTTCCCTTTCCACATTGTACTTAAAATTTTTTGATATAGTGGATATGTGGTTATGTTGTTTTGTGACTTGGTTATGCTTGTGGTTATGCTCCATTACAAAAAAAAAAATCATTCTGAAAATCCTCCTTGTAGGATCCCAGGATCAAAATCTGGCATTTGATTATCAGGAGGCGATAATGGGGCACTACGGAGGCTGTCGACACTGGATTCAACAATTGGGATTCATGTGAATCCGATTTCCCAGTCTGGGGCGTGACATAACACAATGGCCACGTCCTATGGGCCTCAAATACATCACATTGGCCTCGCCTATGGGCCTCGAATACATCACATTGGCCTCGCCCATGGACCTCAACGCTGGGCCTCATATATAACGAGTGGGCCGCATCATATGGGCCACACCATAAATAGCAACGGGAATAATGATTTTCACTGTTTAAAACTCATAAGGCCCACCATAATGTTCATTCCCATCCAATCTGTTCATAAGGTCGCAAAGACCTGAATTAAGATGAAAATAAATTTCATATTAATCCAAGACTTCTGTGGCCCAAAATGTTTCTGTAGGCATTCAATCCCACTGATTTTTATAATGTGGTCCACCTGATAAACAGTAGGATATAACATATACATCACGGTGTGGTCCACTGTTCAGCCATCTGGACAGTGTGGGCCACAACGTGTACATCAAGGCATGGCCCATAGAACCTACTGCCATAATTACAGCAGCTATTAGCTGGTGCAAGGATACTCCAACCAATCTAGCTCAGGTAGATGAGTCCCACATGGGGCCCACCACACATACCTCAAGGTGTGTCACGCCCCGAACTCGGAAACCGGGCTCACAAAATTTCCGATCGCCGAATCCGGCACCGACAGCCTCCGTAGAACCCCATTCTCAGCTCCTAGCTCCCACTCGCCAGGTTCCGATCCTGGGATGCTACGAGGAGGATTTCCAATGTCAGTCTGATTCGTAATAAGCATAATCAAAGGCATAACCCACAAACAACAACCAAGTACTCCATTACATTTCCACTATGATCAAAAACTTTACAAGTACAATGAGCATAAAGGGAAATACAATGGTAAAGAACCAAAAACTCCAAACGCTCTGCAACGTGCTCCTGCCTCAGCGCTGCTGCGATCCAACGTCACCTGCACGCAACGGTCGTGCATAAGCTTACAGAAAGCTTAGAGGGTGGTAAAAGTGTGTGCGCAAGGTAGTAATATGAACATGCAATGACAGAGTAATGTGGAATATGCAGATGGAACCATAATATCATGAGCCATACCAAGGCTTATGCGATGCAAGACATGAATGGTATCGGCCACCCCAAGGCCATGTGATATGCAATGCAACTCAAGCATACAGATCCTCATCTATGTCCATACATCAATACAGCTCAAAATATGGGATATCACCGGGGTCTAGTACAATCTAAACCAGATTGCCACAACATCGCGCGCAATAAGGTAAGTGAAAGAGACCACACTATCCGTCTTCCAATATCAGACGCGACTCGTCGATAGCGGACCCATTTCTCGAGCTGGTCAGACTCAGCCTAGCATTGCCCCCTACTCTTGGGCGGGTAAGGCCGCACCCCCTTCTAACCGACCACGACACAGTGGAGAGCGTAACCGTCTGGTAATCGGCACTCAACGCTCATCTACCCACTCGGTCTAGATGTTGGAGCAACCTCTTAGTACCATAAGGGTTTAGGGACTTTCACCCAGGGATATCTATAGTACCCCATGTAGAACAAGATTTTTGGTGTCCAATCCTGCCAACCACGATTGTCTGGGGAGGCTACGGCCCCGATGTCGCTAGGGCGTACAATAACCATGTCACACAAATGTAGAATGCATGAATCACGCTATCCAATCATGTAACCAATCCTGCACATATCGTGCACTCATGTAGGGCAACACTGCCTAATCTAGGAGCCCATAAACAACCTGCCCGAAGGCATATGCTATGATCAGTCAATCCTCATATCAAGCATGCATATGATGCGTATGATCATGAGTCATGAAACTATATTAAACATGTATATGAGATGAACTATCCTGACAATGCAGATGGGCCTGGACAATAAGTACGGGCCTAACAATGGGCCCTAAGGAGAGTTGTAATGTGGACATCCAACCAGCATTACACTCGCAATGTGGACGTCAAACCAACATTACTCCCCAGGCACGATCTTCTCAAACGTCGCTACATAACCTGTTTGGGATTACACATTGCAATGGACCTTAGGTTCATCCCATTGGGCCTTACATATATATCAAATGGGCCATATCTTATGGGCCTTTTATTCATCAGATGGGCCATATAAATGGGCGACACCAATGGGTCTGGTGTGCATTGCAATGGGTCAAAACCCGTGGGCCTAGGATTGCATCAAATGAGCTTAGTCTCATGAGTCTAATATGTGACCAATGGGTCACACCAATTGGGTCCCACATATAGATCAAGTGGGCCTCAACCCATAGACCTAACATGAGTTCAATGGGCCTAAACCCCTAGGCCTTATGGTACATTAAATGGGTCTAAACCCATAGACCTTGTATGCATATCAAAGTGGGCCTAAACCCCTAGGCCTTACACATATATCAAATGGCCTACCTCCATGGGCTTTAAAATTCAACAAAAGGGGTCTAATTACATGGGCCTTGAAGTACATCAAATGAGCCTAGTCCCATGGACTTGCAGCACATCAAATGGGCCTAAGCCCATAGGCTTTACGTATCAAGTGGGCCCAAATTCTTAGGCCTTAAATGAATCAAATGGGCTTAGCTCATAAGCGTTTCATAAATCAAATGCGCCTAGCCCATAGGCCTTTACAAATCAAATGTGCCTTTCCCATAGGCCTTAAAATGATCTATACAAGTGGATGGACGGTCTGGATGCATTGCCTGCATCATGGTGGGTCCCACTGTCCATTGGACCGTGCGGATGGAACACATATATCACAAAGGGGCCCCACCGTCCGCTGGACGGTGGAGTATAACACATGTATCATGGTGGGAGTCCACCGTCCACGGCTGTGGATGGTGTATTAAAACACATACATTAATGGTGGGATCCACGTGGGGCTCACCCAGTAATATTTACCTGGCATCCAACCCATTTATAAGGTCACTCGGACTTGGATGAAGGGACAACAAAATTTTCAGCTTGATCCAACAATTCTATGGGCCCCAAAAAGATTTCAATGGTAGTCATTTAATCCCACTGTTTCAAGTGGTGTGGGCCACCTGAGTTTTGGATCTGTCTCATTTTTGGAGGGGGCCCACCTAAGGAGGGGACCCACCTCGTGAACAGGTCGGATGACAACAAACATCAAGGTGGGGCCCACGGCTGGAGCCGTGGGTCCCTAGCTGGATACCCGCCCGCCGCTGCACGGCTGCACGCAGCAGCGTGCAGCGCTGCCCCTCTGACAAAGCAAATGCAGAGGCTCTGCCTCTTAGCATTTTTGGGCGAAATGTGTTTTCTCGGGGTTTTTCGCATGTGGGGCCCGCTAAGATGAAATCCACCCCGGCCATTGCGATCAGCGGCTCGAGGCCGTCTAAATAAGTCCAGAGTTCGAATTTTTTGGATGAAAGGAAATGAAATAAATTAAGAAAATGATGTTTGAATGGTGAGGGTGCGATCTTTGACGCTATGGCCCACCAGGTGCTCCGTTCAATCTCATTTTCTGGCTCAACGCCTAAAATGAGATGGTGAAAGGAATGGACGGCTTGGATTAGAGCGATACATCAGGGTGAGGCCTATGCAAGGGGACCACCCAAAAGTCCTCTTTTTCTTTCTTTCCCTTGAAACGTCCAGCGTCCCAGACGCTGGACGGTTTATCTTTATTTTATTTTTTTTGAAAATGGTGGGCCCTGATGAAGTGGGCCACTACATGATGGGTGACATGGGTTTAACGTTTAAGGTGGGCCCCACTTGAATAAAAATAATTCCATCAAGGTGGGATCCATTCAAGTGGGCCACAATTCTATTGCCTAAAAATAAAATAAAATAAAATAAAATAAAAGAAATAAAAGAGAGGGGGAGAGAGACATGGAGAGTGGGACACGGCTTGTGATGGAGGGACCCCGTCATTATGGGCCCTCCCTTACATGAACTCATACATCAAGTGGGTCATTTTGCACAAGTGACCATCAAAACTGAAGATCAACGGTGGGGATCCTTTCCCCACCAATATGGATGGTCTAGATGACCTTTCTAAAGAAAATAAACATCATAATGGGGTCCATGGAGAATGGCTCCATCATGGAATGATCATGATGATCCAAGTGGTCCATCGACCACCTTTTAGGGTCCCAAGTGAGATCCACACCATGGATCGGTGGGCCTCACTTGGCCTATCATAAAACCAAGTAAATCTACCCTAAAGAGGCACCCACCGTCCGATCTTCTCGCTCCTAGGGGTTCCTTGGTACCTTGGCTTCAACTTCAATGGATGAGATGAAGAATAGAGGGTTGAGATGGGAGATTATGGGGTAGGAAGGTGGGCCACTTGGAGCTTAGGAGGGTTTGAGAAACTCCATACGTATGGAGCTTGGAAGTTGCTTGGAGGTTTGAAATGAGAAAGAGAGAAAGAGACAGAGTGATGTAAGGGAGAGAGAGAGAGTGATGGATGGATGGGTGAGTGATGGTTGTGTAAGAAAAGCTTGAGTTTTAAGGCTTTTGTATAAGAGAGGTATGGGAGATGAAGACTTTTGTGGCTTTTTGTGTAAGAGAGGTATGGGAGACGAAGACTTTTGTGGTTGCTTGGAAAAATGGAATAAAGTGATGTGTACTTGACATGTGATGGATTGATGGGTTGATTGATTGATGGGATTGATGTGATTGATGTGACACATCGTAGAGATTCCCTAGGGTTTCGCAACGCACGGCGTTTTCTCGCACCGAACGTTGGCCCATATCTCTTGACCAGGGTATCGCCTCGGCGCGCGAGTCGCGGTATCGGAACAGCAACGACGGCGCGGTCGCTATGGTATTGGTCTCGGGTTGTCGGTATATGAATCAGGGTCACGCGTCGATACTGGTTAAGGGTCGAAGGTTGCCGAAATTCGACTGGTAAGACCGCAGAAGTCTACGGAAAGGTACGGACCAAGATACGGGTCTTAAAAGGTGGCCCACTAGTAAAAAAATGGATGGACGGTTTTGATATAACGCATACCTCGTGATCATCCCACCATCCAGAGGTCTGGACAGTGTGGATTTAAGGCACATACATCATGTTGGAGCCGACTGCACCGTCCAGACATTCTAGAAGGTGGTGATGGAGAATAAATGTGTTGAAGTTGGTCCTACCGTCTAGACAAATGGACGGTGTGGATAAGGCCCATACATATACGGTGGGTCCACAGAACTTGGTGGCATCAAACTGCAGCTGAAGAGCTGCTATTAGACTCACCAGCCACTCCACTTCTCTCATGCAGGTGGGTCCCATGTGGGGCCCACCAGACATATATATGGTGTTTATGTGTTTATATATATATTATATTATTTTATATATATATGTGTCATTTATTTATTTTTTTTTTATTATTATTATTATTTTAACTACTAGCGTCTAGGCCTTTCATGGTCTGGATGTTATTTCATTCATAAAAGGGCCCACATGGCACCGTCCTGGTGGACGGTGCAAATATACAACATATGTACACATGTGAGACCCGTATCCTAGCTCGTACCGTTCCGTATGCCTCAGTG